>OU343224.1:328193153-328254972 GCA_910596185.1 Chrysanthemum makinoi
CAATCTTTTTTTTTGAATCATAACTATTAACTATAACGTATTCCCCCGCAGCAGGATGAACAATGGGAATGGGAGGTCTTCAATCGGAATCTTCATAATTTTTGTCATTAAGCGTGATTCCAAACCTTTCCACTTTTCCGAACCTTGAACTTAGGCAAATGATGATTTTCAATTACAAATAAAGACTACGGTGGAAGGCTAAGGTGTAAGGTGTATGAAACAATATATAGGGTTGAAAAAATGAAAGGAATGGCTCGGAAGGGTGTATCTAGGGGTATCTTGCACTAAAGGGGATTGCAACAAAAGAAGGGTTTCACATGGGGAGTCCGAAAATTGAGGTACTAATCGATAGACTAATGGTAATTTGTTTGGGTGATAATCCTATATACTGCCTTAAGAAGCTGAAAATCAAATACATCGAGCTAACTAAACATACCTCGTTTATGGTCTTGAAATGATGCAAAGGCCAAGTTCTAAAGTTTACAAGCTACTGCGGCACTCATAATTTGGTGGATTTGGGGTAAAATATTGGACGCGCCAAGGCTAATCTCACCATGTAATATCAAGGTTGTATGTGCTTCCGACTAAGGTCTAATCTAGTTAGGTTCGGAAAAACATGTCAAAATTTTCAAAATGGCATAATTTTCAAAATAAACTAGAAAAATAAGGGCGAAATAAAGTTCAAGATATAATTCTACTCGCGTCCCCCCACTTGAATTGTACAAAGTCCCTTTTGTACTTGGCATTAAACTAAAGGTGAAGAGGTAGAGATTAGAGCGAGAACTTCCCTGAAATTTGCTCCAAAAAGAGGAAGGCCCACGAGAAAGAACCGTGCCTTCGTTTAAGCGTCATGAACAAACTTCCATCCCTGAAATCACAATACCGACAAGCTTAATTATAAAAATATAATAAAATAAAAATGAAAAACAAACCTAACTCACTTTCGTAGGAATCACGGTTGCATTTAGCGAAATACAGAAGCCTTTTAAACCACTTAGTGTCCCAAGTGGACGAGTGAAGTCTCGTGAGGGTTTACAGGGAACACACCAATAAAGTTCATTTAAAAACCAATACAAGGTTACTTTGTTTTAAAATGAAAGAATTAAAGCATAGGAGAGTTACGTCGTAACTCTTATTAGGGATACGCCGAATCTGCAAAACTCGGTATGAGTACAGTGCGGTGAAGTTACGGCGTAACTGTGAGTTACGCCGTGGTAATGCGTCAAAGGATTCTGCTACTAAAATGTTGGTTCCACGGAATCACCAAGATGAGTTACGCCAACTTCTGACCATCGACAGCTGCAGCTGACAATGAGTTGAGTTCTCATTCCTTGCAAAATGGTTAGAAAACACCCAACATCATAAAGAAAGGAAATAAAAACGGAAGAAAGGGATAGTGGGTTGTCTCCCGAAAGAGCACTTTTCTTTATTTGAGTCTTTAAGTTAGGCTCAGAGCGCGGACTACCATGCTTGTTTGTCACCTTGTGGTCTGGGCAATCTCTCCATGTTGAAGCCAGTGATGATTCTCATCCCGTTTGTATCCTTCCAAGTTTTAAACATCCTAAGTAAAATTTTTTGATCTTTTGGTAGGGGTGATCAAAACCTTTTGCCTTATCTTCTTCACTAATACCAAGCAATGGTGAGCATAACTTAACTATTTTTAGTCCAATTTTTAATTTTTGACAGTCCTTGGCATTTTGAAAATGTTTTTATCATCGCCAATTTCAACCAAACCAGTCCTTCTTTCTCGGTTTTTATCAAGCCCGGATATTTCTTTCAAGGGTTTTCCGAAAATCACCCAATTATCCCATCTGATGAACTCGCTAACATCATCCAAAACCGAGTCGACTAGAAATGATTGAGTTCCCACAAACACACGTATGTTTGTTGCAATCCCGAGGAAGTTGTTTCCTTTGTAATCAAGCTCCTTTTCCATAACCTGGTTGCAAATTCCTTAGAGATAATGTTAACTGGGCAATTTGTGTCGATAAATGGGTGAAAATCAATGAACCCGATTTTGCATGAGATTTTCAAATAGTGGGATTCCTATGATGGATCGTGCCCCATTTCATAAAACTGTGTTTGGTCCGATTGCACGAATGTTTTTTCAGAGTTATCTTGCCAATGGGTCATCTCGATATCGCAGAGGTCTTCAAAGACTTAATCCTAAGTTATCCCCTTCCTCAAAATTCACGAAAACATCAAAATCCTTCCCCGAGTCAAGCTCTCCAGATCCGGGGCGTGAAAAACTTTTCAAGGGCTTTACCAAAATTCCCCACTGGTCAATTGCACCACACCTTCTCCGGGGTAGACAAATGTTCATTAGGTCCTAATGTGGCGATCTCACCATTAGCTTCCGAGTCAATTTTCCAAAGAGACATCCAGGTTTAGTGTGAGCGTAGCAAGCATGGGTCTTCCTAAAATGATAGGTATCCTGTTGTCTTCTGGGATATCAAGAATCACAAAATCTACTGGGAAAAGGAATCTCTTAATCTTCACTAATACATTTTCAACAATTCCTAATGGCGATTGCATGGATCGATCGGCCATTTCAATTTTCATCTTGGCCGGTTTTAAGATGCCAATTCCCATACGCAAAAACATCGAACGAGGCATTATGCTAATACTATCTCCAAGATCGCCAGTAGCGTACACATGTTTAGGCTCGATGTAGCAGGGAGAGTAAAACATCCTAGATCTTTTTCCTTTTGTGGTAGCTCGTTCCTCAAAACCGCTGAGCATCTTTTGTTGAGGCGAATAGTCTCATCATAACTTAATTCCTAGTAGTATCATGATTAGTATTATCGAATCATTAGTAGAGGTTTACAGTAAAAGTTTGGTCCAAAAGTGATTGTTTCTCCATGCTGATTTAATAAAGAATACACTTGACGGTCGGTGGACTTTGCCGCAACACGGCGAGTCGGGCTTTGAAGAGGAGGAAAGGCGTCACTAAGACTTTTCTCCGGACGCCCAGATCCGTAATCGACGACGTCCCCTATGAAGCCGGCAGGCCACAACTACAAGCGTTGAGATCGTCCCATCGATAACTTGGGAAGACAAAAACCCTAATGACGGTGATCACGGCGTCCCTTCTAAAGGCGGCCGTCGCAAGTGTAAATCTATATATGGAATTCGATTTTTCCGTGTTTGAGAGATAGACTTTTGGAGTAAAACCCTAAAGGTTTGTAGTCCGACTTGGACAGTATCTTAGGGTCCCGAACCCTATTTTACACATCAAGATAAGTGTTTTAATCCATTAGTATCATTATGTCTTCCATTGAATGTGTGTATGCTTGCTTGTTTAACATGTCTAGCTAAATTTCTTGTGTGTTTGCTTAGATCTATGAAACCTAGTTATTAATTATTGATTGGTTGTCTCTTATCTTAATTGTAATTGGCTTAGGAGTGCAATTAGGCTATCGTTGTGTTTAAATGCTTGAGTAATATTTGTGAACATTAGTTTATGAATCATTTAGCGGATTTCGTAGTCTAAACATCCAAAGATAACCTTAAATTTAGTTTATGATTAATCTAGAGGATTTCGTAGGCAATAACCTAAAGGTATTCTCAAAGAGTTTGGGAAAAGGGCACATCCTACGACCTTAGAAAACACAACGCGTTAAGAATAAGGATGTGACAATTCAACCAATAATAAAAGATAACTAGGGAGTAATAGTATCTAGGTAATCACATTTTTAATCATCATACGAGCACACAATCAAAAAGACATAGCTACTCGTAGTAATAGATAATAGATAGTAGAAGTAATCGGTAGAAGTACCACCCCCAAACCAATTGCCCCGAGATTTTACCCTTAGATTTCTAAAAAAACATATAAAAGATAAAAAAAATCATCCTCAACCCCACCTTAGCGTAGTACACTTCTTGCTAGCATTCCTATTCCCTTAGAGAACGATATCAATACAGGGCTTACCCAATACTAAACTACAACGATTAGGTTCACTGCCTAGGGTGTTGAAAAACTTGCTCGACGAAAAGGAAGTTCCTGACCCCGAGCGCAGCCGTGGCAGCATCGGTGATAGGCGAAATCCTTAGTATCTTGGCCATGGATTTGGTCATGTATCATTAAAATTTTCCACTTTGCCATGGCACGTTAGTAATGGCACAACACCCTAAACCTTTAAACCATTATAACCCAACATTGCCTTCTAAAGATTGTCTTGGCCTTAGCTCTAGTGATGGAGATGTGTGTCATTGCCAAGCCTATGATATAATACTTACTATGTCTGTGCAACTGAGTGATCACCCCAAAATTAAACACTTAGATCAGGATGAGCGTGAGAGTGTTTTGTCCCTGTTTCGTGAGGTGTTCGTCTCTAAAAATTATTCTAGCATGGGAGCTCTTAACTGCATGTTCCTCGATTTACTCAAGGAATATATTATTTCTCTTATAATCTAAAAATCTACTTGAGGGCAAGTAGAGTTCAAGTGGGGGGATATTTGACAACATCAAATTATCCTAATATTCTAAGTGTTAATTTCCCCTTTTATTGACATATTATGCTTAAAATACTATAAGAATCGTCCTTATTCCTTCTTATTTCATTTCAGGAGTTATTTACTATGAAGAAGCAGTATTTGGACAATTCTGAGCTCAAGATTGGATTATTCTTACATTCAAGAAGACTACAGCGTAACTAAGTGATGAAGTTACACCGTAATCATATTTATGAAGACTACAACGTAACAAGGTAATGGAGTTACGCCGTAATGAGAATACGCCATAGCAATCAGATTATGATACGGCGTAATTGATATTTCTGAAGACTATAGCGTAACCATCAGCTCAGGTTACGCCGTAACCACGGATAAGCCTCGGTATTTTTGTTTATGAAGAACTACGGCGTAACTATTTTATAGAGTTACACCGTAGCGCAAAATTAGGTTTTTACGCCTATAAATACTTGAAGATTTATGCATTTCAAATCATCTCTCCTTTACCAAACCTTTCTAGGGTTTGGGGAGATCAACCACAGAAGAAGAATTATGGCTTAGGAGCATGGGGAACGAAGTTCTCGTCTGTAATTTCCTTTGTATTCGAGTTTGGATTCTTTTATGTTTTTCTAGAATTCGTAATATGGATTCATGTTATTAACTCAAGTTTATATTTATGTTATTTATCCTCTTTATCTCTCTTTATGGACATCTACTTAGTCTTATCATAGAACGCTAGTTTCGGTAATATTAAAAGCTTGTTAGTATCTAGAGGGTTGGGAGAATTGACCAATTGACCTCAACTCACTAGGTTGCGGAGTATGGAATGAATTCGCCATAGTACAACCATTCTTCATGTGCGAACTGACCAAATGATCACCTATCAAGTGGAGGTATTTAAGAAGCTATTGGAAATCTAAGTTCCTAACGGCCGGGTTTCCATAGACTAGGTCTAGTAGTTTGGTTCTTAATGACTGCTATTAGATTACTAAATGATCTCAGGTGACCTGATCATCTGAGTGAGGGATCTAAGAATCATAGGCTAAGACGAATTGACCAAAGGAGTCTGGCGATATTTACCCATTATATTGAAGCTAAATATTGAGAATTAATTCCTACTTGTAATCTTGGTTAAGCTTCACTCTTCTATCTCTTTATCCTAACTCTTATTTCTGTGTAATTAGGATAAATCTATCCATTTTATCATACCATTATAAATTTATCTTATTTATTTCTTAGTATCTTAGTTCTTTCAAGGTCACAGCTCTCTTGGGACGACAATCAGATTTACCTAAGGCTTTACTTCATCTGATCGGGTTCTCTGCCCGTTAGCATGTGTTTATCCTCGTATATCTCAGTTTTATAAATATTAAAAGCAAGATGAAATAGCATATCAGATTTCTTACCACGTTGCTTGGCATCTCGGGGAATGGAACTTCCTCCAAACTTTTTAGTTCCTCATTAAAATCATCCAAAACCAATCCCCATTTTGTCCTTTTTTCCGAAAACTCTACAAATGCATCAAAATCACTACCTTTGGGAAGATCATTAAACTCTAAAATGTCTCCTAAATCACATCGTCATTCATTAAGAATTCCTCCAAGTCTTCTCCAAAAGCATTAGGTTCCTGAAAATCATAAATAACACAAATAATTCCTGTAGGATAAGACGGGAGAACTACGTTGGCTTTAAAGGTAACTTCTTCCCCGCCTGCTTCCAAAGACATTTTCTTCCACAGACATCAACCTTGGCATGATATGTAGCAGCATCAAGTATTATAAGAATTTTATCATCCTCAACAATATCAAGTATAAAAAAATCTATGATAAAAACGAATTTGTCATTTTAAACAGGAAGTTTTCCACTACTCCCTTAGGGGATTGCATAGACTTATATGCCATTTCAATTTCCATTCTAATAGGTTTTAACGTTCCTAAACCTAACTGTTTAAACATAGAAAATGGCATAATGCTAATAGTAGCTCCCAAATCAGCTAAAGCGTTAGTAACCGTTAAACTACCAATTAAGCAAGGAAGGGTAAAACTTCTGGGATCCTTTTCTTTTGGTGGTAATTTGTTGCGTAATACTGTTGAACATTTAGCATTGAACTTGACTGACGATGCCTCTTCAAACCTGATTTTGTTATCCATCAATTCTTGCAAGCATTTAATATTATCATATTTATGCTTAAGAGTGACGACGAGAGGTACATTTACCGATAGCTTTTCCAAGTTTTCATGGGATTATTTCCCTTATTCGTCCGCAATTCTTCGCTTGACCTTTTCTGAGAAGGTGGTTAGTGCTTTTAGACATTCATCAACTAATAATGCATCAACAGATTTGCTTCCTTTATTGATCTTCTCTTCTTCATTCAGTACGACATGTTTGGAAGAATAGATGCACTAAAAATATCGTTAGAATCGTTATAAGAAAAATAATCAGGAGTTTGAACCTTCGACCTATCCTTTGCCTCGGCTATCTTGACTTGGTCAACCGAGTTCTTACCATTTTTTAAATATTTTTGGATACCCTCGGTAAACTTCTCAACTCTCACCTCCAGGTTTTTAATTGCCGTATCTTGTGTCCTGAGGGTCAAATTGGTATTTTCAAAAAACCTTTTAATCCATTATTCGTCTTCAATCTGACTCTTTTTCGATTCCTCCAAGTATCTGCTTATTGTTTCCTCCAAACTAGTTTTTCTCCCTAATAAAGATGGTCTATTTTCTATCCTTGAGTCATATTTCAGAGATTCGATATGATACCTAGCTTCATTTCCAATCTTCCAAAAGAAGATTCTTCCGGTTTCTTTGTAACATATTGGATTTCACAAACACACTAGATCATAACCACAAGTAGGCGTATAATATGGTTTTAGAGAGAGAAAGTTAGAGGTTGGGAATTTTAGTGAGAGAAAGAAAAATCTTATTATGAGCTCCAACTCTCTACCTTGGGAGGTAGAGAGTATTTATAGTCCCCATAAAACGCCACCTACGGGCTGTGGATCGGGCATACAGGTGGGTAAAGACCGTCCGTCCTCCACGGTGTTACATAACAAAATACTACTTAACACTAAATAATCACTACGACTCTGAGCTTTCTACGATTACATATATACTTGAGGTGACCGACTCTTTAATAACTGGATTTACTAAATCCTAACAATCTCCCCTAAGGGAGGTCACCTCAAACATCACCTCAAAATTACATTGAATACAAACAGAGATATTACATTTTAAAGGTTCTTGCATTCTTGATGTAGTTCTTTGCTTTCGTGACTTCGTAGTAATTGATTCTTCATAATGCATGTTTGGTTAAACCAAGTGGAGGTCTTTTCTTGATCTAACGTGATTATGAGTTTTGAGCCCGCCTTGAGATCATCAACTAACATAAATCTCTGACTCATCCATTGTGGTGTTGGTATTATGTGATGTTGTGACTTTTGACCGGCATGCTCACATTCTGGATCATGATTTCTTCTCATCAGAGTAGAAGGAGCTTTTGTTGATTCAATGAGATTGGCAAGCAGCGTAGCGAAGCATTGATTGAAAATATAAGAGTCATTGATGCACTTAATCATGATTTCTTTAGAAATGAATGTGTTGTGTGAGCATGCGGCTATGATTTACCGCTTCATTCTGATCATTTCAAACTCGGCGTACCTGCATACAACAGTTAGAAATAAAGCGCACGACAAGTGTCTTTGATCACTTTCGTTGAATTGAGGTACACGGCCCACGGTTCCCCGCTGATCATTACAAGTACTGCCTGTGATCAGGTATAATTCCGAAGAATTTCCTTGACAGGGTTTTCGCAGATGTGCTAGCTGTTTCTCAAACCGGAACGTCTCAAAGAAGACAAACGAGTGAGTGAACCTCGAATTGAGATTCACAGATTGATGAAAAGAGATTTGAAAAACAATCGTGTATCGCTCAATAGAAATTGTTTTTGCAATACAACGAAGGTTTTAATGAAAATCAATTATCAATCATAAACACCTTTTATTTTGAAATATTAGTACACAGTCGATGTGCTAAAGAAAAAAGTTTTTAAGCACAACGACCGGTTTTTTGAAGGTATCCGTCAATCCATAACCTGAACCAAGATTGATTCAAAAGATTGAATCGCCCCATTGTTTCTGTTCAGTTGTCACATGGTTGATCTATTGAATAGATCTCACATGCCACCCACCAGGAGCTTGTTTGATGTTGGCTCCAGAAGGCTTTCCATCTTCATTGTGAATATGTTTGCATATCACTCAGATGTTCTGGCAAAACCACAAGGATAATGCGTAGGACTCATAAGATATAATCTCTCTTTCCACGTTGTGTGAAACAGAGAGTCTTCATTGAAAGTGTCCTAATGAGATTTATAGATGATCTCGTGGCTCTAGACTCAAATGTGCATATTTGGTTCCTATGCAGAGACTAGAGAGAAAGTCTTCCTTCTTCAATATCAACAATCTTTGAGAGAAAGTCAATAGATAATGTCGGTTCCCGGTGAGAATGAAACAAGTCCTTTTAAGAGGAACTTGAGTGGTTTGGGAAGTTGTAGTGCGTCGTCCCTGGGTCCATGACGTTTTGTCTTCAATACCAGTGTTACCTTAGTAATCACCAGTAGCATATGAATTGAACCCAGTATCTGGCCTAAGGTTGAACTGTTGGAGGGCTATTTATTTTCACCCTTTTCACATTCAATTCTTTTTCATTCTTCAACCCCTTCAGTGCATACCGAGACTTCATAACTAGAAAATTGTTGGGTTTATTCTAGTTCTAGCTTAGTCTTAGTCTGCACTCTTCCCATATCTCATTTTTCTCCTTTTTTCATCATACCTAAGGACTCTACACTATCTAGTGGATTGTCCCTGGGTAGATCCCTCCGGTTCTGGTGGATCATGGGAACAAATACCTAACCTTATCGTCCTTATATCACCATACATAAAGTAAAGTTGGTCGGTCTATTTGGTATTGTTCATCTGCCATTGGAACCAACTGAAAATCAATCTAGATACTTGTGATATATTATCAAAGCATTTTGTACCTGAATTGTTTTTGATATTTTTAGAACAAGAGCTCCCCCTCAATATGTGCATCAAGCATCATTTTGTAATAGAAATAATTTTCATCTTTGAGGGGTTGGCTTGCATCTAAGAGTAGTTATATAAAGAATGTGGTTTTCAAAGTAGTTGCTCCCCCTCATGTTTTGCACATATTAGGAAAAGACTACACATTGAAATAAATTCATCACGTTTCAAATCTTTGTGGTTTAAGATAGATGCTCCCCCTCAACATGTGCATGGAAAATTTGAAATCGTTTGGCACATGTGGGAAGGAGAGCTTGTACATCCTTATTAAACCATTTACCGAATTATCAGTTTAAATCCAATTTAAATCACAAATTCTCCCCCGATCACAATTATCAAATCATTTAAGATTTGTGATCTCTGTAGATTTAAATTGATTTTGAAAGCTTTTAAGGAGAATTGTGACTTGATTATGAAAACGTTTTAACTGATAAAGATCGGATTTTGAGACTTTAAACTCCATTGATTAAACATGCATGATTATCTTTTGAAAACAATTGTATGACGAATAAACTTTTGATTTAATTGAAATCATTCTCCCCCTCAATCAATGACATAAGTTGTTGATTGAGAGATAGATATTTTTGACAATCGTTAAGTCCAGATGATTTTCAAAGATAGAGTCCGAGTTATTTTTCAAAGCAATTAGTTTTCATTAGATAGTAAGTAATTGTTAATAGAATCAGAGCATGAGTTTTGAAAAACAAGATAAAGCAAGGCTCTGTTCTTTCTTTGAAAAGCGGGTTATTGCCTGAAATGACGATAAACCATTGTTTCACTTTCTCCCAATTTTTTTTTTATTTTTTTATTATTTTTTTTTAAAGAACATTCGAACAATATCTAAAGTCCCGTGTCATTCTTTGAATGACAACACAAAGACCGTAGATATTTTCGAATCTGAGAAAAACATGACAAAATGACAATATTTTTGGAATTTTTTTCAAGATTTTCAAATTTTTGTGGGTTTTTGAAAGTTTTATATTTTTCTCTTTGCTTTTTGTTGGTTTTATAATTTTGTATTTTGGTTTTTGAATAAATATATACAAAGGATAGATGAAGGAAAACCTTTTACTCCTCTTCTTCCTCTTGAAGACGTTTGAGTGTTTACGGTTGTAGGCTCTTAAGACCAAGTCGTGGAAGGATAAACTCAAAACGTTCTCTAGGAAGAGCTTTGGTGAAGATGTCTGCTAACTGGTATTCAGTCCTCACAAAGTATAGTTCCACCACACCGTTTTCTACTTGCTCCCTGATGAAATGATGTCGAATGTCGATTAGCTTTGCTCATGAGTGTTGTACGTTGTTTCATGAGAGAGCAATAGCACTTTTATTATCACAAACAGACGAGGATTTTGTTGAATTCAAAGCCATAGATAATTGGGATCTCATCCAAAGGATTTGAGCACAACAAGATGACATGGCTATGTATTCACCTCTGTAGAGGAAATAGAAGTACTCATTTGCTTCTTTGAAGACCAACTCACAAGCTTATCACCCAAAAACGAGCACCTCCAGGACGTGCTTCGACGTGTATCTTGACATCCTGCATGATCAACATCTGCATAGGTTGTTAGTGACATACCGGTGTCCTTCGGTACCAAAGTCCCATATTGATGGTTCCTTGGAGATACCGAAAGACCCGTTTAACCGCTTCAAGGTGCTTTTGGTAGGCTTAGCCTGATATCTAGCACACATGCACACCGCGAATAGAATGTCTCTGGTTGGCGTGAGGTACATCGAGGATCCAATCATACTACGATATTTCGTTTGGTCTACCATGATCCCTGAGTGGTCCTCATCCAGTTTAGTACGCTCAATCATGGGAGTGTCAACAGGGTCACTAAAATCAAATCCAAATTTCTTTAAAATCTCATTTGCATATTTAGATTGATTTATAAAATGCCTCCGGGACTTTGTGAAATTTGTAATCCCAAGAAAAATGACATTTGTCCCATCATTGACATTTGAAATTTGGAACCCATTTCATTTGAAAACGATCACATTCATTGGGGTCAGTCGAGGCAAAAATAATATCATCAACATATATTTGAACGAAATTAAATGTTTGCACGACTTTCGGTGAACAATGTCGGATCTACTGCTCCTTTGCTGAATCTAGTAGATAGAAGAAACTTTGATAGCGTATCATACCATGCCCTTGGAGCTTGCTTCAAACCATAAAGAGCCTTCTTTAAACGATAGACGTGAGTAGGATGTTCTGGATTCACAAAGCCTTCAGGTTGGCGGACGTATACGACTTCTTTCAGATCTCCATTAAGAAAAGCCGTCTTTACATCCATCTGATAAACCACCATGTTCTTACTTGCAGCATTAGCCAAGATGATTCTGATCGCCTCGATGCGAGCAACTGGAGCAAATGATTCTTCAAAGTCAATAACCTCTTCTTGACGGTATCCTTTTGCAACCAATCGAGCCTTGTTCTTTAAAACATCACCATGCTCATCAAGTTTTACTTTGAAGATCCACTTTAGAGCAATGATCATAGCACGATCAAAGAGGCGGTACTAATTCCCATACATCGAGACGATCAAACTCATGAATTTCTTCTTGCATGGCATTGAACAAATTTGTCTTCATTCATAGCCGTTTTGACATCTTTTGGTTCGATCTTAGAGAGTACGGAGTTGAAGAAGCACCATAAGGCATCGGTTGCAAGTTGTTTCCGTGTGGATACTGGACGAGAGGGGTTTCCAATGATGTTGTCCAATGGATGATCATGTGTCCATTTTCTGAGGTGTTCATGTGGCTGTTGTTGAGGGACTGAGGTAGTAGAGTTGATATCTCCTGATGAAGATGGTTCTGATGATGATTCAGGAGAAAATATGTTTTCAAATGGAGCATCTTCAGGAGTAGCAAAGGGATTAACTTCATCATTGATGCCAAAAACAATTCCATGATGTACATTCGATGATTGATGATTTGTTGATGAGACAGAGTGATCACCAGCAGGCGCTTCTTGACTTAATGATATTGAGACCTGTAGGGTTGACTTCATTCACGGGATAGGGCGACCTCTGTTGATGGAAATGACATTTCATCAGGATTTGGTTCATAGTGTTCATCAAACATTGGATCAAACAATTTCTTTAAATCATCTTCGATGGAGGTACATATGAGTTGCTGGTGAGAGATTTGAAACGAGAGTAAACCGATAGGACTACTTGATGAAAGTTGAGATGCGGGTCCAGAGATTCTGGTTTCCTGGAGCCATTGGATCGGTCAGCTCATCGAACGTAACGTGAATTGTTTCCATGATATTTCGGGTTCTCTTGTTGTAGATTCGATAACCCTTCTTGTTTGGTGCATAACCAACAAAACTCCAATATCTGCCTTTGCTCTTAATTTACCTAAATCTTGACCGTCATTTGTTGGATAGCACAAAGCACCAAACACACGAAGGTAGAGATCGGTTTTCGTTTATGAACAAGTTCATATGGAGTTTTTCCATGAGAGGTATGAATAAGGAACGATTTTGGGTGTAGCAAGCGCGGGCAATGGCTTCACCCCATAGAAACATTGGAACCTTTGAATAAATTAGCATTGTTCTTGCGGCTTCCACAAGAGTTCGATTTCGTCTTTCAACTACACCGTTCTGTTGAGGAGTTCGTGGAACACTTCTTTGATGACTGATTCCAACACTTTCATAAAACTGAATTAAGTCTTTGTTAACAAACTCTGTGCCATTGTATGTTTGAACAATTCTAACAATTTTGTTGAGTCGAACCTGAAGCTGTTTGATAAGTTTGATGATGACATCTGGAGTTTCATCCTTTGTCCTAAAAAACTTTACCCAAGTAAATCGAGAGTAGTCATCAACAACTACTAGAATGTATTTCTTCCCATTTATCGTTTGCACTCTCATTGGTCCGCACAGATCCATATGAAGGGTATGAAGAACTTCCATTACTGAGTTTGTGGGCATATTTTGTGCTTTTTCCCAATTGACAAGCTGAACAAAGATGATCTTTTTCATACTTTAATCTGGGTAATCCTCTTACTAAGTCCTTTCTGGAAAGATTGTTTATGGTACCAAAGTTCAAGTGATTGAGACGACGATGCCATAACCATGACTTTGTTTTGGAAGCCTTTGACAAGAAGCAGATAGGAGAAGACTTCATCATATCTTCGATAGAGATGGTGTATAGGTTTGAACCACGAGTTCCTCTAAGAAGTTCTACACCATCAAGTTCTCTAACAAAGCAAGTATGTTTTCTAAAGGCCACTTCTAGATCGAATCACAAATTGACCAACGAGAAAACAAGTTATGACCAAGACCTTCAACATAATATACCCTGGAGATTACACTTTTGTCAACTACATAATCACCATAACCCATAATTGCTCCAAAATGGTCGTTCCCGAATCTAACAGTCCGATGAATTTACTCACGAAGTTCATGAGCCCGATCGTCTCCGGTCATATGCTTGGAACGACCTGAGTCCAAGTACCACAGAACGATTTGAACGAACTGCAGTTGAACACATACAAGAATGGATAACTGGATAATTGGGATCCCCATGCAAGAATGGGTTCCACTTGGTTAGTAATAGTGATTGGAACACCCACATCGAGGTAGAAACAATGGACTCATTAGAAATAGATGTAGTGCTAGTGTCCAGTGATTTGACCTATTCAAAGTATGTTCACTTCTTAAGGAATAGTTCTACCAGTAGGCATCCATTTTCTAGTGGGCATTGATTTAGCAACGTTAGGGCAAAGCTCATTAATCTTACGGCCAGTAGGTATCCATTGATAACCTATATTACTAAATTTCCTTCCTGTGGGTTTCCACGGTTTTCTAACTTTCTTTCGCCTTTGCCTTTTAGCCTTCCTAGCTTGAATTTTAACATTAGCAATTTTATCAGGGCATTTGACAGCATTAGACAAAACATTCTCACCACAGTCATGATTAGTAATAGAAATCAAGCAGTCATCATTACATGGTTTGCGAATAGTGGCAGAATTCAATTAATTACAAGCGCTTATAGCTAATATTAGAATCAACACGATTCGTTTTATTCAACTCAAACTTAATATTCCTAGGGTGATCTTCTACTTTCTTCCAATGCACATTCTTAGCTTGCGAGGTCCTATCTTGCTTGGTATTGCCTCGAGGCTTTGACCCGCTTGCTTTAATGTCACTGATTACTCTTGTAGAGGGAATTATGGGAACATTAGTTGGTTGATCTACTTTTTGCATTCCTGAACTAGATGTGCAGGGATCTGAACTACTTGAAGGCACATTAGTGTTCACTTTCTTAAAGCTGGGCATAGAATGATTTGAATGCTTGGCACTAGGCATAGAACAAGGCATCACAGCTTTTCCTTTCGCACCTAAGGATTTAGGACATGTTGCAATTAAACATTCTAGCAGCTCCTGAGATCGTTTGGCCTGAATGCAAGCAACTATCCAGAGGCTTGTTTATGAAGTCCTCTTCCACAATCTCACGGAGACATTATAGACTATCCTTAAGGTGAGCACAATAGTCATGAATCACAAGTTCATTATTCCTAAGATGAGGAGGAATGTATTTAACAGTCACAGTATATTTGCAGTCTGAGGATGACTTTGATGCAACATTCTCATTAAAAACAAGTGGCGTTTCCCCTTTTTCCCCGACTCCTCAGATTCTTAATTTCCTTTTGTAAAGACGTTATTTTTTCATTGTTTTTGTCACGAGTGACTTTCATTGAATCATATAACTCTTTAAAGTGTCGTTTAACTTTTTCATTTTCTTCTAGAAAACTCTCGTTTTCCTTTTGTAAAGCATTAACCAAGTTTTGAAGATGAAAAGTTTGAGAATACTGAGAATCTAAAGGAGGAGGCATTTGGGGGCCAGTCACATTGTTCTTTTCACCCTTTAATTGAGAGATTTGGGCTTTCAACTTTCTCGTGTTACAATGAGCTCGAATTTGTTCATCACGTTTGCTAATTTCGAAAACTGCATCAAATTCAGGAGCATCCAAGGATGTCTTGATATTTGAGGTTTTAACATTTTCTTTCTGATGTTGATATTTTAATTGCAAAGCAAGATGCTCAACTTCTAATTTAGAAATCTATTTCACCAGGTTATCATGATCATCCTGTTCAACTTTGTCGTGCAGTTTAGAGTTAGTTTTCTCAAGCTCAATGACACGATCATGGGAGACTTTCAGAGCAACATATAATTCATGAAATTGAGAAGCATTAATGGAACAATTCGTAGCCGTGTAAAACACATCTTGAGTAATACATTCAGAAATAAGATTCTCATACAAGGTATGCAAGTTTTTCCTCTCAATCTCATTATATTTCAATTCTCGCTCATAGTCACTAACCTCAACTATCATAGCATCAAATTCCTTTTCCATTTCTTTAATATCTGAATTCATCCCCTTTTTAAGACTCTCAAATTGACCTTTTAGTTGTTTATAGAAAGGCATCACCTCAGTTAAATAGCATTCCTTAGTTTGCTCAAAACCCCTTTTCCCTTCAGTTATCCCAGTGGGTGTGATCCTTTTCTTACAAGTTTTCTCAAAATCAACAAATAATTGAAAAATAACATATTGACTGATTAAGGTCTTGCTTTTAGTGGCAATAGTTCTAGGAACTAAATGCATTGGTGTATTTGGAGGATACACAGTGCTGAAGGCATTTTCCTAAAGGGAGGGTTTGTTACAACAAGATTCTCTGCTTTTTGCTTATCTAAATCCTTTTTCCAAAACACTTGTTCGGGTGTTAACAACGTTTGAGGCTTAAACTTGTTCAAGGAAATCCAATTTTCCTTCTTGTAATCATGGGGTTTGATCGTTATGTTATTCTCTTTACATTCAGGATCTTCTTGCTTCTTATTCATTTTCACCCTAGATGCATCATCTAATTTTCTATCTTCCTCAGTGCACTCAACGCAACTAGGTTTCTGTCTTGGTTTAAGAATCTCATTACCATCATAGATTACATTATGGGCAGCTCTAGCCTTTTTCACAACCTAAGGATTAGGTTCCACAACAAGGGGAATGCTATGCTTATCGCTTAAGACTCTATGCTTAGAGATCAAGTGAGCAGTCTGAATGGTATTCCCTTGTACGTACAACTTATTTTCGAGCTTGTTTTTCAAAATTTTTAGATTGGAAAATTCATTCAAAAGTTTTGATTCCTTAGCATTGAATTCTTGCTTAAGCATTTTAACATTTTCTTGAAGTTCTTGTTTTCGCTTAGCAGTTTTAGAAAGCTTTTCTTGTAAGGAGTTTAACTTTTGTTTCAATACTTCTTCTCTAAAATTAATTTTTCTAATAATTGTACGCATTTGGTCATCCATTTCCTGCTCACGAGTGGTTAACTCAAACTTAGCACATTGTTCATAAATAGCAACTTGTTCTTTATAGGCATTCAGTTCAGAGATAAAGAATCATCAGGGCACAACGATTGTATTCATCAAAGACATAGTCCTCGTTGATTGCGGAAGATGCATTACTTGGTACAACCTCACTTTCACTTTGCTTCACATATTGATCATATGGGACAATATTGCTATTACCCTCATCATCAATATCTGATTCATAAGTTTCAAGATTTTGTACTTTATTATGCATCTTTTGCCCATCAACATTATCATATAGTTTTAATACCTCATAAATGATTTTGTCTTTGATGGACCAAATGTTGTGGTGGAGAGACCTTTGGAGAGACCATTGGTGAGATGCTAGCCATGAAAATTGTTTGGGCAGTAGGTTCATCATCGACATCAGAGTCAAATGCATCACAATCAGCTACTTGAAATGCATTTTGATGATTATGACCTATCTCCTGAATTGGCTGTCATCAACATCACATCATAGGTTCGGCATTTCCCCACAAGGAACAACAACTCCTCTTCATCCAAAGCAGCTCCATTATCCTGAGCTTGCACAAGCAGCATCTTGTCTCTGAAGTATTCTGCATTCGGTGGACGTTTTGGAGATGTGCAGTTCCTAGCAATATGTCCCTCACCACCACAGTTGTAGAACTTAATTGGCTTTGCTTGACCTTGATTCCCATTACTTCCCCTATTCTGATTTACCCCATATCCTCTACCAACTCCAGCATTCCCATTGCCTGCTCCAACCATCCCTTGTTCGTATCGTCTTCCTTGAAGAGGTTGCCCCATAACCTTTCCATCTCTGACAACAGCATGATTGTGTAGATTGGATTCAGTTCTGATCTCATTCTTAGTGTGAAGACTGTTGGTATGTGGATTGAGGGTCAGGTTTTGTTTAACCATAAGAGCCAGTTGATTAATGAAGTGTCCCATGACAGCATCATCATCAGCTCGGCTTGAACCTCGGATTAGGGATGAGTTTGTGATTACCATTACCCGTGGGTATGACTTGAGATGCTTTGGTAGTAATACCAACATTGGTGTAGAAGGCAGTTGAGTCATTTGATGAACTGTTTTCTCTCCCGCTTCGATTTGAACCGCTCAAGAATCCTTTTTTCATACATAGCATGTCTCTCATTCTGAAAAAGGAAGGCATATAGTTGCTCATAGTTTGTGTCCTTCAATCCTTTGGTTAGCTTCACAGAGGTGACAAACTTGTGCCATTCGGGATTCATGTTGTTCACAAACTTTGAGTTCATTTGAATGTTTGGCATAGTCATTCTGATATTCCTCATATCATTAACAAGTTTGTGGAATCTCACGTAGTACTCATAGATACTCTCATCAGGTTTCATCTTTAAGTGCTCAAACTCATCATATAGTTGTGATTCTCTATCTTCCTTGGTTAATTCAGAACCTAAGAGAAGCATCTTGACATTATCCCAAACTGCCTTTGCTTAGGTGTTGTGATTGATCACTTGTAGATTTCTTTTGGAAGACCCTGTAGTATGATGTTTGAGGCCCCGATATCAGCATCGAATCTCTTTTTCTCCTTATCATTGAGCTCATCATACGTCTTTGGTCTATCTATTCAATAGATCATTGTTCCATCTCGCTGTATCAATTAAGTCTCTTATAGTCTCAATCTGATAAGGTCCTTCATCAATAGACTTGAGAATGTTGACTCCGTTTTCCTTTCCAAGACAGTACAATCGAATTCGTTGTGCCCAAGAGTCGTAGTCCCTTCTGTCAAGCATGGGTGGACGAGTATCTGAACCAACTGCTTGAACATCCTCAACAACAGTGGAGATGATTGTAGGTATGTTGGTAGACATGTTTAAAGATTACACGGATTTTATAACTCAATGATTAAACCGGGAAATAGATTCTTTCACGGGATTTTACTAAATCAAGAGAAAACCGTATTACAAACAAAAATTCAACCAAGTCGCTATAAAACCTTGAACCAAGTCGCTAAGCACAAAGTTGCTAAGTATTATGAAATCAAGTCGCTATAATGCCAAGTCGCTAAGACACAGTCAAGTTGCTAAAGAACAACTCTCTAAGGTCCAAGTCGCTAACACCAAGTCACTGAGAATTATAAAAACAAGTCGCTAAGCACCAAGTCGCTAAGTCGTCAAGTAGCTAAATAGCAACTCGCTAAGGTCCAAGTCGCTAACACCAAGTCGCTAAGAAACTTAAGTACAAGTCGCTAACAAAATTGAAAGCAAGTCGCTACCTTCACCAAGTCGCTACCCGTAGTGGAGAATCCACTAAGTGTACTGTTTGTCGGCTTGTCTCAAAAGACAAGTCGCTACCAAAAAGCACTACAACTCGCTACTTTTTACTGAAGCAAGTTGCTAAGATGAAATTCACTACGAGAACCAAGTCGCTACCAAGAAAAACTTCAAAAACACACTTTTCAATCCAAAACAAGTTCAACCACAGTGATTCAAGCTTACCAAATCAAAACCCAAGCACGTACAATGATTCTAAACACAAAAGTACACCCAAAATTCAAACTTTAACACTAGAAATGATCCAAATGATGCAAAAACCACTAAACTTTTTCAAACTCAAAAACCACCTAAAACCACTAGAAATCCAAGGATATGAAAGAGATATGATCAAACCATGGCTCTTGATACCATTTGTAACATATTGAATTTCACAAACACACTAGATCATAACCACAAGTAGGCGTATAATATGGTTTTAGAGAGAGAAAGTTAGAGGTTGGGAACTTTAGTGAGAGAAAGAAAAATCTTATTATGAGCTCCAACTCTCTACCTTGGGAGGTAGAGAGTATTTATAGTCCTTACATAAAACGCCACCTACGGGCTGTGGATCAGGCATACAGTGGGTAAAGACCCGTCCGTCCTCCACGGTGTTACATAACAAAATACTACCTAACACTAAATAATCTACGACTACGAGCTTTCTAACGATTACATATACTTGAGGTGACCGACTCTTTAATAACTGGATTTACTAAATCCCAACATTCTTCATACCTTTACTCCTTCCATACTCTTGCCTTCTTCCTTCCGGGAGCAATCTCGGTCAAAATGTATTCCTCCACATATCTCACACCCCACTTGGATAGCTAGTACACACTCCTTAAGCTTCCTCATATCGTTACTTAAATCATCGAGTTTATTGGTTATGGCTTTCACTTTATCCGATCCTATACATGTTACCTAATGTTAGCTCCGTCAAGCCATTTTTGTGAATGGTTGGCCATGTCTTGGATTAACTCAAGAGCTTGTGTTGGTGTCTTACCAGGGATCGGCCCTTGGGAGTCAAGCATTTGACGGGTAGGAATATGCAGTCCTTTGTAAAAAATGTTCACCCTTTATTGTTTATTGAGATCTTGTGTCAGTCATTTATAAAGGAGATCATTGTATCTTTCCCAAGCATGGTACAATGTCTCTTCCCCTTTCTTTTTGAAACTAAAAATTCCTTCAAGCTATTTTGTAATACTTGAAGAGGGATAATATATTTGGATAAATGCCTTTTTAAGTAGGTCCCATGTGTCAATAGTTCCTAAGGGCAGCCTGTCCAACCTCTTCTTGCGATTCCAGTTAGTGTCATAGGAAATACCAACATAACCGCTTCATAAGAAACGCCAGACGTGGTAAAGAGACTGAATATATCTAGCACTCTTTCAATGTGCTCATGGGCCTCATCGTCATGATTTCCACAAAAGGTCTCACTCCGTAACTCTTTCATAAATTGATCCCTTATTTTGAATTTTACGTTATTAGGAATCTCGAGTTTCACAATTCCCCAAACATGATTTCCTTGAGTCATTTCCATGTATTGCTCCATTTTGAGCGTGTCGATATCTACTTTTCCCATTTCTTCGGTTTCAGATTATGAAGATTCGGATTCGCAGAAGGAGTAGATATTGTGAACTGAGAATAGGGTAAGGTCCTTTTTTGCATGAAATTTTTCTTAGGATTTGCAAATGGGGTAGCCAAAAAATGTTCGAGCTCCTGGTCATGTTATTGAAAATAATCACAACGGGTCAGTAAATCAAAAAGTTACAAGAAACAAAAAACAACTAAATCAGTAATGATGAAAATTTAAAAACAAAATATAAAAAACTTAAATTTAAAACTTACTTAGCTCTCTGGAAACGACACCAAAGGCTTGATGCTTATTTTAGATAACGTTTTAAATTTATAAATACTCGTTTACCTATGATTTACTTATGCACTAACGGGCAGAAAACCCGGTCGTGTGTTGAGTAGTATTCGGTAAAGCCGAGGTCGTCCTAATAGCTAATGATTGGTTTCTAATTCAAGTTTTAATTTTCACGAAAGTGAATTGGTTTAATTAACTAAATTGCAAAGAAATAAACAACGGAAATGAAAATGTGTTGGATTAATCAAGGGAGAAAATGTGTTATCCTAGTTACTACATTAATCATGCAATGATCTCATCCTAGTATGTCTAATCTCATTTTATATGGTGGTTCTAATATCATTAGGTCCGATTTTTAGTCAACAACTAACCTATAATTCCAATGATCTAAACCCTCATTGTTCGCGGAAATCAAGAATCTAGTTCATATTATTAAAGCACCAACTATCTTATAGACCTATCTAATGTCGACAATCCCACTTCTCGATAATTAACCCACATTATATGTGTACTAATAAGGTTTTACCCGCACTTCTTAAGTACCTAATCAAGTGTAGGCGGTAATCTTAACAACTCCTATAATCAAGATAGATGTCATCCTATCTTACGTAATCTACTAGACCAGTGTTCAATTCTTAACACCTAATAACTAGCTAATAGGCTTTTCACTAGCCTTACCACTACCAAAATGCGGCAATCAATCAATAGGCATATAAGATATCCATATAAATAATAAATAGACAAAGAATTAAGATCAAAGCATAAATAATTTCATAACTAGGCTAACACATACAGTGTTTAACCTTTCTTGCTGTAAAGTACAGAAAACATAATGGAAGTAATCATGGATAAATTAAATATTAAGTTCGATACAAATACTTGATGAATTGCTAAAGTTCTGAATGAATTCAAGTGAATTCTCCATTGGAAAGTCGTTTGGAACTGCTGAAAATTGCCTTTGAATGGAACCCTAAACGTCCTTTGGTTATTGTGTGAACTTGAGATGTCAAAAATTCAGATTTATGACTTGTATATATAGGATCGACCCAACTACGGCGTAGCCATAAGTAATGGGTTACGCCGTAGTCTCCTTAATGAATGTTACTCTTCCAGTTGCAGATAGTTATGGCGTAACGATGAAGAATGGATTACTCCGTATTCGTCTCGTTAAATTTTGGCTCCATAGTTGCGTCGTAACCTTAGTGATGTGGTTACGGCGCAACTCCTTTGTGTGAGGATCTATAACACACGTGAGCCTTGTGCTAAGATACTTTGAGTGTATGTCAAATTATATTCAGAATCTACTACTTGATACTTAGAAAAATATTACAATATATGAACAGTGTAACAGTAATATAAGAACAAACTGTTTCACCAAAACACTTCAATACTATTAATCAAATAATACGAGTGATCTAACTATCACTAAGGTTTACAACCTTGAAGTTAAACGTATGAAAAGATATATCTAACCTTAACCTAGGATCTCCTTTTATAGGCACAAGGAGTCCTTTACAAGATAACTATGAATATTCTAAACATGCACAATATTCGTATAAGTCTAACTATATAAGATATCTTCTGAATATCTTCTATACATATCACATTACACGTTTTCTATCATAGTAGTACAATACATAACCTTTAGACTCAGCAGTACTAAGTTCCTTCTAGTAGTACTAATACAGTTAGTATTGTTAGTGTAAACTGCAGTATTACAAACTATTAAGTTGACAGTACTAAGTGTTTGAACATTTAATTCCCAACAATCCTCCCCTAAACTTGTGATCCAAATTAGCAAGTTTCTTGAATTAAATCCTTAATCTTGAGAGGATTCTTCCAAACAATTTATCTTCTTGCAGCCTTCATTTCTTTGTCTCACTGATTGCTAATCTTCCGTAGCAGTTCTCTTGCCATCTCAGAATCTTCATCCACTCTGAGTTTGCTTGATAACATGACAACAAGGATACCAGATCTGAGAGGATATTCTTTCTCTACCAGCATAAATACATCAACAGTACTCCATCGGCCTAAAAGCTTTCAATTGGTACCATCCCCCCACCGTAAATGCTCAGATTGACTTGTCAATGAGGGGCCTATTGGAGAAAATGGCTAGGGTTCAAAGCCCACCTCTTGATTAGTACAATTACTGGGATAGGTGCTCATTGCCTGGGACCGGGTCCTTGGGGGAGGGTCCGGTTGGCATCCTTAGGATGCATGGGACCAGGGTGATCCCACCGTTCTTTACCTTTTGGAGAAACACATCAACTTCATTTATTGTAGAGAATTGATCAACACCACATGTATCATACAACTTCCATGTTTTTGCCCTATCATGAGCTTGAAACTTCCATAAGTTGTCATTAGGATCAGGCTCAAACAATCTGTCCAATTCAACCCATAACTCCTTCTCTTTATCATCTACAAATTCTGCTTGGTTGAGTTTCTCCTTGACCAAATCCCACAACTTAACTAGATCATCTATGTCAAAAGCTTTAACCATGTCTTTAAAAGTTTTGTATACTTCAATGTGATTTCCAATTCTGATTATCCTCCAAAACATTCCAGTTGTCTGTGTAGATTTCCCAATCTATTATAGGATATTTGGCATGTAATGAATCAACAATCACATCTTCTGGAATGACAACCATCATCTATTGAAGTCTTTCATCAGTCAAATCTTCAACAGTTTCTTCTTCTACAGTAGGTTCTTCTTCCTCTACTTTCTGTCTTTTTGATGATTCTGATTCCATGTTGAACCTATTCTTTTAATTCTGCTGCCTTCTGCTTCAGTTTCCATAGGAATGAAATCTTCTACTCTCTTGTATGCTTTGATGTACATCTCTTCAGTATTTTCATATGACTTTCCCTTCAGTTGAACAGCCTTTTTGTGATCTTGATTCTTTAAATATTCTTTCATATGCTTCATCTTTTGTAATTTTGTAGGAGGCTTAAACCTTTTTCCAGCCATCCTAGCACTCTAGTGTTTCTTGATCATATCCAGTAGATCCCGTAATACATCTTCTCTGTCATCTTTAGGAATAGCTTCTCTCTATTCTTCTTGGATTCTTTGAGCTAACAATGCATCAGATTCTTCTTGAGTTAACTCTTCAGTTGATGCTTTAGCCAATCTTTGTTCTTCAAGGAATTTAGCTACTTCATCTTCATGGACTTTCTTTGCTACTTCCTCATCAAAATTAATCTGAGCTAAAACACCCTTCTTAATCTTCTTTGATGGTTCTTCAGCAGTCATAATCGCTTTTCCTTTATCTGCTCTTTTCCTCCTAGCATACACAGTCCTAGGACTAGCAGTACCTTGTTATGCTCCAGCAGTACTAACTAGAGGTGGCAAAACGGGCAGGCCGGGTGGGCACGGGCTACGGGCCAAACAGGCTATGGGCTAAACGGGCGCGGGTAAACGGGCACGGGCTAAATGGGCACGGGCCAAACGGGCTCATGTTATACGAATCGCTTTTAAAAAGACCCAAAACGACGAAATAAATTTCTCGAACATAACACCTCATTTATATTTAAAAAATTAAATATAAGTTTTTCTTTAAAAACAATATAATGTTCGAGAAAAACATGTGCCCGTTGTGCCCATTTGACTTCTAGATGGGCAATACATGCCCATTTCATAAAAAAGAGGGGGCTCAAATGTGCCCAAATCTTTTAAAATTTTGCCCATTTAGCCTATTTTTTTTTATTTTGGGCACAATTTGCCACCTCTAGTACTAACAGAAACACTTGCAACACTAGCAGTACCTTCACCAGTTTGGACCGCCTGTTCTATCTGTCTAGCCACTTCAACAGTACTAACTACTTCACCCATCTGTCTGGCCACACTAGCAACATTTTCCACCAAATCAGCAGTACTAATCACTGTCTCTGTACCCTGATCAAACTGTCTGTCACCACCTCTATCTGTATCATCAAACCTCCTCTGATCTCCTGCTTCTTCTTGAACCAATGTAGTATTAGGATCAACATCAATGTCTTCAATCTTCCTCCCTTGTTTGGAAGAATCATCTAAATCCATATCATCATCTGAACTGTCTGAGCTTGTGGAATCCACAATATTGGCTTTCCTTTGGGTTTTGAGTGAACTGAATTTTGTCTGCAGCTTCTTCACCTTTCCTATGAGTGTTTTGTAGGCTGTGATGTACAGAATCTTTGTCTCCCTTAGCTCATGCCCCAAGTCAGTCACCCTGTTTGTCAAATTTGTACAAGTATCCATCAAATCGTTTATTAGTTTCAGACTGCCCTCACCACTTCCAAGTGTGTAACCTCCTGAGAGAGGTGGATCACAGGGCATGTCCCTCATGTTTTCCATGTGGTTGGGGTGTCCATCACCTGCATCAAGTTCATGAGGACTAGACACATTAGATGTTGCCATAGGTCGGGTCTTATTTATGTTACCCCTATCCTGCCCAGCTTCTAAGCTTGAGTCAGTAGTGGTAGCCCTTTCTATTATGCCAGAGGCATCCTCATCTGCTACAGTTGGATTAGAAGGAGATCTGTGCTAAGGAACACTAGATCCCTCTCTGGATGTACTCCTATATGGTGATGAAGTTGGTTGTGAGGCTGATGGAGTACCATATGAACCAGTGGGTGTGTGTTGGGACTCAATTGGGCTTGTTGATCCTTCACCCTGAATGTTTAACATATTTACAAACAATGTACTACAATCCCATTAAACCCCTTAGATGACATTCTCATGTTACTAAAAAGTTTTTGTGTAAGGCAAGGAGTTGGATAAACAGTTTATGGGATTGAATTTGACTTTTTATTGCATTCAAAATTGTTTGGATAAATCTTGGATACATTTAAAATTTGAATTTGTTATCCACGTTTTTCACCATACTATCAAAAATCAGTTTTGAAAAGTTATAAGTCCTGTTAGTTGATAAGCATATGAGAGCAGTTGCAATATTGCTACTGAATTGCTCTCATGAGGTTTTCTTTGGACTCAAATAATGAAGGAGAGTATGTATGAAGAATCTCCATTGTGGGGCAAAATATCCTTTTTTAAAAGTAAGGTTTTGAGCAGATGTATCATACCCCATTCTGGACATGTCTTGAAAAATTTCAGTATTTGGAAAATCACTAATACCATTGTCATCTTCTAGATGGAGATGCCTTGTAAGAGATGATTCAGTAATAGTGATTGACTTGCCATCAACTGTTATTTTTAACTGTTTGTCTCCATTCTAAAGTGTATTGACAGTAGCAGTCTGCCAAAACTGATTAATTTGACAAACATAGATAGTAGGGTTTTACAGTTAGAGCATACTTGATGTGGGTATGATTCAGAAAATCTACTATCTCATGGAAGTCAATATCTTCCTCTGTTTTCTCCAAGAAAGCGACCTAATTGTGTTTGGAAACAAACTGTAAACTCGCCATTAGGGTTAAAAGAATGTTTAGACTGCTGGGATACGATCGTTTATCTGTGAATTGAAGTTATTTGTGAGCCAATTGAGTATTTATAAAGAATACTTAGGGTTTGAGACAACCGACTTGAATAAATCTTATCTTAAGAGAAAATAAATCTTTTAGAATATGGAAAGAAAGTAAATTATCCAAGATAGAAACCCTTTAAGTACGGTATGTAACAATATTTCTTAACGACTATATTTAAAAAGCGATTACGCTTAAAAAGTACAAATGGCCATCTAGCAGTACTAATTTACGCTAGCAATACAAAATTTTGCCTAGCAGTATAAACGTTTTCCAAAAATATTTTCTTAGCAGTATAAACCAACTTTCTTTCAAAACAATATTGCACTCAGATTTTTAGAAAGGATTAAGTGTAAAGGAAGACACTTAATCAAGTTCGGTCACATTTGACCTCTGGTTTTGTGAGAACCAATGTTTTCAGTTATAAAAACTGCTTGTGATCAGATAGACTCAATAAAAGAGCCTTCTTGACAGGGTTTCCAGCTTGTGGCAGGTGCTGCCTCTAACACAGAATTGTTAGATTCACATTTGCTCATTGTTCTCAATACCAGAGCTCCTTGGAGTAACACACTATCATGAATCATGATAGAATGGTAAAGAATGAGTTAGACGAGTTACTATCTGGCTAACTATAATCATCAATTCATGTTCAAAATACCAAAAGTGGATTTCAAGAAAGAGATTTTAAAGAACCTCTCAACTTAGGTGTAAACCCTTGTCAAGTGAACCCCAAATACTTCCTATCATGAATCAATGCCTCCAACACCAAGCAACCAAAGTACCTTAATTGCTTTTTCCAATCATACTGCTTTTTCTAACCCGTAAATGTTAGTCCAAAACCAAGAAACACAGACCAAAGTATGTGCTTCATAACAGTATAAATTATGAGTAACAGTTTTTTTTGGGTAAAGGGGAGTAATCCTGCACCTTGGTAAATATATTAACCAAAGAAACGTTTAAGTACAATAGATATGAGTGAAATCCCATATCTCAGCCCGTTACATAGGCATAAAGCTTACATAACAAGATACTTCCTATTTTCTAAACAAGAAAACAAACCACTACTCAAATGATAACATAGGACATAACGAAATAAAATTACTTCCTAGGACCTTGAAGCTTGGTGCCATACATGGCATTAAAGGCATCCAAATTCCCAGGAAGATCATAAACCTGCTTCGCATAGTCATCGTAATCATAGTCATCATACTCACCTTCAAACTCTTGGCCACCACCACCGAGTAGATTAGCAGACTCATCAAATGGGTTAGCAACCACCTCATCATCAGAATCAGAAATCACGATCTCTCCCACTTTAGAAAAAGGATTAACTCTCTTAGTAGAAGAGGCGGGCGGATTACAAGAATCACTAGTATTAGAAGCCACACCCGACTCCATCTCTTTCAAATCACTCACAAGGGGTTCTTGTGATGCAGTACCTTTCTTAGTAGACTTATCTTCATTAACTTCCATTGTACGACTAGAATCCACATCCTCGTTAGTGTCATTAGAAGGAATACGAAACGCATCCGTATATTCCATATTAAGAGCATCAAACTTGTTAGATGTAGAGAACTTTGTTCCACTCGAACTAGCCACATCAGAAGCATTCTTCTTAGTGACTTCCACTTTCTTAGGATCAGTAGGAGTCTTTTTGGGTTGATACTGAAACTGCTTACCCACAACAAGTTTATTAAACCCACATTGACCCGGAATAGTAGACCCACCTTGCATTCCCTTCTTCTTGTAATTAACCGTCTTGAAACCATCATTAACGCGCTTAGTAGGCTGAGTAGGAGGAGGTTCAACAACTTTAGGACATTCAATAAGAGTATGACCAAAAATCTTACATTTATCACAATGAGGTGGTTTCCACTCATATTCAACCCGTATTTTCTCAATATTCGAACCTGACCCATCAAGTAATGGTATCTCAACAGTAAGGTTGTCCCTAAGCACCTCATCCGACTTCACTTCAATCATGCATCTAGAAAAACTACTACGGCCCCACGAGTCCTTGCACATTTGGCTAGTGAAAGCATCTAACCTTTTGGGCGTGCCTATCAATGTGGCAAGGAGACTAAGGCCATCATCAGAAAACATAGCAAGAGGAACATCATGGAATTTAACCCACAACGGGATGTTGGTCAAATCCTCTTTAAGTAAGTTGGTGTTCAATGTCCATGGTTTAAGAATAATAGGTACATTTCTAATCAACCAAGGATCGTTTTCAAGAACATCATCAACACCTTTCTTCGAATTGAACTTAAAAAAGAAGAACCCCTTTGCATTCATCATTACCTTTTGTATACCAAACTTAGCCCACACATTGCGTACAAAGTAATCAACAACAGGAAAAGCAAGTCGTTGACCAAGGAAATACCCATACAAAGTATTCTCAAACCTAGAGTTCGCCTCTTCAACCACTTTCATCGGGACAGAAAGATCCACACCATTAGCTTTCTTATTACACTCCAACCTACGAAAGTTTGACGTGTGTTTCTTAGGTTCAGTAGAAGTAACACCAGCAAATTATGAGTAACAGTTCTAACTCAAACAGACTTAATTTGTACTAGTAGTACAAAGTATACAAAGCAGTACCAATTGACAAAACTAGCAGTACAAACCCTTTTCTGTACAAAAAAACTAAAAGATTAAAACTTTAGGGATTAAGCATTTCAATACTTGCAACCAAGTACTAAAACCTCCCAACATCAAAAGCTTTAGTTAATAGATCTGCAAAATTGTTATCAGTATGAATCTTAACAACCTGAACTAGCTTTTTCTCATTATAGTCTTTTATAAAGTGATGTCTAATCTTTATATGTTTTGTTTTAGAATGTTGTGCATGATTTTTAATAATACAAATTGTACTACTATTGTCAATAAAAATCATGGTATTCGTAAAATTGTACCCATAGTCCAGCATTGATTTCTGGATCCATTGCCATGATATCAACCTGTTCCTTAAGAATTGACAACCTCCTGTTGTTGATTTCCTATCTAAACTAGCACCAACATAGTCACTGTCACTATAAGCCACCAATTTAGGTTGACCTTTTAGATACCTAAAAATCCTCTTCACTGCATGTAAGTGTGAAGCCTTAGGAGTTACTTGAAATCTGGCACATGCACACACAACAAACATAATATCTGGTCTAGATGATGTAAGACACATCAATGACCTAATCATAGACCTGTATGTGTGTACCTCAACATCTTCCTTTCTGCATCTTTGAGCAAAGACTTCTCTTTATCAACAGGAGTGCTAGCTATTTTGGCATCTGTGAACTGAAATTTCCTCAATATCTCAGCTACATATTTGTCCTAACTGATAAATATCCTTTCTGCTTTTTGCTTCACTTGCAGCCCCAAAAAGAAAGTGAGCTCACACATGGAACTCATTTGAAACTTCTCATGCATCAATCTCTCAAACTCAGTGCACAACTCCTTCTTGGTAGACCCAAAAATGATGTCATCCACATAGACCTGAATAAGCAAAATGTCCCCTTTTTGCTTTTTGATAAATAAGGTCTTATCTATCTTGCTTCTATGAAACCCATTATCCAGTAAGTATGTAGCTAATGTCTCATACCAGGCTCTTGGAGCTTGATGCAGTCCATATAGAGCTTTCACTACCTTGTGGACTTTATTTGGATGATCAGGATCTTCAAACCCTAGAGGTTGAGAAACATAAACCTCTTCCTCAATAGTACCATATAGAAAGGCACTCTTCACATCCATTTTATAGACCATAAACACAATGAAAGAAGCATAAGCTAGAAATACCATGATTTCCTCAATCCTTGCTACAGGTGTAAAAAACTCTTCATAATCAATTCCTTCCTCTTGAGTATATCCCTGAGCTACAAGTCTAGCCTTATTTCTGATGACAATCCCTCTTTCATCATTTTTATTTCTGAAAATCCACTTTGTACCAATCACCCTTAGTCCATTAGGTAGATCTACAAGTACCCAGACCTTCTGTATTTTGAACTGCAGAAGCTCTTCCTGCATAGCTTCCACCCATCTATCTTCCTGTAGATCCTTCTGCACATTTTTGGGTTCCTCTTGTGACAGACTGTAGATAAACAGACATGTGTTTTTATCTTCATGAGTCTTCTCTTCATAAACAGCACTAAGAAAACCATGTTCATCAGAATTCATTGTATGTCTTCTGGTTTTTACACCAGACTGCATATCACTAATCATAAGATCAAGGGAATGATCCTTGTGAATTCTAGTAAGAGGAGTTGAGGGAGCATCATAAGAGATAGGAATGTTGCTCAAATCTACAACAAAGTTATCAAAAATACCATTTTATGGAGTAGGATTTACTGTTGGATCAACAATACTAATTGCTGGCTCAATAATACTAACATTATTAGTATTTGTTTCAGGCACTTCATGTTCCTGACCACCCAATTCACTTTCTTTGCCAGCATCATTCTCTTTTTCAGCATCATCCTCCTTTTCAGCATCATCAAAGGATGGTGGATCATCATTCTTTGAAGAATCATACACAGAACTGTTATTCCAGATTGGCATCAAAATGTGATCTTTGCCAATTTCTTTGTCCATGCTAGATTCACCTATAGAAACATCATATTCTTTACCTGCAAAATCATTAGTATCTGTACATGCAACAACTGGTACATAATTCATTAATTTTGTTAGAGTATCAAGGTCAAACATCCACTTTGGACCTTCTCCTGTAACATTAGATTTATTTTCTAAAAACTCCACATGTAAGTTTTCCTTTACATGCCTAGTCCTAATGTTGTATACCCTAAAGACTTTACTCTGCAAGGAATAACCAACAAGAAATCCCTCATTTGATTTAGCATCAAATTTTCGCAGATGATCTAAGGTATTCAGGATAGTAACATGAAAACCAAATGGTCTCATGAAGCTTAAGGCAGGTGTCCTACCTCTAAAGAGTTCATACGGTGTCTTGTTGTAAGGCTTAACCACTAAAACCCTGTTCTGCACATAACAAGCAGTATTAACTGCTTTAGCCCAAAATATTATGGGTAGCATAAAGTCAGCTAACATAGTTCTAGCAGCCTCTATCAGTGTCCTACTTCTCCTTTCAGCAACACCATTCGGCTATGGAGTTCTAGCTACACTAAATTCTCTCCTAATACCTTTCTTTTGACAAAATTCATTCATAACTCTATTTTTAAATTTTGTCCCATTGTCACATCTGATAGCTTTTACTTTCTTATCAGCTAGGTTTTCTATCTCTGTAATGAAACTTATAGGATGCTACTAGTCTCATCCTTTTTACCCAAAAATAAAACCCAAGTGAACCTGCTATAGTCATCGGTAACAACCAGACATTACCTTTTATGCATTAAACTACTCACATATGTAGGACCAAACAAGTCCATATGAAGCATGAATAAAGGTTGAGTAATACAGTTCTCAGACTTGGCCTTACAAGAAGCTTTGTGTTGTTTACCCTTAAGGCATGAAACACAAGTTTGGTCATTTTCAAAACGTTTATGAGGTAAACCTCTTACCAAACCATCTTTAACAATCTTATTTATGGTTTTAAAATTAACATGACCAAGTCTCCTATGCCAAATCATTAATTCATCCAATGTGGCTTTTTCAACAAGATAAGTCAGACTCTCTTTAGGAACAATCTTCTTCATATCAACGCTGTACATGTTGCCCTTTCTAGGAACTTTCAGGAGTACTTGACTTTCATCAGGTAGCTTAAAGTCAGGAGAAAGCACAAGACATTCAGTGTCAGTAAAAATAAATTTGTTCTTTTTGTCACACATTTGTGAGACACTAAAGAGATTAAACTTAATTTCTTGCACAAAATACACATCTTCAAAATAAAGTTTATCGGTTTTAATTGTACCTTTACCAGTAATTTTACCACCTCTAGCTCCTCCCCCAAAGGCAACATATCCTCCTTCAAAAGCTTTGAAATTTGAAAGGTAAGACATTTTCCCATTCATGTGCCTGGAACATCCACTATAAGCATATCCTTGATCTTCTTCATTATCATTTGAATGATCCTGCACACACAGAATAAAGGAAATTAGTTTCCTTTAGAGACCTAAGCCATTACTGATTTGGATCTGCCTCGTGCATCAATGTAGTTATATTTCTTCATAGTTATTGATGCACCATTGGGTTTGGTAGGCCTCCATACCCAACATGCTGAGGCATTAACAACATTGCCCCTTTGTCCCTTAGCAACATTTATATTCCTAACAATATTAACTGCTGGCCTAACAGTACAAACTGCTGGCATAGCCGTTTTGACCATTGGTATCCAAATCTTGTTGTAGAGCAATGTTTTATCATTATAGGACCTTTTACCAGTTTGTTGTGCTAATTTAGTAAAATATGTTTTTGGTTTAGCACTTGAAACTGATGATTTGGGGTGAGCAGTACAACAGGCCTAAAAGGTTTTAAAGGTCTGAGGCCAGTTCTCAACAACACTGATCTAGGAGCCATGTTCCTTTGAGTATTAGGGTGAATGTATTTATTAAAAACATTTGTGTTCACCCTAGTAATCCCATTTACCACCTTTTCCCTCTGGTGATAATTACAATTAACCTTCACTTGATGAAAACTGCCACAAGTAAAACATGCTTTATTGTACATGACAAAGTCTTTTCCTAGTTGATTGGACTTTAAGCTATTCCAATTTCTTTGGTTACCTCTAGGACTTTGTGACCTTCTCTGTGTTCTATACATTTCAGCATATCTAACCTGTTTCCTAACTGGTTCTTTAACTTCAGTTTTAACCACTTCAGGAACAACAATTTTCTTATATACCTGAACATTAGACACATTTTCCTCAACTAATGATGTGTCACTTGCACTTTTAAAAGAATCCATAACCTCTTCAGTCTGTTCTACCTTAGGACTATCACTAGTCTTAGGTCCATATTCAAATTTAGCATCCTGAAATTACTCTAGACCATTGTGTGCCAAATCATTTCCTGTGGGTGAATGTATCCTCTAGTCTTAGGTCCATATTCAAATGTGCCCCTCTATGAGGAGGTGTAATTGACTTGTATCCTAAGCCAGACTTAGCCTTATTAATGATCTGATACTCTACAATCTTTTTAACTTCTTTAGATGTATATTCAAGAGTATCTACACTAAGCTGTATGTTTTCTTTTTTATGCTTAAGCTTGTTGTAACACCCCCAAATCTTGGTACAGCGGAAGACTTAAATAAGCTTTCAGAGCGTTACTGGATTGGTACACCACTCAAGTACAGGAAAACAAGACAATCATAAATATTTCTCAACCAATCCCATAGTTAATTATCCGGTTACATTTAATCCAAAATATTGAAATTTAACGCCCAAAAGAGATTATAAAATAGGTCCCCATAATATTATCAGAGTTTAATTATGATACTTTAACCATGCCTCTCTGCCAAGCCTCCATAGAACAAGCATTCCGAACATCAACTCAAATACCTGAGAAAACATGCTAAAAGGTCAGTTAATGCTGGTGAGTTCATAGGTTTAAATATAAATTCAATAGTGGACCTGAAAGAGTTTATTTGCTATGCGAGACTAAGATAGATACACAATAAACATTCCAATCACATTCCATCAACAATCCAACAACATAATCGAGATCTCAGCAGGGACCCAAGCGACTCTAGCCAGCACAATCGTTGCAAGTCCTAGAACAAATGCTACCCTGGACTAGGTCGGAGTAGATACCTATTTTTAGCTAGGAAATGTAGTTATAGCAAATGAATGCTACCCTAGACTAAGGAAATATCTACCACATATCTATTTATTCTAGTAAGCACATAAGCAAATAAAAAAGAGTTTAAGTAGGTCCAAGAAAGAGTAGCAGGATTTCTCACCCCAAATTAGTTAAAAACAAAGAAAAAAATGGGGCTATGAAACTTACCTCAAATAAGCAAATCACAAATAATCACTAGCAACGCAGATAACAGCTAACTCGGCTCGACAACTACTGACTCGGCACAACCTATTAATATAAACCAATTCTTAATATGTTTTCCAATCTAAATATTATCTACCCCGAATATATTCCAATTCTTATCTCCAAAAATGTGTCGTTTCACTATTTAGTTACAAGCATTTGGTATCATCGTGTGTGTGGTATAGACTCGACAAGTCTCCATGAATGCACTATATCTGTAACAATGCAACTCATAAAGACACACGATACCAACACACTTGTTTTTAAGTTTTATTAGTTTTAAACATCGTTTCAAGTCTGTTTCCATCTAACCCAGACCATGAGTCCCATGTACACGAGACATGGTGCCTCGTACGTGGCCTCAAATGACTCAAATGAGTCTATTCTTTGTTCCTTTTACCTTACACGTTCCCGATCTACACTCGTAACACAAAAACAATAATACACGTCACGTATAAACACGTTTTGGAGGACCAAAAAGGTGAGTTAGGGCGCGTGCCCTATGTCAAATGAAAGAGGAGAAGGAGATCTACAGGATGGTGGTGGTGGTATAGGCTGACGCGCCGTCGTGGCCGGAATATGGCCGGAATAAGGTGGCGGCTAGGATTAGTTAAAGAGAGTAAGTTAGGGTAGAGAGAGAAAGAGCTAGGGTTTTTAGTGAGAGAAAGGGGTGTGTGTGTGTGTGTGTGTGGGAGATGTGGTTTATATATGGGGAAGGAGGGATTAAAAAAATAATTATTTGGGTAGGAAGGGGCGGGCCATGGGTAAAAAGGGAGGGCCAAACCCGTGTTTTTCGTAAACTTCCCCGATTTACCTCTCCCGAGCTCCTATATTTCCCTATTAGTGTCCAACGACTTTTATTTATAACTCTATTGTTTTATTTACGTTTTTCTACGAATTTTGATTATCAATATGTCACGTCTCGTGTTACGGGTTAAAAGTTACGTTTTCTCTCGTTATAGGATTTTATTGTGCCGACTCAAGTAGTACCTATCATAAAGGGCTATAACTCATACCATAACTCATTCAATAATAAAATAAATCTTAAAAGCCAATAAACGATACCAAAATAAGTCATGACTAACCGAAATAGCATTAAAGGCAAACTACTCGGTCTATCTAGCGTAATACGGTTACCTAAAAGGGGTCCCTAATTGCCAGTTTTCACAGCCTCCCAACCTCAGAAGAAACCCGTCTCGGGTTTCACTCTGAGTTGCTCGATGACGAAAAGAGTTTAGGATACTTCTTTCGGAACACGTCCTCACGTTCCCATGTGAACTCTGGTCCATGACGGGAATTCCAACGAACTTTGATGATCGGAATACAGCTATGCTTCAGTCGCTTCACCTCATGATCCATGATCTCAATCGTCACCTCAACGAAATTCAAACGGTCATCGATTCGGATATCTCTCATAGGCACGACTATGTTTTCCTAGGAAAGGCATTTCTTAAGATTACTGACGTGAAAGACATCGTGTACACTGTTCAACTCCTGAGGTAGCTCAAGTCTGTAAGCTATTGGTCCGATTCTTTCCAGGATTGGAAAGTGACCAATGTATCGGGGGTTAAGTTTTCCACATTTACCGAAGCGTATCACCCCTTTCCAAGTGGAAACCTTCAACATGACTCGGTCTCCCACCTGAAACTCTAATGGCTTACGTCTCCTATCGTCGTAACTATTTTGTCTATCACGTGCAGTTTGCAAACAATTACGGATTTGAACTATTTCCTCAGTGGTTTCTAGAATGAGTTCGGGACCGGTAAGCTGGTTGTCGCCTACTTCCGCCCAACAGATCGCAGAACGGCATTTTCGGCCATATAATGCCTCAAATGGTGCGGCCTTAATGCTGGTATGATAACTATTGTTGTAGGAGAATTCGGCCAAAGGTAGGTATTTCTCCCAGCCTTTGCCGAAATCGATGACACAGGCATGAAGCATATCTTCTAACGTTTGAATGGTCCTTTAACACTGACCGTCGGTTTGAGGATGATAAGCAGTGCTCATATAAAGTTTCGTTCCTAAAGCCGTTTATAGGGATCGCCAGAAGTTTGACATGAAATGGCTATCTCGGTCGGAAATGATAGATATAGGCATGCCATGACAAGATACTATCTCTTTGACATGCAGCCGAGCGAGCTTGTCGATACTATCGACTTCGTTAATGGCCAAGAAATGAGTAGATTTGGTTAAGCGATCCACAATTACCCAGATAGCGTCACAGCCACTAACTATTCTTGGTAATTTGATGATGAAGTCCATGGTGATTCGCTCGCATTTCCAGAAAGGGAGTTCAGGTTGAACTAGCAATCTTGAGGGTTTCTGGTGTTCGGCCTTTACCTTGGAACATGTCAAGCACTTACAGACATAGCGAGCTACGTCGGCTTTCATGTTCGGCCACCAGTAGAGTTTCTTCAGATCGTGATACATTTTATCGGCTCTGGGATGAATAGAGTATTTTGATTTATGCGACTGGTGCATAATCAATTCACGGATTCCTCCATGAAATGGTATCCAGCTTCTGTCTCTGAAGCATAGGGTTCCGTCGGAACGCTTCAAGAAGTCGTTTTCATTTTCTACCATCCCATAGAGGTTCTCAGATGGACGGTTCTCTTTTTTCAACACCTCGGCTTGAGCAATTAAGATTTGAGACGGTAGAGGTGAACTAAGTGTCATCCCTAAGGATCAAACGAGTAACGACAGAATGTTCTCCTTTCGGATGAGGGCATCTGCAATGACATTGGCCTTACCCGGATGATAATGAATCTCACCATCGTAATAACTGAGTAATTCCAACCAGCGGCGTTGTCTCATGTTCAGCTCCTTCTGGTTTAAGATGTGTTGCAGACTCTTATGGTCGGTATACACTGCACACTTAGTATCGCACAGGTAATGTCTCCAAATCCTAAGGGCAAATACTACAACACCTAACTCCAAATCATGGGTGGTGTAGTTCTTCTCATGCTTCTTAAGCTGTTGGGAGGCATATGCTATCACCTTCTCCCGTTGCATCAGAACAACTCCTAAGCCTTTATGGGAAGCGTCGCAATATAAGACAAAATCTTTGCTTTCTTCAGGCAGGGCTAGGATGGGGGCACTACAAAACTTTTCCTTCAATAGTTGGAACGCCTCTTCTTCCTTTTCTCCCCATTCGTACTTAACGTCCTTTTGCGTTAGCTTGGTCAGCGACTTAGCTATTTTGGAGAATCCCTCAATGAACCTCCGGTAATAGCCTGCTAGACCTAGAAACTGGCGAACTTCCGATGGGGTTTTAGGGGCGGCCCATTCCTTAATGGCCTCGATCTTAGCTGGGTCAACGTGAACTCCTCGACTATCTATCACGTGGCCTAAGAGTTGTACGGTCGGAATCCAAAATTCACACTTAGAGAATTTGGCGTATAGCTGTTCTTGCCTTAATAAATCCTAGATGAGCCTCAAATGCTCTTCATGCTCCTCCCTACTCTTGGAGTATATAAAGATGTCGTCTATGAATACTATCACAAACTTATCTAGATAAGGCTTACACACTCGGTTCATGAGTTCCATGAATACCGCGGGCGCGTTGCTCAAACCAAACGGCATCACTTAGAATTCATAGTGCCTATAACGAGTTCTGAACGTTGTCTTCGGGATATCTTCCTCTCTGACTCTAAGCTGGTGATACCCGGATCGCAAGTCGATCTTAGAAAAGATACTAGATCCTTGGAGTTGGTCGACTAGGTCATCTATCCTCGGTAGTAGGTATCGGTTCTTCACCGTCAACTTATCCAACTCCCTATAGTCGATGCACATACGGAATGATCCATCCTTCTTCTTCACGAACAGTACAGGTGCTCCCCACGGTGACAAACTTGGTCGAATGAATTCCTTCTCTGACAATTATGCCAAATGTCTAGACAGTTCCTCCAATTTTCTTGGAGCAATTCGATAGGGTGCCTGGGCTACAGGTGCAGCAACAGGTATCAACTCCATTTAGAATTCCACTTGTCAGATAGGTGGAATCCCTGGCAGATCGTCGGGAACATATCTGGAAAATCTCGAACGACGGGTACATCCTTAAGGTATCTTTCACTCTTCTTCTCTCTTGTCTTTTCAGATATTCGATTCAAGAAAAGACAACCTCCTCTGTCGATGTAATTATGTGCCTTAATACAAGGGATTATGCTCAACCGGGAGGGACCTCCACAGTAGCCCCAATCTCCTTGTATGCTAAGAACTTTTCCGCCATACGGCACACGCATGATCTTCTCATCGTAGATGATGTGTGCACCGTTCCTCGACAGCCAATCCATTCCGATGATGATGTCGAAACTTCCTAAGGTTACTGGTAAAAGGTCCATGCTAAACGGGTGGTCTAGGAAACTTAGTGTACAACTTCGGACTATAGTGTCTATCCTTTCCCTATTACCATTAGCTAACTCCACATCATAACTTTATCCTAAAGGTGTTGGGGCAATTCCTAGTAATGGCATAAAGGCAGTGGATATGAAACTCATATCGGCACCGGTATCAAACAGTATGGAAGCATAGCGGTTATTGAGAAGGAATGTACCCGTAACTACGTTCGGGTCCTCCTAGACTTCCTTCCCAATGACTTACACTCGCGCTGCTCCCATCTCTTTCTGTTGGTTTCCAGCACCCTGGTTTCCCTGGTTCCCTTCTGTCCTTCGATTTACATGGTTATGCCCATTACTTCCCACACCTCGGTTCACCAGATCTCCTCCATTCCTGGGGTTTCCTCTGACCCAAGGCTCTCGACACTAATTCTTGAAATGCCCTTTCTTTCCACATCCAAAACAGGTGACAGTGGCCTTCCAGTCCGCTCCTTGTGGGGTTTACGCCACAGCAACGGGACGGAACCTACAATCTCTGGACACGTGTCCTACCTTAGAGCAATTCCTACACACCACTGGGCACTGCCCATGATGGTGTCGATTTCAACGATTACACAAGGGTTTGCTACCTTCATAACCCTTCTTTTCTCCATTACCTACAGCATACATCCTGGCAGTCTCTCGTCGTTTAGTGTTATCTCCCTTAACATTCTAATTCCTCTTCCTCTTATCACTATTACTCTTGTTTACTCCTTCCAACACAAGAGAATCCATCAGATGCTGGGCTATGGTAACTGCCTCTTGCAAGTTAGCTGACTTTGTAGCGATGACATCATTTTTAGTAGTTAGAGGCAATCAATCAGTGTACCTTTCAATCTTAAAAGCCTCGGTATGAACCATCTCAGGGCAAAGCAACGACAATCTTGGAAGCGACAGTTTTAAGCCGTCATTTCGCTTTCCTTTACCTTATGGTTCCAGAACTCAACTTCTAACTTCTTAATCTCATTCCTAGGACAGTAAGTCTTGATCAGTAGGGTTTTAAACTGGTTCCAAGTCATGCCATAGGCTACCTCACTTCTTACCGATATGTGATAGTTGTTCCACCAAGTCAACGCTTCGTCCTTCAAAGTAAACATCGCATACTTGACCTTGGCGTCCTCATCATAGTTACTAACGGTGAACACGGATTCAGTTTTCTCCATCCACCTCGTTAGGTAAACCACTACATCGATTCTTCCGAACTTGATGGGACAACATAATCGGAACTCCTTGTAGGTACAACCTCGAGCTCGATTAAGCGGTGGGGTTCCAGTAGAGGTGTTTGAGTGATTTGACTCAGCTACCAGCTCAGCTACACGCTGTGTCACGAGCTGGTCGATGTGGGCTTGATTCATAGGCGGAGGGATCGGTGGGAAATGACCATTCTCAGCTTGGTCATTGACGTCCGGGTTCTCAACGGCGGGGTTGTTGGTATTATGATTTTCAACAGGTGGAGTGGTCGGGGTCGGACGACGAACTCGATGAACAGGAGTGACCACAATAGCAGGCGCTGCCGTGGGTGGTCCTAGGCAGGTTTCGTCTTGGTGCCATTGATCTAAAGGTTAACACAAGAGTTTCATAAGTTCACAACTCCCGTTTCCTTAGACAGGGTTTGATCTCAAGGATATCGAATACCGCACGAATATAAATTCAAGATAACAAGGATAATGCCACATCATGATGAAATAACGAAAGATCGAAATGAGAAATCAAGTGATGCACTTCTAATAGCCATAACACATAGTTTTCGAATTACAATACATGAAAGGATAAAGAGTAGTCAAAAATGATCCTACTAGTGAAACTAACAAGATAACTAAGATAAGTCTACATCTCGAACTAGGGACTCCTCAGTTTCAAGATGGTACAACACTATGATCCTAAGACAATATAGCCACGATCACGGGAAACTCTAGCTGATCTTCTGACATACTCAATCTTTCTCCATAGAGATGAGATCTCAATACGTTGGGCGTCGCGATCTCTCCTCAGATCCGCGGCCTCTCTCTCCAGCTTGCCGACCTTGCGCGATAGCGCTCGGTCTACTTCTCGGGCTGTCGTGAACCCTCTTTGCAGGTCTCCTACTTGCTCAAAGAGCTCTGACATACCCTCTCTCAAGATCATAGTCCTCCTAACAACTAACCCCATATCTCCTCTCAATTGCTCTACACTAGCCCTCGATACTCCAACTAGCCGGTTTGATAACTGACTAAGCCTAACACCCTGGGATATAATCCGCTCCCAAATCAGACCCGTCTCTCCATACTCTGCGGGCTCTAAATCTATCTCTCATGGTATATCCGAACCTAGTGGGTTGCCTATCTTAGGTGAGTGAGGAGGTGAGTCAAAGTCAAATGGCTGCTCAAGAGAATCAGGCTCAGGCAAGGGTAAAGGAGAGCCTGGTCCTGGAGAATGCGTTGCATGCGCAGGACTCTGAAGTGGTGGAGTACCCTCATCTGGGATGTCCTCCTCCTCTTCCGGAGGGTCCACATCCTCATCCACATACTCCTCCTCGTCCTCATACTCCTCCTCATCCTCATCAACCGAGGGGGAGTCCATGAGTCGGCGTCTCTGTGAAGGTGAGTCTTGTGGTGGCAAAGTAGGGGATCTAGATCTTCGGTGAGATGGTGATGAAAGTGGTGATGACAGGAGAGAGTGAGCTGATAGGTGCATAGGTAATGATGGAGGTCGTACAGACATACGAGTAGTAGTACAATGAGAAAGTCTAGGAGTCTGGGCTCGTGCTAAGACCTGATGTAATGTAAGCTGTCTAGAATAACTAGGGCGATCAAATGGTGAAGGCAACTAAGAAGTAAGTGAAGTCTGTGGCTCTGGAATGACAGATGATGATGAAGTAGAAGTAGGATATCGGGCAATAACATAAGGATCACCATGCGTAGGAGTCATCAGAGTCCGTGCTAGGGAAGAAGCAGCAGCAAGGATCTCCTCTGACACATCATAAGCTTGTGAAGGAATGGTCTGTGACAATGGCGTAGGGTAGGTATAAGTGTATGAAAAATGACTAATTATAATAGCGCATCATCATATCAAAACAGGGTTATGGTACAAAAAAGTTACTAAAGTTTCTCAAAAATTTATCCTAAGTTACTATAGTTTCATTTTGTTCACTCAGGTTACTGAACTTTAGGAAGCATGCACTTCGATAAATTTAGTGTTAGTCCGAGTAACCCGAACGTATACTTTTTGATAATTTCAGTAACCTGAGTGAAGAAAGTTACAAACTTTAGTAACCTGAACTTATATTTTTATAAGTTCAGTAACCTGAGTGAACAAAGTTTCAAACTTCAGTAACCTGGGTGAACAAAATGAAACTATAATAACTTAGGACAAATTTTTTGTAAACTTTAGTAACTTTTTTGTATCATAACCCTATCAAAACATATATCACATAGTGGAAAAATTTTAAAATAAAGGTACCGCATTTACACAAAACATGCATTTAAACAAAACCGCATAAGTTCTATTCTATCACATCATCCATAATCATATATCAAGCTCATAATATACCAAAATCAATAAACATATCGCAATACATAACATCTCAACAATCAAGTTGCAGTTCATTCCATTCTCAAATCAAGAGGCTTCGGCATGGCAGGCTGGCATGCGTCGGTCGAGGATCATATTTTCTAAATAGTAGTTATAGTTTAGGTTTTAGTAAGTACCTAGTTCTCTATAACCTTGGCTATAATACCAATCGGTAACACCCCCAAATCTTGGTACAACGGAAGACTTAAACAAGCTTTTGGGGTGTTACTGGATTGGTACATCACTCAAGTATAGGAAAACAAGATAATCATAAATAGTTCTCAACCAATCGCATAGTTAATTATCTGGTTACATTTAATCCAAAATATTCAAATATAAGTCCCAAACGAGATTATAAAATAGGTCCCCATAATATTATCAGAGTTTAATTATGATCCTTCAACCATGCCTCTCTGCCAAGCCTCCATAGAACAAGCATTCCAAACATCAACTCAAATACCTGAGAAAACATGCTAAAAGGTCAGTTAATGCTGGTGAGTTCATAAGTTTAAATATAAATTCAATAATGGACCTGAAAGAGTTTATTTGCTATGTGAGACTAAGATATATTCACAATAAACATTCCAATCACATTCCATCAACAATCCAACAACATAATCGAGATCTCAGCAGGGCCCCAAGCGACTCTAGCCAGCACAGTCGTAGCAAGGCCTAGAACAAATGCTACCCTGGACTAGGTCAGACTATATACCTATTCTTAGCTAGGCAACGTAGTTATAGCAAATGAATGCTGCCCTAGACTAAGGAAATATCTACCACATATCTATCTATTCTAGTCAGCACATAAGCAAATCAAAAAGAGTTTAAGTAGGTCCAAGAAAGAGTAGCATGATTTCTCACCCTAAATTAGTTAAAAACAAAGATAAGAGTGGGGCTATGAAACTCACCTCAAACAAGCAAAGCACAAATAATCACTAGCAACGCATATAACAGCTAACTCGGCTCGGCAACTACTGACTCGGCACAACCTATTAATATAAACCAATTCGTAATATGTTTTCCAATCTCAATATTATCTACCCCGAATATATTCCAATTCTTATCTCCAAAAATGTGTCGTTTCACTATTTAGTTACAAGCGTTTGGTATCATCGTGTGTGTGGTACCGACCCGACAAGACTCCATGAATGCACTCTATCTCTAACAATGCAACTCATGACGACACAATGAACATCTAAGCAATAAGCTTTATAGTTTAATAAGTTTTGAAATAAATCGTTAGATCTTATCGAATTCGTCAACTCGATAAATTCAACCATTTATTTATGTCACTTATCATCACAAAAACCAGTCACATCCTAGCGAGTTATAAGGATAATTCACCCATTAATAATACTATCCTACGCACATAACGGGCTCTTATTAGATTCGTCAACCTAATAAGTCCGCTATCCACGTGGATTAACGCTATTAGTGTCAAGTCATCCGTAACCCATGCATAACTCATAATGGGTATTAAATACTCATAAATGACACATTTCGGTAAACGTGCCCTTAAAACATTTAATAACTCAATTATTACAAAACCTTTCCATTTTAAGACGTTAGTTTCCTTTTTAAATATCGAATAACAAGGCGAGTCTTATTATTAAATATTTAATATAAGAACCTTTTATTATCTATATTTCTAGTTTTATTTATAAGTTTATGTTTATATATATATATATATATATATATATATATATATATATATATATATATATATATATATATATATATATATATATATATATATATATATATATATATATATATATATATATATATTACATCACGCTTCAATATAAGTTTCGAGTTATTATCCGTCTCGAGTTCACAAGTCTGAGTCATGACTCTTGGCTTTTACTCATCATATTGTCCAATAAATACTAAAAGTCCATGTTACTGGCAAGTGTCGGGGTCAACCGAGACTAAAAAGTCACGGTAACATCGACGTTGCGCAAAGTTGACATATATAATATTAAGTCCAAAATAAACAATTCCACATTCTCCAGCAAACCTCCAAACAATCTCATATCAATCCCGACGTCCAAGTTTAGTACCAAACACAACCGTAACCCTAATGGTCTTGACGGTCCCGGTTAAGACCACGCGAACCAAACGAGCCCTAGAAGCTCTTTGGCTCCCCGCGTCTCATTCAAACTCCAACAACAACATCCAATATATTACCACAACGACCTGACCCGGACCTATTGGCCCTTGAGGGTATCGGCTGTAACCCAACGTCACCCAAACGGACCCTAGTGGTCTCTTGGGGCTCATTTCATGCTCACAACTCCAACCAAACGAACCCTAATGGTTCATTCATTTCCTAAACACAACCAAACAACATCCAAACACCATCAAACATCAAAACCCATCATCCAACTATAATCAAAACCTCATAAAAATGATAAAAATACAAGAACACACGGACACAACATGGCACACGATACCAACACACTTGTTTTTACGTTTTATTAGTTTTAAACATCATTTCAAGTCCGTTTCCATCAAACCCAAACCATGAGTCCCATGTACACAAGACATGGTGCCTCATACGTGGCCTCAAATGACTCAAAAGAGTCTATTCTTTGTTCCTTTTACCTTACACGTTCTCGATCTACACTCGTAACCCAAAAACAATAACTCACGTCGCATATAAACGCGTTTTGGAGGACCAAAAAGGTGAGTTAGGGCGCGTGCCCTATGTCAAATGAAAGAGGAGAAGGAGATCTACAGGATGGTGGTGGTGGTATAGGCTGACGTGCACTCGTGGCCAGAATTAGGTGGCGGCTAGGGTTAGTTAGAGAGAGAAAGTTATGGTAGAGAGACAAAGAGCTAGGGTTTTTAGTGAGAGAAAGATGTGTGTGTGTGGGAGATGTGGTTTATATATGGGGAAGGAGGGATTAAAAAAATAATTATTTGGGTAGGAGGGGGGGCCGGCCATGGGTAAAAAGGGAGGGCCAAACCCGTGTTTTTCGTAAACTTCCCCGATTTTCCTCTCCCGAGCTCCTATATTTCCCTACTAGTGTCCAACGACTTTTATTTATAACTTTATTGTTTTTATTTAAGTTTTCCACGAATTTTGACTATCAATATGGCACGTCTCGTGTTACGGGTTAAAAGTTACGTTTTCTCTCGTTATAAGATTTTATTGTGCCGACTCAAGTAGTGCCTATCATAACGGGCTATAACTCATACCATAACTTATTCAATAATAAAATAAATCATAAAAGCCAATAAACGATACCAAAATAAGTCATGACTAACCGGAATAGCTCCTAAAGGAAAACTACTCGGTCTATCTAGCGTAATGCGGTTACCTAAAAGGGCTCCCTAATTGCCAGTTGTCACACTTGTCTAGATCACTTTTAAGAACACTAATTTCAGCATCTTTGAATGAACTATCCCTCTTAAGAACAACAAGGTCATCAGAAAAGATAGTTTCATTTTGCTTTTAAAACACAATTTGATCTTCTAAGACTGTTAAACCTCTTTTATGATTTTCCAAATTAAAACTAGTGTGGTTAAGCTCTATTTTTAGGTCATCATATTGTTTTTTAAGTTTTTCATAATCTTTTAAAGCTAAAAAAGCTTTTGAGCAAGCTTTTACAATATGTACCTCAGAGTCAGAGAAAGCCATCAGTGCCATCTCTTTTGGTGCTTCCTCCTCTGCCACCATTTCCTTTGAAGAACTTTCTTCCACTTCAAAAGCCTTCTTGTTGCTCTCCTGATTCCTGTAACCTCTGTGGTCTTGCCCTCTGCCTCTGCTATCCGGGTTTTTGGGCCCTCTACATTCCCTAGCGAAGTGCCCCATTTTATGGCAGTTATAGCACTCCACTTTTGACTTATTAAACCCAGCAACATCACCTCCAATGATGGTGATTTTCCTCCCAGTCCGTTGATAGTACTTCTTGGCCCTCATGCTCTACAAAGCTAATTGCCATTTCAAGTCCCTCTCCTCAAGATCATCATAATGGAATTTGATGACGTACCCTCCGATCAGGTCGATGGACCCCCCTTCGGCCTCAGTCGAATTTGCATTACGAAGACCCAAGTCTTTCTTCATAAGTCATTGGTGGCGTAAAACCATTCCTCATTGACATGGTTACCGCTTGGGAACCGCCACCAAGGCCTATGTCCTTCGGTGTCTTCTCTTGAAGATGCCAAGACAAAGAAGAACCTTGACTTGGTCTTCCCCACGTTCCCACTATTTCCTTAGCTTCCCCGCCAAGTCCGAGATAGTGGGGATGAAGCCCTAGCTGGTTACTTACAAATCGTGGACGCCCCATGATCTCCTACACGTGTGCTAACACTCTCCAAGCTATTTTCATCACCTATAAATAGGTTGGACGAGTCATTTCAATGGTATGTTCACTCAACACGGCATTTCACATACATCATATTATTTACAACTCATATCACATACTTACTCACGCCGAGGTGGTTCGCAGGCCCAACCCTCGCGCAAGAATCACTTAACGGTGTCTACTATTTCATATTGCATTGGCTACAAGTTTGGCAAGCATATCACCTGCATACCCTTCGATCACCATCGAAGGCCCGGTCGATAAATTATTGTACAATCAGTGGCACCATCCGTGGTACCCGCTACTATTGGTCTCGTTATTCCAAACTTACACCCAATCAATCACTCACCGGTTTTACTGCATGAATCAAGGAAGAGAAGATACACCCTCCGGTTTCTCTAGCTTGACACCAATCCCAGTCAATGATCCTAACAACCTTCCCAATATAACCGCATCCACTTTTACCACACGATCTCACCCTGAAATAACTCCTAACAACCATGCTTCAACCTCGCTAACCCCCGAACCGTAATTAGTCGAAGCGCTTGTCGAGCTAACATCGAAGCATTAGAATCTTTACTAAGGGCTCAAGGAGGCAAGCTCGAAATGTGGAGATGCGTAGGGAGTTAGAATACTCAAGCGATGAATATGACGAAGAGTTGGAAATGGAGACTAGGCCCTTGGCTCCCGGGCTACACGCCAAGTGCAAGGATAGGGTCTCCAGCAAGAAGGCCTAGTGGAAGGTCGGTTCGCTTTGAAGACGCTTCTGAGAGGGCTCCACAGACGGAAGGCACGATATAAGGCTCCAATGGAAGGAGTCACCAAAGGGATGCTACAGAGGTTAATTTGCCACCACTTTTGGCTGCTCATCCGAAGAACTGAGGCAAGGTTCCGTTGCATCCTTCTCACGATCCGGCGTGAGAAGGCAATCCATCTCAAATGAATGGGAGAGGAAGTCTTCCTCCTCATGGTATGTACCCTCCTTTTCGTGCTCAATCTTACCCTCAAGTGGTTTATCCCCACCTAATGGGCGTGCTAGCAACCCCAGCTTTTACTCAACCATACGGAAGTATGCCCTACGCAACCTATGGTATATCCTTCGCACTGCTGGAAGTCACCCACCTTATATACCTACCGCTACCCTCAATATGTTAACCAAAACCCCGTTGGAATACCTCCAAATCATAACCCGCATAATGCTGCCCCTATCTACATGCCACATTATAACTGCCTTTATTCAGAGCCCATGGGCTCTACAACACCCTTCGTAAGATGGATAGAAGACTACCCTTTTCCTGATGGGTTGAAAATGCCCGCGCATATTGGTACCTACGATGGGAAAGGGATCCTGATAACTTTTACACTTGTTCGAAGGGGATATTAGAATGAAGAAGTGGGTTATGCCTGTTGCTTGTCACATGTTTACATACACCCTACGAGACTCTCGCCAGATATGGTGGAACGGCAAAACCGTAGCATTGTGAATTTAGATGATCTCAAGGCCAAGTTCAGATCACATTTCAGCCAACAGAAAAAGTTTACAAGAACGCACCTAACAAAGGCACAACATCAAGCGAAGGAGAACGAGCACCGTGAGCTTTCATCACCGATACACCGATGACACGTTACGATAATGGGCTTGCACAAGGACCACAGATCTCGTGTTTCGTGCATGGCCTACTTAAAACGGAAGTTTGGTTGAATTCCTCTCCAATGATCTCCCTGCGGCTTACACCTGGATCGAAGCAAAAGAAGTGTCTACCAAAAAAATAAAGAAAGTCACAATAAAGCCCTGAAGCATACATTGTGGGAAGGGTCAAGGAACAAACACAAAAACAGGGACAGGTTTACACCGTACCACAAAAACATCAACCATGGGCTCTTGGCTAATATGTCCAAATCTACAAGGGAGATACTTGCTACGAAAAGTCGAAGACCTTTGATCCTCCTCCTCGCTTGGCAAACAGAGGAAGGCCCGTAGATACTTCCAAATTCTCGCTACTTCCATGACGATTACTTTACAATTACACCCACACCAACAACTGCAGAGAACTCAAGAAACAGATAGAAGAGGCCGTGAAGTCCGGCCAATTGGGACATTTGGTGAAGGGTATAAAGAAAGGTAAAGACAAGGTCTCCCAACACACTTGGGAAAGATACCACACTGTAGAAGCACCCATCCTCATGGTGTACAAGGATGACTCGATTTGAAAAGGAAAGAAACGAGGAAGCCTTGTGCGAGTAGGAGATGTCACTTTTCCTTCAATCACGTGAAAGTTCTTTCAAATGACCCCGTGGTCATCAAGGTCTTGATCTCCAATGAGAAGTAACAGGGCCTACCTTGACTGCAGTAGCTCCTCGCTGTTTATCTACTAACGCTGCTTTCTAAAACTCAAACCTTCGATAAGGTCAAGAGAGTAGATTTGAAGGTACCCCTTAGTAGCGGTTCTCAAGGGAACACTCATGGCCCTTGGGAGAAGTCCCTCTAGAGGTTACGATTGCAGAAGGAAGGCTAAAAAGAACGTAAACTCGGTTTTCACGATCGTAAGGTCTGAATCTCCCTATAACCTATTGATAGGGAGAACGGCAATGCGTAAGATGGGCATCGTTGTCTCAACCATACATGCCGCGATCAAATTCCAAACACCTTCTAAGCATAGGAATGGTTTTCCAAATCCAGCTATAAAGTGAAGGGCCTACGGAATTAGGCAAAAGGATCAAACAGTTTTGAAGAGCCTCCAAAGGATGTTCTCGGGCCAGGACCGACAAGAACGATTGTGGTAAATGATCTCTACCTCGATCGACGGTGGTAATCGGAAAGCGCCCCAACCTCCTTTAAAGCGTAATTGAAAAGGTACTACGTGCAGCATGCGATGTCTTCGCATGGACCTACTCGACATGACGGGGTCCCCGTAACTCTCATCATAGACGGAAAGCCCTTTGGCACTGAACACAAGCTCAATGAGTTCAAACATATTGAACCCATCAAACAAAAGCGTCGGCCGGCTCCCGAAAGAAGCGCCACGCATGCAAAGAAGTGGACGAGCTTTTAATGCACAGTATACTCAGAGAGGTGAAGTATCAAACTTGGGTGGTCAATCCGGTGATGGTCAAGAAGCATGATGGAGGATGGCGAATGTGCGTGGACTTCACAGATATTAACAAAGCCCCGCCTCAAGGATGCTACCCTCCGCCAAAATGGATTGGAAGGTGGAATCCTTGTCGGTTTCGCTAAAGTGTTTCCTAGACGCTTATAAGGGTTACCATCATATACAAATGGCGGAAGAGGACGAAGAGAAGACACCTTTTTTTACAGGAAAAGGCGTTTATTGTTACAAAAAGATGCCTTTTGGTTTGAAAAATGCAGGTGCCACCTACCAACGTTTAGTGGACAAAGCCTTCCACAAGCAAATAGGTAGGAATATGGAGGCGTACGTAGATTATATGGTCATCAAGAGTAGATCGGAGGAGGACATGCTCTCCGACATCAAGGAAACCTTCGACCAGCTTCGCGCCATCAACATGAAGTTAAATCCCAAGAAGTGTTCCTTCGGCGTGGAAGAAGGACAATTTTTGGGGCATCTGATCACTAAGCAAGGTATTAAGGCCAATCATTTGAAGGTCAAGGCCATCACGGATCTACAGCCTCCTAAGTCCCTAAAGGAAGTGCAAAGTCCTGAACGAAAGCTAGCAAAGACTCAGCAGGTTCTTATCGAAGGGTGCGCATGATATTTGCCGCTCTTCAAAACACTCAAAGGATGCACGGACAAAAAGACATTCCTGTGGAGTATAGATGCAGAAGCAGCCTTCCAAAAGCTCAAGGATTTCATGGCTATTCTACCTAAACTTACCGCCCCAATCAAAGGCTTAAGTGTTGTTTATGTATATCGCAGCCTCCTTTGAAAGCATCACCGCTGTTATTGGCGTAGTGGAGAGGAAGCAAATCCCCATTTACTGTTAGCGTGGTTCTACAGGAGTCGAGCTAAACTATCCAAGCATTGGAGAAGCTAATTTTGGCCTTGGTCCATGCTGCGAGACGCCTTCAAAGGTACTTCCAAGCTCACCCCATAACCGTATTTCTACGACAAACCAATTAAGCTGATACTTCGCTTCCAGAAATCTGGAAGGATAGCTAAATGGGCTATTGAGGTAGGAGAACACGAAATTGAATACAAGGGCGAACTCGGTCAGGGCAAATATTGGCGCATTTCTTAGCGTAAATGACCCTCAACCAAAGCATGACACAAAAGTTGCCAAAAGAAGCCTGACAAAGAGGTTGAAGGGTGGAAACTTTATATCGACGGAGCCTCCAAACACTCGGTTCTCTTGCAGTCTCATGCTTGTTGATCCCAAAGGAAGGAGTACACTTATGCACTCCGCTTTGAATTGACGCTACTTAACAATGAAGCGGAGTACGGCCTTGCTAGCAGTGCTCCGATGGCCAAAGACATGGAGGTGGAAGACTTGGCTATTTTGTTGACTCCGAACTGGTGGCCAACCAAATCAAAGGCTCCTACGAGGCAAGACAACCTGTGATCAAGCAATACCTGGATAAGGCCAAGGAAATGCTCGAAGGGTTCGTATCCTACAACATAGAGCATGTTCGGAGAAATCAAAACAAGAAGGCGAATGCACTTAGCAACCGCATCAATGGAATTTGCTCATTTAACTAAGGAGGTTCTGGTTCAAGTGTTGGCAGATAGGTCCATCGTCCGAAAGGAGGTGTCCGACGTAATACAGGAGGAAGACTCAAATTGGATGACTCCAATTAGAGAATATCTAATAAGTGGTATACTGGAAGATCAGTTAGTTCTCGAAGGTCCGCATCAAGGCACCGCAAGCAGATGTAATCTTGGGAAATTATCTATACGAAGATCCTTTCGTCCCCATGGCTTCGTTGTGTAGGACCTAGGCAAGCCGCCAACATCATTCAAGAAGTGCATGAAGGATCCTCGCGGACTTGATGCGTGGCCCTCGCCCGCTGTTCCAAAATCATGAGGGTTGGATATTACCGCCTTCGATGCAAGGGACTGCTTGAAATCATTCGAAGTGTGAAGCCTGTCAAGTACATTTAAGGGTCCCATGGCTACCAAAACAAGATATGACTTCCATGACGCCCCGCATGGCCCTTCACCAATGGGGATAGACATCGAGGTCCGGCTGCCAATTGCTCCCGGAGGAGTAAAATTCTTGGTTGTGGCCATCGACTACTTCACTAAATGGGTGGAAGCGAAGCCTTTGGCATCCATCACAAGTGCACATGGAAAAGTTTGTATGGGAGCATATTATCTGTCGGTTCAGAGTACCTCATATCATCATTTTAGATAATGGGAAGCGCTCACTTCGCGAAGGGGTATTCCAGTGTTTTGCAGAGGTCCGAATATCAAACAATCTTTCACTCCGCTACCATCCTCAAGGTAACGGACAAGTGGAGGTTACTAATGAGACATCATACAAGGAATAGAATGGAGGCCGATACAGTACCACGGTTGGGTAGACGAACTACCTCAAGTACTTTGGGCTCATAGAACGCATACGAAGTCAAGTCACGGAGAAACACCTTTTAGCTTGACATATGGCACGGAGGCTGTCATCCCTTTGGAAGTGAAAGGCGTCGAAACGTAAAGGGTCATGAACTTCAAGCAGCAGACAACGAAGAAAGACTCAGAGTAACCTGGACCTACTAGAAGAACGAAAGGAAATAGCCTCAATTAGAGAAGCTATCCATAAGCAAAAAATTGAAAAGTACTACAACAATGAGTTCGCCTTCGACCTTCAAACCGGGGAATACGCCCTCCGACTCAACAAATGCAAGTAAGGCTGAAAGTACCAGGTAAACTAGGACCTACATGGGAAGGGCCCTATGTTATTAAAGAAGCACATGGCAACAGAGCCTACAAGTCGGAAACTTTGATGGAGACGCTATTGATAGAACCTAGAATGGAACTACCCTTCGAAGTTCTACGATGAAACTTACAATGTCCACGGACACTCTTTTATTTTGCTTTCAATCAATGTATTTGCATTCTTCTCACTTGGGGAAAGAAGCATTAATGGTAGGCATCTAGTATTCATTTCTTAAAATGATGTAATCCTCCCTACCCACTTAATGATATAACACATTTCCCTCAAATCTCTTATTTCGCTCAATACAACAAAGATTTGCCCACCAAGTCGCTTTATAAGTTTCAATGTCGAAGGATGTACAAAGACTAACAACATGTCTTGCTCATACGCATAACATCCATCTCAACTTCACATTAACTTTCCTATATGGCCTTAATGTATTTTAAGCCTTTCCTCGCCCAAAGGATCAAGATGGAGTGGTCATGCACCCTCACGCAGTAAATTATAACGATTGCTAATATTCCCGTGAAGTAACTACACGCAATGAGGCTATGCATCTACCATACGCCTTAGGTTGTAAAAAATATTTTTACGCAAGTAAAAATAAAAAGAGAAGAATCACACATGGCAAAATTCGAGCCCTAGTGGCTTCAATGTAGATTACTGACTAGTCTAGCTAGTCTAAAAGCCAAGCCTTAACGATCCAACAAAATTAAATATTGTCTTAGGCCGTAGCCTACATCACACATACCACATGTTAATTGTTTCATCGTGCACGAAGCCCGGAAAGGAACACGACAATTGTTTTAAAAGTGGTACATACCTCCCTGGGATCAAATTACAACCACATGGTTTCCTTCATCAAACCTGGAATGAGTGGGATCCTGGGAGGGAACCTTGGGTGACTGGGAGTCTTCGAGGAAGATGGAGGTCGGATCGTCCTTGGCTTCTTGGCCAACAGATCCTCAATTGAGGCCGGGTCCTTAGTCACATCCGCAAGGAAAGGGAACTCTAAATCAGTTAATTAATTACCCGCATCATCATACTCTTTTCATGAGTTGCCCTGTAGTAAGGAACTTTCTCCAAAGACCACCGTTCCCCAGTCTTGGCTATCTCCTCCAAAGTGGTACACTTGCCATGGAAAATGGCAAAGATTCACCACATTCCCAATGGCAATCTCCACATCATCGCTATGGTAAAGTTCCATAGCGACATAGGGGATCACCTTGGTTACCAAGTCCACCCTGCCCTTCTTCAAGATTTTCGGATGAAGGTTTAAACCATCTACCTTTTCTCTCGAGCTTGATCTCTTGGTCCAAAGAACTTTGCCCTCTCTTGTTCGAGGCCTCCACACTTGGATGAAAGAACATATATCTGCTCTTTATAGCCTACGACCATTGAGCCTTCGACAGCCACTGGCCAGATTCACCTTCACTCTTGCTTGACCTTTGAGCTTTTCATTCTCACTCGAGATCTTGCACCAAGGGGTTCTTGTCAAAATATTCCAAGGCATCCTCACACTTCTTCTCCAAGCCCCGCATACTGATCCCTAGCCTCTCCTTCTCAAAGATAACATCCATTTCTTCCCGAGCTTTAGTGACAAAGACGGTAGTTCCCTTGTCCTAGCGCTGAGTTGGTTATCTAGCATGCACTGTCGGACATAGCTTTTGTCATGAAGGTCGCAGAGCCTTTCTATGGACATGTTATCCATCACCCCTTCCATTTGGGTGGGATCACATGGCCCACGAAATGGTGACAAGCTAAGGGGAGGGAAGTTCTTTCGATTAGGAAGTCCCGCAACATATGTACATTTTTTAATATATTATTATTGGTACTTAAATTTTGTTCACAGGTAAGAAACTTTACCATGGATATCATCGCCAGCGGGCCCTTCGATGGTCGGAAATTCCACGCCTTACCCCCGACACTATTTTGCCGGTAGTTCGAGAGGAGGAGTAGGTAGGATGAGCTTCCTTTGAAGCGACTTCACAGCTTTAGCACTGGCACCTTTCCTGCTTCGGACCCTCTCACCTATGTCGGAGGGTCCTACGATGGCCAACCTGTCCTTCTCGAGACTGGTTCGTCAGAGTCGCCAACGTTCTCCACAAGTTGATCTTCCACATCTATGGGTTCCTTTGACGGAGGAGCGATCGATACAAAGCTCGATGGGTCGGGCTTCCACATCATTATTGTTTATGGACACTGATGGGGAGCCCACGCCATAGCTTGTCTCTTGGGGATTCTTTGAAGGAAGCTTACTTCCTTTGCACCACCACCACCACAAAGTTCCCTAACGCACATCTCTGCACAAAAAAGCAAATAAGATAAATATCAGAAAGATAAGTTTTTATTTTTTATTTTAATCAAAAAATACATACTTTCTCCATCGAAATAATCTCAGTACCAAAGGAGACCCTCCCATCTTTCAAAGAATGCCACCATGAAAAGGATTGGCTTCAGTGGAATGTTTGGCCACCGATGACGAGCCAAACGTTGATACAAAGGGTTTTTCTCACAAAGATAGGGCAATGGATCGTTGAACCTTTTTTCATCATATTGAAATTCGGATTTAACAATGCGTAGTATGCCTGAGAGATAATGGTGTTCTGGATATAAAAGAATTTGCCTTTCCAGTTCCTTATGTTCGTAAAAGGCCTATCTATCGGAATGGGCACATCCCTTTCACCCCTTTTGGCCAAGTTCAACCAATCTCCCTGTATAGATTCAAAAACCCCTAAGCACAGATCCAAGGATGGTTCGAACCCATAAGCTTTGCACATCATGATGAATGTTGTAAGCTTGGCTAGGCCAAAAGGGTTGAACCTAGAAATGTGTACCTCATAATACCGGAGGAATTCTAAGATCATAGGATGCAAAGGTATCCTAAGGTTGGAAGCGGTGAAGGCATGGATATAAAGGCCTACATAATTTTCAGGGGCATCAAATATTCCTTGATTTCTACTCGGTAGCATGATTTTATGTTCCTTTGGAATCGGGTAATCAGTGAGGGACGCTTTAAGCTCCTCCCTTGTTAATGTACAACCTTGTTTCTTTATTACAAAATTTTTATTGGATGACATGGAGCCTTCTAAAATACACAATAATGTATTTGAAATACGTAAGAAGGAGCACTTTACCTTGTTTGATCGAAGCTTGATCGAAGAGGTTTTAGTAGGTGAAAAACTTGGGCGAGATAAACTTTGTTAGGTTTTACTGTTTTACATTTTATATACCCTAAAAGATGAAAAATCTCGCCCTACACGTAATTACTTATCCCCTACCACCGGATTTCAAAACTCTTTAAATTTTGAAAAGATGTTCTCTTTTACCGAGGAACAGGGGTGGTTAGGATAATTAGTTGCATTAATTACGGTCAATAGGCGCAAGACTTTTCATCTTCGTTCATTTTTGTGACGAAGGGGAAGTTTCGTTCTTATTTCGAGTCGTAGCAATATTTCTTGTTCGTACATATCACTTTCGATTGGGGGCTTGATGACGCATACCCTCCAATCAGTCGAAGGACCCCCTTCGGCATCAGTCGAATTTGCATTACGAAGACCCAAGTCTTTCTTCATAAGTCATTGGTGGCATAAAACCATTCATCATTGACATGGTTACCGCTTGGGATCCGCTAGCCGGCCTATGCCCTTCGGTGTCTTCTCTTGAAGATGCCAAGACAAAAAATAACCTTGACTTGGTCTTCCCCACGCCCACTATTTCCTTAGCTTCCCGCCAAGTCCAAGATAGTGGGATGAAGCCCTAGCGGTTACCACAAATCGGGACCCCATGATCTCCTAATCGTGTGCTAACACTCTCCAAGCTATTTTCATCACCTATAAATAGGTTGGACGAGTCATTTCAATGGTATGTTCACTCAACACGGCATTTCACATACATCATATTATTTACAACTCATATCACATACTTACTCTCACGCCGAGGTGGTTCGAGAGGCCCAACCCCTCAAGCAATCACTTAAACAAGTGTCTACTATTTCTTATTGCAGATTGGCTACAAGTTTGGCGCAAGCATATCACCCTTCATACCCTTCGATCACCATCGAAGGCCTGGTCGTACAAATTATTGTACAATCAGAATTGAACTAGGTCTTCATGATGCACTTGAGCCACTAGCTTGATTGGCCAAGAATGCATAGACAGTATCATCTCCTAAGCTAGCAGCACTGGATTGTGAGCTAACAGTACTAACTCCTGAAGTAGTACAAACCTCATATGGACTACTATTGATGGGAGAGGACAAAAACACCATGTTCCCATTGCTAGAATTTGAGTTTCCAGTCTTCTTTAACTCATGTTCAATAATCCTGAAGCTGTTGTATAGATCATCAAGACTCATGGTGTCAATATCTGGCTTGTTTCTCCAGACCACTACATGAGTGTTCCATTAAGCACGAAAACTCCTTAAGAACTTGGAATTCAGATATTCCTACTCAATATTGACATCCAAAACTGCCAATTTACTGATGATCTTCTGGAGCCTGTTGTAGATGGAATCCATAGACTCTGAACTTTGAGCTCTAAAGTTTTCATAACTTTGCTTCAGCAGTGTCTTCTGAGTCTTTTTGGTGGCTTCATTACCACCAAACCTTGCAGTTATGGCTTCAAATAAGGATTTAGCATCCTTGCACTTGTTGAAAGTCAACAGATGCTCATTAGGAATAGCCATCAACAACATACTCCAAGCCTTTAGATTATTCTTCCTTTGAAGCTTCTCTTCTATAGTAACAAGAATACTGTTGGTCGTTTGTGTTTTGACACCATCAACAGTTGATTCAATGACACTGGGTTTGAAAGAGTTGCCACTTTCAATGATTTCCCAAAGTGCATAATCCTGCACTTAAAAGTACTACTCAATTATGAACCTCCACATCTCATACTCATTCTGCTTTAGCGTTGACAACTTGGCTATGGTAGAAGTTTGAGTTGTCTCCATGTCCATGTTCTTTAGAGGGAATAAAGAATTCTTCTGGTTTGAATCTTCTGAATCAAAGTATCAGACCTTGGCTCTGATACCACTTGTGAGGATCTATAACACACTTGAACCTTGTGCTAAGATACTTTGAGTGTATACCAAATAGTATGCGAAATCTACTACTTAATACTTAGAGGAATATATCAATATATGAACAATGTAACAGTAATATAAGAACAAACTGTTTCACCAAAACGCTTTAATATTATTAAGAAAATAATATGAGTGATCTAACTATCACTAGGGTTTACAACCTTGAAGCTAAACATATAAAAAGATATATCTTACCTTAACCTAGGATCTCCTTTTATAGGCACAAGGAGTCCTTTACAAGATAACTATGAATATTCTAAACATGCACAATATTCGTATAAGTATAACTATATAAGATATCTTATGAATATATCTTCTATACATATCACATTACACGTTTTCTATCATAGTAGTACAAATACTTAACCTTCAGACTCAGCAGTACTTAGTTCCTTCTGGCGGTACTAAGACATTTAGTACTGTTAGTGTAAACTGCAGCAGTACAAACTATTAAGTAGACAATACTAAGTGTTTGAACATTTAATTCCCAACACTTTGTCAGCAACATTCCAAGTCTTTTATGAAGTTTTACGGTGTAGCTTGGTCGCTTTAATTACGCCGTAACTTTGTGGTGAGTTTACTTAACGCTTCCTTTCCAATTCCGCATCTTTTCATCCCAATGCTCAAATATCACCTAAAACGAAATATGAAACATTTAGAGTATATATTCATGTGAAAGTACAATAATTGTGAGTATTTACAAAGGAAATTGATACTAAAATAGTCTGGTTATTTGATGTTATCAACTCTCCTCCTTGGCTCGTTCAAAGTGGTGATTGTCATGCGTTCTTACTGCAGTGTCAGATGGTACATGTTAACCGTTAGTGACAGTTGGTGAGCATTATTAGAATCGTGCTCACCGTACCCCGGTGAGTTCAGTCAGGCCCTGTGTGGCTTGGGATTGGGTCGCCATCAAGTGTTATTGATGGGCTTTGATAATGGGCTTGATTCGTGCATATATTTAGTGGGCTTGGGCCACTAATATTGAGACGCTATCAGTGAACATGAAGTATTGCCGCTTTAAGACGCTTGGACTTGGATAAAGACACATGGCTTGTAATAGGGTTAAGTATAAACAGTAGAGTGTTGTAGAAACTTATGTGTATAGTATCTTCAGGTATTCAAATGGTTTGACGGGTTGAATCGTTACGACACCTTCATTCTCGAGTATTTGAAATGTGGATTATACTAAGATGAAAATTCAATTGCAAGACATTTTTATTTATGCATTTGTTTGTTTCGTAATGTTTGTTTTTATGTACTTGTATATATTCTTATATATATTTTTTAGTAAATCAAGGATTACACTAAAATGGGGGGATATGTTGGTGATTTTAGTGTAATCGACTATTTTAGGTAATCACGATTTACTAAAGATCAATGAGATTTCATATCATGCTCGGATGCGAGTTAGGAAATTATGGTGTGCATTACCGTTTGCTAATATATTTCACCACTACATTAAAGCATTGGAGTGCAAAGAGGGCCCCCCTTGCACGGTCAAGGGCAGTGCCCCTTTGCAGGGTCAAGGGGCAACAAATTACTTATCCATTTTCCCTCCTTTTCCCAACCAACATGACTGTGGGATAACATTTGTGACTTGGTTTTTAAACAACTTTAACTGCCTTAATTGTCAAAGAGAATATGTTTATTAACAGATCATGGTCTCATTCTAACATAAGAAAACACACAATTCCTCTTTGTTTTACTTTGTTCTCTTGTGTCTAAAAACAAAATGTTTTTCTTATATTATCTCGATAAGGATTTCGTGATACTCATCCATAAATAAAGTCTACTTTATACGAAAAATAACCTTATTATCACATCCTAACCTAATTTTTTAACAACAACTGCATGGTAACTCAAAGTAGATACCAAGATGTTGGTTTAATGCATGAAACGAAACGTGATATCATGCCAACTCGGCAACTACTGTATAAAGTTTTTGAGAACTTACAATCATGTCCTTTTATATTTGGAACTCGTAGCTAAAATATGACAGTTACACGTACTCGCATGCATAACTTTGTAAAAACATTTATATCAATGTTTTTTATAGTTAAAAAATAAAAGAAAAACTTCACATTCAAGTTTTTCTTAAGCCTAGGACAAAAGCTAGCATCTACTCTATACTTACTTTACCAGAGTAAAAACTTCTTACCAAAAATAAAAAAAACAGAAGCATCTACTATATTACTTCTCAATAAACTACACATGTTTCCATTGACAAACCAGACAATGAGCACTTGTTTGATAGGTCACCAACCCATCTACGTTGTATACGTGGAAATAGACAAATTTACTAAGTTAAAAAAATCATAAAGGTTTAGCTAATGTATCGTCGGCTTTCAAGTATAAGATTTAAATCACTGTTCTCATATCTATACTAGTATAAATATAGAAGTCTTAAAATTTTCAAGACAAAAAATATTTCTAATAAAAGTAACCTACTAAACTTGTAACCAAAAGTACAATTAATATATCATTTGTTACAAAACAATAATGCATAAATCATTTAACTTGTAACATTCATGTATATTGATGTGAGAATTAATGAAATCATTAAAATACTCACTCAAAAGTACAATTAATATAGCACTTGGTACAAAACAATAATACATAAATCATATAATTTTTCTTTTTTATTAAAACACTCACTAATGAAATTTATAAATCATTAATAATATAATTAAAATACCCATCACTCAAAAGTATAATTAATATATCAAATGGTACAAAACAATAACGCATAAATCATTTTATCATTTATATCTTTCAAACACCCACTAAATAATGATATTATTAAAATACTCTTCACTCAAAAGTACATTTAATATATCACATGGTGTAAAATAATAACGCACAAATCATCTTATCTTATATTTCTTATTTAAAACACACATTAAATAAAATTTACAAATCATTAAGCGACTCATAGAAACCAATCTTTTATGTAGTTTCTGACACCACCTTTTTCGACCACGCAACGGACCACCATTTACCACAACAACTTAGCAATATAGACACCACTATATGGTGCTAAAACCGCTATTTGAAAACACCTTGTATGTTTAAATGATATATAATATTACACATTCTAAATGAATAGCTATATCGTTGACAATCGTTTCCGTATCGTCGTTTCATCGTGATGCAAATATGCCATTTTTTAAAGCAACATTGTGCGATAAAGTTGTTCTATTAAGTTATCGCCATGTGTTAAGTTAGCATCATGAAAAACATATAATCGCGTAGACACCCTGCTATAAAAGCTTTTTATTATGTTACTAAATGCGTAAGTAAAAAAACAAACTAATTTCCAATTAATAATCTCTGTTGAACATTTTTTTTCCTTCTATAAAAGTAATGCATCGTAAAAACCTTGCTATCACCAAAAACTATAATCACACGAGTACCATGGAAACACGGCCGGAATCCACCGTCGGAATCCATGGAAACACGGCCGGAATCACATGAAACCGCCGGTATCACCATGAAAACACCGCCGGCTTCATCATCATCGCATCAAACCGCTCGTTGTGTCAATCAAACCACCGCCGCATTCACCAAAGATCGGAATCGACAAATCAAAGCTGAAACCGCCGCCGAATCACCTTCAAACCACGGTCCGAGTATGTGGAATCACATAAAACCGCCTTCTCGACGTTCATCTTATTCATTGACGGAAAACACCATCACCGCCACGTAGATGAAAGTGATTTAATCGAAGTCACAGTAGATGAACTTGAAGCTGTGAAAGAAATTTGTGGTAAAAATCCTTTAGATTTAATTTTTGTTGTAAAAGTGAAAATCCCATGGGATTCCAAGTGAATCCCATGGGATTCAGCATGAAAACACATGAGATTTTGAAATGACTTGACATTCAGTTTTAAGTTGTGTGATGCTATAACAAAAGTGTGAATCATAGTGTTTTAGTCATCTCAATCCCATGGGATTCTGTGTTAAATCACATGGGATTCAGCATTAAAAAATATATGTCTTCGTTGTGAATCCCATGGGATTCCAAGTGAATCCCATGGGATTCAGCATGAAAACACATGAGATTTTGAAATGACTTGACATTCAGTTTTAAGTTGTGTGATGCTATAACAAAAGTGTGAATCATAGTGTTTTAGTCATCTCAATCCCATGGGATTCTGTATTAAATCACATGGGATTCAGCATGAAAAAATATATGTCTTCATTGTGA
>OU343224.1:328255072-328283071 GCA_910596185.1 Chrysanthemum makinoi
ATCCCATGGATTCATTGTTAATCCCATGGTGTTAGGATTTAGAAAATCCGTTAGTTAAAGTGTCGGTCACCTCAAGTATATGTATTCGTTAGAAAGCTCGTAGTCGTAGTCAAGTTATGTTAATAAGTAGTTAGTTAAGTAACACCGTGGAAGACGGACGGGTCTTTACCCATTGTATGCCTGATCCACGTACCCATAGGAGGCGTGTCTTGTAAGAAACTATAAATACCCTCTACCTCCCAAGGTAGAGGGTTGGAGCTTCAATACCATTTTTCTTTGTTTCATCAAGTTCCCAACTCTCTTTACTTTCTCTCACTAAAATACTCAATCCATACGCCCCATTTGATTATGTGTTGATGTGTTTATGAAATCCAATATGTAACAATTGGTATCAAGAGCCATGGTTTGATCACTCATCTTTCATGTTCTTGGATTTCTAGTGGATTTCATAAGGTTTTTGGGTTTGAATGAGTTTAGACTAGTTTGCATCATTTGGATCATTTCTAGTGTTAAAGTTTGGATTTTGATTGTACTTTTGTGTTTTGAATCATCATAAGTGTTTAGGTTTTGATTTGAAAGGCTTGAATCATCGTGGTTGGGTTGTTTTTGGATTGAAAAGTGGTGGTTTTTGAATATTGGATTGGAAGCGAGTTAAGTTGCGTAGTGCATTTCTTCTATGCGAGTTGTCTTGATTTGGGAAGCGACTTGTCATCTTATGCGAGTTGAAGCTTAAGAGAGTTGTCCAGACTGCGAGTTGCCTTGGAAGCGAGTTTCCTTGGAAGCGAGTTGTCTGTTTATGCGAGTTGTGTTTTCTGCGACTTGACTGTTATGCGAGTTGTCTGTTTATGTGAGTTGTGTTTCATGCGACTTGTCTATTAAGCGAGTTGTCATCAAAGCGATTTGACTTGGGTGCGACTTGTCAAGTATACAACTTGTCTATTGAGACTTGTCATTTCGTCGTGTTACATTTTACGGTTTTTCTTTTGATTTAGTAAAATCCCGTGAAAGAATCTATTTCCCGGTTTAATCAAAGAGTTATAAAATCCCGTAGAATCTGTAATCATGTCTACCAACGTGCCTACAATCATCTCTTCTGTAGCTGAGGACGTTCAAGCTGCAGATCGGATACTCGCCCACCCATGTTAGATGAACGGATTATGACTCATGGGCTCAACGAATGAGATTGTACTGCTTGGGTAAGGAAAATGGGGTTAACATTCTCAAATCAATTGATGAAGGACCGTACCAAGTTGAGACTACTAGAGACATACTTGAAACTGCTCACCGATGGCTCTGTGACATTAGGATTGGATAGACCAAAGACATATGATGAACTTACCGATAAGGAGAAAAAGAGATACGATGCTGATATCGTGGCCTCAAACATTGTACTCGTGGTCTACCAAAGGACATCTACAAGTTAATCAATCACAACACTGAAGCCAAAGCGCTTTGGGACAATGTCAAAATGCTTCTCTCTCGTTCGAATTAACTAAAGAAAATAGAGAGTCTCAACTGTATGATGATTTTGAGAACTTTAAGATGAACCCAGGGAAAATGTCACCTGAATACTACGTGAGATTACACAATCTTGTGAATGACATGAGGAATATCAAAATGACTATGCCAAATATTCAGCTCAATTCAAAGTTTGTGAACAACATGAATCCCGAATGGCACCTATTTGTCACTTCACCAAGCTAACCAAAGGTTTGAGGTACACTAACTATGAACAATTGTATGCGCACTTGCTTTCGAATGAGAAACATGCTATGTTTGAACGAATGATCCCGAAAAGTTGAAAACCAATTATGGTGATGCAAGCTCGTCAAATGATTCAACCGTGATTTTACACAAATGTAGGAATAACCACCAAAGCATCTCAAGTGATACCAACTGGTAATGGCAATCACAAACTCATTCCGGATCCGGGTATAAGCCTCCGATTCGACACATTCATGAAAAATCTTGTTAATCAACTGTCTCTTATGGTTAGGCAAAATCTGAATCTCACTCCACACACCAACAATAACCTCAGAACAGCTTCCAATCCCCACAATCAAGCTACTGTTAGAGATGGAAAGGTAGTGGTGCAGAATGCGCAAGGAAGACAGACTGAACAAAGAATGGTTGGAGCAGGTTATGGTAATACTGGAGTAGGTGGAGGATATGTGGCTAATCAAAATCGTGGAAGGAATATGACTCAAGGACAAGGGAAGCCAATCAAGTGTTATAATTGTGGTGGTGAAGGACATATTGCAAGGAACTACACATCCCCAAAACGCCCTCAAAATGCAGAGTACTTCAGGGAAAAAATGCTGCTGGTACAAGCTCAAGATAATGGAGCAGTTTTGGATGAAGAAGAACTGCTATTTCTTGCTGAGGGAAATGCCAAAACTTATGATGCATGGATGAGCGGTCAAGGCAGGAATAGGTCACAATCATCCAAATGTGTTTCAAGTTGCTGATGTGATGCATTTGACTCGATGTCGACGATGAACCCACCGCCTGCACCATTTTCATGGCTAGCATTTCACCAATGGTCTCTCCAAAGGTCCCATCACCACAACAAGCAAGTTCATCCAAAGAATCAATCATTTTAGAGGTATTAAAACTATACGATGATGTTGATATGCAAAAGATACACGACAAAGTACAATCAACTGAAATTATTGAATCAGATATTGAAAATATGGGTAATAGCCATGTTGTCCCATATGATCAATATGTGAAACAAAATGAAAGTGAAATTGTACCAAGTAATGCATCTTCTGCAATCAATGATGACTATGTTTTTGATGAATTCACCGTGCATGTGTCCCCGATGATTCTATTACTTCTGAACTAAATGTCTATAAAATACAAGTTACTATATATGAACAACGTGCTAAGTTTGAATTAACTACCCGTGAGCAGGAGATGGATAACCAAATGCTTACAATTATCAGAAAAAGCAATTTTAGGGAAGAAATGTTAAAACAAGAGTTGGATTCCTTACAAGAAAAGCTTAACAAAACTGTTAAACAGAAACAAGAACTTCAAGAAAATGTGAAAGTACTTAAACAAGAATTCAATGCAAAGGAATCAAAACTTTTAAATGAATTTTCCAACCTAAAAACTTTGAAGAACAAACTAGAAAATAAATTTTTACGTACAAGGGAACACCATTCAGACTGCTCACATGATCACTAAGCATAGAGTTCTAAGTGATAAGCATAGCGTTGCACTTGTAGATGAACAAAATCATAAGGCATGTAGTAAGGCTAAAGCAGCTCAAAAGGTAATCTATGATGGAAATGAGATTCTTAAGCCTAGACAGAAACCCACTTGTGCTGAGTGCTCTAAGGAAGATAGAAAATTAGAAGAAGTCTCTAGAAAAAAATTGGATGATAAATTTAATAGTCCCTTGTGCATAAGAGATAAAATCATCGTTAAAACACCAAATTATTCTAAGGATAACTGGATTGCCTTTAATAAGTTTAGACCTCAGACCCAGCTGACCCCGAACAAATTTTTTGGAAAAAGGATATGGACAAACAAAAAGCTGATGATTTTATTGAAATGAATTACCCTTGTACGAAATTGCCTCCAGCCACTGTGTATCCCCCAAATACACCAATGCATTTAGTGCCTAGGAATCTTCCCACTAATAGCAAGACATTAATCAGCCTTTATGTAGTTTACCAACTATTTGTTGAGTTTGAGAAAACGTGTAAGAAGAGAATCATACCCACTGGGATAACTGAAGGGGAAAGGGGCTTTGAACTAACTAAAGAATGCTATTTAACTGAGGTCATGCCTTTCTTTAAACAACTTAAAGAGCAATTTGAGAGTCTTCAAAAGGGAATGGACACAGAGATTAAAGAAATGAAAAAGATGTTTAATGATATGGAATTTGAGGTCAGTATGCATGAACGTGAGCTTAAGAGTAATAAAATTGAGAAAAAGAATTCGCACATCATTAATGGTAATTTGATCTCTCAATGTGTTGCTCAAGATGTGTTCTTCACTGTTACAAATTATTCTACTACAGCGTCTCAATTTCATGAATTAACTGTAGCATTAAAAGTTTCCCATGATCGTGTCATTGAGCTTGAAACCACAAATTCAAAATTGCATGATAAAATAAAACAGGATGATCATGATAATTTGGTAAAACATTATTCTAAACTGGAAGTTGAACATTTTAATTTGCAACTAAAATATCAACATCTCAAAGAAAATTTTAAAACCTCAAACATCAAAACATCCTCGGATGTTCCGAGTTTGATGCGCTTTTGAATTAAACAAATGTGAAGAACAAATTCGAGCTCATTGTAACACGATCAGAAAGTTGAAAACCCGAATTTCACAATTAAAGGGTGAAAAGAATAATGTGAATGGCTCCCAAATACCTCCTCCTTTAGATTTTAAGTATTCTCAAAACTTTCATCTTCAAAACATCATTAATGTATTACAACAAGAAAATGAGAGTTTTCTAGACAAAAATGAAAAGGTTAAACGACACTTCAAAGAGTTATATGATTCAATGAAAGCCACTCGTGACAAGAACAATGAAAAAATAACTTCTTTACAAATAGAACTTGAGAATCTGAAGAGACAGGAAAAAGGGAAAATGCCACTTGTCTGTAATGAGAATGTTGCATCTAAGGCATCTCATGATTCTAAGTATACTGTGATCAGAAATATATTCCCCCTCATCTTAGAAATAACGAACTTGTGTTTCATGACTATTTCTATCACCTTAAGGATAGTCTAGAATGTCTCCATGAGATTGTAGAAGAGGATCGCATAAATAAACCACTTGATAGTGAAATTAGGTATGCATGCTTATATGCCAAACGATCTCAGGAGCTGTTAGAATGTTTAAGAGCAATATGTCCTAAATCATTATGTGAGAAAGATAAAGTTGTTATGCCTTGTTCTATGCCTAGTGCTAAGCATGCAACCCATGATATGCCTAGTTCTGTGCTGAAAGTCAAGCATGTGAGCTTTGATGTGCCTATAAATACTGCAGATCCCAGCACTTCTAGATCAGGAATGCTAAAAGTAGCAAAACCAACTAATGTTCCCATAATTCCCTCTACAGGAGTAATCAATGGTACAAAAGCAAGCGGTCAAAGCCTCCAGGCAATACAAAGCAAGATAGGACCTCGCAAGCTAAGAGTAATCAATGGAAGAGAGTAGAAGACCACCCTAGGAACATTATGTTTATGTTGAATAAAACAAATCGTGGTGATTCTAGTATTTGCTATAAGCGTACTGCAATTAATTCGAATTCTGCTACTTCCTGCAAAACATGTAATAAATGTTTGATTTCTGGTATTAATCATGAATGTGTTGTGAATGATGTGAGCAATTCACAAATATCCGTAATAAATGTTAACACTAGAAAACAGGATAAAAAGGTCAGAAGATCAAGGAGGAAGAGGGCTAGAAAACATTGGAAACCAACAGGAAGAAAATTTAGTAATGTAGGTTATCATTGGATACCTACTGGCCATGAATTCAATCTTAATGAGTTGTGCCCTAGATTATCTAGATCAATGCCCATTAGGAAATGGATGCCTACTGGTAGAACTATACCTTTAAGAAGTGAACATACTTTGAATAGATATACTGGTTCTACTAGTCCGGCATCTACATCTAATGATATCATTGTTTCTATTTCTGATGTGGGTTCTCCAATCACATCTACTAACCAATTGGAACCCATTCTTGCATGGGGATCCCAATTGTCCGTCATCATTCTTGTTGTGTTCAACTGCAGATCGTTCAAATCATTCTATGGTACCGGACTCAGATGTTCCAAGCATATGACGGAGATCGCCATGCTCATGAACTTCGTGAGTAAATTTATAGGGACTGTTAGATTCGAAAACGACCATTTCGGAGCAATTATGGGGTATGGAGATTATGTGGTTGGTGATAATGTAATTTCCCGGGTATATTATGTTGAATGCCTTGGTCATAATTTGTTTTCCGTCGGTCAATTCTGTGATTCTGTTCTAGAAGTGGCCTTCAGAAAACATACTTGTTTCGTTAGAGAACTTGATGGTGTGAAACTTTTAAGAGGAACTCGGAGTACCAACTTATAAACCATCTCTATCGAAGATATGATGAAGTCTTCTCCAATCTGCTTGTTGTCAAAGGCTTCGAATACAAAGTCATGGTTATGGCATCGTCGTCTCAATCACTTGAACTTCGGCACCATAAATGGCCTTTCCAGAAAGGACCTAGTAAGAGGCTTACCCAGATTAAAGTATGAAAAGGATCATCTTTGTTCAGCATGCCAATTGGGAAAAAGCAAGAAATATGCCCACAAACCCAAACTTGCAAACTCAGTTATGAAAGTTCTTCATACTCTTCATATGGACTTGTGCAAACGTTAAATGGGAAGAAATATGTATTAGTCATTATTGACGACTACTCTCGATTTACTTGGGTTAAGTTTTTGAGGACAAAGGATGAAACTCCAGATATCATCATCAAACTTATCAAACAGCTGCAGGTTCGACTTAACAAGACTGTTAGAATTATTCGAATGGACAATGGTACTGAGTTTGTTAACAAAGAACTAAGTCAGTTTTATGAAAGCATTGAAATCAGTCATCAAAGAAGTGTTCCACGTACTCCTCAACAGAACGGTGTAGTTGAAAGACGAAATCGGACCCTTGTGGAAGCTGCAAGAACAATGCTAATCTACTCAAAGGTTCCATGTTTCTCTGGTGAAGCCATTGCCACAAACCGCTATACCCAAAATCGTCCCTCATACACACCACTCATGGAAAAAGTCCATACTGAACTTGTCCACAATCGAAAACCTGATCTCTCCTTCCTTCGTGTATTCGGTGCTTTGTGCTATCCAACGAATGATGGTCAATATTTAGGTAAATTAAGAGCAAAGGCGGACATTGGAGTTTTTGTGGGTTATGCAACAAACAAGAAGGGTTATCAAAACTACAACAAAAGAACTCGAGATATCATGGAAACTACTCACGCCACGCTCGATGAGTTGTCTAGGAAAATGGCTCCGTGACAATCAAGTTCTGACCCGCATCTCAAAATTGCTAAGTAATCCCATTAGTTCTTCTCTTGTACAAAACCCCTCACCGCCAGTTCCATATGTACCTCCTTCGGAAGATGATTTGAAGAAACAGTTTGATCCAATGTTTGATGAATACTATGAGCCTATTACTAATGATCAGTCTAATCCATCAATAGTGGCACGCCCTAATCCAGTCGATGTAGATGACCCTTCAGTTTCTATGTCATTGAGTCAAGAAGCTTTACTGCGATCAATCATCATCATATCCTCAATCATCGAGTGTACATCATGGAATTATTTCAGGCAACTATGATGGAGATAACCCCTTTGCTACTCTCGAAGATGCTCCATTTGAGAACATATTTGCTCTGAACCAACTTCGTGAACCATCTTCATCGGAGATCCAAACTCTGCTACTTCCTCCCTCAACAACAACCACACGAACACCTTCGAAAATGGACATATGACCATCCATTGGACAATATCATTGGAAACCCTTCGCCCGTCCAAGATCCACTCGTAAACAACTTGCAACTAATGCCTTGTGGTGTTTCTTCAACTCTGTACTATCTAAGGTCGAACCAAAAGACGTTAAAACAGCCATGACTGAAGACAGCTGGTTCAATGCCATGCAAGGTGAAATTCATGAGTTCGATCGACTATATGTATGGTAATTAGTACTTGCTCCTGACTGTGCTATTGTCATTGCTCTAAAATGGATCTTCAAAGTAAAACTTGATGAGCATGGTGATGTACTAAAGAACAAGGTTCGACTGGTTGCAAAAGAATGCCGTCAAGAGGAGGGTATTGACTTTGAAGAATCATTTGCTCCAGTTGCACGTATCGAGGCAATCAGAATCTTCTTGGCTAACGCTGCAAGTAAGAACATGGTAGTATATCAGATGGATGTAAAAACTGCTTTTCTTAAAGGAGATCTGAAAGAAGTAGTATACGTCATCAACCCGAGGTTTTGTGAATCCGAGCATCCTACTCATGTCTATCGCCAGAAGGCCCTTTACGGTTTGAAGCAAGCTCCAAGGGCATGGTACGACACGCTATCGAAGTTTCTAGTATCTAATGGATTCAAAGAAAGGAGCAGTTGATCCCACATTGTTCAGAGAAAGTCGCAAACACTTAATTCATGTTCAAATCTATGTTGATGATATTATTTTTGCCTCGACCGACCCCAATGAATGTGACCGTTTTTCTAAGGAGATGGGCTCCAAATTTCAAATGTCAATGATGGGAAAAATGTCATTTTTCTTGGGATTCCAAATTTCACAAAGTCCCGGAGGCATTTTTATTAATCAATCTAAATATGCTAATGAAATCTTAAAGAAATTTGGATTTGATTCTTGTGACCTCTGACACTCCCATAGTGGAGCGCACTAAACTGGATGAGGACCACTCAGGGATCATGGTTGACCAAACTAAATATCGTAGTATGATTGGATCCTTGATGTACCTTACCGCCAAGAGACCGGACATTTTGTTCGTTGTATGCATGTGTGCTAGTAACCGGCTAAGCCTACCAAAAGCACCTTGAAGCGATTAAACGGGTCTTTGGTATCTCCAAGGAACCATCAACATCGAATTTAGTACCAAGGACACCGGTATGTCACTAATGACAAATTTCTATGCGATGCCGACCATGCAGGTGTCAAGATACTCGTCGAAGCACGCCGAGGTGCTCTTTTTGGGTGATAAACTTGTGAGCTGGTCTTCAATGAAACAAATGAGTACCTCAATATCCTCTACAGAGGCAGAATACATAGCCATGTCATCTTGTTGTGCTCAAATCCTATGGATGAGATCCCAATTATCTGACTATGGCTTTGAATTCAACAAAATCCCTCTGTATTGTGATAACAAGAGTGCCATTGCTCTCTCATGCAACAACGTTCAACATTCAAGAGCAAAGCATATCGACATTCGACATCACTTCATTAGGGAGCAAGTGGAAAATGGTGTGGTAGAACTAAATTTTGTGAAGACTGAATATCAGTTAACAGACATTTTCACCAAAGCTCTTCCTAGATAACGTTTTGAGTTTATCCTCCCACGACTTAGTCTAAAGAGTCTACGACCGGAAACACTCAAACGTCTTCAAGAGGAAGACGAGGAGTAAAGGCTTTTCTTCATCCATCTTTGTACATATTTTCTTAAAGAAAAAAAAATCCATAAAAAAGTTAGAAAATCTTGAAAAATCTTAAAAATATTATCATTTTGTCATGTTTTTCCTGGTTCGATATCATCTACGGATTTTGATTTGTCATTCGAAGAATGACACGGGTCTTTAGATGAAGTTCGAATGTACATAAAAAAAAAAAAAAAAAAAAAAAAAAAGATGGAGAAAATTGGTGGTTTACTGTCATCTCAGGCTAAAAGACAAATGTGTCTCAACAAATATTTTTTCTTCTAAAACATTCTTCTAAAAAATATTTGTAATCTAATGAAAACAAAATTGCTTTGAAAATAACTCGGACTCTATTTTTGAATATTATATGGACTTATCATTTGTCACAATCTCTATCTCTCACTCAACAACTTATGTCATTGATTGAGGGGGAGAATGATTTCAATCAAATCAAAAAGGTTCTTTTTCAAACAATTGACACTTAAATGAGCAAGGTCTACTTCTGGATAATCAAAAGGAAATTTGTTTTGTACAATTGGATCCAGACCTTGGCTAAGGTTATGTTTTCAAAAGATATTTATGCATGTTTGAACAATGGATTTTAAAGTTTCAGAATCTGATCCTTATCAGTTAAAATGTTTTTTAAAAGCAAGTCACAATTCTCCTCAAAATCTTTCAAAAACAATTTAAATCAATAGAGATCACAAATCTCAAAGGATTTGAAAATTGTGATCGGGAGAGAATTTGTGATTTAAATTGGATTTAAACTGATAATTCAATAAATGGTTTTGAAATTGATTATCAAGATCTCCTCCCTACATATGCCAAACGATTTCAAATTTTCCAAGCATTTGTTAAGGGGGAGCATTTATCTTAAACCATAAAGGATTAAAAAAGTGATTGATTTGTCTCAAAGTGCATGTTCCCTCTAATATGTGCAAAACTCTTTCGATTCTCGATGCACATATTGAGGGGGAGCAACCTTTAGAAAACCACATCCTTTCCCAAAATATCTTTAACTAAGTATTTAAAATATTAATTTTGATCGGGAAAGTGATGTCGATATTTTTAGAAAATGTTGATCAAAGAAGTGAATTCTTCATTCTCGATCTGAGATTTTCAAGTCCTCTTGCCTCCATGTGCCAAAGCTATTTCAAACATATAATGCACACATTGAGGGGGAGCTTTTTCTGAAATATCAAAAACAATTTAGGTACAAAATGCTTTGACCATATATCACAAGTACCTGGATTGATTTTCAAATGGTTTTCAATTGGTTTCAATGGCAGAAGAACAATACCAAAAATACCGACCAAATTTATCTTATGCATGGAGATATAAGGATGGTTACGTTAGGTATTAGTTCCCACGATCCTGCCAGAGCCGAAGGGATCTACCCAGGGACAATCCACTAGATAGTGTAGAAGTCCTTAGGCATGATGAAAAAAAGGAGAAATGCGAGAAATGGGAAGTGTGCGGACTGAGATAGAGCTAGAACTGGAACAAACCCAACAAGGTTCTAGTCATGAAATTTCGTATAATCTTAAGGGGTTGAAGAATGAAAAAGAAATAAATGTGAAAAGGGTGAAAAGAAATAGCCCTCAAATATTTCAACTTTAGGCGTAAACCGGTTCAATTCATATGCTACTGGTGGTTACCAAGGTAACGCCGTATTGAAGACAAGACGCCATGTAACCTGACGACCGCACTATAACTTCCCAAACTACTCAAGTTCCTCTTAAAAGGACTTGTTTCATTCTCACGGGAACCTACATTATCTATCGACTTTCTCTTAGAGATTGTTGATATTGAAGAAGGAGACCCTCTCCTAGTCTCCCAAGATAGGAACCAAATGTTCACTATTGAGTCTAGAGCCACGAGATCATCAATAAATCTCATTAAGGACACAATCAATGAAGACTCATTGTTTCACACAATGTGGAAAGAGAATATATCTTTAGAGTCCTACGCATTATCCTTGTGGTATTGCCAGAGCATCTGAGTGATATGTTCACATAATCACAATGAAGATGGAAAACCTTCTAGAGCCAACATCAAACAAGCTCTTGGTAGGTGACATGTGAGATCTATACAATAGGTCAAACTTGTGACAACTGGATTGAATCAATGGGGCGATTCAATATTGAATCAACCTTGGTCCAAGAAACGGATTGACGGATACCTTTGAAAACCGGTCGTTGTGCTTAAAAATTCTTTTCTCTAGCACATCGACGTGTATTAATATTTCAAAATAAAAGGTATTTATGATGATAATTGATTTACCTTAAAACCTTCGTTGTATTGCAAAACACTTTATATTAAGCAATACACGATTGTTTGTCAAATCTCTTTTCATCAATCGCTGAATCACAATTCATCGGTTTACTCAATCGCGTTGTCTTCTTTGAGACGTTCCGTTCGAGAACATAGAGCAACAAGCGAAACCTCGTCAAGGAAATTCTTCGAATTATACCCGATCACAGTGCGCACTTTGTATTGATCAACGGGAACAGTGGGTCGTGTACCTCAATTCAACGAAAGTGATCAAAGACACTTTCGTGCGCTTTATTGATAATCGTTGTATGCGTGTACACCCAACGCTTGTACCGATCGTAATTGAGAAGTCAATCCATAGCCGCATGCTCACATATCACATTCATATCTAAAGAATTCATGATAAGTGCATAACTTCATCAACGACTCTGATATTTTCACTCCATGCTTTTGCTACGCCGCAAATATCATGAATCAACAAAGGCTTCCGCAACTCTGATGAGAAGATATCATGATCCACAATGTGAGCATGTCGGTTCCAAAAGTCACAACTTCACATGTTGGCAACACTACAAAGGAAGAGTCAGAGATTTATGGTAATTGATGATCTCAACGGCTCGAAACTCATCATCACGTGGATTAGTTAAAGATCTCCACTGGATTAACGAAACATGCAGAACATGAAGAATCAAAGACTACGGGCTACAGAGCAAAGAACTTAATCAAGAATCCAAGAACAATCTAAATGTAATATCTGTTTGTATTCAATGTAAATTGAGGTGACCTCCCTTAGGGGGAGATTGTTAGGATTTAGAAAATCCGTTAGTTAAAGTGTCGGTCACCTCAAGTATATGTATTTATTAGAAAGCTCGTAGTTGTAGTCAAGTTATTGTAATAAGTAGTTTGTTTAGTAACACCATGGAGGACGGACGGGTCTTTACCCATTGTATGCCTGATCCACAGCCTGTAGGAGGCGTGTCTTGTAAGAAACTATAAATACCCTCTACCTCCCAAGGTAGAGGGTTGAGCTCAATACCATTTTCCTTTGTTTCATCAAGTTCCCAACTCTCTTTAATTTCTCTCTCTAAAATACTCAATCCATAATCCCCATTTTATTATGTGTTGATGTGTTTGTGAAATCCAATATGTAACACATGGGATTCGAATCAAAACACGGATATTATGAAATTACTTGACTTTTAGGTTTTTTGTTGTTTAACGCTATGACAAAAGTGTGAATCACAGGGTTTTAGTTATGTGAATCCCATGGTATTCTATATAAAATCACATGGTATTCGGCATGAAAAATATTAAGGTCTCCATTATGAATCCCATGAGATTCACAATTTTGGTTATCTAAAATCCCTTGCTTTCTCAGATGCGATTCTATGAGATCACCAAGACCAACTTTATTTGAACACACTGAGACACCGAGTGGATCGATATATATTGGGAGCCTCATGTAGAAGAAGGAATTCAAGTACCAAAAGAAGGAAGATACTATGACACTATAGAGGAAGCTATAAATCCCTTGCTTGCATACGAAAACAACTTTTCCGAAGAACCCAAAGGCAAAGCGAAAGGCAAAACCAATTGATGGCTTAAACCAATGATGTTTGAAAAAATTTAAGTTACTTATATTCTTGTTTTTTGTTAGTTCTTTTTTTTTCTTTACTTGAATATTTAGAATACTTGAATTCTTAGATCATTTGATGTTTGAACAGATTGATGTTTGGTTATTAGTGATGCCAATACTTGTTACTACTGTTACAATATTGGTTAGTGCCCACCATTTTTTAATAATGCCCGTTGTACTCGAATGAAAGGAAGTTAGTAATGTGAATACTCGCTTATACTGCTTCCGACTCTCAATTAAATCACATGGGATTTATAATGAATCTCATGGGATTTTACAAAGAATCCCATGGGATTTCATATTGAATCTCATAGGATTCGTATGAATCACATAAAGATACTTGACCAATACATATCATAAAGACGTGATGTGACTCAGATGAGTCACAAGGGATTCATCTAGAATCACATGGGATTCGTCAAAGAATCACATGGGATTCTGTATGAATCATGGGATTTTTTATGAATCACTTTACAACAAAAAAGTAAAATACTTACAAGAACTTCACATGCTTTTTTTACAAGAACTTCAATTGTTCTCCTCAACTTCAGATAAGTTAAAAGTACTTTGTTGTTAGATGATGAGTGTTGTGTAGAATGTTGTAATATAGTGATTTTCTACTTCCAATTTATGTAGAATCCCATGTGATTCATACGTAATCCCATCTCGATTCATATAGAATCCCATGGGATTCTTTGATGAATCACTTGTAATTCATCCATAATCGCATGTGATTCATACAGATTACCATGTGATCAATCCGGTTGATGGTCTTGCAAACAATTGTTGAAACTATGAAATTACATTCCATTGATCTCCTTAACTTCAGTATAAGTTAAAAAGTAGTATAATGTTAGATGATGAGGGTTGTGTAGTATGTTGTAACATAGTGATTTTCTTCTTACAGTTTATATACAATCTCATGTGATTCATACAGAATCCCATGTGATTCATATAGAATCCCATGAGATTCATAAAGATACTCGACGAGTATCTTTTATGTGATTCATACAGAATCTCATGGGATTCTTTGATGAATCACTTGTAATTCATCCCTAATCCTTTGTGATTCTCTCTAATCCCTTGTGATTCATATAGAATCTCATGTGATCCATAGAGATACTTGACGAGTATATTTTATGTGATTCATACAGAATCCCATGGGATTTCACAAAGAGTCCCATGGGATTTCATATTGAATCCCATGTGATTCTGTATGAATCACATAAAGATACTTGACCAATACATATCATAAAAAGACAGACGTGACTCTGTATGAATCACAAGGGATTCATATAGAATCACATGCGATTTTGTATGAATCGATTTACAAGACGAAAGTGATTGTCTGAGATACTAGCATCTTATTCAAAGAAAGAAAATATTATAATTTCAACATTTAAATCATTTCAAAATGGTAAGTATTATTATGCTCGTAAAACGCAAGTCATGCAGTTACAAAAAGAGGCAAATGCAAAAGAGCTCGTTGGAGAAAAGTGAACAACAATGGCTGATGACAGTAATATTGGTGTCATACATCATAAAACGTTCTATCGCTATGTTATCACCGGTTTAGTTGAAGACAACTTCAACACCATCAAGTTATGGTTATACCTTAGGCAGAAGCATTGTCGGTGCGCGGATAATTTCGTAATCGAATAACCTTTTATAGGAGAATGTAATAAGAAACCAAAATTTTCAAGTGCCCCTTTGAGTTCCGCATAACTTGGTAACCAATCAATCTTTTAAGACGGAGAATCACCCTGATTAAGAAAGTACAACTCATAAACAAGAGAACATATTTAAATTAATCGTAAAGACCAAAATGGCTTCATAGCTCTTTTTCAAAGAATAGGATAACACACCAAAAGTCACCGTAACACTTATGAGCACTTTTTGATGAGTACAACAATTTAAATCCAGACAGCACGAAATCAACAAAATGCAAAAATACAACTCAGCAATATCATAAGATGGATGACATACTCAAATGAAAGGTCCATTTGGCTATCACTTCCTCTACTTCACCAAATTTGCAGACCAATTTCAATAGCCATCCATTCGTCAATAAACCTTTAAAGAATGTGTCTCCTACAAAAACAAAACGCGATTCAAGAAACTAAACTATTAACTAGAAACCTACTTTCCTTCATAAAACCAACCTGATTCAGTAGTAAGCTCGACCAGTGAATTCACTTTGTGGTTCACAACAGATTGAAAAAGTGAGCAGCTTGAAAGATCACAAAAATCAAACGATGGGAGCCCTTTTTGTAAATTGCACGAGAAACCAAATGTGTCATGATATATGCTAACATACAACGATCAACAATTGGTCGGTCAAATAATCTCAAACCTCGGTGCCCAAAAACATGAAGATAATTGAAATGATCGACGGTTGCCGCCACATATGCCGCCAACGACGCCCGCACCTCCATTCCGATCAATTTCAATCTATTGCAAAACCCCCAATTCCCAAACCCAATTTCTGTGATTAGATCGCGTTTATATTGTGCTATTTCATCTCGTACATCCATTTTAATGGAATAATTTTGCTAATTAGGGTTTGGTTGTGGTTTGGCGACGGTTTGCGGTGGTTAGGGGTGGTTTTGGGGCTGAGACCGTTTGGGAGTGAGTGATAGTGTGTGTGTGTCTGTGAGAGGATTAGGGGTGTTTAAGTTATTTTGGAAATGACTATAATACCCCTAAGTATATTTTTATTTTAAAAAGAGTGATTAATCTAAACCGTTGGATGGAAGAAGGATGGATGGCTGAGATCTTATGATTTGTTCCTTAGATAAATTTTGTTTCGTTTGGAACTTTTGTCTTTAACTCTTAGGTTTACCCATTTTATTTATTTTATGGTAAACAATTTAAAATATGACAATTCTACCCTTCCTCTCCATCTACGATAAAACTCTTTTAACATATAATCTTGTTTGCACAAATGAGATTATTTGGAAAAAAATTATTTAAACCAAAATCAGATTTCACATATACTCATTTATGCAAATCACTTGCCATTATCCAATATTGCATCCAACCAAATCAAACCTTGCAAAAGAATCATGAAAAACAAAATAAAAACCAAAAATTAAATTTTAGACTATGTTTGGCACATGAGATTATAAAGAGATTGTGCTTATTTTTTCAAAAAATAAGCTACTTAAATAACTCTATTTGATTACAGGTTGAATAAAAGAAGTCCCGCCATTATGATTTCATACTTAACCTCATCTGTAGAAACTAGGGTCAGATCGAAAGCCGAGCTCGAGCTTGACAGGGCTTGAGCTCGGCTAGAAAATTATAAGGTAGACTTGAGTTTGGCTTGATAGTTTGACAAGCTTTAATCATTCAGGCTTGAGCTTGGCTCGAGTAAGGCTTGAGCTCGAAAAGCTTGAATTTATATATAACATTAAATTCAATAGCCAAACTCATCAATAAATTCAAGAAAATACGCGATAAACTCAAGAGCAAGAAACTTATACAAAACATTCGAGAGAATTATGGTTTAAATAGTCATTATACAAAAATTTAATTATTATATCAGTTTTCACGTTAGCCTTTAGGTTGTTTATATAAATATGTATAATAAAAAAAGTATATGTTCTTGAAAGCTCGAAAAGCTTGATAAAAGCTCGAGCTCGAGCAATTAAAAGGTCGAGCTCGGGTCGTTATGTGTTTCGAGCTGGTGTCTTGGGCTCTGACTCGGGCTTGAGCTCGGTAAAAGTTCGACTCGATCGTGTCAAGCTCAAGCTCGAGTTGATTGATCAAAGCTTGACTTGTTTGCAGCCCTAATATAAACACATCATCTGTTATGTTAATGAGTTATTGAGGATGGATAAAAAATGGTAGAACCGTCATATTTTAAATTGTTTACTATAAAGTAAATAAAATGGGTAAATATGAGAGTTAAATAGATAAGATCATTAATATTTGTAATATTAAATTTTAGTTGGAGAAATATGCAATTAATGAAGTTTAAATGGGGATATATGTAATTCTCCTTATTTTTTTCCGAACGACAGTTTATTAAAGAAGAAGCGTAGCAAGAAGCTAAGAAAACAATAATTACTAGGGTATGGAGAGCGTGTACAAGGATTATTTAGCCACTCTAACCACTTAAAAGAAACTTTTCTCGGCCTAACGGAAATCCAATTAATAGCGTGTTGCTTAACATCGTTGAGGGTTAAACTTTTATTCGGTCTTGTTGTAGCAAAAGTTTGCTCGTTCCAAAACTTCCAAAGGATCCAAAGAGTGGAGTGTATAAGGGCATCAAGAACTTTAGATACAACAGGGGATATTTTTGAACTGGAGTCGATGGTGAAGATATCATTGAGGCTAATGATACAGAAATTGCGAAGGTTCCACCATTAATTTGATAACCTCTCGGCAAGTAACCGAAGCCACAATACAATTCACGAGAATACGCTCTTCTTTTTCTAAGTCTTTATCGCAAACTGGGAATCTAGTTGAGAAGACATTGATTCCCCGACTATCCAAATTTACTCTAGTTGGGATTCTTATGTTCTTGATTCTCCATGATGATATGTTAACTTCTATTGGAACTAATTTATTCCTGTAAAGACTTGAAGATCATGTGCACAAGAAAGAGTTTGATTGTCCAAAAAGTTTACAAAACCTTATCACATGGGCTGACAATACAAGTATCACGACATGCTAAAAATCTACATTGAAATGTTAATTTATTTCATTTCATAATAGTAGATTTATGACATTTACAAAAGAGGTGGATGGCAAACGGACAACAAGCTGTGCCGCTAGCCTTTTTAAATAGTAAAACTAATCCTTTTGAAAACTACATCTATAAATCTAGGTGTCATAATATTACTATGCATTTTGGTTATAATGGAAATATAAAATTAGTACGCAGTTTTAGAAATGCAATTAATACACACGTTATTAGTTAATAGAATATCATATTTATTTTCCATGTAGTTTTTAATTGTTTGTATCTGAAACCATGAAATTACACTTATATTTAAACAGATTAAAATAGCGCAAACATTATTTTTTATCGAACTAAGAAAGTACTAATAGCAAGTATATAGGTCATTGAAATAATGGTTGAACCCACGATATATAATTTTCTGGTTATGATAAGAAAATAAAAACAAGGTAAGAAACTTAAATGTTAGTTTCCAACTAAACTGCCGTAAATTTAATAACAAGTCGGTCTACAATCCCTATATATATGAAATGAAATAAATATGGTGGACAATCGAACGAGTGGAGAAAAGTTTAGTTTCGTGTACTCTATCAATATTCACCGCTTCACCCTATATATTTTACAAATATTTTTTAGAATTAGACATGCTACTTGTAACCTTTATATCATGTGCGTAAGCTTCACCCATAATCACTTGCTACTTCCTGTGAACTTCGCTCCCTTTCGTTCTCTCTCTAGGGCACACACACGAATAAACAAATAAATAGAACTTTGCAGAACAAGGAACATAGAGCATATCCAAGAATCCATATTCTTGCAAAACGCTGATAACCGGCAAATTTGACTGCACGTGAGTCTATATTGATCGTGTGATATGATGGAGTTGGGTAGCATTGTTGATTTTCTTGAGAACAAAGTCATTTTGATCACCGGTGCCACTGGTTTTCTTGCCAAAAGTAAACTCTCTTTCTCTCTCTCTTGTATTTTTATTTTGAACTAAAGAAAAGAAGCTAGCAAGAAGCTAAGAATGAGAAAGTAGAAACTACAAACAAGGTGTAATAACGTTACATGGGTCACTAGACCACATAAATGAATCTGCGTGTGTATATATATATGTGTTCATAACATGATAAATCATATATATGTTAGAATCACATAAGCTAATAAACGGAATAAGTTTTGCCTGAGCTATTCAAAGTTGTACGTGCATCACCTAAATATAAACATTATTACCAGGCCAACTTAACAAAAGTTGTGAATCCGTAAGCCGATAAATAAAACTCTTAACCTTCTCACGAATCTTAGACTTTTTAAAGATATTATGTATCTTGAGCCAACCTTGTTAATCAGCTTGAGTCAGTGAATAACTGGCTTAAAGTGAGTGATTTGATGCCTTTCTTGAAAACAAATTCACTTAGTCTTGAAGAAAAAACTATTTATTGAAACAGAAATCTCCTGTGACAAAACTTCAAACGTACAACTTATGCGCTCATTTATGGTTTTGTGGAATGCTGAATCCGTGAATAAAAAGTTATAGATGCATGTGTGTATAGTATGTAAACTTGTAGATATATGAAATCTTATACTATTATATTTATATTTGTGTAACTATTCTTGCAGTTTTTGTGGAGAAGATATTGAGAGTTCAACCAAATGTGAAGAAACTTTATCTTCTCGTAAGAGCCCCCGATGCCACGGCTGCCTTGCAACGCTTTAACACCGAGGTCAGCTCTTGACTTGAAATTTTCAGTTATACTAGTCTTTTTTTTGTTCTTTTTTCTTTTTTTTTTAAATATGCCAAATTTGTATTTGCGAGGCTTGAACTTATAACCTTTCTCATGATATGGGCAATGGATTCGCTACACTAAACCCATGTTGTTTAGTTTGCATAGTGATGTATTTAATTCGTCTTGCTTTATAGGCAGTGGCAAAGGACTTGTTTAAGGTCCTGAAAGAGAAACATGGTACAAACCTGCAAAAGTTTTTGTCGGAAAAAGTTACTCCGGTTGCAGGGGATATCACTTTTGAGGATTTAGGATTACAAGACCCCAGTTTGAAAGTTGAAATGTTGAGAGACATTGATGTTGTTGTTAATATCGCTGCCACCACCAACTTTGATGAAAGGTTATATACTTACTATATATATATATATACATAGACTAATAAAATATGTTTAGCTCTTAACATGAAAGATTTTGTCAGGTGACCAAATTCTGAATAATTGTTTAGACTAGTTTAATCAAAAGGACCAAAATTAATGACTAATAAATTAAAGAAGAATATAGTTCAGATTTTTTTTTTTGGAACAGTACATTAACAGAATTTACTATGTTAAAATTTGGTTGTATATTTGGCATGATATGGACAGTTAAATTCCGAAATCAACTATTCCTATTATTCGTTATTGGTGTTTAATGCATGCCTGATTTCTTGTAGATACGACGTAGCCCTAGCTCTTAATACGTATGGGGCTAAACACGTTTTGAACTTCGCTAAAAAGTGTGTCAACTTAAAGCTGCTTCTCCATGTTTCCACCGGTTAGCTCATTCATACATATCAATATTATTACATAAATCGGTAGATATCTTACTCAACATATTTTCATACACCAATAAGTTATCGTTAAAACCCTAATGGTGTTGAGTAAGGAAAAAAAAATAGTTAGGGTGCGTTTAGTTGGGGGAAAACACCATTGTTTTTCACAAAATGTTTTGTGAAAAACAAGGAAAATAGAGATCGCGTTCAAATTATCATTTTCCAACAAAATGTTTTGCAAAACACAAAATCCCCTATTCCTAATATAACAAGGAAAATTAGAAAACAAAATTTAGTTGTTTTCCTTGTTTTCCTTTGTAACCCCCAACCCTCCCTCCCTTCTTCAAAATAGAAAATACAAATATCAACTAAACGCATTTTCTATATTTTCAAGTGTTTTGTGGAGATAAATTTCTCATCCAAATTTTTACAAAACTAGAGATAGAAAACAAGAGAATTTTTTCTCCAACTAAACGCACCCTTATTATCTATGTGTGTGTTCCAAAAATCATCTAAGTAAATGGATGTGCATTCAGCCTATGTCTCCGGTGAGAAGCCTGGATTAATGCTTGAAACTCCATACTACTTGGGAGAGTCGCTCAATGGAACTAGTGGTCTAGACATTGATGAAGAGAGAAAGATCGTCGAAGATAAACTGAAAGAGATCAAATCTGATAAAAATGCTAACGAAAAATCGATTAAAATAGCCATGAAGAATTTAGGAATGCAAAGGTATTAAATTGCTTCTACTTTAAGTATTTGTTCTTTTGCAAAATCTTTTACCGCAGTATTTTACATTCTTTGCTCCCAAAGGGTTTTAATAGTTCGAGTTTTCTTGTAGGTCAAATCACTATGGTTGGCCGAATACATATGTTTTTACCAAGGCACTAGGAGAAATGCTTATCGGGCACTTGAAGGGAGATATGCCAGTTGTAATTATTCGTCCTACCATTGTCACTAGTACATACAAAGAACCCTTCCCCGGTTGGGTTGAAGGAATTAGGTAAATGACCGCTACTTGTAACATGTTAGGAGTAACTTTTTTCTTTTCTGTTCTCGGAACAACAAAATCTATTGAAAACTAGCAAGAAGCTAAAAAGAGAGATTATAAAAGTTGTTACAACACAATATTGGATCATTCATCCCGTATGTCAATCCCATTAATTAGAATCGATATCCTATTTCTATTGCAAAGCAATACTAAATTTTATATACGTAAAGGCATTTAATGTAGTGCTACCCGTGAAATGCACCCAATCAAGTGGTTGTGGTTTCTAATCCCGTTCCCGTATGACCGTATATGACAACTATATAAGATATTTGAAAATGCCGTTAAACAAAGATATTCGTAAATAATCACGTGAGTTGACTTTAAAAAAAAAAAGTTTTTTTCTAATTAATAATTTACTACTGTATTTTTTTATAAAAATTACAGTTTAGAAAAAAGGTAAATGATTCCTAGTTTCTTCAATTTTGAGGACCACCTTTTCTTGAATTGCAATTTTGATTATGACTGGAATACAAACGGCACTCAATATTGGAAGAGTCATAACTTTTTAGCGACATGATTTATAAGACTTGATAGGTACCCGTTTGACCAAAATTAAAAAGCATAGTCAATCAGTTTATTTTTTATAAACAAAACGTACAAGTAATTAAAGAAGAAAAAAAAAAAAGCATAATCGTTAGTTGTTTTCGCATTTTTCAGGACAATTGATAGCTTGGCTCTCGGCTATGGAAAAGGCAAGTTGACGTGTTTTCTTGGAGATCCTGAAGCTGTATATGATGTGGTGAGTTTCTTAGTTGAAATAAATCAAAGATTGTTCACTCAACACAATATTTAAGCAACAAATTTGCTTATAACAACCTCATTTCGGGCATCCCTCATTTATCAACCAACTAATGAAAGGGAATAAAATTTGTAGGTGCCGGCTGACATGGTGGTGAATGCTATGATCGCGTCAATAGCGGCTCATGCAAATCAAACTTCTAGTGAAACAATTTACCATGTGGGATCATCAGTATCAAACCCTTTGCAGTTTACCACAATCCAACGATGTGCCTACTTGTATTTTTCCGAGCATCCATTGATTGAAAAGGATGGAAAGGCTGTCATAGTTGGTGAAGTTAAGGTGTTGAACTCAATGGCGAGCTTCCATAGATATATTGCTTTTCGTTACTTGCTTCCGCTGCAGGTTTGTCCTCTTTATCATTATATTTCTTTCCATTACTTTTCTTTTGAACTCCATACTAACAAGATTTTGTCTTGCGTGCTTTAGGTACTTCAGTTTGTTAATCTCATATCTTGCCAAGCTTTTGCGGGAACATATAAAAATCTTAAGCGAAAGATCACCTTTGTGCTGCGGCTAGTGGACCTTTACAAACCCTATCTGTTCACAAAAAGCTTGTAAGTATCTTTAACACTTAGATCAAAGAAATATTGGTACCATTTACCAATTTTTAAACTCAGATGAGTTCCGTTCAAAAGACTTCTTAATTTGTGGTCTAATGCTACAAAATGTACTTAATCTGTGGCAGCTATGACGATATGAATACTGAAAAGCTACGTAGAGCGGTTAGAGAAAATGGGGATGAGGAGAATATCTTCTACTTTGATCCAAGGACTCTCAATTGGGCTGACTACTTCCAGAAAATACACATTCCTGGTGTAAGGCACCGTGAATTTAAATGATCAAAGAGATGAATACGGTTGCATACATATATTTTCAGCTATCCCGCCTATAGCACAACGTACACTCTCGTGCAACTAAATGTACAAAGGACAGAATTGAAGAAGTGTACCGTTCGCATACAAGTTTCCTGTATGTGATTTATTGTTGTTGATTAAACAACTATACGATTTAACTAGCAGTTATTGTGTTTTCAATATCAATTAGTTTCCATACCTTTTATCTGTAATTGTCGTACGTCATATTCTTGTTAATCGATGAATTGTTCAAGAAATAATAATAGTGATCATATTACGTACATACCAAATGCAAATCAAAACAACACAAGTATATCTACTATTACCCATCAAGTCATCAGCAAATATTGTTTTTGAAATAGAAAGCAAACAAATGAAGTATTCATCTTTATTTTGGTATATAAATATTCTCTTAATCTAATTTTGTTTCTTCATTATAATTAAACCTTTTTCAAGTGTTTGTAAAATAATTACACCATCAGTTAAATCCAGTGGAGCAGACTAATTAATTCCATCGAAAACCAACATCATGTACTTGGCTTTATACGAGTTGTCAACAAGGAAAAACTTAAAAAACAAGCGAGTTTGGATCAGTCTGATCGGGTGTGTCAAGTACGCAGCAACGAATTGAAATAGAAATCTCGTATGTATTTTATATTCATGTGATAATGCCATCTAGCTTTGGAGAGAAGTCCTGGAATGGTCGAGGATTGAGAAACCACAAAATTTTTAGAGCTCGATGTCACTGGTAAAATTTTACATCTATCTTGTTAAGAAATTGAATTAATTTATGATGTTATAATTCGAGTAACATTAGAAAACCATCTCCAACGTTGCCTAGCGGTAAGTCATCTCGAAGGTCTAGAAGAGGCCTGTGTTTAAACCTCGTTGGGTGAACATCTTAGAATGTCTAGGGAAGAATCCAAATCAAATAACAACGGAAACACCGGTTAAGTTGTGTACATCAGAGCATAAAAAGTTCAACTTTCCTGAGGTAGCATGAACATAGACGCCTCTCCGTTTACCTTTTTACTTCGAGTTACTTTATGGTCTTTATGAATCTGAATGGAGTAGATGTTCATACACATGGAAAAACCATCAATCAATTTAGTTAACCAATTTGTTAAAGTTATGGCCTTCGGTTAATATATAGAAAACATCTTGATTTGTTTAATGGGTCTCAAATACAAGCCTAATTAAGTTTTACTATGTAGTCTGTTTATTGTCTTGTTCCTCGCTAGTCTTTTGTTGTATATCTCCTTGCTAGTTTTAAAACAGTTTGTTACTTGAAAAAATTATTGCTCTCTTGTCTAAAAGATTTAAATTAGCCGGAAAACCTTGACCATGTGCATCATTTTTTTGTTACACACACTGACCCTTCCATAAGGACCTAGCCACAAGCGATAAGCACCTATTAGTGATCTAGCCGAAGGAGTAGAGATTAAACCCATGACTTATTACTTAAAAAACCCTACTTTACGAATCAACTTAACATGAATGTTGAGGGAGTGATAGTACAGGGGCAACGCCCAAATGGTTGCTATGTTGCTCTTTTACTTGAGTTTCCATCCAGGTAGTGACTTTTGTTCAAGGTTTATTTTGGCTGTTGTTTTTCTACCTTTTGCTCCTCATCGGTATTTAAAGCGAAATAAGTTGGAGCTATGCTACTGCAAGTTTTCCAAAAAATAAAATGATGTGCATGCATCTTAGCCACTCAATGCTTTCACTTGGCCAACTAATGCTCCAACATGAGTGGCCAAGAGGCATGCCACATCATTTTGTGGATTTTTTTTTGTAAAAATTTTGTGGTTGTAGCAAAATTCAATAAGTTGAGATAGGTCCATTGTGACATGCCAACGATAAAAATTAAAAATTTATCTTCTAGAAAGGGAGGTGATATTCTCACAGCTCCAACATGTAAATTCAAGGCAATTGGAGGTGATATTACAATAATACCCTCAAATTTTATCTATCTATTCACCATATACAAATACAACCAACATGCAAGTATGGTTATCTAGTCATCACTTCCGTTAATTCAGTACATCAGCTAATTACGTCCATGGCCTCTATTTAATAAGTTCACGGCACAACTGAGTATCATTTTTTGCTTCATCGTTCAATAGAAAATTTAGCTGTTATATGTTAATCTTATTTGAGATAAACAAATTATATAGTATATGAGAGAAAAGTCAGAAAACATATATACATGCAGATAATCATTCATGAGACACGAATATTATACATTCGTAGTAATTGCGGGTTTTGAATTCACAGTTGCACATTCATGAGACACGATAACCAACATATTTAACCAATTTTTGATAGAAGTTATAGAGCTAACATAGGTAAACAAACTGTGAGGGTATTATTGTAATCTTACATCTGATTGCCTTGATTTTATAAGTTGGAGTCGTGAGAATATCACCTCCCTTCTAGAAAATGTATATGTGGTTAGGACTTGAAGGTGAGATAAATGCTGTATATGTAGATCCATGATAAATGTAAAGAAAATTCTTCAGAGTAACTATTACATTTTGAAACCAATCATGTTTGATATAGTTGTAACCTATCAAAGCTGTATGACAAACTTATCCCTACATGTCATACGGAGGGGTACATTAGAGTCATCCTGCATGTTACCTGCATTTGGTTGACTTAGAAAGGTTAAATTCTTTTTTCTTTAACAGTTAAGAAATAGCTGAAAAATTACTAAGGGAGAGCTATAAATCTATACTGCATAATAAAAAAGTGCTTGATACCGGTTTAAAAAAAGGAGTTTTAAAAATATTAAGTCAACATGCTTACATTGGCTGGTTTTGCAATAAAATCAATAGCTTGCATCATAATCATCATAAATAAATGAAAATTTTAATAAGTATGACTATAATAGCTTTATGTACAAAATTTTGAAATAATTTTGTAGACATGTTTTAAAAAATTACAATTAAAAGATCGAATACAATGTAATTTAATATAAGGAAAAGAAAATGTTTATAACCATAACCGACTTTCTAACTCTTATAATAAATGTTATTTTTGAAACACCCTTAAAATAAAAAGTACATGATATTGCACATATTGTACAAAGTAATAAAACACACAAAGGTTCATATAGTTTATATGTAAACAAGTTGATGGTACATATGGTTTTAAAAACTAGACCGGACCAACGGGCTCAACCAGGAATCAGAGTCGCCATCAGTTCTACCAACTCGGCTAGTCAATTAAAGCCGTCTGAAAATGAACTTGTGAGGACCGTGGGAACTGATAAAAACGGGTCAACCGGGCCAAACCTGAATCATTTTCCTCTTGTTCTTCTCAGGTTATTCAGCTCGCCATTATTATTTTGTTGGTGTCTGACTTTAATCCCATAATATCCGCTGCTACAACACGCGAATACCCTGCTATATAATACATTGCACGCACTAAAAACATGAAACAAGTGCATCAAACCTAAAACCAAAACTACAAATAATTCATTGACAAACTAATTAAAAACTCAAACCTGAATATTCTAGAAAAACATCTTTTACCAATGAGACCACAAACATTTCTACCAAATTCTGCCCTTGCCCAATTGCCCAAGAAAAACACCAGATCTGTATTAATACCAAACTATATGCAAGATGGTTAATTCTGAAAATAATTTTGACCAAACTACATCCACAAATATTCATAATTTTTTTTTTACAAAATTACTTGTCATCAATAAAAATCATTTTGACCAATTCTCTCTTTTCTTTTTAATTTATCATCCTCTTATAAATGCATGACACATACTTATATAAAAAAAAAAAAAAAAAAAAAAAAGTAACGCCCAATGCCGTAATCTACGGGTTAGGGTACCCAATTATCACGTTTCCGGTGTATGGGGAGGTTAAGATGTAACAGCCTTACCCCTACCTAAGTAGAAGGCTTGCTTCAGTTCTACTTCTAGAAAGTAGAAAGGACCTCCGCCTTTTGTAGGGAGTGAGGATGAACCCCTGACCTCTCGGTTGAGAGCAAGGGTTTTTCCAACTGATCCAACCCTACTTGTTACTTATATAAAAATATGTTTTGTAAAATTTTTATGGATGTACACAATAATCAGGTTTATCGTGCGTGACGGTTTTCGACCATTTCTCTGGCTACCCCAAATAAATATGTATTTAGTCAGGTTTAAACCATAAACATCTTGGAAGGAGGTTAAATGTCTCTTCACTAGGCAATTTATTGATGGATTTAATCTACACCACCACGTATAGTGGAGATTAAACTATCTCTCCTGAACTTTTTAAAGATTTTTTTAATATAGATTTTAAGGAAATACATCTATTAAAGCTTTATGTATTATTAGTTTTTGCACAATCACATATATTAAACACATACAATTGAAATAATTAAGAAAACACCACCTATATATAAATATAACTAACAAAACACATGGTACAAATGATGAAAGCTGTCAACTAATTAATTTAGTCATCATTTATTTAACATGATACAAACCAACTATATGTTTTATAATTTTACAGTCATTTATTTTAGGGAGGTGATACTCACACCACTTTTTTTGATGCATGCACCACATTCTGCGCATTACAGTATTGTACGGTACAAACTGTAATGCACAGAATATGGTGCATGCATTAAAAACAGTGGTGTGAGTATCAATTCCCTTTATTTTAATCAAAGTGTTAATACAAATAAAATGTAAAAACGTTTATTCATATTTAGCGATCTCATTATGTTTTGTTGATAATAAATATAAAGTTATCATAAGTAAAATTATAAGAATACATGTTATTTTTGTAAAGTATATACATTTGGTTATTCACATAAAATGTTGTAATAATTTATTTGTTGTAATAGTTTATGTAATAAGATGGGTAATATCCAAGACCCATGACCCATACCCATGGAGCTAATCCATAACCCATGACCCATTGCATGACATCATGAATGAAATCATGTTGGGTATTATCCATGACCC
>OU343224.1:328283171-328329140 GCA_910596185.1 Chrysanthemum makinoi
GTAACTCGTATGTAGTTTTTCCTAAGAATGGTCTAATTAGGACTCGGTTTAGTATATAGGTTGATGTGTCGACGACATTGCACCAAAATTTTTGAGGAATAGATTGCTCATTAATCATGGTGCGACTCATTTCTTGTAGGGTTCTATTTTTCCTTTCAACTGCCCCATTTGATTGTGGAGCGAGGACCAGAAATTGTGGGTAATACCGTTAGCATCACAAAAAGCTCCGAATTGCACTTCATTATCAAACTCCCGACCATGATCCGTTCTAATTGACACAATAGGACTTCCTAGTTGTCTTTGGATTTTCTTACTTACTATTTCAAAGTAATCGAATGTTTCTGATGAGTGCTTATTCACTCATCGTTTTTACCCGCCTAAGACCGCAAAAATGTCCAAAAACACCCAAATACGCTTAAAATATGTTAAAAATATCCTCGGAGTGTGTTTTATGTCTTTCAGGTACAAAAGGATTGAAAACAGAGCGAAAACGGACAAAATCGAGCCGAAATCAAAAAAGGTGCTTTGTGGACGGAGCCGGGAGTGGATTTTCTACATTTTCAAAGCCCGGGACATTTTTTTGGAGTGAGTGGGAAAGCAAGCCTTAAAACCTAAACCAAAATACATTTCACCATCTTTTTACCCTTTTCCCTCCCCTGTTACCCAAAACCAGAACACAAAAAAAATAAAAATAATAAACCCATCTCCTTCTTTTCCTGCTTTCTCTTTAACCCAGGAACAAACCCACTTTACCCATATCCCAATCCCACGCTTATCCTCCCCCCAAGGTAGAGTCACGAGATTCCCCTCCACGTTGGCAATCCCAAACTCACAAAAGCCCCATGGAAGGCTCAGATTATCTCCCAACGTGTACCTAATTGATCAAGGGCAGAGATTGATTTGAAGAAGCACAATTTTGGTTTTTGATTGATGCAACTCACAAAGAAAACACAAAACTTGAGACAAGAGAAGAAGAGAAGACATAAGAGATATTATTCTTGTATAAATAGATAAGTAGGATTAGTGTAAAAGGTTGTCTAGAAAGTTTGTTCTAGTCCCACATTGTTTTAATTTCTTCAATTTACTTTCCAAGTTTGAATTCCCAGTTTAACTTTCCTGTGTTGTAAGTTTTTTTTATGAGATTTGTCATTGTTTCTTTTTAATGTTCCTCAAAGTTTTTTTTATCATTCATGTTCAAGCACTTAATTTGGTTAGTGATTTGGCATTTTTATTTGGTCATTACAACTCCGCTTTATGTATAATTCTTCAAATTCTCAAGTTTAATTTGCAGTTGTGTTATTCTGATGAGTGTTTGGTTTAGAACATTTCTTTAGGTTTTAGATAGGCAATGTCTTGCTTTAAGTATAATTTAGGTGTGTTCTAGGTAGATTTTAAGTTTGAGATTAACTTTGAAGAGTTTGGTAAGGTTTGAAGAGAATTTGAGAGGCTTTGATCATTATTTTAGCTTAGATTTAGAAGGTTTAAGGTTAGAGTTAGGATTAGTGGTGGTTGCAATCAGTAGTTACATGTAAGGACTTAATTTTAGTTAGCTTATTTCCCTTATTGCTTATTTAGTTGCTTTTAGGCCCTCAAATCAACCCACCTTGCCCATTACACCGTTCGTGGTCCTGTAAACCCACAACCCACATCAATCCCTTACAACAGCAACCCACATCAATCCCTTACAACACTACACCTTTTCTTTAATTGAGCTTATCGGTAGTACCCTTTGTGCTTATTCGATGCTTTGAGGCTTATTTATAGGTTAATTTGTAGCTTGTAAGTCCACCCTTTAGGCATTTTTCTCCATCAGCAACAATACAGAGAGTTGTGTTAGCCATTTTTGTGTGTACTTATTAGGTCCATTTTCTTGTTTATTTCAATTCCACTTAAGATGTTTTAGGAAATTTAGAATAGGTCTTCTTATTGTAGTTTTTTTTTTCCTTGGTGAACATTGTCCCATACCCAGACCGGTTCTTCGCTCTTATTTCAGCTCTCATTAGTACTTTAGGTATTTTAAACGTGTCATTAGTAGTTTAGCTTAGTTACGAAGCTTGTTGAAGCATTTTATGTCCTCTATCCCACTGTCCCAAACAGCCCTTCAACAGTTCTTTAGTTTTTTTTTAAGCTCCGTTTTTTTTCTTATATGCTAACCGCTCGTTTTCAAGATTTGTAGTTTTTGTGGGTGAGGACGAAAAAAAAAAACCAAAAGGAAGAACGATTGACCACAACACTCCCACCTCATTACCATCCGCACTAGTACTTATTTTGCGTTTAGATTTACTGCTTCAGTTATTTGAACACATAGGACAGTTTTAGCTTAACTTACTCTAGTGCTTTTTAAGTGCTTTTTTTCCAAAAGTATTATATATGTTTTATTTTTCTTTAACTCAGTCTACTTTAAAGTAATTTTTGTAATTTTCTCAGAATTTTCCTAAAATGTTTAGTATTTTTAATAATTAATTTAGTTTTAATTAGTCTTAATTCTAAAATGTTTAGTATTTTTAATAATTAATTTAGTTTTAAATAGTTTTTAAATTAAAAATAAAATAAAAGTCATCCCGGCTTTTTCCTAAAATCATTTTTGTCATGTAGAATGTAGGAAAATTGATTTTGCACAAATAGGACTTAAATTGCATATTTTTCACTTTCGGGGCTTAGTGCGTTCCCCCTTTCGCGTTTTTGCATTTTAGCACCCTAGGATGTAGTTTAGCTTCGTTTTATTGTTCCTTAGGCTTAGTAGTAGTATAATTAGTGTTTATTTAGTTTTACGTGCTTTATTTTCATTCCCGTTCTTTAATTCGTAGATTAGCGTAATCAAAACCAAAATTCGTTTAACCAATTCAAGTCCTAATCACGAAACTTATCGACACCGTCAATTTCACACCTCGTTGGGACACGACCCGGGGAAATCACTTTCCCGGTATCACTTTATTCACACTCGTGAGCTTTGGCACTTCCCTTTTCCTAAAAGGTTGATTTGTCAAATTTCACGATTAATTTGATAATTTGATATTGTGTTTATTAATCGCACTCACAAACAAACGAATCAGTTTCAGTTTTATTCTTTAAAAATTTAGTCCATGTATACCTAGAGTAATCATCCACTATAACCAAAGTATAGAAGTTACCTCTATAACTTTGAATAGCGGATGGACCAAATAAATCTATATGTAGTAATTCTAGACACTTAGTTGTAGAAACCATATTTTTAGCTTTATAACTAGCATGGACTTGTTTTCCTATGTTACAAGCATCACAAAAATTATGTTCGTATTTTAGTTTGGGTAGGTTTCTTACTAGTTCTTTGAATGATAGCGATTGAAGAAGTCGCATATTGGCGTGACCCAATCTTCGATGTCATAAGGTCGAAGTAGGGGTGCTCATCGGTCGAAAACCGGACTGGACCGACGAAAACCGGACCGGACCGAGACCGAATCCGGCAAAAACGCTCGAATGAGGTCGGTGGCGTCGATCGGTCTCGGTCGGTCCGTCGGTCGGTCCGGTCCACAAGGCTAAATTTGGGTTTTGGGTCGGGTCGGACCGGACGGTTGAACGAATCGAGCAAAACCCGATAGACCGAGACCGGACCGCGGTCATCGGTCCGGGCCGGTTTGGTCGGTCGGTCGGTTTTGTCGGTCGGTCCGGTCCGTCCGGTCCGTTTGAGCGAAGGTCGAAGTATCATCCATAGAGGTAAGACAAAGTTTGTCTTTTGGTTCATTTCCGATTTTAATGACATAGACTCCATGTTTTCTAATGCCTCTTCCTATAGTAATACTATTTTTCAATATTTTACTACCGGTTTCACTAAAAAGTAGGTTGCACTTTTTATCACATATTTGACCTATACTTAGTAGATTAAAGTTTAGGTTTTCTACGTGACATACATCGTTAATGGTTAAGGATTTGTGAGAGATTATACCTTTACCGATGATTTTGCTCTTGCTATTTCCGAACATCACATTTCCTCCATTGAAGGATTCGTATGTGGAGAACAAATCTTTATTACCGGTCATATGCCTTGTGCACCCGCTATCCTTGATCCATTCGTCTAGATCTAAGTCAACCTTTAGGCACACCTAAGAAAACAATTAACTCAAAAGTTTGGTCCCCATTTGTTCATGGGTCCATTGGTGTTATACATTTCATTCATATGAGGCATATACGAAAAAGGTGAGAAAGTATTATAAAGGTGTAAAGTTTTAAAATGGAAAACCATTTTGTGCATTAGGATTCCATCCCATTTGATGATGGTTACTTCTATGATAAACATTGTTTGGTCTTCTTATATTTGTGTTTGGTTTAGAAAACGATGGACCTTTGTTTTTCATAAAACTTTGATTTTGTTTTAGGGGAGGTGGTTGTTAGACATTTCTAACAGTAACATGGGTTGGTTTCTTCTTGTTAACAATAAAAAAGTCGGTTCAAGAGGACGTGGTTGCGTTATTCTACTGTTTACTGGTACAGACCCACGGATCCCTAAATTTACACTAGACGGTTCCTTCTTCAAAGGATCCGTATACAGTAGCCTATTTTTAAATTGCTTTAATGAATTGTGTTTCTTTAATCTCGCTAGTTGACGCAATGTGTTCCTGAATACCTAAACCCTTTTGATTATTACCCGTTTTAACACTATCATGTATTTTATCAAGAGTATTAGTACTTATTCTAGCAATCTTAGAATCAAGATGATCAACTAACGTTTGAAGTTCTACACAAAGCTTGCAATCACTATCTACTTCTTTTCCCTTTTCTAATCTCTTTAATTTATCTTTTAGTTCAAGAACTTCCTTTTCTTATTGTTCATTTTTGTTTTTCAACATCTTGTTTTTGTTAATTACTTTTAGTCTAATTTTGCAAAGCTTATCATATTCAAGATGTAAGGATTCATCATCTAACGATGAACTACTATAATATAGAGAGTCAGAACATACCTCGTTGGAGTCTTTTGCCATGAGACAAATTTCTTCGTTCTCCTTCTCACTCATTCCCCATGAGCCACTTACGAACGCCTTTTGTTCGTCTCGTTTGGGACACTCACTAATGAAGTGATTAGGATCCCCTCATTTGAAACACTTGCGTTCGTCCTTCACTTTCTTGTCGTCTTTGCCTTTCCGCAACCCTTTCTTGTCGTCATAAGGTTGCTTGACATATCTTCCTTTTTTCCGAAAGAACTTCTTGAAGTGTCGTACCGCCATTGCATACTCTTCATCATCACTTTCCAAAGATAAGGTTTCTTCATCGCTTGAGACTTTCTTGGCCTTTAAGACAAGAGATTTGTGCTTCTCTTTCTTTTCCTTTGAAACTTTGGAGTCTTTAGCGAGGACGAGCTCATAGACTTTTAGGTTGCCTATGAGTTCATCGAGAGTGAGGATTGACAAGTCTTTGGATTCTTCGATGGCCGTCACCTTTGTCTCCACTTTGATGGAAGCGCCCTTAGAAATCTCCTGACATGATTACGACTAGAGAAAGACTCATCAATTGCTTGGAATGAAGTAATAATAGTATTTAAGTTAACAAAAGAATTATCTATACTATCCTCATCCAATATTGAAAATTGTTCATATTGTTGAACAAATAAATCAATTTTGTGGTTTTTAACTTGTTGATTTCCTTGGTGTGTTACAACTAAAGAATTTCAATTTTCTTTAGAGGTTTTAAGCATAGAAATTCTTTCAAATTCCTTTTTAGGTAAGGCATTGTATAAAACCATTTTTGCCTCACTATTTTTGGAAAGCTTTTTCTTTTGGTCGTCGGTGAGACGATCATGTGAAATGTTTACTTCGTTGCCGGTTTTATCATCTTTTGTAGTAGCTTGAAAATCACTTTCAACAATAATATACCAAAGATCAATATCTTTTGATTTCACATAAGTTTCAAATCTATTTGTCCAATAAATAAAGCCATTAGTTTCAAGTAGTGGAGGTCGTTGCATATATTGCCCTTCTTTATAATTTTCAAAACTCATTGTGATCGAAAAGTTTTTAAAATACAATTTACTTTAAAACTTTTGTAAACCTTGCTCTTGATGCCAATTGTGAAAAACTAGAAGGGGGGTTGAATAATTTTACCGATTTTAATTTAAGTTTCAAAGATTTAGATTTGATCTTATGTGAATTCGTATGGATGAATAGATAGTATAAAACAATAAGTAAAGTAAATAATGAAAGCAAGTAAAGTAAAGGATAGAAAGTAGCGACACAAGTGATCTATAATGGTTCGGCTACAAGGACACCTTCCTTGCCCTACTACGCTCCCCGTGTTCCCCACTCGAGAGTTCAAGCACTATGTCAACAAGCTCCTTCAACGCGGTGGAGAAGCCTCACAACGTCGCTTACACTTTTTCTGGTACAAAGCTAAATACCCAGTTCTTTCACGAGGTCGAACCAAACCTATCACAACTATTACACAACAACTATGTGAAATATGAATTACAAGATCTTGCTACAGAAATCTTGTGGATGGACAAATCAATCAATGACCCTTTGCTTGGATGACTTGTAGTATAGCGTGATCTCGCCTTTGAGAAGCACCTATATGAGAATCACAACAAAAGATAGAAGAACTACTAGAATGATCAAATGATCAGAGGTTAGAAGAGTGAGATAATATATGAGAGAGTTGTAAGAAGGGTAGTGAAGAAATGACTCACTATTTATAGGCACAAAAAAGGGGAACCTAGGATTTGGGGTTGCAAACCTAAGCCATTCATGGACATGGGTACCCACATCTAGACAATGGGTCATGGGTCATGGATAATACCCAACATGATTTCATTCATGATGTCATGCAATAGGTCATGGGTTATGGATTAGCTCCGGTCACTTGATAAACTATTACCAAATAAATTATTCACTATGGAATAACCAAATGGTATTCTTATAATTTTACTTATGATAACTTTATATTTATTATCAAAACAATGAGGGAATAAACGGTATTAACACAACTCTATTGGGATCCGGCATGTGGTGGTCTGGGTGAGTATACCGGTAAAACATATAGTTGGTTTGTATCATGTTAAATAAATGATGATTTTAGTTGGCTTTCATCATTTGTACCATGTGTTTTGTTAGTAGGTGGTGCTTAATTATTTCAATTGGGTTATGGGTTATGGGTATCAGGAGAGAAGCCATGGTCATGGACTTTGGGTCATGGGTAACCAACAAGATAAAATGTATCTAGACAATGGGTCATGGGTCATGGATAATACCAACATGATTTCATGCATGATGTCATGCAATGGGTCAGTTTGGGTATAGTTTGGATTACAGCTCCATGGGTAGAAATGGGTCTCATGGGTCTTGGATATTGTTTCATGTTTTACTTGTTTCCATCTTATCGCTGTTTACAGTAAACTATTACCCAACATGAATAAATTATTACAAGTTCACATTTTAGTTGGTGCGAAGTGAATGGAACCACCATATGTACCATCAACTTTATGAACCTTTGTGTGTTTTATTACTTTATACAATATGTGCAATATCATGTAACTTTTATTTTAAGGGTGTTTCAAAAATAACATTTATTATAAGAGTTAGAAAGTCGGTTATGGTTATAAACATTTTCTTTTCCTTATATTAAATTACATTGTATTCGATCTTTTAATTGTAATTTTTTAAAACATGTCTACAAAATTATTTCAAAATTTTGTACATAAAGCTATTATAGTCATACTTATTAAAATTTTCATTTATTTATGATGATTATGATGCAAGCTATTGATTTCATTGCAAAACCAGCCAATGTAAGCATGTTGACTTAATATTTTTAAAACTCCTTTTTTTAAACCGGTATCAAGCACTTTTTTATTATGCAGTATAGATTTATAGCTCTCCCTTAGTAATTTTTCAGCTATTTCTTAACTGTTAAAGAAAAAAGAATTTAACCTTTCTAAGTCAACCAAATGCAGGTAACATGCAGGATGACTCTAATGTACCCCTCCGTATGACATGTAGGGATAAGTTTGTCATACACCTTTGATAGGTTACCACTATATCAAACATGATTGGTTTCAAAATGTAATAGTTACTCTGAAGAATTTTCTTTACATTTATCATGGATCTGCATATACAGCATTTATCTCACCTTCAAGTCCTAACCACATATACATTTTCTAGAAGGGAGGTGATATTCTCACGACTCCAACTTATAAAATCAAGGCAATCAGATGTAAGATTACAATAATACCCTCACAGTTTGTTTACCTATGTTAGCTCTATAACTTCTATCAAAAATTGGTTAAATATGTTGGTTATCGAGTCTCATGAATGTGCAACTGTGAATTCAAAACCCGCAATTACTACGAATGTATAATATTCGTGTCTCATGAATGATTATCTGCATGTATATATGTTTTCTGACTTTTCTCTCATATACTATATAATTTGTTTATCTCAAATAAGATTAACATATAACAGCTAAATTTTCTATTGAACGATGAAGCAAAAAATGATACTCAGTTGTGCCGTGAACTTATTAAATAGAGGCCATGGACGTAATTAGCTGATGTACTGAATTAACGGAAGTGATGACTAGATAACCATACTTGCATGTTGGTTGTATTTGTATATGGTGAATAGATAGATAAAATTTGAGGGTATTATTGTAATATCACCTCCAATTGCCTTGAATTTACATGTTGGAGCTGTGAGAATATCACCTCCCTTTCTAGAAGATAAATTTTTAATTTTTATCGTTGGCATGTCACAATGGACCTATCTCAACTTATTTCGCTTTAAATACCGATGAGGAGCAAAAGGTAGAAAAACAACAGCCAAAATAAACCTTGAACAAAAGTCACTACCTGGATGGAAACTCAAGTAAAAGAGCAACATAGCAACCATTTGGGCGTTGCCCCTGTACTATCACTCCCTCAACATTCATGTTAAGTTGATTCGTAAAGTAGGGTTTTTTAAGTAATAAGTCATGGGTTTAATCTCAACTCCTTCGGCTAGATCACTAATAGGTGCTTATCGCTTGTGGCTAGGTCCTTATGGAAGGGTGAAGGGTCAGTGTGTGTAACAAAAAAATGATGCACATGGTCAAGGTTTTCCGGCTAATTTAAATCTTTTAGACAAGAGAGCAATAATTTTTTCAAGTAACAAACTGTTTTAAAACTAGCAAGGAGATATACAACAAAAGACTAGCGAGGAACAAGACAATAAACAGACTACATAGTAAAACTTAATTAGGCTTGTATTTGAGACCCATTAAACAAATCAAGATGTTTTCTATATATTAACCGAAGGCCATAACTTTAACAAATTGGTTAACTAAATTGATTGATGGTTTTTCCATGTGTATGAACATCTACTCCATTCAGATTCATAAAGACCATAAAGTAACTCGAAGTAAAAAGGTAAACGGAGAGGCGTCTATGTTCATGCTACCTCAGGAAAGTTGAACTTTTTATGCTCTGATGTACACAACTTAACCGGTGTTTCCGTTGTTATTTGATTTGGATTCTTCCCTAGACATTCTAAGATGTTCACCCAACGAGGTTTAAACACAGGCCTCTTCTAGACCTTCGAGATGACTTACCGCTAGGCAACGTTGGAGATGGTTTTCTAATGTTACTCGAATTATAACATCATAAATTAATTCAATTTCTTAACAAGATAGATGTAAAATTTTACCAGTGACATCGAGCTCTAAAAATTTTGTGGTTTCTCAATCCTCAACCATTCCAGGACTTCTCTCCAAAGCTAGATGGCATTATCACATGAATATAAAATACATACGAGATTTCTATTTCAATTCGTTGCTGCGTACTTGACACACCCGATCAGACTGATCCAAACTCGCTTGTTTTTTAAGTTTTTCCTTGTTGACAACTCGTATAAAGCCAAGTACATGATGTTGGTTTTCGATGGAATTAATTAGTCTGCTCCACTGGATTTAACTGATGGTGTAATTATTTTACAAACACTTGAAAAAGGTTTAATTATAATGAAGAAACAAAATTAGATTAAGAGAATATTTATATACCAAAATAAAGATGAATACTTCATTTGTTTGCTTTCTATTTCAAAAACAATATTTGCTGATGACTTGATGGGTAATAGTAGATATACTTGTGTTGTTTTTGATTTGCATTTGGTATGTACGTAATATGATCACTATTATTATTTCTTGAACAATTCATCGATTAACAAGAATATGACGTACGACAATTACAGATAAAAGGTATGGAAACTAATTGATATTGAAAACACAATAACTGCTAGTTAAATCGTATAGTTGTTTAATCAACAACAATAAATCACATACAGGAAACTTGTACGAGGAACGGTACACTTCTTCAATTCTGTCCTTTGTACATTTAGTTGCACGAGAGTGTACGTTGTGCTATAGGTGGGATAGCTGAAAATATATGTATGCAACCGTATTCATCTCTTTGATCATTTAAATTCACGGTGCCTTACACCAGGAATGTGTATTTTCTGGAAGTAGTCAGCCCAATTGAGAGTCCTTGGATCAAAGTAGAAGATATTCTCCTCATCCCCATTTTCTCTAACCGCTCTACGTAGCTTTTCAGTATTCATATCGTCATAGCTGCCACAGATTAAGTACATTTTGTAGCATTAGACCACAAATTAAGAAGTCTTTTGAACGGAACTCATCTGAGTTTAAAAATTGGTAAATGGTACCAATATTTCTTTGATCTAAGTGTTAAAGATACTTACAAGCTTTTTGTGAACAGATAGGGTTTGTAAAGGTCCACTAGCCGCAGCACAAAGGTGATCTTTCGCTTAAGATTTTTATATGTTCCCGCAAAAGCTTGGCAAGATATGAGATTAACAAACTGAAGTACCTAAAGCACGCAAAACAAAATCTTGTTAGTATGGAGTTCAAAAGAAAAGTAATGGAAAGAAATATAATGATAAAGAGGACAAACCTGCAGCGGAAGCAAGTAACGAAAAGCAATATATCTATGGAAGCTCGCCATTGAGTTCAACACCTTAACTTCACCAACTATGACAGCCTTTCCATCCTTTTCAATCAATGGATGCTCGGAAAAATACAAGTAGGCACATCGTTGGATTGTGGTAAACTGCAAAGGGTTTGATACTGATGATCCCACATGGTAAATTGTTTCACTAGAAGTTTGATTTGCATGAGCCGCTATTGACGCGATCATAGCATTCACCACCATGTCAGCCGGCACCTACAAATTTTATTCCCTTTCATTAGTTGGTTGATAAATGAGGGATGCCCGAAATGAGGTTGTTATAAGCAAATTTGTTGCTTAAATATTGTGTTGAGTGAACAATCTTTGATTTATTTCAACTAAGAAACTCACCACATCATATACAGCTTCAGGATCTCCAAGAAAACACGTCAACTTGCCTTTTCCATAGCCGAGAGCCAAGCTATCAATTGTCCTGAAAAATGCGAAAACAACTAACGATTATGCTTTTTTTTTTTTCTTCTTTAATTACTTGTACGTTTTGTTTATAAAAAATAAACTGATTGACTATGCTTTTTAATTTTGGTCAAACGGGTACCTATCAAGTCTTATAAATCATGTCGCTAAAAAGTTATGACTCTTCCAATATTGAGTGCCGTTTGTATTCCAGTCATAATCAAAATTGCAATTCAAGAAAAGGTGGTCCTCAAAATTGAAGAAACTAGGAATCATTTACCTTTTTTCTAAACTGTAATTTTTATAAAAAAATACAGTAGTAAATTATTAATTAGAAAAAAACTTTTTTTTTTTAAAGTCAACTCACGTGATTATTTACGAATATCTTTGTTTAACGGCATTTTCAAATATCTTATATAGTTGTCATATACGGTCATACGGGAACGGGATTAGAAACCACAACCACTTGATTGGGTGCATTTCACGGGTAGCACTACATTAAATGCCTTTACGTATATAAAATTTAGTATTGCTTTGCAATAGAAATAGGATATCGATTCTAATTAATGGGATTGACATACGGGATGAATGATCCAATATTGTGTTGTAACAACTTTTATAATCTCTCTTTTTAGCTTCTTGCTAGTTTTCAATAGATTTTGTTGTTCCGAGAACAGAAAAGAAAAAAGTTACTCCTAACATGTTACAAGTAGCGGTCATTTACCTAATTCCTTCAACCCAACCGGGGAAGGGTTCTTTGTATGTACTAGTGACAATGGTAGGACGAATAATTACAACTGGCATATCTCCCTTCAAGTGCCCGATAAGCATTTCTCCTAGTGCCTTGGTAAAAACATATGTATTCGGCCAACCATAGTGATTTGACCTACAAGAAAACTCGAACTATTAAAACCCTTTGGGAGCAAAGAATGTAAAATACTGCGGTAAAAGATTTTGCAAAAGAACAAATACTTAAAGTAGAAGCAATTTAATACCTTTGCATTCCTAAATTCTTCATGGCTATTTTAATCGATTTTTCGTTAGCATTTTTATCAGATTTGATCTCTTTCAGTTTATCTTCGACGATCTTTCTCTCTTCATCAATGTCTAGACCACTAGTTCCATTGAGCGACTCTCCCAAGTAGTATGGAGTTTCAAGCATTAATCCAGGCTTCTCACCGGAGACATAGGCTGAATGCACATCCATTTACTTAGATGATTTTTGGAACACACACATAGATAATAAGGGTGCGTTTAGTTGGAGAAAAAATTCTCTTGTTTTCTATCTCTAGTTTTGTAAAAATTTGGATGAGAAATTTATCTCCACAAAACACTTGAAAATATAGAAAATGCGTTTAGTTGATATTTGTATTTTCTATTTTGAAGAAGGGGAAGGAGGGTTGGGGGTTACAAAGGAAAACAAGGAAAACAACTAAAATTTGTTTTCTAATTTTCCTTGTTAGATTAGGAATAGGGATTTTGTGTTTTGCAAAACATTTTGTTGGAAAATGATAATTTGAACGCGATCTCTATTTTCCTTGTTTTTCACAAAACATTTTGTGAAAAACAATGGTTTTTAACTATTTTTTTCCTTACTCAACACCATTAGGGTTTTAACGATAACTTATTGGTGTATGAAAATATGTTGAGTAAGATATCTACCGATTTATGTAATAATATTGATATGTATGAATGAGCTAACCGGTGGAAACATGGAGAAGCAGCTTTAAGTTGACACACTTTTTAGCGAAGTTCAAAACGTGTTTAGCCCCATACGTATTAAGAGCTAGGGCTACGTCGTATCTACAAGAAATCAGGCATGCATTAAACACCAATAACGAATAATAGGAATAGTTGATTTCGGAATTTAACTGTCCATATCATGCCAAATATACAACCAAATTTTAACATAGTAAATTCTGTTAATGTACTGTTCCAAAAAAAAAAATCTGAACTATATTCTTCTTTAATTTATTAGTCATTAATTTTGGTCCTTTTGATTAAACTAGTCTAAACAATTATTCAGAATTTGGTCACCTGACAAAATCTTTCATGTTAAGAGCTAAACATATTTTATTAGTCTATGTATATATATATATATAGTAAGTATATAACCTTTCATCAAAGTTGGTGGTGGCAGCGATATTAACAACAACATCAATGTCTCTCAACATTTCAGCTTTCAAACTGGGGTCTTGTAATCCTAAATCCTCAAAAGTGATATCCCCTGCAACCGGAGTAACTTTTTCCGACAAAAACTTTTGCAGGTTTGTACCATGTTTCTCTTTCAGGACCTTAAACAAGTCCTTTGCCACTGCCTATAAAGCAAGACGAATTAAATACATCACTATGTAAACTAAACATGGGTTTAGTGTAGCGAATCCATTGCCCATATCATGAGAAAGGTTATAAGTTCAAGCCTCGCAAATACAAATTTGGCATATTTAAAAAAAAAAGAAAAAAAGAAAAAAAAAAGACTAGTATAACTGATAATTTCAAGTCAAGAGCTGACCTCGGTGTTAAAGCGTTGCAAGGCAGCCGTGGCATCGGGGGCTCTTACGAGAAGATAAAGTTTCTTCACATTTGGTTGAACTCTCAATATCTTCTCCACAAAAACTGCAAGAATAGTTACACAAAAATAAATATAAGATTTCATATATCTACAAGTTTACATACTATACACACATGCATCTATAACTTTTTATTCACGGATTCAGCATTCCACAAAACCATAAATGAGCGCATAAGTTGTACGTTTGAAGTTTTGTCACAGGAGATTTCTGTTTCAATAAATAGTTTTTTCTTCAAGACTAAGTGAATTTGTTTTCAAGAAAGGCATCAAATCACTCACTTTAAGCCAGTTATTCACTGACTCAAGCTGATTAACAAGGTTGGCTCAAGATACATAATATCTTTAAAAAGTCTAAGATTCGTGAGAAGGTTAAGAGTTTTATTTATCGGCTTACGGATTCACAACTTTTGTTAAGTTGGTAATAATGTTTATATTTAGGTGATGCACGTACAACTTTGAATAGCTCAGGCAAAACTTATTCCGTTTATTAGCTTATGTGATTCTAACATATATATGATTTATCATGTTATGAACACATATATATACACACACGCAGATTCATTTATGTGGTCTAGTGACCCATGTAACGTTATTTTACCTTGTTTGTAGTTTCTACTTTCTCATTCTTAGCTTCTTGCTAGCTTCTTTTCTTTCGTTCAAAATAAAAATACAAGAGAGAGAGAAAGAGAGAGAGAGTTTACTTTTGGCAAGAAAACCAGTGGCACCGGTGATCAAAATGACTTTGTTCTCAAGAAAATCAACAATGCTACCCAACTCCATCATATCACACGATCAATATAGACTCACGTGCAGTCAAATTTGCCGGTTATCAGCGTTTTGCAAGAATATGGATTCTTGGATATGCTCTATGTTCCTTGTTCTGCAAAGTTCTATTTATTTGTTTATTCGTGTGTGTGCCCTAGAGAGAGAACGAAAGGGAGCGAAGTTCACAGGAAGTAGCAAGTGATTATGGGTGAAGCTTACGCACATGATATAAAGGTTACAAGTAGCATGTCTAATTCTAAAAAATATTTGTAAAATATATAGGGTGAAGCGGTGAATATTGATAGAGTACACGAAACTAAACTTTTCTCCACTCGTTCGATTGTCCACCATATTTATTTCATATATATAGGGATTGTAGACCCACTTGTTATTAAATTTACGGCAGTTTAGTTGGAAACTAACATTTAAGTTTCTTACCTTGTTTTTATTTTCTTATCATAACCAGAAAATTATATATCGTGGGTTCAACCATTATTTCAATGACCTATATACTTGCTATTAGTACTTTCTTAGTTCGATAAAAAATAATGTTTGCGCTATTTTAATCTGTTTAAATATAAGTGTAATTTCATGGTTTCAGATACAAACAATTAAAAACTACATGGAAAATAAATATGATATTCTATTAACTAATAACGTGTGTATTAATTGCATTTCTAAAACTGCGTACTAATTTTATATTTCCGTATAACCAAAATGCATAGTAATATTATGACACCTAGATTTATAGATGTAGTTTTCAAAAGGATTAGTTTTACTATTTAAAAAGCTAGCAGCCTTGTTATGTCATAAATCTACTATTATGAAATGAAATAAATTAACATTTCAATGTAGATTTTTAGCATGTCGTGATACTTGTATTGTCAGCCCATGTGATAAGGTTTTGTAAACTTTTTGGACAATCAAACTCTTTCTTGTGCACATGATCTTCAAGTCTTTACAGGAATAAATTAGTTCCAATAGAAGTTAACATATCATCATGGAGAATCAAGAACATAAGAATCCCAACTAGAGTAAATTTGGATAGTCGGGGAATCGATGTCTTCTCAACTAGATGCCCAGTTTGCGATAAAGACTTAGAAAAAAGAAGAGCTATTCTCGTGAATTGTATTGTGGCTTCGGTTACTTGCCGAGAGGTTATCAAATTAATGGTGGAACCTTCGCAATTTCTGTATCATTAGCCTCAATGATATCTTCACCATCGACTCCAGTTCAAAAATATCCCCTGTTGTATCTAAAGTTCTTGATGCCCTTATACACTCCACTCTTTGGATCCTTTGGAAGTTTTGGAACGAGCAAACTTTTGCTACAACAAGACCGAATAAAAGTTTAACCCTCAACGATGTTAAGCAACACACTATTAATTAGATTTCCGTTAGGCCGAGAAAAGTTTCTTTTAAGTGGTTAGAGTGGCTAAATAATCCTTGTACACTCTCTCCATACCCCAGTAATTATTGTTTTCTTAGCTTCTTGTTACGCTTCTTCTTTAATAAACTGTCGTTCGGAAAAAAATAAGGAGAATTACATATATCCCCATTTAAACTTCATTAATTGCATATTTCTCCAACTAAAATTTAATATTACAAATATTAATGATCTTATCTATTTAACTCTCATATTTACCCATTTTATTTACTTTATAGTAAACAATTTAAAATATGACGGTTCTACCATTTTTTATCCATCCTCAATAACTCATTAACATAACAGATGACGTGTTTATATTAGGGCTGCAAACAAGTCAAGCTTTGATCAATCAACTCGAGCTTGAGCTTGACACGATCGAGTCAAACTTTTACCGAGCTCAAGCCCGAGTCAGAGCCCAAGACACCAGCTCGAAACACATAACGACCCGAGCTCGACCTTTTAATTGCTCGAGCTCGAGCTTTTATCAAGCTTTTCGAGCTTTCAAGAACATATACTTTTTTTTATTATACATATTTATATAAACAACCTAAAGGCTAACGTGAAAACTGATATAATAATTAAATTTTTGTATAATGACTATTTAAACCATAATTCTCTCGAATGTTTTGTATAAGTTTCTTGCTCTTGAGTTTATCGCGTATTTTCTTGAATTTATTGATGAGTTTGGCTATTGAATTTAATGTTATATATAAATTCAAGCTTTCCGAGCTCGAGCCTTACTCGAGCCAAGCTCAAGCCTGAATGATTAAAGCTTGTCAAACTATCAAGCCAAACTCAAGTCTACCTTATAATTTTCTAGCCGAGCTCAAGCCCTGTCAAGCTCGAGCTCGGCTTGACTCGATTACAGCCCTAGTTTCTACAGATGAGGTTAAGTATGAAATCATAATGGCGGGACTTCTTTTATTCAACCTGTAATCAAATAGAGTTATTTAAGTAGCTTAGTTTTTGAAAAAATAAGCACAATCTCTTTATAATCTCATGTGCCAAACATAGTCTAAAATTTAATTTTTGGTTTTTATTTTGTTTTTCATGATTCTTTTGCAAGGTTTGATTTGGTTGGATGCAATATTGGATAATGGCAAGTGATTTGCAGAAATGAGTATATGTGAAATCTGATTTTGGTTTAAATAATTTTTTTCCAAATAATCTCATTTGTGCAAACAAGATTATATGTTAAAAGAGTTTTATCGTGGATGGAGAGGAAGGGTAGAATTGTCATATTTAAAATTGTTTACCATGAAATAAATAAAATGGGTAAACCTAAGAGTTAAAGACAAAAGTTCCATACGAAACAAAATTTATCTAAGGAACAAATCACAAGATCTCAGCCATCCATCCTTCTTTCATCCAACGGTTTAGATTAATCACTCTTTTTAAAATAAAAATATACTTAGGGGTATTATAGTCATTTCCAAAATAACTTAAACACCCCAAATCCTCTCACAGACACACACACACTATCACTCACTCCCAAACGGTCTCAGCCCCAAAACCACCCCTAACCACCGCAAACCGTCGCCAAACCACAACCAAACCCTAATTAGCAAAATTATTCCATTAAAATGGATGTACGAGATGAAATAGCACAATATAAACGCGATCTAATCACAGAAATTAGGGTTTGGGAATTGGGGGTTTTGCAATAGAGTGAAATTGATCGTAACGGAGGTGCGGGGCGTCGTTGACGGCATATGTGGCGGCAACTTCGTCGATCATTTCAATTATCTTCATGTTTTTGGGCACCAGGTTTGAGATTATTTGACCAGCCAATTGTTGATACAGTCGTTGTATGTTAGCATATATCATGACACATTTGGTTTCTCGTGCAATTTACAAAAAGGGCTCCCATCGTTTGATTTTTGTGATCTTTCAAGCTGCTCACTTTTTCAATCTGTTGTGAACCACAAAGTGAATTCACTGGTCGAGCTTACTACTGAATCAGGTTGGTTTTATGAAGGAAAGTAGGTTTCTAGTTAATAGTTTAGTTTCTTGAATCGCGTTTTGTTTTTGTAGGAGACACATTCTTTAAAGGTTTATTGACGAATGGATGGCTATTGAAATTGGTCTGTAAATTTGGTGAAGTAGAGGAAGTGATAGCCAAATGGACCTTTCATTTGAGTATGTCATCCATCTTATGATATTGCTGAGTTGTATTTTTGCATTTTGTTGATTTCATGCTGTCTGGATTTAAATTGTTGTACTCATCAAAAAAAGTGCTCAGAAGTGTTACGGCTGACTTTTGGTGTGTTATCCTATTGCTGAAAAAAGAGCTATGAAGCCATTTTGGTCTTTACGATTAATTTAAATATGTTCTCTTGTTTATGAGTTGTACTTTCTTAATCAGGGTGATTCTCCGTCTTAAAAGATTGATTGGTTACCAAGTTATGCGGAACTCAAAGGGGCACTTGAAAATTTTGGTTTCTTATTACATTCTCCTATAAAAGGTTATTCTGATTCTGAAATTATCCGCGCACCGACAATGCTTCTGCCTAAGGTATAACCATAACTTGATGGTGTTGAAGTTGTCTTCAACTAAACCAGCTGATAACATAGCAGTAGAACGTTTTATGATGTATGACACCAATATTACTGTCATCAGCCATTGTTGTTCACTTTTCTCCAACGAGCTCTTTTGCATTTGCTTCTTTTTGTAACTGCATGACTTGCGTTTTACGAGCATAATAATACTTACCATTTTGAAGTGATTAAAATGTTGAAATTATAATATTTTCTTTGCTGAATAAGATGCTAGTATCTCAGACAATCACTTTCGTCTTGTAAATCGATTCATACAAAATCGCATGTGATTCTATATGAATCCCTTGTGATTCATACAGAGTCACGTCTGTCTTTTTATGATATGTATTGGTCAAGTATCTTTATGTGATTCATACAGAATCACATGGGATTCAATATGAAATCCCATGGGACTCTTTGTGAAATCCCATGGGATTCTGTATGAATCACATAAAATATACTCGTCAAGTATCTCTATGGATCACATGAGATTCTATATGAATCACAAGGGATTAGAGAGAATCACAAAGGATTAGGGATGAATTACAAGTGATTCATCAAAGAATTCCATGAGATTCTGTATGAATCACATAAAAGATACTCGTCGAGTATCTTTATGAATCTCATGGGATTCTATATGAATCACATGGGATTCTGTATGAATCACATGAGATTGTATATAAACTGTAAGAAGAAAATCACTATGTTACAACATACTACACAACCCTCATCATCTAACATTATACTACTTTTTAACTTATACTGAAGTTAAGGAGATCAATGGAATGTAATTTCATAGTTTCAACAATTGTTTGCAAGACCATCAACCGGATTGATCACATGGTAATCTGTATGAATCACATGCGATTATGGATGAATTACAAGTGATTCATCAAAGAATCCCATGGGATTCTATATGAATCAGATGGGATTCTGTATGAATCACATGGGATTCTACATAAATTGGAAGTAGAAAATCACTATATTACAACATTCTACACAACACTCATCATCTAACAACAAAGTACTTTTTAACTTATACTGAAGTTGAGGAGAACGATTGAAGTTCTTGTAAAAAAAAGCATGTGAAGTTCTTGTAAGTATTTTACTTTTTTTGTTGTCAAGTGATTAATAAAAAATCCCATGATTCATACAGAATCCCACGTGATTCTTTGACGAATCCCATGTGATTCTAGATGAATCCCTTGTGACTCATACAGAGTCACATCTGTCTTTTTATGATATGTATTGGTCAAGTATCTTTATGTGATTCATACAGAATCCTATGGGATTCAATATGAAATCCCATGGGATTCTTTGTAAAATCCCATGAGATTCATTATAAATCCCATGTGATTTAATTGAGAGTCGGGAAGCAGTATAAACGAGTATTCAGCATTACTAACTTCCTTTCATTCGAGTACAACGGGCATTATTAAAAAAATCGTGGCAGCACTAACCAATATTGTAACAGTAGTAACAAGTATTGGCATCACTAATAACCAAACATCAATCTGTTCAAACATCAAATGATCTAAGAATTCAAGTATTCTAAATATTCAAGTAAAGAAAAAAAAAAGAACTAACAAGAAACAAGAATATAAGTAACTTAAATTTTTTCAAACATCATTGGTTTCGCCATCAATTGGTTTTGCCTTTCGCTTTGCCTTTGGGTTCTTCGGAAAAGTTGTTTTCGTATGCAAGCAAGGGATTTATAGCTTCCTCTATAGTGTCATAGTATCTTCCTTCTTTTAGTACTTGAATTCCTTCTTCTACATGAGGCTCCCAATATATATCGATCCACTCGGTGTCTCAGTGTGTTCAAATAAAGTTGGTCTTGGTGATCTCATAGAATCTGCATACAGAAAGCAAGGGATTTTAGATAACCAAAATTGTGAATCTCATGGGATTCATAATGGAGACCTTAATATTTTTCATGCCGAATACCATGTGATTTTATATAGAATACCATGGGATTCACATAACTAAAACCCTGTGATTCACACTTTTGTCATAGCGTTAAACAACAAAAAACCTAAAAGTCAAGTAATTTCATAATATCACGTGTTTTGATTCTGAATCCCATGTGTTACATATTGGATTTCACAAACACATCAACACATAATAAAATGGGGCGTATGGATTGAGTATTTTAGAGAGAGAAATTAAAGAGAGTTGGGAACTTGATGAAACAAAGGAAAATGGTATTGAAGCTCCAACCCTCTACCTTGGGAGGTAGAGGGTATTTATAGTTTCTTACAAGACACGCCTCCTACAGGCTGTGGATCAGGCATACAATGGGTAAAGACCCGTCCGTCCTCCATGGTGTTACTTAACTAACTACTTATTAACATAACTTGACTACAACTACGAGCTTTCTAACGAATACATATACTTGAGGTGACCGACACTTTAACTAACGGATTTTCTAAATCCTAACAATCTCCCCCTAAGGGAGGTCACCTCAATTTACATTGAATACAAACAGATATTACATTTAGATTGTTCTTGGATTCTTGATTAAGTTCTTTGCTCTGTAGCCCGTAGTCTTTGATTCTTCATGTTCTGCATGTTTCGTTAATCCAGGTGGAGATCTTTAACTAATCCACGTGATGATGAGTTTCGAGCCAGATTTGAGATCATCAGCTACCATAAATCTCTGACTCTTCCTTTGTAGTGCTGCCAACATGTGAAGTTGTGACTTTTGGAACCGACATGCTCACATTGTGGATCATGATATCTTCTCATCAGAGTTGCGGAAGCCTTTGTTGATTCATGATATTTGCAGCAGCGTAGCAAAAGCATGGAGTGAAAATATCAGAGTCGTTGATGAAGTTATGCACTTATCATGAATTCTTTAGATATGAATGTGATATGTGAGCATGCGGCTATGGATTGACTTCTCAATTCTGATCAGCTGCAAACGTTGGGTGTACCTGCATACAACAGTTATCAATAAAGCGCACGAAAGTGTCTTTGATCACTTTCGTTGAATTAAGGTACACGACCCACTGTTCCCCGTTGATCAGTACAAGTACTGCCTGTGATCAGGTATAATTCCGAAGAATTTCATTGACAGGGTTTCGCATGTAGTGCTCTAGCTGTTCTCGAACCGGAACGTCTCAAAGAAGACAACACGGAGTGAGTAAACCAGTGAATTGTGATTCACTGATTGATGAAAAGAGATTTGACAAACAATCGTGTATTGCTTAATATAAAGTGTTTTGCAATACAACGAAGGTTTTAAGGTAAATCAATTATCAGTCATAAATACCTTTTATTTTGAAATATTAATACACAGTCGATGTGCTAGAGAAAATAATTTTTAAGCACAACGACCGGTTTTTCAAAGGTATCCGTCAATCCGTTTCTTGGACCAAGGTTGATTCAATATTGAATCGCCCCATTGATTCAATCCAGTTGTCACAAGTTTGACCTATTGTATAGATCTCACATGTCACCTACCAAGAGCTTGTTTGATGTTGGCTCTAGAAGGTTTTCCATCTTCATTGTGAATATGTGAACATATCACTCAGATGTTCTGGCAATACCACAAGGATAATGCGTAGGACTCTAAAGATATATTCTCACTTTCCACATTGTGTGAAACAATGAGTCTTCATTGATTGTGTCCTTAATGAGATTTATTGATGATCTCGTGGCTCTAGACTCAATAGTGCACATTTGGTTCCTATGCCGGAGACTAGGGAGAGGGTCTCCTTCTTCAATATCAACAATCTCTAAGAGAAGGTCGATAGATAATGTAGGTTCCCCGTGAGAATGAAACAAGTCCTTTTAAGAGGAACCTGAGTAGCTTGGGAAGTTATAGTGCAGTGCGTCACTGGGTCTATGACGTCTTGTCTTCAATACCGGCGTTACCTTGGTAACCACCAGTAGCATATGAATTGAACCCGGTTTCTGCCCTAAAGTTGAAATATTTGAGGGCTATTTCTTTTCACCCTTTTCACATTTATTTCTTTTTCATTCTTCAACCCCTTCAGTACTTACCGAAATTTCATGACTAGAACCTTGTTGGGTTTGTTCCAGTTCTAGCTCTATCTCAGTCCGCACACTTCCCATTTCTCGCATTTCTCCTTTTTTTCATCATGCCTAAGGACTTCTACACTATCTAGTGGATTGTCCCTGGGTAGATCCCTCCGGCTCTGGCGGGATCGTGGGAACTAATACCTAACGTAACCATCCTTATATCTCCATGCATAAGATAAATTTGGTCGGTCTTTTTGGTATTGTTCTTCTGCCATTGAAACCAATTGAAAACCATTTGAAAATCAATCCAGGTACTTGTGATACATGGTCAAAGCATTTTGTACCTAAATTATTTTTGATATTTCAGAAAAAGCTCCCCCTCAACGTGTTCATTATATGTTTGAAATAGCTTTGGCACATGGAGGCAAGAGGACTTGAAAATCTCAGATCGAGAATGAAGAATTCACTTCTTTGATCAACATTTTCTAAAAATATCGACATCACTTTCCCGATCAAAATTAATATTTTAAATACTTAGTTAAAGATATTTTGGGAAAGGATGTGGTTTTCTAAAGGTTGCTCCCCCTCAATATGTGCATCGAGAATCGAAAGAGTTTTGCACATATTAGAGGGAACATGCACTTTGAGACAAATCAATCACTTTTTTAATCCTTTATGGTTTAAGATAAATGCTCCCCCTTAACAAATGCTTGGAAAATTTGAAATCGTTTGGCATATGTAGGGAGGAGATCTTGATAATCAATTTCAAAACCATTTATTGAATTATCAGTTTAAATCCAATTTAAATCACAAATTCTCCCCCGATCACAATTTTCAAATCCTTTGAGATTTGTGATCTCTATTGATTTAAATTGTTTTTGAAAGATTTTGCGGAGAATTGTGACTTGCTTTTAAAAAACATTTTAACTGATAAGGATCAGATTTTGAAACTTTAAAATCCATTGTTCAAACATGCATAAATATCTTTTAAAAATATAACATTAGCCAAGGTCTGGATCCAATTGTACAAAACAAATTTCCTTTTAATTATCCAGAAGTAGACCTTGCTCATTTAAGTGCCAATTGTTAGAAAAAAGAACCTTTTTGATTTGATTGAAATCATTCTCCCCCTCAATCAATGACATAAGTTGTTGAGTGAGAGATAGAGATTGTGACAAATGATAAGTCCAGATGATTTTCAAAAATAGAGTCCGAGTTATTTTCAAAGCAATTTTGTTTTCATTAGATTACAAATATTTTTCAGAAGAATGTTTTAGAAGAAAAAATATTTGTTGAGACACATCTGTCTTTTAGATTGAGCATGACTTTGTTCTTTCTTTTAATACGGGTTACTGCGTGAGATGACAGTAAACCACCATTTTTCTCCATCTCTATTTTTTTTTATGTACATTCGAACTTCATCTAAAGACCCGTGTCATTCTTCGAATGACAAATCAAAATCCGTAGATGATATCGAACCAGGAAAAACATGACAAAATGACAATATTTTTAAGATTTTTCAAGATTTTTTAACTTTTTTATGGATTTTTTTTTTCTTTAAGAAGATATGTACAAAGATGGATGAAGAAAAGCCTTTACTCCTCGTCTTCCTCTTGAAGACGTTTGAGTGTTTCCGGTCGTAGACTCTTTAGACTAAGTCGTGGGAGGATAAACTCAAACGTTATCTAGGAAGAGCTTTGGTGAAAATGTCTGCTAACTGATATTCAGTCTTCACAAAATATAGTTCTACCACACCAGTTTCCACTTGCTCCTGATGAAGTGATGTCGAATGTCGATATGCTTTGCTCTTGAATGTTGAACGTTGTTGCATGAGAGAGCAATGGCACTCTTGTTATCACAATACAAAGGGATTCTGTTGAATTCAAAGCCATAGTCAGATAATTGGGATCTCATCCATAGGATTTGAGCACAACAAGATGACATGGCTATGTATTCTGCCTCTGTAGAGGATATTGAGGTACTCATTTGTTTCTTTGAAGACCAGCTCACAGTTTATCACCCAAAACGAGCACCTCCTGACGTGCTTCGACGAGTATCTTGACACCCTGCATGGTCAACATCTGCATAGGCTGTTAGTGACATACCGGTGTCCTTCAGGTACCAAATTCCCATGTTGATGGTTCCTTGGAGATACCGAAAGACCCGTTTAACCGCTTCAAGGTGCTTTTTGGTAGGCTTAGCCTGGTTACTAGCACACATGCATACAACGAACAAAATGTCTGGTCTACTGGCAGTAAGGTACATCAGTGATCCAATCATACTACGATATTTAGTTTGGTCAACCATGATCCCTGAGTGGTCCTCATCCAATTTAGTACGCTCCACTATGGGAGTGTCAACAGGGTCACAAGAATCAAATCCAAAATTCTTTAAGATTTCATTAGCATATTTAGATTGATTGATAAAAATGCCTCCGGGACTTTGTGAAATTTGGAATCCCAAGAAAAATGACATTTGTCCCATCATTGACATTTGAAATTTGGAGCCCATCTCCTTAGAAAATGGTCACATTCATTGGGGTCAGTCGAGGCAAAAATAATATCATCAACATAGATTTGAACATGAATTAAGTGTTTGCCTGACTTTCTACTGAACAATGTGGGATCAACTGCTCCTTTGCTGAATCCATTAGATACTAGAAACTTCGATAGCGTGTCGTACCATGCCCTTGGAGCTTGCTTTAAACCGTAAAGGGCCTTCTTCTAGCGATAGACATGAGTAGGATGCTCGATTCACAAACCTCGGTTGACTGGACGATACTACTTCTTCGGATCTCTTTAAGAAGCGTCTTTACATCCATCTGATATACTACCATGTTCTTACTTGCAGCGTTAGCCAAGAAGATTCTGATTGCCTCGATACGTGCAACTGGAGCAAATGATTCATCAAAGTCAATACCTTCTTCTTGACGGTATCCTTTTGCAACCAGTCGAGCCTTGTTCTTTAGTACATCACCATGCTCATCAATTTTTACTTTGAAGATCCATTTTAGAGCAATAACCAATATAGCACGAGCAGAGTACTAATTACCATACATATAGTCGATCGAACTCATGAATTTCACCTTGCATGGCATTGAACCAGCTGTCTTCAGTCATGGCTGTTTTAACGTCTTTTGGTTCGACCTTAGATAGTACAGAGTTGAAGAAACACCACAAGGCATTAGTTGCAAGTTGTTTACGAGTGGATACTGGACGAGAAGGGTTTCCAATGATATTGTCCAATGGATGGTCATATGTCCATTTTCGAAGGTGTTCGTGTGGTTGTTGTTGAGGGACTGAAGTAGCAGAGTTTGGATCTCCTGATGAAGATGGTTCTGAAGTTGGTTCAGGAGCAAATATGTTCTCAAATGGAGCATCTTCAGGAGTAGCAAAGGGGTTATCTCCATCATAGTTGCCTGAAACATTTCCATGATGTACACTCGATGATTGAGGATATGATGATGATTGATCTGCAGTAGGCGCTTCTTGACTCAATGACATAGAAACTGAAGGGTCATCTACATCGACTGGATTAGGAGCAGCCACTGTTGATGGATTAGACTGATCATTAGTAATAGGCTCATAGTATTCATCAAACATTGGAGTTTCTTCAAATCATCTTCCGAAGGAGGTACATATGGAACTGCTGGTGAGGGGTTTTGTACAAGAGAAGAACTAATGGGATTACTTAACGAATGTTGAGATGCGGGTCCAGAACTTGATTGTCCTGGAGCCATTTTCCTAGACAGCTCATCGAACGTGACGTGAGTAGTTTCCATGATATCTCGAGTTCTTTTGTTGTAGTTTTGATAACCCTTCTTGTTTGTTGCATAACCCACAAAAACTCCAATGTCCGCCTTTGCTCTTAATTTACCTAAATATTGACCATCATTCGTTGGATAGCACAAAGCACCGAATACACGAAGGAAGGAGAGACCAGGTTTTCGATTGTGGACAAGTTCGTATGGACTTTTTCCATGAGTGGTGTGTATGAGGGAACGATTTTGGGTATAGCAGGCTGTGGCAATGGCTTCAGCCCAGAGAAACATTGGAACCTTTGAGTAGATTAGCATTGTTCTTGCAGCTTCCACAAGGGTCCGATTTCGTCTTTCAACTACACCGTTCTGTTGAGGAGTACGTGGAACACTTCTTTGATGACTGATTTCAATGCTTTCATAAAACTGACTTAGTTCTTTGTTAACAAACTCAGTACCATTGTCCATTCGAATAATTCTAACAGTCTTGTTAAGTCGAACCTGCAGCTGTTTGATAAGTTTGATGATGATATCTGGAGTTTCATCCTTTGTCCTCAAAAACATAACCCAAGCAAATCGAGAGTAGTCATCAATAACGACTAATACATATTTCTTCCCATTTAACGTTTGCACTCTCATGGGTCCGCACAAGTCCATATGAAGAGTATGAAAAACTTTCATAACTGAGTTTGCAGGTTTGGGTTTGTAGGCATATTTCTTGCTTTTTCCCAATTGGCATGCTGAACAAAGATGATCCTTTTCATACTTTAATCTGGGTAAGCCTCTTACTAGGTCCTTTCTGGAAAGGCCATTTATGGTGCCGAAGTTCAAGTGATTGAGACGACGATGCCATAACCATGACTTTGTTTTCGAAGCCTTTGACAACAAGCATATTGGAGAAGACTTCATCATATCTTCGATAGAGATGGTGTATAAGTTGGTACCCCGAGTTCCTCTTAAAAGTTTCACACCATCAAGTTCTCTAATGAAACAAGTATGTTTTCTGAAGGCCACTTCTAGATCAGAATCACAGAATTGACCGACGGAAAACAAATTATGACCAAGGCCTTCAACATAATATACCCGGGAAATTACACTATCACCAACCACATAATCTCCATACCCCATAATTGCTCCAAAATGGTCGTTTCTGAATCTAACAGTCCCTATAAATTTACTCACCAAGTTCATGAGCCGCGAGCGATCTCCAGTCATATGCTTGGAACATCCTGAGTCCAGGTACCATAGAATGATTTGAATGACCTGCAGTTGAACACAGACAAGAATGATGACTGGACAATTGGGATCCCCATGCAATAATGGGTTCCAATTAGTTAGTAGATGTGATTGGAGAACCCACATCAGAAATAGAAACAATGATATCATTAGATGTAGATGCCAGGCTAGTAGTAACAGTATATCTATTCAAAGTATGTTCACTTCTTAAAGGTATAGTTCTACCAGTAGGCATCCATTTCCTAATGGGCATTGATCTAGATAATCTAGGGCACAACTCATTAAGATTGAATTTACGGCCAGTAGGTATCCAATGATAACCTACATTACTAAATTTTCTTCCTGTTGGTTTCCAATGTTTTCTAGCCCTCTTCCTCCTTGATCTTCTGACCTTTTTATCCTGTTTTCTAGTGTTAACATTTATTACCGGATATTTGACAGAATTGCTCACATCATTCACAACACATTCATGATTAATACCAGAAATCAAACATTTATTACATGTTTTGCAGGAAGTAGCAGAATTCGAATTAATTGCAGTACGCTTATAGCAAATACTAGAATCACCACGATTTGTTTTATTCAACATAAACATAATGTTCCTAGGGTGGTCTTCTACTCTCTTCCATTGATTACTCTTAGCTTGCGAGGTCCTATCTTGCTTTGTATTGCCTGGAGGCTTTGACCCGCTTGCTTTTGTACCATTGATTACTCCTGTAGAGGGAATTATGGGAACATTAGTTGGTTTTGCTACTTTTAGCATTCCTGATCTAGAAGTGCTGGGATCTGCAGTATTTATAGGCACATCAAAGCTCACATGCTTGACTTTCGGCACAGAACTAGGCATATCATGGGTTGCATGCTTAGCACTAGGCATAGAACAAGGCATAACAACTTTATCTTTCTCACATAATGATTTAGGACATATTGCTCTTAAACATTCTAACAGCTCCTGAGATCGTTTGGCATATAAGCATGCATACCTAATTTCACTATCAAGTGGTTTATTTATGCGATCCTCTTCTACAATCTCATGGAGACATTCTAGACTATCCTTAAGGTGATAGAAATAGTCATGAAACACAAGTTCGTTATTTCTAAGATGAGGGGGAATATATTTTACAGTCACAGTATACTTAGAATCCGCAGATGCCTTAGATGCAACATTCTCATTACAGACAAGTGGCATTTTCCCTTTTTCCTGTCTCTTCAGATTCTCAAGTTCTATTTGTAAAGAAGTTATTTTTTCATTGTTCTTGTCACGAGTGACTTTCATTGAATCATATAACTCTTTGAAGTGTCGTTTAACCTTTTCATTTTCGTCTAGAAAACTCTCATTTTCTTGTTGTAATACATTAATGATGTTTTGAAGATGAAAGTTTTGAGAATACTGAAAATCTAAAGAAGGAGGTATTTGGGAGCCATTCACATTATTCTTTTCACCCTTTAATTGTGAAATTTGGGTTTTTAACTTTCTGATCGTGTTACAATGAGCTCGACTTTGTTCGTCACATTTGTTTAATTCAAAAACTGCATCAAATTCCGGAACATCCGAGGATGTTTTGATGTTTGAGGTTTTAAAATTTTCTTTGAGATGTTGATATTTTAGTTGCAAATTAAAATGTTCAACTTCCAGTTTAGAATAATGTTTTACCAAATTATCATGATCATCCTGTTTTATTTTATCATGCAATTTTGAATTTGTGGTTTCAAGCTCAATGACACGAACATGGGAAACTTTTAATGCTCTGATTAATTCATGAAATTGAGACGCTGTAGTAGAATAATTTGTAACGATTTGAAGAACACATCTTGAGCAACACATTGAGAGATCAAATTATCATTAATGATGTGCAGATTCTTTTTCTCAATCTCATTACTCTTAAGCTCCACGTTCATGCATATTGACCTCAAATTCCATATCATTAAACATCTTTTTCATTTCTTTAATCTCCGTGTCCATTCCCTTTTGAAGACTCTCAAATTGCTCTTTAAGTTGTTTAAAGAAAGGCATGACCTCAGTTAAATAGCATTCTTTAGTTTTCTCAAAGCCCCTTTCCCTTCGATTATTCCGTGGGTATGATTCTCTTCTTACACGTTTTCTCAAACTCAACAAATAGTTGGTAAACTACATAAAGGCTGATTAATGTCTTGCTATTAGTGGGAAGATTCCTAGGCACTAAATGCATTGGTGTATTTGGGGGATACACAGTGGCTGGAGGCAATTTCGTACAAGGGTAATTCATTTCAATAAAATCATCAGCTTTTTGTTTGTCCATATCCTTTTTCCAAAAAATTTGTTCGGGGTCAGCTGGGTCTGAGGTCTAAACTTATTAAAGGCAATCCAGTTATCCTTAGAATAATTTTGTTTTTTAACGATGATTTTATCTCTTATGCACAAGGGACTATTAAATTTATCATCCAATTTTTTTCTAGAGACTTCTTCTAATTTTCTATCTTCCTTAGAGCACTCAGCACAAGTGGGTTTCTGTCTAGGCTTAAGAATCTCATTTCCATCATAGATTACCTTTTAAGCTGCTTTAGCCTTACTACATGCCTTAGGATTTTGTTCATCTACAAGTCCAACGCTATGCTTATCACTTAGAACTCTATGCTTAGTGATCATGTGAGCAATCTGAATGGTGTTCCCTTGTACGTAAAAATTTATTTTCTAGTTTGTTCTTCAAAGTTTTTAGGTTGGAAAATTCATTTAAAAGTTTTGATTCCTTTGCATTGAATTCTTGTTTAAGTACTTTCACATTTTCTTGAAGTTCTTGTTTCGTTTAACATTTTGTTAAGCTTTTCTTGTAAGGAATCCAACTCTTGTTTTAACATTTCTTCCCTAAAATTGCTTTTTCTGATAATTGTAAGCATTTGGTTATCCATCTCCTGCTCACGGGTAGTTAATTCAAACTTAGCACGTTGTTCATATATAGTAACTTGTATTTTATAGACATTTAGTTCAGAAGTAATAGAATCATCAGGGACACATGCAGTGAATTCATCAAAAACATAGTCATCATTGACTGCAGAAGATGCATTACTTGGTACAATTTCACTTTCATTTTGTTTCACATATTGATCATATGGGACAACATGGCTATTACCCATATTTTCAATATCTGATTCAATAATTTCAGTTGATTGTACTTTGTCGTGTATCTTTTGCATATCAACATCATCGTATAGTTTTAATACCTCTAAAATGATTGATTCTTTGGATGAACTTGCTTGTTGTGGTGATGGGACCTTTGGAGAGACCATTGGTGAAATGCTAGCCATGAAAATGGTCTGCAGAGGTTTCATCGTCGACATCAGAGTCAAATGCATCACAATCAGCAACTTGAAACACATTTGGATGATTGTGACCTATTCCCTGCACTGGCTGCTCATCCACATCTGCATCATAAGTTTTGGCATTTCCCTCATCAAGAAATAGCAGTTCTTCTTCATCCAAAACTGCTCCATTATCTTGAGCTTGTACCAGCAACATTTTTACCCGAAGTACTCTCTGCATTTTGAGGGCGTTTTGGGGATGTGTAGTTCCTTGCAATATGTCCTTCACCACCACAATTATAACACTTGATTGGCTTCCCTTGTCCTTGAGTCATATTCCTTCCACGATTTTGATTAGCCACATATCCTCCACCTACTCCAGTATTACCATAACCTGCTCCAACCATTCTTTGTTCAGTCTGTCTTCCTTGCGCATTCTGCACCACTACCTTTCCATCTCTAACAGTAGCTTGATTGTGGGGATTGGATGTTGTTCTGAGGTTATTGTTGGTGTGTGGAGTGAGATTCAGATTTTTCCTAACCATAAGAGACAGTTGATTAACGAGATTTTCATGAATGTGTATCGAATCGGAGGCTTATACCCTGGATCCTGGAATGAGTTTGTGATTGCCATTACGGCCCTTGGTATCACTTGAGATGCTTTGGTGGTTATTCCTACATTTGTGTAAAATCACGGTTGAATCATTTGTGAGAGCTTGCATCATAATTGGTTTTCAACTTTTCGGATCATTCCAAACATAGCATGTTTCTCATTCAAAGCAAGTACATACAATTGTTCATAGTTAGTGTACCTCAAACCTTTGGTTAGCTTGGTGAAGTGACAAATAGGTGCCATTCGGGATTCATGTTGTTCACAAACTTTGAATTTAGGTGAATATTTGGCATAGTCATTTTGATATTCCTCATGTCATTCACAAGCTTGTAGAATCTCACGTAGTATTCGGTGACATTTTCCCGGGTTCATCTTAAAGTTCTCAAAATCATCATACAGTTGAGACTCTCTGTCTTCTTTAGTTAATTGAACGGAGAGAAGCATTTTGACATTGTCCCAAACTGCTTTGGCTTCAGTGTTGTGATTGATTAACTTGTAGATGTCCTTTGGTAGACCCTGAATTACAATGTTTGAGGCGATATCGCATCGTATCTCTTTTCTCCTTATCGATAGTTCATCATATGTCTTTGGTCTATCCAATCCTAATGTCCAGAGCCATCGTGACAGTTTCAAGTATGTCTCTGGTAGTCTCAACTTGGTACGGTCCTTCATCAATTGATTTGAGAATGTTAACTCCATTTTCCTTACCCAGCAAGATCTGATCGATTCGTTGAGCCCATGAGTCATAATCCGTTCTCTAACATGGGTGGGCGAGTATCCGATCTCTGCCCTTAGCGTCCCATTCTGAAGAGATGATTGTAGGCCGCGTTGGTAGACATGATTACATTCTACGGGATTTTATAACTCTTTGATTAAGCGGAAATAGATTCTTTCACGCGATTTTACTAAATCAAAAGAAAAACCGTAAAATGTAACACGACGAAATGACAAGTCTCAATAGACAAGTTGTATACTTGACAAGTCGCAGTCAAATCAAATTGACAACTTCGCGCAATAGACAAATTAGCAAAACACACTTCACATAAGCAGACAACTTCGCATAACGGTCATTAGTCGCGAGAAAACACAACTTCGCATAAGCGGACAACTCGCTTCCAAGGAAACTTCGCTTCCAAACTCGCAGTCACGGACAACTCTCTTAAGCTTCAACTCGCATAAGATGACAAGTCGCTTCCCAAATCAAGACAACTCGCATAGAAGAAATGCACTCGACTTAACTCGCTTCGATCCAATATTCAAAACCACCACTTTTCAATCCAAAAACAACCCAACCACGATGATTCAAGCCTTTCAAATCAAAACCTAAACACTTATGATGATTCAAAACACAAAAGTACAATCAAAATCCAAACTTTAACACTAGAAATGATCCAAATGATGCAAACTACTCTAAACTCATTCAAACCCAAAAACCTTATGAAATCCACTAGAAATCCAAGAACATGAAAGATGAGTGATCAAACCATGGCTCTTGATACCAATTGTTACATATTGGATTTCATAAACACATCAACACATAATCAAATGGGGCGTATGGATTGAGTATTTTAGTGAGAGAAAGTAAAGAGAGTTGGGAACTTGATGAAACAAAGAAAAATGGTATTGAAGCTCCAACCCTCTACATTGGGAGGTAGAGGGTATTTATAGTTTCTTACAAGACCGCCCTATGGGCTGTGGATCGGGCATACAATGGGTAAAGACCCGTCCGTCTTCCACGGTGTTACTTAACTAACTACTTATTAACATAACTTGACTACGACTACTAGCTTTCTAACGAATACATATACTTGGTGGCCGACACTTTAACTAGCGGATTTTCTAAATCCTAACACCATGGGATTAACAATGAATCCATGGGATTCACAATGAAGACATATATTTTTCATCTTTGAATCCCATGTGATTTATCTGAGAATCCCATGGGATTGAGATGACTAAAACACTATGATTCACACTTTTGTTATAGCATCACACAACTTAAAACTGAATGTCAAGTCATTTCAAAATCTTATGTGTTTTCATTCGAATCCCATGGGATTCACTTGGATCCATGGATTCACAACGAACATATATTTTTAATCTTTGAATCCCATGTGATTTAACACAGAATCCCATGGGATTGGGATGACTAAAACACTATGATTCACACTTTTGTTATAGCATCACACAACTTAAAACTGAATGTCAAGTCATTTCAAAATCTCATGTGTTTTCATGCTGAATCCCATGGGATTCACTTGGAATCCCATGGGATTTTCACTTTTACAACAAAAATTAAATCTAAAGGATTTTTACCACAAATTTCTTTCACAGCTTCAAGTTCATCTACTGTGACTTCGATTAAATCACTTTCATCTACCGGCGGCGGTGATGGTGTTTTCCCGTCAATCGGAATAAGATGAACGTCCGAGAAGACGGTTTTATGTGATTCCACATACTCAGACCGTGGTTTGAAGGTGATTCCGACGGCGGTTTCACTGTTTGATCTGATTCCGATGCTGACGAATGCGACGGTGGTTTGATTGACACAACGACAGTTTGATGCGATGATGATGAAGCCGACGGTGTTTTCATGGTGATACCGGCGGTTTCATGTGATTCCGGCCGTGTTTCCATGGATTCCGACGGTGGATTCCGGCCGTGTTTCCATGGTACTCGTGTGATTATAGTTTTTGGTGATAGCAAGGTTTTTACGATGCATTACTTTTATAGAAGGAAAAAAAATGTTCAACAGAGATTATTAATTGGAAATTAGTTTGTTTTTTTACTTACGCATTTAGTAACATAATAAAAAGCTTTTATAGCAGGGTGTCTACGCGATTATATGTTTTTCATGATGCTAACTTAACACATGGCGATAACTTAATAGAACAACTTTATCGCACAATGTTGCTTTAAAAAATGGCATATTCGCATCACGATGAAACGACGATACGGAAACGATTGTCAACGATATAGCTATTCATTTAGAATGTGTAATATTATATATCATTTAAACATACAAGGTGTTTTCAAATAGCGGTTTTAGCACCATATAGTGGTGTCTATATTGCTAAGTTGTTGTGGTAAATGGTGGTCCGTTGCGTGGTCGAAAAAGGTGGTGTCAGAAACTACATAAAAGATTGGTTTCTATGAGTCGCTTAATGATTTGTAAATTTTATTTAATGGGTGTTTTAAAGAAGAAATATAAGATAAGATGATTTATGCGTTATTATTTTACACCATGTGATATATTAAATGTACTTTTGAGTGAAGAGTATTTTAATAATATCATTATTTAGTGGGTGTTTGAAAGATATAAATGATAAAATGATTTATCGTTGTTTTTTGTACCATTTGATATATTAATTGTACTTTTGAGTGATGGGTATTTTAATTATATTATTAATGATTTGTAAATTTCATTAGTGAGTGTTTTAATGAAAAAGAAAAATTATATGATTTATGTATTATTGTTTTGTACCAAGTGCTATATTAATTGTACTTTTGAGTGAGTATTTTAATGATTTCATTAATTCTCACATCAATATCAATGATATTACAAGTTAAATGATTTATGCATTATTGTTTTGTAACAAATGATATATTAATTGTACTTTTGGTTACAAGTTTAGTAGGTTACTTTTATTAGAAATATTTTTTGTCTTGAAAATTTTAAGACTTCTATATTTATACTAGTATAGATATGAGAACAGTGATTTAAATCTTATACTTGAAAGCCGACGATACATTAGCTAAACCTTTATGATTTTTTTAACTTAGTAAATTTGTCTATTTCCACGTATACAACGTAGATGGGTTGGTGACCTATCAAACAAGTGCTCATTGTCTGGTTTGTCAATGGAAACATGTGTAGTTTATTGAGAAGTAATATAGTAGATGCTTCTGTTTTTTTTATTTTTGGTAAGAAGTTTTTACTCTGGTAAAGTAAGTATAGAGTAGATGCTAGCTTTTGTCCTAGGCTTAAGAAAAACTTGAATGTGAAGTTTTTCTTTTATTTTTTAACTATAAAAAACATTGATATAAATGTTTTTACAAAGTTATGCATGCGAGTACGTGTAACTGTCATATTTTAGCTACGAGTTCCAAATATAAAAGGACATGATTGTAAGTTCTCAAAAACTTTATACAGTAGTTTCCGAGTTGGCATGATATCACGTTTCATGTATTAAACCAACATCTTGGTATCTACTTTGGATGCAGTTGTTGTTAAAAAATTAGGTTAGGATGTGATAATAAGGTTATTTTTCGTATAAAGTAGATTTTATTTATGGATGAGTATCACGAAATCCTTATCGAGATAATTTAAGAAAAATATTTTATTTTTAGACACAAGAGAACAAAGTAAAACAAAGAGGAATTGTGTGTTTTCTTATATTAGAATGAGACCATGATCTGTTAATAAACATATTCTATTTGACAATTAAGGCAGTTAAAGTTGCTTAAAAACCAAGTCACAAATGTTATCCCACAGTCATGTTGGTTGGGAAAAGGAGGGAAAATGGATAAGTAATTTGTTGCCCCTGACCTAAGAGAACTGCTAGCGACGTCTTGAGGGGGGCCCTCTGCATGTGTCTTTAATAGTGGTGGAAATATATTAGCATTTCCAAGCGGTAATACCATAATTTCTAACTTCGCATCAGCATGATATGAAATCTCATTGATCTTTAGTAAATCGTGATTACCTAAAATAGTCGATTACACTAAAATCACCAACATATCCCCCCATTTTAGTGTAATCCTTGATTTACTAAAAAAATATATATAAGAATATATACAAGTACATAAAAACAAACATTACGAAACAAACAAATGCATAAATAAAAATGTCTTGCAATTGAATTTTCATCTTAGTATAATCCACATTTCAAATACTGAGAATGAAGGTGTAAATAGCGATTCACCCTCAAACCATTTGAATACACGAAGATACTATACACATAAGTTTCTACAACACTCTCTTGTTTATACTTAACCCTATTACAAGCCATGTGTCTTTATCCAAGTCCAAGCGTCTTAAAGCGGCAATACTTCATGTTCATCGATAGCGTCTCAATATTAGTGGCCCAAGCCCACTAAATATATGCACGAATCAAGCCCATTATCAAAGCCCATCAATAACACTTGATGGCGACCCAATCCCAACCACGGGGCTGGTGAACTCAGGAATACGGTGAGCACGATTCTAATAATGCTCACCAAGCTCACTAACGGTTAACATGTACCATCGACAGCTAAGATAGAGCATGACAATCACCACTTTGAACGAGCCAAGGAGAGTTGATAACATCAAATAACGGACTATTTTAGTATCAATTTCCTTTGTAAATACTCACAATTATTGTACTTTCACATGAATATATACTCTAAATGTTTCATATTTCGTTTTAGGTGATATTTGAGCATTGGGATGAAAGATCTCTTGAATTGAAAGGAAGCGTTAAGTAAACTCACCACAAAGTTACGGCGTAATTAAAGCGACCACGCTACACCGTAAAACTTCATAAAAGACTTGGAATGTTGCTGACAAAGTGTTGGGAATTAAATGTTCAAACACTTAGTATTGTCTACTTAATAGTTTGTACTGCTGCAGTTTACACTAACAGTACTAAATGTCTTAGTACCGCCAGAAGGAACTAAGTACTGCTGAGTCTGAAGGTTAAGTATTTGTACTGCTATGATAGAAAACGTGTAATGTGATATGTATAGAAGATATATTCAGAAGATATCTTATATAGTTATACTTATACGAATATTGTGCATGTTTAGAATATTCATAGTTATCTTGTAAAGGACTCCTTGTGCCTATAAAAGGAGATCCTAGGTTAAGGTTAGATATATCTTTTCATATGTTTAGCTTCAAGGTTGTAAACCCTAGTGATAGTTAGATCACTCATTATTATTTGCTTAATAATATTAAAGCGTTTTGGTGATTTGTTCTTATTATTTGTTACATTGTTCATATATTGATATATTCCTCTAAGTATTAAGTAGTAGATTTCGCATACTATTTGGTACACACTCAAAGTATCTTAGCACAAGGTTCAAGTGTGTTATAGATCCTCACAAGTGGTATCGAGCCAAGGTCGATACTTTGATTTAGAAGATTCAAACCGGAAGAATTCTTTATTCCTCTAAAGAACATGGACATGGAGACAACTCAAACTTCTACCCACGTTGGTTGTAGCTAAAGCGGAATGAGTATGAGATGTGGGCTCATAATTGAGTAGTACTTTTAAGTCGGGATTATGCACTTTGGGAAATCATTGAAAGTGGCAACTCTTTCAAACCCAGTGTCATTGAATCAACTGTTGATGGTGTCAAAACACAAACGACCAACAGTATTCTTGTTACTATAGAAGAGAAGCTTCAAAGGAAGAATAATCTAAAGGCTTGGAGTATGTTGTTGATGGCTATTCCTAATGAGCATCTGTTGACTTTCAACAAGTGCAAGGATGCTAAATCCTTATTTGAAGCCATAACTGCAAGGTTTGGTGGTAATGAAGCCACCAAAAAGACTCAGAAGACACTGCTGAAGCAAAGTTATGAAAACTTTAGAGCTCAAAGTTCAGAGTCTATGGATTCCATCTACAACAGGCTCAGAAGATCATCGATGAAATGTGATTTTGGATGTCAATATTGAGTAGGAATATCTGAATTCCAAGTTCTTAAGGAGTTTTCGTGCTTAATGGAACACTCATGTAGTGGTCCGGAGAAACAAGCGGATATTGACACCATGAGTCTTGATGATCTATACAACCAGTTATTGAACATGAGTTAAAGAAGACTGGAAACTCAAATTCTAGCAATGGGAACATGGTGTTTTTGTCCTCTCCCATCAATAGTAGTCCATATGAGGTTTGTACTACTTGAGTTAGTCTTGTTAGCTCACCAGTCTTCTGCTAGCTTAGGAGATGATCACGTCTATGCATTCTTGGCAGTCAAGCTAGTGGCTCAAGTGCATCATGAAGACCTAGTTCAATTACGATTGTACAATAATTTATGCGACCAGGCCCTTCGATGGTGATCGAAGGGTATGAAGGAGTGATATGCTTGCGCCAAACTTGTAGTCGCAATAAGAAATAGTAGACACCGTTAAGTGATTGCTTGCGAGGGTTGGGCCTCGCGAACCACCTCCAGCGGTGAGAGTAAGTATGTGATATGAGTTGTAATAATATGATGTATGTGAAAATCTGTGTTGAGTGAACATACCATTGAAATGACTCGTCCAACCTATTTATAGGTGATGAAAATAGCTTGGAGAGTGTTAGCACACGTTGAGGAGATCATGGGGGCGAAATCCCGATTTGTGGTAACCGCTAGGGCTTCATCCCACTATCTTGGACTTGGCGGGAAGCTAAGGAAATAGTGGGAACGTGGGGAAGACCAAGTCAAGGTTCTTCTTTGTCTTGGCATCTTCAAGAGAAGACACCGAAGGGCATGCCGGCTAGCGGATTCCCAAGCGGTAACCATGTCAATGATGAATGGTTTTATGCCACCAATGACTTATGAAGAAAGACTTGGGTCTTCGTAATGCAAATTCGTTTGAGGCCGAAGGTCCTTCGACTGATTGGAGAGTACGTCATCAAGCCCCCAATCGAAAGTGATATGCGAACAAGAAATATTGCTTCGACTTCGAAATAAGAACGAAACTTCCCCTTAGTCACAAAATGAACGAAGATGAAAAGTCTTGCTCATATTGACCGTAATTAATGCAACTAATTATCCTAACCACCCACGTTCCTCGGTAAAGAGAACATCTTTTCAAAATTTAAAGAGTTTTGAAATCCGATGGTAAGGGGATAAGTAATTACGTGTAGGGCGAGATTTTCATCTTTTAGGGTATATAAAATGTAAGCAGTGAAAACCTAACAAAGTTTATCTCTAAGCCCAAGTTTTTCACCTACTAAAACCTCTTCGATCAAGCTTCGATCAAACAAGGTAAAGTGCTCCTTAACTTCTCGTATTTCAAATACATTGTATTGTGTATTTTAGAAGGCTCCATGTCATCCAATAAAAATTTTGTAATAAAGAAACAAGGTTGTACATTAACAAGGGAGGAGCTTAAAGCGTCCCTCACTGATTACCCGATTCCAAAGGAACATAAAATCATGCTACCGAGTAGAAATCAAGGAATATTTGATGCCCACGAAAATTATGTAGGCCTTTATATCCATGCCTTCACGCTTCAACCTTAGGATACCTTTGCATCCTATGATCTTAGAATTCCTCCGGTATTATGAGGTACACATATCTAGGTTCAACCCTTTTTGGCCTAGCCACCTAACATTCATCATGATGTGCAAGCTTATGGGTTGAACCATCCTTGGCCCTAATGCTTAGGGGTTTTGAATCTATGGGAGGAGATTGGTTGAACTTGGCCAAAGATGAAAGGGATGTGCCCATTCGATAGAATAGGCCTTTTACGAACATAAGGAACTGGAAAGGCAAATTCTTTTATATCCAAAACACCTTTATCCCTCCGGCATACTCTGCATTGTTAAACCCAGAATTTCAATATGATGAAAAAAGGTTCAACGATCCATTGCCCTATATTGTGAGAAGAAACCCTTTGTATCAACGTTTGGCTCGTCATCCAGCTGACTGCCAAACATTCCCTAAGCCAATCCTTTTCATGGCTGGCATTGCTGAAAGATGGGAGGGGTCTCCTTTGGTACCTGAGATTATTTGTGATGGAGAAAGTATGTACTTTTTTGATTAAAATAAAAAATAAAAACTTATCTTTCTGATATTTATCTTATTTGCTTCTTTGTGCAGAGATGTCGTTCAGGAACTTTGTGGTGGCTGGTGGTGCAAAGGATGTAAGCTTCCTTCCAAAGAATCCCCAAGAGACAAGCTATGGCGTGGGCTCCCCATCAGTGTCCATAAACAACAATGATGTGGAAGCCCAGCCCATCGAGCTTGTATCGTCTGCTCCTCCGTCAAAGGAACCCATAGATGTGGAAGATCAACTTGTGGAGAACGTTGCTGACTCTGACGAACCAGTCTCCAAAGGACATTTGGCCATCGTAGGACCCTCCGGCATAGGTGAGAGGGTCCGAAGCAGGAAAGGTGGAAGTGCTAAAGCTGTGAAGTCTGCTTCAAAAAGGAAGCTCATCCTACCTACTCCTCCCTCTCGAACTACCCGGCAAAAGAGTGCCCAGGGTAAGGCTGTGGAATTTCCAGCCATCGAAGGGCCCAGCGGCGATAATATCCATTGTAAAGTTTCTTACATGTGAACAAAATTTAAGTACCAATAATAATATATTACTCCTGATACGAAAGAACTTCCCTCTCCCTTAGCTTGTCACCAGCTCGTGGGCCATGTGATCCCACCCAAATGGAAGGGGGTGATGGATAACATGTCCATAGAAAGGCTCTGCGACCTTCATGACAAAAGTTATGTCCGACAGTGCATGCTAGATAACCAACTCAACGCTAGGACAAGGGAACTGCTTCGTGCTGTCACCAAAGCTCGTGAAGAAATGGATGTTATGCTGAGAAGGGAGAAGGCTAGGGATCAGAAGTATACAGACTTGGAGAAGAGGTGTGAGGATGCCTTGGAAGATTTTGACAAGAACCCCTTGGTGCAAGATCTCAGAGCTGAGAATGAAAAGCTCAAAGGTCAACTGGCAACGAGTGAAGCTGAATGCAGCAGGCTGACTGTCGAAGGCTCAATGGTCGTAGGCTATAAAGAGCAGATATCTGTTCTTTCATCCAAGTGTGGAGGCCTTGAACAAGAGAGGGCAAAGTTGCTGGACCAAGAGATCAAGCTCAGAGAAAAGGTAGATGGTTTAAACCTTCGTCTGAAAATGCTAAAGAAGGACAGGGTGGACTTGGTAACCAAGGTGATCCCCTATGTCGCTATGGAACTTTACCATAGCGATGATGTGGGGATTGCCATTGGGAATGTGGGGAATGCTGCCATTTTCCATGGCAAGTGTACCACTTTGGAGGAGATAGCCAAGACTGGGGAACCGGTGGTGCTGGAGAAAGTTCCTTACTACAGGGCAACTCATGAAAAAGAGTATGATGATGCAGGTAATCAATTAACTGCTTTAGAGTTCCCTTTCCTTGCAGATGTGACCTAAGGACCCAGCGGCCTCAATTGAGGACCTGCTGGCCAAGAAGCCAAGGACAGTCCAACCTCCATCTTCCTCCAAGAAGACTCCGTCACCCAAGGTTCCCTCCCCAGGTTCAGCTGATCCCACTCATTCCAAGGTTTGATGAAGGCAACCATGTGGTTGTAATTTGATCCCCAGGGTGGTATGTACTCTGTTTAAAACAATTGTCTGTGTTCCTTTCCAGGCTTCGTGCCTGATAAAACAATTAACATGTGGTATGTGTGATGTAGGCTACGGCCTAAGACAATATTTAATTTTGTTGGATCGTTAAGGCTACGGCCTGTTTTAGACTAGCTAGACTAGTCAGTAATCTACATTGAAGCCACTAGGGCTCAGATTTTGCAATGTGTGATTCTTCTCTTTTTATTTTTACTTGCGTAAAAAATATTTTTTACAACCTAAGGCGTATGGTAGATGCATAGCCTCATTGTGTGTAGTTACTTCACCAATAATATTAGCAATCGTATAATTTGACTGCTGACAGAGGGTCGCGACCCACTCCATCTTGATCTTTTGGGCAGCGAAAGGCTTAAAATACCTTAAGGCCATATAGGAAAGTTAATGTGAAGTTGAGATGGATGTTATGCATATGAGCAAGACATGTTGTTTAGTCTTTGTACATCCCTTCGACATTGAAACTTATAAAGCGACTTGGTGGGCAAATCTTTGTTGTATTGAACGAAACAAGAGATTTGAGGGAAATGTGTTATATCATTAAGTGGGTAGGGAGGATTACATCATTTTAAGAAATGAATACTAGACGCCTACCATTAATGCTTCTTTCCCCAAGTGAGAAGAATGCAAATACATTGATTGAAAGCAAAAATAAAGAATGTTCGTGGACATTGTAAGTTTCATACGTAGAACTTACGAAGGGTAGTTCCATTCCAGGTTCTATCAATAGCGTCTCCATCCAAAGTTTCCAGCTTGTAGGCTCCATTTCCATATGCTTCTTTAATAACGTAGGGCCCTTCCCATGTAGGTCCTAGTTTACCCTGGTACTCAGCCTTACTTGCGCCGTTGAGTCGGAAGACTGTTGTAGTACTTTTCAATTTTTTGCTTATGGATAGCTTCTCTAATTGAGGCTATTTCCCTTCGTTCTTCAAGTAGGTCCAGGTTACTACGGAGTCTTTCTTCGTTGTCTACTGCTTCGAAGTTCATGACCCTTTCTGTTTCGACGCTCACTTCTGAAGGGATGACATCTTCCGTGCCATATGTCAAGCTAAAAGGTGTTTCTCCGTGACTTGACTTCGTATGCGTTCTATGAGCCCAAAGTACTTGAGGTAGTTCATCTACCCAACCGTGGTGACTGTATCCCAGCCTCCGTTCTATTCCGTGTATGATGTCTATGTTAGTAACCTCCACTTATCCGTTACCTTGAGGGTGGTAAACGAAAGTGAAAGATTGTTTGATATTCAGACCTCTGCAAAACACTGGGAATACCCCTACGGCGAACTGCTTCCCATTATCTGAAATGATGATATGAGGTACTCTGAACCGATAGATAATATGCTCCTATACAAACTTTTCCATGTGCCTGCCTGTGATGGATGCCAAAGGCTTCGCTTCCACCTATTTAGTAAAGTAGTCGATTACTACAACCAAGAATTTTAATCCTCCGGGAGCAATTGGCAGCGGACCTACGATGTCTATCCCCCATTGGCTGAAGGGCCATGCGGACGTCACGAAAGTCATATCTTGTTTTGGTAGCCTTGGGACCCTTGAATGTACTTGACAGGCTTCACACTTCTGAATGATTTCAACAGCGTCCCTGTGCATCGAAGGCCAGTAATATCCAACCCTCATGATTTTGGAGACAACGGAGCGGGGCCCTGCATGAAGTCCGCAGGATCCTTCATGCACTTCTTGAATGATGTTGGCAGCTTGTCTAGATCCTACACAACGAAGCCATGAGGGCAGAAAGGATCTTTTGTATAGATAATTTCCCATGATTCTGTACTGCGGTGCTTTGATGCGGACCTTTCGAGCTAACTTTTGATCTTCCGACAGTATACCACTTATTAGATATTCTCTAATTGGAGTCATCTAATTCGAGTCTTCCTCCTGTATTACGTCAGACACCTCCTTTCGGACGATGGGCCTATTTGCCAACACTTCGACCAGAACCTCCTTAGTTAAATGAGCAAATGCCATTGATGCCAGTTTGCTAAGTGCATCCGCCTTCTTATTTTGATTTCTTCGAACATGCTCTATGTTGTAGGATGCGAACCCTTCGAGCATTTCCTTGGCCTTATCCAGGTATTGCTTGATCACAGGTTGTCTTGCCTCGTAGGAGCCTTTTATCTGGTTGGCCACCAGTTTCGAGTCAACGAAAATAGCCAAGTCTTCCACCTCCATGTCTTTGGCCAATCGGAGGCCTGCTAGCAAGGCTTCGTACTCCGCTTCATTGTTCGTAGCGTCGAATTCAAAACGGAGTGCATAAGTGCACTCCTTCCCTTTGGGATCAACAAGCATGAGACCTGCGCCAGAACCGTCGGAGCTGGAGGCTCCGTCAGTATAAATTTTCCACCCTTCAACCTCTTTGTCAGGCTTCTTTTCAGCAACTTTTGTGTCATGCTTTGGTTCGGAGGGTGTTTCTGCTAAGAAATCTGCCAATATTTGCCCTTTGACCGAGTTCCTGCCCTTGTATTCAATTTCGTGTTCTCCTAGCTCAATAGCCCATTTAGCTATCCTTCCAGATTTCTCCGGGTTCGAAAGTATCTGCTTATTGGTTTCAGTAAGTACGGCTATGGGGTGAGCTTGGAAGTACCTTCGAAGGCGTCTCGCAGCATGGACCAAGGCCAAAATTAGCTTCTCCAATGCTAGATAATTTAGCTTAGCTCCCTGTAGAACCACTACGAAGTAGATGGGGATTTGCTTCCTCTCCCTTCTGCCAATAACACAGCGCTGATGCTTTCGAAGGAGGCTGCGATATACATAAACAACACTTCGCCTTTGATTGGGGCGGTAAGTGTAGATATAATAGCCATGAAATCCTTGAGCTTTTGGAAGGCTGCTTCTGCATCTATACTCTACTGGAACGTCTTTTTGTCCGTGCATCCTTTGAGTGTTTTGAAGAACGGAAAAGATCTGTCTGCACCCACCTGCTGAGTGCTGCTAGCTTTCCGTTCAGACTTTCCACTTCCTTTAGGGACTTAGGAGGCTGTAGATCCGTGATGGCCTTGACCTTCGAAAGATTGGCCTTAATACCTTGCTTGGTGATCAGATGCCCCAAAAAGTGTCCTTCTTCCACGCCGAAGGAATACTTCTTGGGATTTAACTTCATGTTGATGGCGCGAAGCTGGTCGAAGGTTTCCTTGATGTCGAAGAGCACGTCTTCCTCCAATCTACTCTTGATGACCATATCATCTACGTACGCCTCCAGATTCCTACCTATCTGCTTGTAGAAGGCTTTGTCCATTAAACGTTGGTAGGTGGCACCTGCATTTTTCAAACCAAAAAGGCATCTTTTTGTAACAATAAACGCCTTTTCCTGTGAAAAAGGCTGTCTTCTCTTCGTCCTCTTCCGCCATTTGTATTTGATGGTAACCCTTATAAGCATCTAGGAAACACTTTAGCCGAAACCCTGACAAGGATTCCACCTTCCAATCAATTTCTGGCAGAGGGTAGCAGTCCTTCGGGCAGGCTTTGTTAATATCTGTGAAGTCTACGCACATTCGCCATCCTCCATCATGCTTCTTGACCATCACCGGATTGGCCACCCAAGTTTGATACTTCAGCTCTCTGAGTATGCCTGCTGCTACAAGCTCGTCCACTTCTTTGCACGGGCGCGCTTCTTTAGGAGCCAGGCTTCGACGTTTTTGTTTGATGGGTTCAATATGTTTGAACTCATTGAGCTTGTGTTCAGTGCCGAAGGGCTTTCCGTCTATGATGAGAGTTCTGGGAACCCCCGTCATGTCAGAGTAGGTCCATGCGAAGACATCTGCATTAGCACGTAGTACCTTTTCCAATTCTGCTTTAAAGGAGGTTGGGAGCTGTTTTCCGATTACCACCATCTGATCAGGGTAGAGATCATTTGCCACAATGCATTCTTCAGCATCAGTACAATTGAGAACATCCTTCGGAGGCTCTTCCGAAACCTGTTTGATCCTTTTGCCTACTTCCGTAGGCTCCTTCACCTTATAGCTGGAGAAAACCGTTCCAATGCCGAAGGGTGTTTGGAATTTGATTGCGGCATGTATGGTTGAGACAACGATGCCCATCTTCTGCATTGTCGTTCTCCCTATCAATAGGTTATAGGGAGATTCAGACCTTACGATC
>OU343224.1:328329240-328373167 GCA_910596185.1 Chrysanthemum makinoi
TGGTCACCTTTTATCATCTTTCATATTTATATCACATATTCTCCCCCGATCAAAAATTTCAAATCCTTTGAGATTTTGGATCTCAAGTGATTTAAATATGTATGAAATAAAACTTTGTAGGAGAAAAATGTGTCCGGTTTTATATGATCTGAACTGGACTACACTGAAGTTCCCTTTTAGATAAAAGGGAAACCACAATACATAACCTATCACTACTACATACATTATAGTCGTTCATATTACATACACCACATTTTACATAACAAAAATACAAAACAGAAGCTACTTCCGGAAGATGTCTTCATTAAGTTCTTTGAAGCAGCTTGTAGTGACCTTCCCTAAGTCTACCACCCAAACTTTCAAGGTGCGCATAAATCATTCTAGTCTTAAGTCTTCTACCAATTGCAGCCACAAAATCTTCACACATCTTTAAATCCTTTCCGACCAAATTTGTTTTGTTCCACGGCTTCATGTCAATTTTGATTTCCTTCACTCTTGAGTTCAATTCTTGTTCAACCATCCTGAGTGTACCATCACTGAACTTGTATAGCTCGCATAGCCTCATTGGCATTCTTGACCCGTATTGCCGGTAAAGATGATGGCTCTATGAGTGTCAATCACTTTATATTCGTGATGAAATTCATGTCCTGAGACTTCCCATTGCGGTCTTGTAAGGTTGACTCTGTCTGATAGCTTTCCATTCCTACTTAAAATCCTCAACTCTTTTTCGAATGACCAAGCTCTGATCCAGAGATTGGCAAGCGCAGAGAGGGCTTTCTTCTCAAGAACAGGTAGATGGTTAAGGTGTCCTTGAAGGTTCAGAAGATAGAGATCTTCAAAGTCATTTGGCATCAGATGTTTGAAGTTGTTTTCTTTTATCACGTGATCTTTCAAGTCAGCTCTTCGAAGAACAATCTTCTTCAGATAATCATAACCATAGATTGGGAAGATTTCTATATTGACAACACTTAGAATCCTCAGCTTGGATCGAACAGCTTTGCGTCTTTTATCAACTCCATGTCTTTCAATGTAGAATTTCTTCTTTTTGAACCACCAATGAGAAATGCCATATGAAGCCTCGATGTCATACATATGTTCTTTGTCAGACCAGAATTGATCAGGCATCATTTGCTCAAGACCCGGATCTGTGTAGGTAGCAGCTTTCATCTTTGAAATTGATAAAGCTGGTATTCTTTTAGATGTACAAGCACATAGATAGTCCAGGTCATGGTTGAAGAAGAACTCAGACTGAATGGTCATTTGTCCAGGTTCACCACCGAGAGAAAGAGGCTTGTTCACATTGAAACGGCTAATCTGCTCACTCACTTGATCACTCAGCATCTTATGACATTCTTCCATCTGGTATTGAAGCTGATTCGCATCTGAGTGAAAGACTTTGACAATTTCGAATGCCTATCCTTCAAGATCCTTTGGAGTGATGGACGAGATTCCCTTCTGTTCACAAAACCACTTCATAAAGTTGGCCATATCTCCTGTGATGTAAAGAAGTGAGTCTTCAGCTGGGGCTTCATACTTGGTAGTGATTGTTGAGGCCCAGTTGTTGTCAGGGATCATCGTGTCAGACTCTGGGATGAACCATGAAGGTTCTGAAGTTTGAGGTCTCTCTTCAGTGAGCCAGCTTTGAGTCATGTCTTTAGAGGGTGCCACTCTAGTGGTTTTTGAGCGTTCACCCAAAACATATGCATCAAACCAATCATCTTCAGATGGCTTGGGGATATGTTTTGTGGATGCATCATCGTCATCAGATTATGACTCTGCCATGACATAAGACTCTTCGTGTAGCACAGGGTCTTCTGGGATAGTGGAGAAGGTGGGTGTAAACCTAGAATCAACCGTGGTCCATGCTACAGACTTCTTTTGAGTACCCTGATCACCGGATGAGCTGGATTGATTTGTCGGTTTTGGAGGAGATGTTGGTGGTTGTGGTGAAGGTGTAGTGGTTGTACCAGATGATCCCCCTGCACCAGAAGTTCCAGCTCCTCTAGTTGGCGGAGGAGGAGGAGGAGGATTATGACCTTTACGTAATGTCTCCAATACCACAGTCCTCCTTTTCTTCTTAGCCTTTACTTCTCCAATGTCCTATAAAAACTGTAGATGATTGTCGTGCTTAATCGATTCTTCAAAAACCTCGAATAACTTCTTATGAACCTCATGCTTATGCTCGTTAGCTTCATACATCTTGTATGAAAGGACAGCTCTCATATCTGAAATAGGTAGGTCTTTAAACCGTTGAAGCAGAGGAGCTTGCATTGCCCATTCTACAGCATCCTTAACTTCGCCTTCAATGGCGTCTTCTACCCCTTCATCGAAGTTAAGATGTTCCAGCCTGTAGATACGATCCTCGAGGACATTGACAATTTAGGCATTTTCTTTCAAGAGCTTCAATTCTTTTCAACTGCTTTGTCGGCAATTGATCAGATGTTAGTATTTGAGGTGGTGAATCCGGTGGAGTGTCCGTGTCAGTAACAGTAACCACTGGTTCAAGTGATAGATATTTAGCAGGATCAGGTGGTGGATGTTCGGTTGTAAGAGTAGGTGCAGACATAGGTGGGATGGTAGATGTGTCTTGCTGATCGACCATGTACATGGACTCAGCTTCCTCTTTCTCATCATTAGGCTTATGAGTCTCGGTGTCTGAAGGTTTGTCATTCAAAAACTGATCACCGAATGAAAAATCAGCATCAAGATTCTTAAGTGAGGAAAGAGAACCCGTAGACATGTTAGGTTCCTCTATATGCCTGGTTTCATCATATCTTGACTCAAGGTTCTCATGTGAGTCTTTCAGCAACTCTTCATCATCATTCTGATCAGATTGGGTATCACTTGATGCTGGAGTTTCTTTTTGTGTTTCGGATACCTCCTTTTCCACTCCAGTTTGTTCTTGGGCTGAAGATGATTCAACACTTCTTTTCCTTAGCTCAAATTGGGTAGTGGTTTTAGGAGACGGAGAAGAGATGTTCAATAGCATTTGAGCAGCTTGTTCAGCATCTGCTCCAACAATCCCTTTTCCTTTGTCTTGAGCGGAAGGAGTTGTATGTCGAGGTGCAGGTTCAGGTTCTCTTATTGTAACCCCTCCCACTGGTGGTCTCATGTTCTGGCTTTCAAGGCTTTGTTTAATTCCCAGTTGCAAAGCAGCCATATCTTCATCAATCAAATTCGTATCACCCCTTGAAACCTCAGTTCCTTCAACGTTCCCCTTAATAACATCTTTCTTCTTCCTTTTCTGCTTCTGTGCTGAAGTGTCAGAAGGTTGTGATCTGTCACGTCTCTTCTTGGGAAGGGCAACATATGAGGTCTTTGTACTGGAAGTGGACTTTGTAGCTTTAGGTTGTGATGGAATGGGAGAGTCATCAACATTGGATCTGGATGCCCTTTTCTTGTATAGTTTGAAGTGATCAGTCTTCTTAATATCGTCAGTGAGAAGAACATCAGGAATTTGTAATCCAAAGATCTCTTTATTGACACCTCTAGCAATATATTTGAGGTTACCCAGAACAAATTCATCCTTAGCATTATGGAGAACTGATTCACTCCTAGGATTGAAGTTATGAGTCTATTGCAAGTACTGGATGACAAGCTTCGAGAATCTAATGCTAGGAATCACAAGTTTGTGTACTTCTTTCCTCTTCCTTGAGCTTGATTCTGAACGTTTGTTCTATCGGTGATAAATGTGTTCATGACAACGAGATTCTTCCCAAATATGTTCTGAGACATTAATCTTCACCCCATTGACGAGACCCCATAGGATTTGCAGAATAGGTATCCTTACTTTATCGAACCCTGAGGTTTTTTCCAGATAAGCTAAGTTGAGAATGGTAGTTATGGCTCTCCAGGGTTTGTACATGTGTCCAGTGATGATATCTGAAGCCCTTGATATGCCAACTTGATAACCCAAACCAATCAGAAATACTATTAGCTCTTCCGCACTAGGTGGAGGGGCATATCGTATGGTGGGGTCACAGGGTGTGATTCCAAGGGCCTTGCTGAGAATGTCAGATGTGATTTCAAACTCCTTATCATCAAGCATGCAGGAATAAGTGGCAGTGATTGATTCGTTGAGGTTTAGGGGTGTGTGTGTATGGATAAAACCACAATATCGATATCAAAAATAACCACAAGTAATGATTTAAAATCCCTTTAGGAAAAAGGATAATGAATCAAAACCCGTGAGTGATAGTGATACGGATTAGGAAATCCGAGTCGTTTCCCAACGAGGTGTGAATGGGCAACGTCGTTATTGGTTCGTTATTAAAATGCTCGATGTTTTGGATTTATGATTATATTAAAACTACGGGAAATGGGAAAACAATTAGGGGAAATTACACTACGGGAAATCCTAAATACGCGAATTATACTAAAACGTATTAAATGAAACGTAATAAAATGCAACTACGTCTATTCTAAGTCCTAAAAATAATCTAAAATTACTTTCTAACTAAAAATGATATTAGAAAATAACTAAGAATTAAAACTAATTTTTATGATTTTTCTGGAATTTATTTGAATTAAAACTAATTTAAACTAATTTAAATTCTAAAAATTACAAATTAAACTAGGAAAAATATAGAAAAATATTTTTTTGGCTTTTATATTTTTCTTAATCTAGGAAAATTGAAAAATTATTTTTTGGAACCTTTTCTAATTTAATCGAATTAAATGCTATTTAAAAGTATTAAAAACTAGTTTAAATCAAGAAAAATAGCAAACAAAGTTGTAAAATTATGAAAAATTCAGGGAAATTCTCAGATATTATTCTAAACCTAGGAAAATATAAAAACTATGGCTTATGTGAGAAATATAGAAGCTGATGTGTAACTGCTTAAGGATAAGCTATGAAGAATAAGCTAAAAGCTGCTAGAGTGAACAAACTGTCTCAGAAGCTTAATTATACTAAAACTAACTAATATCAACTAACCCAACTAATCCTAACACCTAATGAACTAGTCTCAATGATCTGAATTAATTAGCTTATGAGCTTAAATCAGCCAAACACCCCTATCTTTAAGTTGTTGCACAGGCTTATACAATAAGCTAATCTAAAAACCAAAAGTGAGGAACTCTAGACCACCAACCAGAGATTAACTAGACCAAATTATAGCTCCTAACTATCCAATATGACCTCTGTGCAAGAGCTGCAAGGTATCTGTACACACACTCAGAATGCTGAGGGTGGAGACAGGCAAAACAGCTTATGTAGCAGCTTATTTAGTGCTTATAATGCTTTCCAAAAATTTCTCAAAAATCAGATTTAGAAACTAGACCAACTGAACTTAATTATCCCAAATCTCAATAGATATGACTCAAAAATGAATCCATCAAAATTTCACAAACTTTTATAAAAACTGAATTTGACACTTTTGACTTTTGACAGATTTTGCAAATGTTGACTAAAATGAGTTTTAGATCCAAATTATGAACTGATATTGATATAATAAGCTATAATAAAGCTAGATTAAGCTACTCCTATGAGTTCTAAACACAAATCAAGCTTTAGACCTTCAAAATTCCATCTGATATGCAATTTGGAACAGATTCAAGGTGATTTAGACTTTAGCAATTTAGAAGCAAGATAATGATCATAGAATCTAACTACCTAGAATTACTAACCATTCTAACTAAGATCCTGAATAAGCCTTTAACTCAAATAATAGAAGTGATCCAAACACCCTTATATGAAAACTTTCTATTATCAAACTTAAGAGGTAGTCTAAGATTACTTCTACAACTTAACAGAGATCTTAACTAATATATATGCTAAATTAAACCACAATCAAGCAATGATAACTAGATAATATCAACTGTAACAAATATGTAGATTCAAACAGTAAGATGAAAGAAAATTTGAACTCACAAGTGATCCAGCTCAAATGCAGCTTATCACATAACCCAATCTACCACTATACTACTCTATTTTAACCCAATCCAGCTCTGAATCAACCAGTTTCCATAACCAAATCTAGATGAAGCACTTCACTTGACGTTTGTTGACTGAGAGTGTTTTAAGAGTAAAAACTGAGTAGAAGGTTATATAAGCAATCAATAAGCTATAGGAGAGCTTATAAAAGCTTATCAAAACAATTTTAATAACTGAAATCAAGCTGAACACTACTTTACTATATTTTTTTATTTTATTTTTTATTTATTTATTTATTTATTTATTTTTATTATTATTATTTTTTTTATATGAAACTGAAAACTAAAAAGAATAGTGATTTCAAATGAATAAGCTAATAAAATTTAAAAATAGAGCAAAACTTAAGAATGAGAGATTTAAATGAAAACTGAATTCTATTAATCAAATGAAATTACAATAAGCTGAAAAGGATTACAATATTACTTGAAAGAAATAAGCTAAAAATATTAAGAAAACTATTCAGAAATTACACACCCCAAGCTGTGATACAAAGGGGGTATTTATAGCATCCGTTTGAGCTTGGAATGATCTGAAGGATGCGTTTGTGCTTCTTTGAGTCGTTTATGTCCCTTGGATCAGTCCCACATATCATCCATTCATTTTGCACCTTTGGATTAATTTAACACGTCTCAATCACACCAATCGAGAAGAGGAATTAGTAGAATGACACACGGATTGCCAAGCTGGCATCCGTGTGACAGTGCGTGTCAGGTAAAAGTACGAATTTTTCCTTTAATTATTCTAGTTTTGCAATTTGGAGCCAAGGGTGTTTTAGGGTTCTTAGAACCTGGGTTTGGAGTGATTGGGGAAAAATAGGCGCGGGTGGTTTGTTTATTATATTTCAATTGTTGTTGACCGGGTTTTAGTAGGTTTGACCGGGATTGGTTCATAGGTTTAAGCTTGGATAAACCGGGTTGGGTGTTGGACTGGACTAGTGTTAAGGTTTGCATGGTTTGGGCTTTTGATTAAACTTGGGCCAAGGTTGTTATAATGGATTGGATTTTGGACTAGTGTTAAATCCATGAGCAACCATAAGGACTAAATGTGTTAATTCTGAAAATCCGGGACCACACCTGTAAATCTGTAAATGTCTTTCAAGGGCCAATCTTGTCCTGCTCAATAAACCAAGGGCTGATTTTGCAACTTTTGAATCTTCAAGGGTCTAATTTGCCAAATACTCAAAGTTCAGGGACTGATCTTGACAATTCTTCAAATTTGATCATATCTTCCAAAAATCATCCTCAGAGAATTAAAATCTTCACAAATGCATAATTCTGAGTCCCCACGCAATGCAATCAACTCACGCTTCTAAAACCAAAGATTTCAATCTCTTTCTACTAAACCTATGAAGAAGTAGCAAAGATTCCTCAAAAGAGATTAAGAAAGCCTTAATTCTAAAAACACCCCGTTTACCTTTTTATCACATGTAGATATTACGATTAAGCACATTCCGATTATGAGTGACTGTTTGCTGAACTTTCATGTCGATCAATAACTCCAACATTTTTCAATCAACACGTTAGGATCATGGAGTAGAAAACACAACACAGCGTGAAGTGACCATACGGATAGAATACATCGTCCCTGATTTTTCACAAGTCCCCAAACTAAGCGTAAAATCGAAATCATTGTTAAATATGACTCTAGATGCTAACACTACCCATGGAAGTTACTTGTGTAATTACCTTTTGCTCCCATTTTCCTATTTGCCTCTAGGATTTTTTTATTTTTGTGAGAAATGAATTTCTTCAAATTCCTCGTTTCGATAACTTTTATTCCGATAAAAATATAAAGTTAAGTCGCTAATTAGTTATCCACCTTCCTTCGAAAACCATTGCACACAAGAATGAGGTCCACATCAAGGTCCTAATTTCACACGATTTAGGGAGAATATCCTTTTTATGGCGAACGAGACAACTCATCTACGAGTCCAGAGACAGAAGCTTTATTTAGACATCTCCCGGATCCGAAGTTTGGCTTAACACTATTTCAGCACATTTGCATTTTTACAATTTAGGCCCTTGGTCTTTTAAACTACTAACTCAACGGGATTACCATTTTATCAGAAGTCTTATTATGACTTTGGATTTTCCTCTGCTTTTATAGAAGTCTATGACAACTTTTATAGCTTTGGATTTTTAATTTTAAAACATTTGGGCTTTATTTCATGTTAATTTTTGTGCAAAACTCCAAACCCTACGGCTTTTATAACAATAGAAACAATAGCAGCAAACTATCAGGAATCAGTTGTCTATTACACCGTAACACTGACAGTACCTCGATGTGTACCCAACTCTCATGGGCAAAGATTCTCTAAAGAAGACAAAGAACTAACTATCGCCAAAAACTCAACATCTCTAATTATTATTAGCAGATATGGGGTGAAACAATTTTGTGGGAACAAAAAGCCATAAGTACCTTCGATGGGCTCTAAAGAGAACCAACTACTCCACGCTTAGCATCTAAACTCATAAGTAACTCTATCATTTCTCGATCTCCGCAAATTTAAAATCCCAAATAATGAGATCCGCGGATGCTTAGCCGATAATTTTTAGATTATCTATGGTTAAGGGAACAAGCTAGGGCTCAACACGCCCGGTCAAGTCAGAATTCTATTCCTACTCTCACCAGCGGAAAGTCAACAAGGTGTCAAAACATATATTAACTTAGCAAATGCTTCGTCTAAATGAAATTAAGTAATGCATATTTAAAATCACTCAGGGAAACTTGCAAATTCTTGGCCTTGTGAGCTAGAATTCGCTTTTTATAGCTTCTTGTCTAAGAGACTAGCAAACTTTTCAATCAAAAAGACTTAACAAAAGCTTCAAAATTTTTAAATTTTTCACAATTTTGCACAAATTTTTCATTTTCTAAGGAAAAACGGGGTTGCGAGAGTACACGACAAAAATAAGCAAGTGCGGTCAAATCAAATCGAAGATTACCCTACCCCAGACTAGAACGAAACATTGTCCTCAATGTTTAAAAGCAAGGGTATCAACGAAAATCTAAAAGCCGTTTATTAAGTATGCTAGAAGATAAACGTTAGTCGATAAGATTTCGGATATCGGATTTCCTTCAGCATCGATCATGAAACTCGAGTGGAGAAAAGACAAACTTCGAGCACGAGAGTCTTCATATCGGGAAAATCCTACACACAACATCACAAACAACCAAACACGAGAAATCGAAGAGGCTAACCCCTTCAAGTCACTTATTAGAAAATAGAAAGAAGATAGAAGGATAAGCATGGGGTGCCTCCCACGAGCGCTATGTTTTTTAGTCACCGAGTCGCTAGCCTGACTCGTCCCCGAATTCATTTGTCTTTGGGGAAGAAAATGGTAGAGATACCAGGGTCAAAAACGGTGTCCTCATCCCCGAAAGAATGAGACTGGGTGGGTTGGGAGGGAAAGAAAATGTCGGGCTTCAGCACATACGGAATAACCCTCCTCGAAACTCACATAAGGCATATGAAAGATCGATCCATCATCCGGCGGTTTTGCGGGCGGACGAAGGGATGAAGGATCGATAAGAGAATACTCCAAAGAAGTCGGGAGCTCATGGTATAGAAAGGTGTTACTCAAAGGCTCATCAATGAAGGCATCCAAGAGAGGATCCTTATCTCGAATGAAATTTTTAGCATAAAACTCATCAATGCGTATCCCAGGGTTGAAAATCTTGTCTTCGGAGAGGAAGGAGATCAAAGTGTCATCTATGTGAAAATCCTCACGAGGAGAGGAATCACTCTCGGCTAAATAATATTGGACCTCAAGATCAACAAGTTCATCTGTTGAAATCTTCACTTCCTTATCTTTCTTTGGAAAAAACGGATCATCATATTCTTCTTCATCCTCAGAGAAAATCGAGTCGGTAGGAGCAAGTTCATCGGTGAACTTCTCACTTTCTTCGTCAAAGAGTTGATTTTCAAAATTTTGAGTATATTCAGAATCGAATTCAAACAAGGGATTCGTGAATGTCGTTTTGAAAGATTCAGGATCGAAAGATGTCTCAAAAGAAGGTTCCATGATTTCAGAAAAAGGAGTGGGATTGCCACTAAAAGGAAGGTCGATTTTCTTAGAAATCGGAGGTGGGACAAGTGGTGTGCTCTTAGAGCTAGCAGTTTCCACCACTACCGTTGTAGACTCCTTTTCTTGTTTCTTTTTCCGTTCAACTTGTATTGTCGACATACTCTTAATCGTAAACCTTGAAAGATCAATTCGAGTTGGTTTAGGTTCAACTTTCTTCACATCATTCGGATCAGATGGTAAAATGGGATCACCACTTTCTTGAGAAAAATCAATCACACCGATGCTATGAATCGAATGATCATCGGGTGGAGGTTTTGACGTTTTTTCGGCATAAAACACTATTTTTCATTTCCTTTTCTGATCGTTAACGTTCCTTGGTAATGATCCACAAGGACTTTCGCGGTTCTCAAGAATGGTCTTCCTAAAGTGAGAGGAACTCGGGCGTCGACCTCTATATCAACTACGGCGAAATCCACTGGAAAATGGAATTTATCCACTCGAACCATAACATCGTTGACTACACCAACCGTGTGAGCAATTGTTCGATTAGCTAATTCGATAGTCATACGAGTCGGTATAAGAGTCTTCAATCCAAGCTCATGATATATCGCAAGAGGCATGAGACTTATGCTTGCACCTGAATCGGTTAGGGCATTACATCCCTTAATATCATTTAAGGAGCAAGGAAGGAGAAATTTCCCGGGATCACCAAGCTTCTCGGGAGCTTGGTTCGAGGAAGAATTAAACGGTGTAGGCTCAAGTGAAATCTTTGAAATTTGTTCCAATTTCTCTTCATAAATCATTTCAGCAGCTTTGATCATATCAGTCGTAAGTTTGAACTTTGTTCCGGAAACAACTTTCATTTTGTCGAATCGTGATTGAACAGATTTGCACGGTGTAAGGTTAGAACTTGGCATTATGACGGAGATAGAAGGAACTTGGGCAACCAGAGGTTGGACGTATTGGGCTTTTCCATTATCAAGAGGAATTACCGGGTCCTTTGTCACCTCGGTCTCTCGTGCTACACTCATCACCGGAGAGGAAGTAGTCATCGAGGGCCCATCATCTCGAATGGTAACGGATTTCATTTCTCCTTTCGGATTTGGAATTGTATTACTTGGGAGAGAACCGGAACTCGAAGGTTGACTCATTTGGCACAAAACAGCATTCAACATATTCTCAAGTTTATTCTGCGAAGCATCCAATTTGTTGTTCTGAAGTCGAATTTCGTTCCTAAACTCATTGCTTTGTCTAGTTAACGAAGATTGAAACTCATTTCTCAAACTTGAAATCTGGGTTTTCATGGTTTGGATGGTAGCATTATTGTTCTGAACGTAATTCGAGAATTCATTAGAGGGCAAAGGTGGAGCTTGATAGATTGAAGCTTGATATCCTGATTGTAATTGACTCCTTGATTCGGGTATTGATTTGGTGGGGCTTTGAATTGATTTTGAACATTTGGTCCACGAACTTGATTCTGATTAAAACGAGTCTGATTGTTCGATTGAGAAAATCCCGGAGGTACCATTTGATTACTAACACGAGGATTTGGTTCAACTTGAGGACGGTATTGGTTACCTCCGGTTACTGCATTAGCATCGAAAGGATTTCCATAGGTGGCGGTACAATTGTAGTAAGCATGCGGGCCACCACAAGTAGTACAAGTCGATTCCACCGCTTTGACTTGAGCGGGTGGAGAAGAATTAATCTTAGCGGTCTTAATCTTAACTAAAGCCTGAATCATATCCGTAAGCTTATCAATCTTAGCATCGGTGCTAGACGTATTTTCGTAAGACGAGGACGATGGTGTAACACTCACTCGGGCAGCAACCGATTTGCTACGTGAGGTACGAACTTTAGATTTGTTCTCAATAATCAACAAGGCATCTCTCGTTGATCGGGTCAACAAATTACCACCCGCGGCGGCATTGAGAGAGTCTTGATTAGTCTCATTCAAACCATTATAAAACGTATCAAGTTGGTGTAATTCCGTAAAACCATGATGGGGACATTGCCTAAGCAAATCTTTGAATCGGTCCCATGCCTCACTAAATGATTCATCAAATCTTTGTGTGAATTTTGTTATTTCATTTTTTAAGCTTGTTGTTTTAGACAGTGGGAAGAATTCGTTTACGAATTTTGACACTAGATTCTCCCACGTGGTTATCGATCGAGGGGGTAGTTTTTCGAGCCAAATCCGGGCGGCCCCCTCAAGTGAAAATGGGAAGAGTAGAAGCTTGATAGCCTCTTCCGGAACGTTACGGTACTTGATCGTAGACGTGAGCTTGTTGAATCGTCGGATATGAGAGTGAGGATCATCCCTCTCAAATCCGTAAAATTGACTTGACGAAACCAAATTTATCAATCCGTGTTTAAGCTCAAAGTTATCGGCAACGATTGCCGGGACGACGATGGCTTCTCCATAACCCTCGGTGGGTGCTTGGAGTTGCTCTAGCATAGATCGGTTGTCCTCCGCCATTTCGACAATGGGCGGAGTCGGATTAGTTCGAATCTCGGGTTCGACTAATGGAGCACGTCTATTTCGCCTTCTCGTAATTGTAGCAGTTTCACGTACCGGTCTGTAGTTATTAGAACGAGTGCGCATGCACTTTCAAAAACCAAGGCAATTAAAACGAACGGTATTCGAAACGGGGTTGCGCATGCACAAATTTTTTCATTTTCTAAGGAAAAACGGGGTTGCGAGAGTACACGACAAAAATAAGCAAGTGCGGTTAAATCAAATCGAAGATTACCCTACCCCAGACTAGAACGAAACATTGTCCTCAATGTTTAAAAGCAAGGGTATCAACGAAAATCTAAAAGCCGTTTATTAAGTATGCTAGAAGATAAACGTTAGTCGATAAGATTTCGGATATCGGATTTCCTTCAGCATCGATCATGAAACTCGAGTGGAGAAAAGACAAACTTCGAGCACGAGAGTCTTCATATCGGGAAAATCCTACACAACATCACAAACAACCAAACACGAGAAATCGAAGAGGCTAACCCCTTCAAGTCACTTATTAGAAAATAGAAAGAAGATAGAAGGATAAGCATGGGGTGCCTCCCACGAAGCGCTACTGTTTTTAGTCACCGAGTCGCTAGCCTGACTCGTCCCCGAATTCATTTGTCTTTGGGGAAGAAAATGGTAGAGATACCAGGGTCAAAAACGGTGTCCTCATTCCCGAAAGAATAAGACTGGGTGGGTTGGGAGGGAAAGAAAATGTCGGGCTCCAGCACATACGGAATAACTCCTCCGAAACTCACATAAGGCATATGAAAGATCGATCCATCATCCGGCGGTTTTGCGGGCGGACGAAGGGATGAAGGATCGATAAGAGAATACTCCAAAGAAGTCGGGAGCTCATGGTATAGAAAGGTGTTACTCAAAGGCTCATCAATGAAGGCATCCAAGAGAGGATCCTTATCTCGAATGAAATTTTTAGCATAAAACTCATCAATGCGTATCCCAGGGTTGAAAATCTTGTCTTCGGAGAGGAAGGAGATCAAAGTGTCATCTATGTGAAAATCCTCACGAGGAGAGGAATCACTCTCGGCTAAATAATATTGGACCTCAAGATCAACAAGTTCATCTGTTGAAATCTTCACTTCCTTATCTTTCTTTGGAAAAAACGGATCATCATATTCTTCTTCATCCTCAGAGAAAATCGAGTCGGTAGGAGCAAGTTCATCGGTGAACTTCTCACTTTCTTCGTCAAAGAGTTGATTTTCAAAATTTTGAGTATATTCAGAATCGAATTCAAACAAGGGATTCGTGAATGTCGTTTTGAAAGATTCAGGATCGAAAGATGTCTCAAAAGAAGGTTCCATGATTTCAGAAAAAGGAGTGGGATTGCCACTAAAAGGAAGGTCGATTTTCTTAGAAATCGGAGGTGGGACAAGTGGTGTGCTCTTAGAGCTAGCAGTTTCCACCACTACCGTTGTAGACTCCTTTTCTTGTTTCTTTTTCCGTTCAGCTTGTATTGTCGACATACTCTTAATCGTAAACCTTGAAAGATCAATTCGAGTTGGTTTAGGTTCAACTTTCTTCACATCATTCGGATCATATGGTAAAATGGGATCACCACTTTCTTGAGAAAAATCAATCACACCGATGCTATGAATCGAATGATCATCGGGTGGAGGTTTTGACGTTTTTTCGGCATAAAACACTATTTTTTCATTTCCTTTTCTGATCGTTAACGTTCCTTGGTAATGATCCACAAGGACTTTCGCGGTTCTCAAGAATGGTCTTCCTAAAGTGAGAGGAACTCGGGCGTCGACCTCTATATCAACTACGGCGAAATCCACGGGAAAATGGAATTTATCCACTCGTACCATAACATCGTTGACTACACCAACCGTGTGAGCAATTGTTCGATTAGCTAATTCGATAGTCATACGAGTCGGTATAAAAGTCTTCAATCCAAGCTCATGATATATCGCAAGAGGCATGAGACTTATGCTTGCACCTGAATCGGTTAGGGCATTACATCCCTTAATATCATTTAAGGAGCAAGGAAGGAGAAATTTCCCGGGATCACCAAGCTTCTCGGGAGCTTGGTTCGAGGAAGAATTAAACGGTGTAGGCTCAAGTGAAATCTTTGAAATTTGTTCCAATTTCTCTTCATAAATCATTTCAGCAGCTTTGATCATATCAGTCGTAAGTTTGAACTTTGTTTCGGAAACAACTTTCATTTTGTCGAATCGTGATTGAACAGATTTGCACGGTGTAAGGTTAGAACTTGGCATTATGACGGAGATAGAAGGAACTTGGGCAACCAGAGGTTGGACGTATTGGGCTTTTCCATTATCAAGAGGAATTACCGGGTCCTTTGTCACCTCGGTCTCTCGTGCTACACTCATCACCGGAGAGGAAGTAGTCATCGAGGGCCCATCATCTCGAATGGTAACGGATTTCATTTCTCCTTTCGGATTTGGAATTGTATTACTTGGGAGAGAACCGGAACTCGAAGGTTGACTCATTTGGCACAAAACAGCATTCAACATATTCTCAAGTTTATTCTGCGAAGCATCCAATTTGTTGTTCTGAAGTCGAATTTCGTTCCTAAACTCATTGCTTTGTCTAGTTAACGAAGATTGAAACTCATTTCTCAAACTTGAAATCTGGGTTTTCATGGTTTGGATGGTAGCATTATTGTTCTGAACGTAATTTGAGAATTCATTAGAGGGCAAAGGTGGAGCTTGATAGCTTGAAGCTTGATATCCTTGATTGTAATTGACTCCTTGATTCGGGTATTGATTTGGTGGGGCTTTGAATTGATTTTGAACATTTGGTCCACGAACTTGATTCTGATTAAAACGAGTCTGATTGTTCGATTGAGAAAATCCCGGAGGTACCATTTGATTACTAACACGAGGATTTGGTTCAACTTGAGGACGGTATTGGTTACCTCCGGTTACTGCATTAGCATCGAAAGGATTTCCATAGGTGGCGGTACAATTGTAGTAAGCATGCGGGCCACCACAAGTAGTACAAGTCGATTCCACCGCTTTGACTTGAGCGGGTGGAGAAGAATTAATCTTAGCGGTCTTAATCTTAACTAAAGCCTGAATCATATCCGTAAGCTTATCAATCTTAGCATCGGTGCTAGACGTATTTTCGTAAGACGAGGACGATGGTGTAACACTCACTCGGGCAGCAACCGATTTGCTACGTGAGGTACGAACTTTAGATTTGTTCCCAATAATCAACAAGGCATCTCTCGTTGATCGGGTCAACAAATTACCACCCGCGGCGGCATTGAGAGAGTCTTGATCAGTCTCATTCAAACCATTATAAAACGTATCAAGTTGGTGTAATTCCGTAAAACCATGATGGGGACATTGCCTAAGCAAATCTTTGAATCGGTCCCATGCCTCACTAAATGATTCATCAAATCTTTGTGTGAATTTTGTTATTTCATTTTTTAAGCTTGTTGTTTTAGACGGTGGGAAGAATTCGTTCACGAATTTTGACACTAGATTCTCCCACGTGGTTATCGATCGAGGGGGTAGTTTTTCGAGCCAAATCCGGGCGGCCCCCTCAAGTGAAAATGGGAAGAGTAGAAGCTTGATAGCCTCTTCCGGAACGTTACGGTACTTGATCGTAGACGTGAGCTTGTTGAATCGTCGGATATGAGAGTGAGGATCGTCCCTCTCAAATCCGTAAAATTGGCTTGACGAAACCAAATTTATCAATCCGTGTTTAAGCTCAAAGTTATCGGCAACGATTGCCGGGACGACGATGGCTTCTCCATAACCCTCGGTGGGTGCTTGGAGTTGCTCTAGCATAGATCGGTTGTCCTCCGCCATTTCGACAATGGGCGGAGTCGGATTAGTTCGAATCTCGGGTTCGACTAATGGAGCACGTCTATTTCGCCTTCTCGTAATTGTAGCAGTTTCACGTATCGGTCTGTAGTTATTAGAACGAGTGCGCATGCACTTTCAAAAACCAAGGCAATTAAAACGAACGGTATTCGAAAACACAGTGAACTTAACCAATAATCCCAAGTGAATAAATCACCTCTATAAGACAAACGCACAAGCGAGCGGAGAAGCTTTTTAGGTCAGCGCGAAGCTTATTAAAAACCCGCTTCTTTTCAGCCGCAATTTAATGTCAGGCCGTCCTTATACCCACCACACAGTTTGTTTATCCGATAGAAATAAATCGACTCACAAGCGACACAAAGGCAAGTTTTTGATCTTTGGTTCGGGAACTTACTAATGATAACACCTCCGTTGAGAATGTTATATAATTGATGTATTCTATTTAGCTCAAAAACAAAAGAGTAAATCTTTTTGTATTTTTTAATATGATATATATATACAAAAGAAAAAGGAAATTATTTTTTACTTTTTTTTTTTTTTTTTTTTTATTTTTATAAAAAATAGTAACTTCACAAAGGAAAGATCTCGAGTCACTAATCGTCAAACCTTTAACGATATTGTCGCGACACAACCTCCCCGGCAGCGGCGCCAAAAATTTGATTCGTTGAGGTTTAGGGGTGTGTGTGTATGGATAAAACCACAATATCGATATCAAAAATAACCACAAGTAATGATTTAAAATCCCTTTAGGAAAAAGGATAATGAATCAAAACCCGTGAGTGATAGTGATACGGATTAGGAAATCCGAGTCGTTTCCCAACGAGGTGTGAATGGGCAACGTCGTTATTGGTTCGTTATTAAAATGCTCGATGTTTTGGATTTATGATTATATTAAAACTACGGGGAATGGGAAAACAATTTAAGGGAAATTACACTACGGGAAATCCTAAATACGCGAATTATACTAAAACGTATTAAAAGAAACGTAAATAAAATGCAACTACGTCTATTCTAAGTCCTAAAAATAATCTAAAATTACTTTCTAACTAAAAATGATATTAGAAAATTAACTAAGAATTAAAACTATTTTTTTAAGATTTTTCTGGAATTTATTTGAATTAAAAACTAATTTAAACTAATTTAAATTCTAAAAATTACAAATTAAACTAGGAAAAATATAGAAAAATATTTTTTTGGCTTTTTATATTTTTCTTAATCTAGGAAAATTGAAAAATTATTTTTTGGAACCTTTTCTGATTTAATCGAATTAAATGCTATTTAAAAAGTATTAAAAACTAGTTTAAATCAAGAAAAATAGCAAACAAAGTTGTAAAATTATGAAAAATTCAGGGAAATTCTCAGATATTATTCTAAACCTAGGAAAAATATAAAAACTATGGCTTATGTGAGAAATATAGAAGCTGATGTGTAACTGCTTAAGGATAAGCTATGAAGAATAAGCTAAAAGCTGCTAGAGTGAACCAAACTGTCTCAGAAGCTTAATTATACTAAAACTAACTAATATCAACTAACTCCAGCTAATCCTAACACCTAATGAACTAGTCTCAATGATTTGAATTAATTAGCTTATGAGCTTAAATCAGCCAAACACCCCTATCTTTAAGCTGTTGCACAGGCTTATACAATAAGCTAATCTGAAGACCAAAAGTGAGGAACTCAAGATCACCAACCAGAGATTAACTAGACCAAATTATAGCTCCTAACTATCCAATATGACCTTTGTGCAAGAGCTGCAAGGTATCTGTACACACACTCAGAATGCTGAGTGTGAGACAGGGCAAAAACAGCTTATGTAGCAGCTTATTTAGTGCTTATAATGCTTTCCAAAAATTTCACAAAAATCAGATTTAAAAACTAGACCAACTGAACTTTCTTATCCCAAAATCTCAATAGATATGACTCAAAAATGAATCCATCAAAATTTCACAAACTTTTATAAAAACTGAATTTGACACTTTTGACTTTTGACAGATTTTGCAAATGTTGACTAAAATGAGTTTTAGATCCAAATTATGAACTGATATTGATATAATAAGCTATAATAAAGCTAGATTAAGCTACTCCTATGAGTTCTAAACACAAATCAAGCTTTAGACCTTCAAAATTCCATCTGATATGCAATTTGGAACAGATTCAAGGTGATTTAGACTTTAAGCAATTTCAGAAGCAAGATAATGATCAAATAGAATCTAACTAGCCTAGAAATTACTAACCATTCTAACTAAGATCCTGAATAAGCCTTTAACTCAAATAATAGAAGTGATCCAAACACCCTTATATGAAAACTTTCTATTAATCAAACTTAGAGAGGTAGTCTAAGATTACTTCTACAACTTAACAGAGATCTTAACTAATCTATATGCTAAATTAAACCACAATCAAGCAATGATAACTAGATAATATCAACTGTAACAAATATGTAGATTCAAACAGCAAGATGAAAGAAAATTTGAACTCACAAGTGATCCAACTCAAGTGCAGCTTATCACATAACCCAATCTACCACTATACTACTCTATTTTAACCCAATCCAGCTCTGAATCAACCAGTTTCCATAACCAAATCCAGATGAAGCACTTCACTTGACTTTTGTTGACTGAGAGTGTTTTAAGAGTAAAAACTGAGTAGAAGCTTATATAAGCAATCAATAAGCTATAGGAGAGCTTATAAAAGCTTATCAAAACAATTTTAATAACTGAAATCAAGCTGAACACTACTTTACTATATTTTTTTATTTTATTTTTTATTTATTTATTTATTTATTTATTTTTATTATTATTATTTTTTTTATATGAAACTGAAAACTAAAAACATCAATTGAATAAGTGATTTCAAACTGAATAAGCTAATAAGAAATTTAAAAATAGAGCAAAACTTAAGAATGAGAGATTTAAATGAAAACTGAATTCTATTAATCAAATGAAATTACAATAAGCTGAAAAGGATTACAATATTACTTGAAAGAAATAAGCTAAAAATATTAAGAAAACTACTCAAAAATTACACACCCCAAGCTGTGATACAAAGGGGGTATTTATAGCATCCGTTTGAGCTTGGAATGATCTGGAAGGATGCAGTTTATGCTTCTTTGAGTCGTTTGTGTCCCTTGGATCAGTCCCACATATCATCCATTCATTTTGCACCTTTGGATTAATTTAACACGTCTCAATCACCAATCAGAAAAGAGGAATTAGTAGAATGACACACGGATTGCCAAGCTTGCATCCGTGTGTCAGTGCGTGTCAGGTAAAAGTACGAATTTGTCCTTTAATTATTCTAGTTTTGCAATTTGGAGCCAAGGGTGTTTTAGGGTTCTTAGAACCTGGGTTTGGAGGGATTGGGGAAAAAATAGGCGTGGGTGGTTTGTTTATTATATTTCAATTGTTGTTGACCGGGTTTTAGTAGGTTTGACCGGGATTCGGGTCACAGGTTTAAGCATGGATAAACCGGGTTGGGTGTTGGACTGGACTAGTGTTAAGGTTTGCATGGTTTGGGCTTTCGATTAAACTTGGGCCAAGGTTGTTATAATGGATTGGATTTTGGACTAGTGTTAAATCCATGAGCAACCATAAGGACTAAATGTGTTAATTCTGAAAATCCAGGGACCACACATGTAAAACTGAAAATGTCTTTCAAGGGCCAATCTTGTCCTTCTCAAATAAACCAAGGGCTGATTTTGCAACTTTTGAATCTTCAAGGGTCTAATTTGCCAAATACTCAAAGTTCAGGGACTGATCTTGACAATTCTTCAAATTTGATCATATCTTCCAAAAATCATCCTCAGAGAATAAAAATCTTCACAAATGCATAATTCTGACCTTCCGGCTCAGCTTTAGCTCTCTTAATCTCTCATGCTCGGATTTTCGTCTGATTGGCTTCTATTTGTGTGTTTTTACATATCCGTACCTGCACAAGCACAAACTCAAGAAAGCAACAAATATTAGCAATAAACGGCTCTTTCTTGGTTATTTTGGGTCAGATTTGATAAACAAAAGATATGTGTTTAAGCACATATCAGTGATCTTGTCCCAAGTGATGGTGTTCCAAAATTGTTGTAGGTAAATGGAAGGGATCGTGCATTGTTTGGTTAGGGCACTAAAGAAGTTAGTGTTTTTAAGAATATCAATAGCCACCTTGAAGATTGGATTTTGTTGAATCCTTTCCATATCCACATAACAGTTACTTTTCCCAATCTCTACCCATTTGTCTACTGGAAGAATTTCATTGTCTGTAAGAACTGTGGGTGGAGCAGAGGTAGCAAGGTTCTCAGATGAGGTTGTGTTTGCCAATGATGATCTAAATATACATACATACAACAACAATGATTGAGAGCATGTTAGTTTAGATGTGGTTAGTTAAAGCAATTTTTAAGGCAATTTCATGACAAAACACTATGAGTGGCACCCATGATAGATTACAGATAAGTAGATTGACTTTCTTAGGAAGTAGATTAAGTAGCTTTTGTAATTTTCAAAGTAACAAATCATGTTGACAAAGTTTTTCAAGACACAAGTTGATTTGAGTCAAAAATGTGAAGAGCAAAGTTGCTATAATAGGATTTCATGAGACAAGTTGCTATTACGGAAGTGTTATAACAGATTTCTTAAACAAGTTGTTAATTCAGGTTGCTGCAAGAGGAACCAGATACAAATTGCTTAAACAATAATGTTATAGCAAGTCGCTAAGAGCAATTTGTCAATACAAATCGCTACAAGTAATCCTGAACCAAGTCGCTAGCATGAAATACTTACAGCAAGTCGCTTTACACATTTTGACAAAATCAAGTTGCTACATGAAAATTATTAACAAGTCGCCATGGCAAGTCGCTAACTTGTCAAAACAAGTCGCTATAAGAAAAATACATAGCAAGTCGCCTTAATGAAAACATTTAAGTAAGTCGCTAACTTGTAAAGACAAGTCGCCATCAAAAGAAACAAGGCCAAGTCGCTACAAATGAAATCACTAAGTCGCTAACTTGTAAGGACAAGTTGCTATCAAAAGAAACAAGGCCAAGTCGCTACACATCAAATCACTAAGTCGCTAGCAAGAACGCTATACTGAATCTATGAACCAACTCGCTATGAAGAACACTGGTAAGTCGCTACCAAGAACAAGTCAAATCAAATGCATAACACCTCACACCATTCAACAAACGTGACCATTAACACAACCCACAACCACAAGCAACAACAGAAACACAATCTAAACGGCCCTCATACAAATATTACAAGGAAATCGCTCAAACACCCATTAATACATTCAAAAGCAAAAATAACTCTATCCTAGTGACCCCAAACTACACCTAATCCATTAACCCATATATCAAGTGTTTAAATAACTGAATCCGTTTAACAAACCTAACGAGGGGAGCAAATGTTGAGGATCAAGTGCACGATGGGAATCTGTTAAGGGAACAGAGTTAGGAGAGCATATAATTCACATGTTTAGAAATGGAAAAATGATTGATATAACACATACCACAATCAAATCGCTAGGAGGAATTTGTAACGAGAGAGAAAAAACAAGGAAAACTTTTTGATTTTTTTGAAAGTATGAAAAATGAATCAAGTCGCTAGGGGATAAGAAAAGTTTTTCAAGTTTGCAAAGTTCACACATTCAGTCCCTGTACTTGTGTATAAGAAGCAACTCGCTAGCAAGTATAAAAGTCAAGTCGCTACATCTTTGGTTTCCAAGTCGCTAACCCTGAATAAAGTAAGTCGCTATCTATGAAATTTTGTACAATTGACACTTTCAGTTCATGAACTTATCAGATTGCATGCAAATACAGTTGATAAACACATGTTGAATAATATGAGAAGTACCAAGATTGACATAACATAGATAAGCAATCTAACACAGAGAACATAACGAAACATGACTAAAACATGCATCAGCACACAATACATATCAAACAATGGTGCAGAGAGAAACAGAGATAACGAGATAACTTGCAATATTCTCCCCCTCAATCAATGTCACCAGTGAACATTGATTGAATTCTAACCCCCTGTTATAAAACAAGAGTATATCTTTTGTTCGAACTTCATCTATGATCCCGTGTCATTATTGAATGACATTTCTAGGACCGTAGATGTTATCGATAACAAGAGATATATCTTTTATCAGATTGTGGGTAAAGGAAAAAAATGATTTAATTAAAAATGATTTTTGATTTTTTATTGATTTTTAACTAAATTTTTTTTAAACTAATTTGTACACAGATTCATGAGAACGAGTCCTGATTCAAGTCGAATAGGAGTCAAAGTACGAGGTACATCAATTCTGACAAGCTACAATTCCTGAGTGAGCAATCTTCATTTCTGTTGGAAACCAAGTCATGATGTTCATGATTGAATTGAGCATTGTACCTGAAAAAGACTGAGAACACTTTGCACTAGAGGCACATGTAGTATTGCAAATAGATGAGTTAGTGACCTGAGTGACCTCACTATTGGATGTTGCACAGTTTGATCTAGGAGTGTCATTAATAGAAATCCCTTTAGGTTCAATATTCTTGAAGAGTTTTCCTGTGGGCATCCACTTAAGGTAAGATCAAGGTATGTAAGTCCGTTTGGATCCTGAAAACTAAAATAATCTACCAGCGGGAATCCATTTGAAATAACTGCTAGTAGATTTGGATGTAGGCACTTCCCTGTTTTGAATATTGGTCCTTTTGTAATTAGTTTGTTTCTTAGGGGATTGATCAGCCATTTGATGCTTCTTATGAGAACTAGATGAACTCCTAGTATTCATGATTTTAGGACTTTGAACCTTAAACTAGGGTTTGTTATTCATCATATCAGAATGAAATAGTAAAGTGATCGGTTTTGACAAAACAATATTCGCATCAACTTGGGAGGCAAGCTTAGATTTTGATGGCTTAGATCTTTCAGTTCTAAAAGCATTGGGCTGCCTAACTACAGTACGTTTTGAGTTGTTAAGTACAATTGGCTTTCCCAAGGTTGATGGTTTTGCAAACTTAGTGTTCACCCTATTTCCAATAGATTTCCTAAGCTCATTTTTTAAGGCAACAATAGTGAAGCTCTTATCCTGAATTTGGGCTTTGAGGGCATCAATGTCAGCCAAGAAGGAATTAGTTTGATCTATCAACTTGGAATTGTTCTCTAATAAGTTCTTTCTTAAGGACTCATTTTCCCTTAATAGGTTGGACACACACAGAGCCAATTCATCATTCCTAGATTTAAGCGTATCACTCACCTCATGGTTAGGATTGTTCATCCCTATATTACTTTTCTTATGCAGATCTGAGAGTTCTAATTTCAGATTGCATATGGTTGAATCTTTGTCCTGAATCTGGGTTTTTAAGTGGTTAATTTCAAAAAATTCTCGAAATTCTGGGAATTCCGGATTTATGCAGGTGTTTGTAGTAAGAAAACTTTCTTCTCTTTGTTGTATTGCAATTTCCAAGGAAATGCAATGTTTTTCAAGAATTGAGTATTTGTTTGAAAGTTCATCATAAACCCCTTTTTCAACCATGTCATTTGTTTTGAAGATTTTAGATTCAGGCTTAACCAAGAAACATTTATCAATATCGTGATCAGAGTTAGGATAAAAATGATCAGGCACATTAGTGGATGCATTATGTTGATCAGTTAAGGGTACCTCATCACATAACTCCGGATCATTTGCTGGGATGGCATCTGTATTCTCCTCATGCATAACAGGAGGTACTGAAATGCAATCTGATTCAAGCTTTTCTGACTCTGAGCCTTTGTATTCAACTGATCCATTACCCGATTTATCACAACTTTCACTTAATTTTATCTGACACCCATTCAACACATTCAACTAAAAATTCTCTTGAGCAGCTTCCCTAATGTACATTTCCACATTATCCATAAGTTGGATAAATGTGTTGATGTACTCATGAATTTCCATTCCAGTATGTTTCTTGAATGAAATTCCAGTCACGTATTGATCAAAGTCTGCGGAATATTCCCCATTGATAAATGGCTGAAATTGGTTGTAGATTACTTGAAGTGCAGCATTCGAGTCATCCATTAATACCTTCTTTTTGGTAATTTGAAGCTTCAGTTGTTCTAAGTTTAGCAACACAGTTCTTGTCAATGTGGATAAGTCCTGACGGAAGAGAGCACTGCATGTTCGATCCCTAGTTGTGGATAACAGTTGTGTGAGGTGCTGATGAAGTAGTTGAAAGGACTCAATGTTGCATTCCATTTGCCTTGCATCATGTGTCATTAATAAGTGTGATTCAGTGAAATTTGACTCAGAATGTGAAGGGTTTTGATCAAAATTTGCTGAATCAATCATGTTTAAACATTCTGAATAGCAGACAGTTTCATTGTTCTGTGAGGTATCATAGAGTTCAAGTACTTTGGAGATTAAGGGGTCAGTGATGTATGTCATTGTGTTGATGGATATTAGATATGAGTAACTTGCATCAATTCACCAAGTTGCTATAAAGACAAGTCGCTAATAGAACAACTCGTCAAGAACAATAAAACCAAGTCGCTAGAAAATTTAGAACCAAGTCGCTAATCCCCAAGTCACTAGGTAGCAACTCGCTAAACCTCAAGTTACAGTGAATCAAGTCGCTAAGCCCAAGTCGCTGAACGCAAATCGCTATGGTACCAAATTGCTAAACAGTCAAGTTGCTAAGGAACAACTCGCTAAGTATCCAAATCGCTAAGAGACAACTCGCTAAGAACTAAAAGTACAAGTCGCTAGAAATAATGAAAGCAAGTCGCTAGCCGTAGTGGAGAATCCACTAACTTGTACTGTTTGTCGGCTTGTCTCAATACACAAGTCGCTACGATCAAGTCGCTACGACTAACACTGCAACTAGCTAAAAATTACTGAAGCAAGTCGCTACGAAGAAATTTAACTCCGAGACTCAAGTCGCTACCATGAAAAACTTCAAAACCACACTTTTTAATCCAAAACAAGCCCAACCACAGTGATTCAAGCTTTCCAAATCAAAACCCAAGCACTTACAATGATTCTAAAAACAAAAGTACATTCAAAATTCAAACTCTAACACAAGAAATGATCCAAATGATGCAAAAACCACTAAACTTTCTCAAACTCAAAAACCATCTAAAACCACTAGAAATCCAAGGATATGTAAGAGAGATGATCAAACCATGGCTCTTGATACCATTTGTAACATATTGGATTTCACAATCACACAAGCAATCACAAATATGGGCGTATAATTATATGGTTTTAGAGAGAGAAAGTGTGATATTCTAGTGAGAGAAACACATGGAAGGTTAGATTCCAAATGAACATCCAACCCTCTCCCTTGTGGGGAGAGGGCTATTTATACAAAGAAGCACGCCCTCCTTCGGGCTGTGGATCAGGCATACAGTGGTAAAGACCCATCCTTCCTCCACGGTGTTGCACTAGACTATGCTACGCTAATAACTAACTAACAAATAACATGCTAAACAGTATGTCTACGAGCTAACTTAAGCTAGATAGCATTAGGGGTGACCGATGCTTCACTATAGAATTTCCAATTCCTAACACTATGAACTATGTACCTATCTCTACAGGTACATCTTCTTATGATTTTGCAGGTTCAGAAGAGTTTCTTGATGATGATGAATCTAGCAAGGATAAAGTAGATGATCAAGATGAATTCAGTTTGCCACTTTGGGACTATGCAGATAATGATGATATTCCAAGGACTGGAGATGCTCAACCTTCTAATGATTTTGGAAAAGAAGGAGCTTGTCATATGAACACTGCAAATCATGAAAACAGTGGAAATTCAGATTCCGCTGCTAGGCCAGAAGTTTTCACTGCAACACCAGAAGTGGATAATTCAACTCCAGTTATAGAGGAAGCTCAAGCCAATGATGTTGAAATCTCTAATATGCCAAGTGAGATTGCAGTTCCTCAGACTCCCCATACTTCAATTCATAAATCACATCCTCTTGAAAATCTGATTGGGGATGTCAATTTACCAGTGAAGACAAGAATACAATCCAAATTGCCTGATATTCATGGATTTGTTAGTGAACTCTATAAATCTGAGAATCATGAAGGCAAGAATGAATGTCTATTCATGTGTTTTCTGTCACAAATGGAGCCAAAGAATGTATACAAGGCACTTGAAGATGAAAGTTGGGTGGAAGCAATGCAAGAAGAGTTGCTCCAGTTCAAGATTCAAAAGGTTTGGGTGCTTTGTGATTTACCTCATGGCAATAAGGTAATAGGTACAAAATGGGTGTTCAGAAACAAGAAGGATGAAAGAGGAATTGTTATCAGAAACAAGGCTAGGCTTGTAGCTCAAGGATACACTCAGGAGGAGGGTATTGACTATGAAGAAGTGTTTGCCCCAGTTGCACGAATTGAAGCAATCAGGCTGTTCTTAGCCTATGCATCCTTTATGGGCTTTAAAGTCTATCAAATGGATGTAAAGAGTGCTTTTCTATATGGGCAGATTGATGAGGAGGTATATGTTTCACAACCTCTAGGCTTTGAAGACCCTGACTATCCAAACAAAGTGTATAGGGTGATTAAAGCTTTGTATGGCTTGCATCAGGCACCAAGAAAATGGTATGAGACCTTAACTACTTATCTTCTTGATAATGGGTTTCATAGAGGCAGAGTGGATCAGACTTTGTTCATCAAGAAAGACAAGAATGATATCTTGCTGGTTCAAGTATATGTTGATGATATCATTTTTGGTTCTACAAAGACAGAGATGTGCAAAGAGTTTGAGAAGCTAATGAAAGATGAGTTCAAGATGAGTTTTATGGGTGAACTCACATTCTTTTTGGGACTTCAAGTACAACAAAGACCAGATGGTATTTTCATCAATCAAGATAAATATGTGGCTGAAATACTAAGGAAGTTCAAGTTCTCTGATGCAAAGTCATCGAGCACCCCTGCAGACAATACTACACATCAACTTTTGAAGGAAAATAGTGGTGAAGCAGTTGATGTGCATATGTACATATCTATGATTGGTTCTTTGATGTATCTTACATCATCTAGGTCAGACATTATGTTTGCAGTATGTGCTTGTGCAAGGTTTCAGGTCACTCCCAGGTTCTCACACTTGACTGCTGTGAAGAAGATTTTCAGATATCTTAAAGCATTTCCTAATCTGGGATTACGGTACCCTAGAGAATCACCTCTAGAATTGGTTACTTAGTCAGATAGTGACTATGCTGGAGCTAGTTTGGATAGAAAATCTACTACAGGTGGATGCCAATTTCTTGGAAATAGACTGGTGTCATGGCAGTGCAAGAAACAAACAATGGTGGCAAATTCATCAACTGAGGCAGAGTATGTGGCTGCTGCAAGTTGCTGTGCTCAAGTTCTATGGCTTCAAAATCAACTTTTGGACTATGGGTACAATTTTATGAATACCATCATTTATATTGACAATAACAGTACCATTTGCATAATTAAGAATCCAGTTCAACACACAAAGACTAAACATATTGAAATTAGACACCATTTTATAAGAGATTGTTTTGAGAAAAGGCTAATCCAAGTTGTCAAAATCCATACTGATGATAACTATGCTGATTTATTAACAAAAGGTCTTGATGTGGGTAGATTTCAATACTTGGTAACAGGTAATGCTTAATCCATAAAATCTTTGTGTCTAATGGTCTTTGGTGTTGAGGGGAGATTCTTGGTGCTAACATTGTTGTATAAGTTTGTATATGTTTTGTGCTTGTATTTTTGCTTGTTCAATAACCTATGTGCATCAAAGATGGGAGTTGATCATAAAAGGTGTATAACTGAGACACACAACAAATGGTTATTGATTCACCATGTCTAATCCTCATAAGAATCAACTAGTCCAGAGCAAACAGCTACTGGTAAAGACTTAACAAATCCGTTTATGGTTGATAGTTTACCAAAAACTATATGGTTATCAACTCACCATATTCTTTATGATTAAGAGTTGGCTAGTCCATAGCAAACGGCTCATGGTAAAGACATATCAAATCCGTTGATAGCTGGTAGTTTGCTAAAAACTATGATAAGAGCAGTCAAATTTTTCATATGTTTTACTTACCACTGCTCTTGAAAATTTTTGTGAAAAATTACCACTGCTAGTTCACAGTTTCCACTGACAGTGTTATTTTTACCACTGTTGATCTAGCCGTTACAACTGTTGTGTCAGTAACAAATTTTTTACTAGCCGTTGAGAGAAATTGCTTTCCATATTTATAGGGTAAAATTTTTAGAAGGTTATCTACTTTCCAAATTGCAATTTATCCTCTTAAGATAAATCTTTTCCTTAGATAATCTTTCTTGCGCAAAACTCTAAAACCCTAACAGTATATATCTTTTCTCTCAATTGGCAAGTTATTCATACAATTCATACTAACACAACATATTTTTCATCAAAAGATACTATGGCACCTATAACTTTTGCAGATGAGCACAACCAAGTGGCCTATTTGGAAAAGTCAAACGACAAGAGTGGCCCTGTTTTTCATCAGATTGTTGACTTTCTAAACACTACTCATATAAGGTATGCTTTACTACTCAATCCAACAATCTATGTCTCTCAAATCAACCAGTTTTGGACCTCTGTTCAGTTCATCACTATTGAAGATGGAGACACACATGAGACTGTGGATGCTCTTAGAGCCACAGTGGATGGGGTAACTATTGATGTTACTGAGTCATCCTTGAGGAGAATTCTCCAATTGGATGATCTCAATGGTATCATCACATTACCCATGCCAGAAATTCATGAAAATCTTTCATCCATGGGGTATGATACCACTGACAAAAAGGATACTTTCAAAAAGAGTGGTTTCTGTCCTCATTGGAGATTTTTAATACATACTCTTTTACATTGCCTAAGTCCTAAGAAAACTTCTTATGAACAATTCAGTTCAACAATGGCTTACCCTTTGGTTTGTCTAGCCATTGATAGGATTTTTAATTGGTCTAAATATATTTTTACAAGTATGCAAGGCAATGTAAAGAGTTCAACAAAAATTTTAATGTATCCAAGGTTTGTGCAAGCAGTGTTAAATGAATTTGAACTGCAACCCCATACAAGAGTTTATAAAATCCGTTGCCTTAAGCCTAAAGTTTTTCAAAACATGGATAAGGATGGCAATAGGGTTGTTACACCACTTTTTCCTCAAATGCTTGCAAAGATTTCACAGGTACAGGGTGAAGATGCAACAATCCCAGTTGTATCTGAGTTCCAAACATTATCTACATTCCACCAGTTACTCACACTTATGAGAGGAGGCAAGAACAGCCAACTTCTCTCATCACAACACAACATGTCCCTAATCCTTTTGGTTTAGGAAAAAGCAGTGGTGGTTCCAGGCTTCAACCTAGTCCAACTAGGGAGGAATCTGAGCCAATGCCCTATGATTCACCTCTCGCAACAGGTCACACAGTTGGAAGTGTTTAGGGCAGTGGGCAACCAATGGAATTGATGGAACTTTGTACCACATTAGCTAAGCAGGTTGAATCTCTGGATAAAGACTTGGCACAATTAAAGGAGCAACATGCCAAGGATGTTACACAATTGAAAAAAGAGATTCAGACTTTGAAGACATAGTTGCAGGGGTTGAAACAGCAAAGGAAAACTGCAAAGATAGTGATGTCATCTCCATCCCAAACAGGGGAGGGAAACAGATGCTGAAACCAAGGGGAGGAGAATTGATTTTGGAGATGAAGGTGATTCAGGTGCAGATTTTGATTTTGGAGAAAAAAAAAGGTACTGAGGAAGGTGATATTCAAGAAGAAATTCCTCAACAGCAACCAGAGCAAGCAACTACCACTGATACCATTCCCATTGCAGAGCAAATAATTCCCATTGTTGGAATAGATATTACCACTGCAGAGAAAGAAATTGAAAACAATAAGAAGGAGAAAGGTAAAGCAGTTGTGCAAAGTAAAGAGCAACCAAAAAGGAAGGTTTCAAAGAAAGAACAAGCTCAAATTGCTCATGATACAGAAGTTGCTAGAAAAATCACTGAAGATGAAGTTGCAAACAAGAAAAAGCTAGATGAACTAGAGATTGCAGACTTCATGGAGGCTAAAAGGCTGGACAGAATGGAAACCACTGATCCAATGGATGTAAATCCACTTTCCACTGTTCCACCTACAATTTTCAGAGAAAAGACTCCAGAGTTTAGCTATGTACCTACAGAACAAGAGATTGAGTTCTTGATTGCTAATGATCCAGTAGTCAAGAAGAAGGCAATTGACCTAGTTGCAGATAAGTCTTTAACTGAAGAACAAAGAACAACACAGTTGAAGGACTTCATTCAAATGAAGAATAATCAAGCACTTCAAGATGCAATTGGTTCAGTCAGAAAGGGTCAAAAGAAACCAAGACAACCAACCAAGGCACAAGTTATCTCAAGGATGAAAGATTATTGTTGCAGTGTTGGTGGCTGGAAAAAGCATCAGTTCAAAGGGATGACTGATGATAAGGTTGAAGGTATCTACTACAGAGTTAAAAGGCAAGATCAAGACTTTATTCCTATGAACTCTGAAGAAGAAGAGAGAAGATATCCTCATCTGAAGAGAAAAGCCAAAGAGAGTGAACCTCAGACACACAAGAAAACAAAGTTTGCTGAAGAACAAGAAGTTCAAACTGAGAAATTCACTGAAGAACAGCTGACTGGTATGATTGTGATTGAAGAAGAAGATTTTTATCCTGACCCACTGCAAGTCAGACATCCTATTGTTGATTGGGAAGTGTACACTGCTAGCAATTTTGCTCCAACATGGAAGATTACAAGGCTAGGTGGTGAAACTTCATCATTCATTCAGTTTGAAGAACTCATCAAAGCATGTGACAGACATGATCTGGATACATTGTGGAGATTAGTTCAAGAAAGGTTTGATGCTGACAAGCTTAAAGATATGAAGGAAATGCAGTTATGGGTTGATCTAAGAAGGCTCTATGAACCAGATGCTAATGATACTTTCTGGAAGTTTGAAGCTCAATGTGTTGGTACTACATGGACTTACTATGATTCATGTGAAGTTCATCATGTTTCTACAAATACTGGAGTGGATGCATTTATGTTTGCTGAGAAAGAATACCCACTCAGAGCTGGAGTTCTCACTGTAATGTTATCTACAACATTAAGGGTTCATGAAGATAATGAGAAGGTCAGAGCTTTGCTACATAGGCTTCAAGATCAATGTTCAAGAGCTATTCAGGATTTAAAAAGAAAGTGAAGTGTTTGGAATAATTCCCAAATCCTTGCAGATGATAAAGATTGAAGAAACTAATTGATTTGCAGAGAAATCATAAGTTTAGGGGAGGATTGTTGGGAATAAAACTAACAGTTACCACTTATAAGCTTGTGAAAAACACTGCTAAAGAATGCACTAGCAGTGGAAATAGATTACCACTGCTAGTACATATATTACCACTGCTATTAGGATAATTGTTATGTATCCGTGTATTGTTAAGTATAGAAAAGATCTTGTGTATATTCTATATAGTTATCATTATACTTATCTTGTAAAGGACTCCTTGTGTTATAAAAGGAGATCCTAGGTCATTGTTTAAGGTACAGAAAAACTCACGTATGTTTCAAGGTGTAACCCTAGTGATAAGAAAGATCACTCGTATTATTCATAATAATATTAAAGCTTTGTGTTACATTGTTCTCACTTATAATACATCCTATAAATTCATATTCTGAGTATTACTAAGTATATTCCGCGTACTTATTAATATAAATCAAAGTATCACTAACACAAGGTGTGTGTTTAGATCCATCACACTATGTTATGAGCTTTATAGATTTAGTATCGAGGAGGCCACCTCGGTCACATTCGAAGATTGGAGTTGGTAATTATGCCAACAGTTGGAGAAAAGGTAGTGTGCCCATCAATGACACATCTACCTAGTATTTCATGATCCGGTTTCTTGACTTTAAAACTTGAACTTTGGGCGGACAATAAGTGGTGATGACTTGGTTATAGATTTAGACTACCTGCTTGTTTTTTTATTTTACACCATTTATTTATCCCATGTCTTATCCTACCCTTTAGTCATGAAGCATGTCTAGGTGATGCAGCGAGCAATCTTTGGTGTCTTGGCCATGGATTTGGTCATGTATCATTGATTTTGTCCACTTCGCCGTGACATGTTAGTAATGACGAGTCACCCCTTAACCTTTGTCCTGTCTACCCATATTGCCTTCGAGAATTGTTTAGCCCTTAACTCTAGTGGTGGAGATTTGTGTAACCGCCAAGCTTATGATAGAATGCATGCTATGACTGTGTGATTGAGTGAACACCCCCGGAAATTGACACTTAGAATAGTTGAGAGATTTGAGTGTTTCGTTCCCATTTCGTGAGGTGTACGGCTTTGTTTTATTCTAGCATAAGGGATTTGTAAACTTATATTTTCTAGATTTTGGGAGATATCTTTTTAGGAATCTTTCTAATAAGGTCTACTTGAGGGCAAGTAGAGTTCAAGTGGGGGGATATTTGATAACATCAAATAGTCATGAATATTAAGTGTCAATTTCCCCCGATAATGCTTGTAATTTATATCATTTATATGGATTTACGCTTGTTTTCCATTGTTTTCCACTTTCAGGTAAATTACGAGCATTGGAGCTAAAGAGACGCGGAACTGGAGAAATATCAAAAGATTTATCATAGTATGATGACTTTGAAGAAGTTACGGCGTAACTCATCTCTCACATTACGCCATAACTAAAGCGTGACTCAGAAGACCAACTCATATGAAGGTTACGGCATAACTCTCCCCAAAGGCTACGACGTAACTATATTAGGTCAAATGAGGTTCCACGCCGCTGATAACTACACCGTAACTATTTCATCAACTACGGCGTAACCAAGTTTATTGAACACTACGGCGTAACCACTAATAAGGTTACGCCGTAACTAGCAGATCTAGTGCAAAATACGAAGGAATTGAAGGTTACGGCGTAACTCTTGTTATAGTTACGCCATAACCCAGATCTGGCCTATAAATACCCCACGAATTCTAGCATTTCTAATCATCCCATTCCACACACAACAACAAGAGAACGTGGGAAAAAGCTAAAAGCAGGTCTAGAGGAGCATACGGAGCTGTCTCCAAGGGAGAAATCACTCCCCTACGATAAGCATTAGCATTTTATCTTTTCTTTACTTTCGATTCATGTATTTCATACCTTTGAATATTGAATTGATTTGTATGGTTAATATGAGCGGCTAAGCACCTCTTGGTGCTGACCTAGTTATGATTCCTTAAATGTTTTGTTTGCGTTTACATTACTTCCGTATAATTATTTCTAAGTGTATGCATGCATAGTTTATTGGTAGCTACCCTTGTTTCGGTAGCTTTGAATGGCGGTAGAGGCCAATTTACTAAGAGATATGACCAACTGACCCTAGGTGAGCGGACTGAGACGGGAAGGGTAAGATATGACCAACTGACGACCCTTTCTACTTGTGTGATTTGACCAACTGATCACCTACCGTTTGGATGAACTTAAGAATTAGGGGGTGAGTGTTTAAGTTGCTAACGCCCGGGCACTCACTATTGTAAATCTAGCATGTAGCGGTACTTAATGACTTGGCTTAGGGGACCAGGAATAATAGGACTTATGAGGGGACACCTGACTTCTCCTGTGGTGGCATCTTTGCTGATAGGTTAGAGCGAATTGACCAAATGCTGTCCTCTCGACTTTGACCCCACCTGAAGTAATTGGAAGTAAGTAGACGTAGACATTACTAGCTAAGAGGAATGACTAGGTTAGCACCACTATCCTCTATTGATATATCCTTTACCTTTATTTGTTTTTATCTGCTTTAGTAGTTTAATAATTAATTCCTAATCAAAACCAATATTAAATATTGTGACACCTAGACTTAGTAATAATCCAACATACATAACTCTTGGGACGACCTCGGCTTTACCGAATACTACACTACACGCGACCGGGTACACTGCCCGTTAGTGCATTAGGGTAGACCATAGGTATAACGAGACTTTATAAATATTAAAACATAACGAGATCGCTAAATATGAATAAACGTTTTTACGGTTTATTTGTATTAACAATCTCCCCCTTTTTGTTGATGACAAAACATAACGTTATGATGAGTAAAACTTAAGATTAGATGTATGTTTTGAAAGTATATGTAAGTTTTACTTCTTCTCCCCCTTTTTGTCGAAACAAAAAGTGATCCTAAGGAAGAAATAAATTGTGGAATAAAAAATAAGTATGATCCACAAAGCACTAGCTCCTCCTTGATGATAGCTCCCCCTAGAATTGGGCGTCAAGTGAGAAAATATAATACCTACAAAAAAAATGTTAGTAGTAACATGCAATATAATCTTGTATAGGAAAAGAAACAAGATAGAGAGCCAAGGTACGTAAACAAAGCCTTGTAATAAAATATCAAAGTGTAGTGGTATATATACCACATACAAAATGTAAAACTAAGAACAAGGATTGTTCTTTAAAATGACTCGAAAGAAAAGAAACAAAATAGAGAAAATAATATTATCATTTCTTCCATGCTTGCATATGGGTTAATTATGGAAGTTTTGGTGAGTGATAATGTTGATGCGATCAAGGATATGATTGAGTATGAACCGCATCTCGTCCCTTATTTCCATTGCGAGATCCCTAGTGGATTGACAATGTTTGCAAGAGAGATGGTGAGGGAGGTATTGGTGGATGGTTTCCGGGTAGGTTTGATTTGTGGAGTGCGGAATAGGTGGTGGAAATGTTGGAAAATATGGATCAAAGTCCATGATGTTGGTGAGTGGTGGTGGATAAGAACCTAGATGTTCTTGTAAGGTGATGGGAGGTAGAGGTGGTGATGTTTCAAGCTCTTTGTAGAATGTATTTGGAGATGTTGGAGGTGTTAAAAAGACATGTTCTTTTGAGTTTAAATTAGAGGCTAGTTGGGTAGTTTTTGATGGTCGAAATGGTGCGGGTGGTGGACTAGAAACGGGTAGTGGAATTGTTTTTGGAGTCTTAAGGAGTTCCGCTAGGGTGATTTGGGTGTCAAGTTGAGACTCGTTAGGTGAATGTGGTGATGAACTTGTGGGAGATGATGGAGGTGCTACAATGTAGTCATTTGGTGGAGAATGAGTAGTTGGTGATTGGCTTTTTGACAAAGGTTTAGATAAGCAACAAGGTCGGATGCTAATCCGTGCGGTTCTCCTAGATTTGGTTGGTGGTGGTACTACGGAAGTTGGTACGATGAAGTTTTGGATTTCTTGAAAAGGGTTGTTTTCACTAGATAGTTCATCAATGTTTGAGGATCTTTTTGGTGACATGATGATGGTTGTTAGTGAGGTTGAAAGTGATGGATATGCAAGCATTTTGGAACCTTATTTATAGAGCAAATAATGCATTGCAATGAATGCTAAAACCAAAATGTGGAGTATAATCTAATGATTAGATATGAACTTAAGGCATGTGATCATGTGAACACAAGCATTAAGTAACATATTCATTAGTAATAAACCTAAAATGTTGAAAATATGAAAGTTTCTAGCCAAAGTGAGAAAAATAAGAAAAAAATTTGGCTATTGTGGCACAGTTCCTACGGATCCAACCCTTTAGGGATCCGTCCAGCGTAAATGCTGGGATCCGTGGAACTGGTTTTCTCAGGCAGCTGAAAATTTTGCTTTTGGAAATAATAGTGCCTAGTGTGTGCCTATATGAAAACCATGTGGAGTTGCGGTTATCTCGACTCCTTTTAAAGAGGAAAAATAAACAAAGAAGTGAAAAGGCATATATATATATATATATATATATATATATATATATATATATATATATATATATATATATATATATATATACGTGAGATAACCCGAGTGCTCCTTAATTCATTTTTGCTTAATTGAATGTACCCGAAAACACATATTAGTTATGTATTCCCTTTTGCATTCAAAAGACATGATATGCAATGAAAAAGGTTTTTACTTTTTATTAAAAATGAAAGAAAATGTTTGTCCTAGACGTGAGAGTGATTTGAGAAAAATAATACGGGGAGAAATATCTTTTTAGAAAATATTTCGAAGAATTTCTTGTAGAGAAAAAATTATCTTGAGTTTTGAAAATAAATCCCCATATTGTTTGTGAGTTGTGTGAAATAGAGATCCTAGACTCAGAAAAGAAGGTAAGGCAAACGTTTATGTACCTTGTTGAATGAAAATATTTCACGACGATTGTTCCATAAGACCAAGACCTAGACGAAGCAAGTTGAATTGTTCCCGCTTCAACGGTTTGGTGAGAACGTCGGCTATGTTGTCTTCGGATGACACTTTATCAATAGAAATGTTCCCCTTTTGAACATTGTCTCTTAAGAAGTGATGACGGATCTCTATATGCTTGGTACGAGAATGCTACACCGGATTTTTTATTAAATCAATAGCACCTTTGTTGTCGCATAAAATGGCAATGTCACTTAGATGGATGTCGTAGTCAACTAACACTTGTTTCATCCATAGTGCTTGTTGGCATGCTTTGCCGGTGGAGACATATTCGGCTTCGGTTGTTGATATGGCCAATTCCGTTTGCTTCTTTGAGAACCAAGATGTTAAACAACACCCCATGAAAGTGCAAACACCACTTGTACTTTTTCGATCAACATAATCACCTGCATGGTCGGAATCTGCATATACAATAGTTTCTACCCCCGTCCCCATGGGATACCATAATTCCAATTGAGTAGTACCCTTAATATATCTAAATATTCTTTTGACGGCTTCTAGGTGTGAAGTTTTAGGGTCTTCTTGAAACCTAGCACAAAGACATACACTAAACATGATATTCGACCGACAAGCCGTAAGGTAGAGAATACCACCAATCATGCCACGGTATTTGGTGTTATCAACAGATTCACCGTCTTCATCTTTGTTGAGTTTGGTATCGGATGACATTGGTGTTCTTATTGGTTTTGACTCTTCTAATCCGAATTTATTTGCATTTCTTTTATGGATTTGGATTGATTAAAGAAGATACCATCTTCTAGTTGTTTGATTTGTAGACCAAGAAAGAAACTTAATTCTCCCATCATACTCATTTCAAACTCATCATGCATGATTCTTTAGAAATCATCACACATGTCTTGACAAGTCGATCCGAATATAATATCGTCCACGTATGTTTGAACAATAATTATTTGTGAGTCATTTTTCTTTGTGAAAAGTGTATTGTCAACTAACCCCATGGTATAGTCGTTTTTGATTAAAAATGACTTAAGTTTATCATACCAAGCCTTTGGGGCTTGTTTAAGACCGCAGAGAGATTTCTTAAGTTTGTACACGTGATTATGTATTTTGAAATCGATAAAGCCCGAAGGTTGAGCTACATAAACTTCTTCATTAATAAAACCATTTAGAAAAGCACTTTTAATATCCATTTGAAAAAGCTTAAGATCATGAGCACAAGCATAAGCAAGAAGTATTCTTATAGACTCTAATCTAGCTACGGGAGCATAGGTCTCATCAAAGTCTATGCCTTCTTGTTGGTTATACCCTTGAGCAACAAGTCTAGCTTTATTTCTAGACACGACACCGTTTGCATCTAACTTCTTTTTATATACCCATTTTGTTCCGGTTATGGGTTGGTTTTTAGGTGGAGGGACAAGTGTCCAAACATTGTTAGAAATAAATTGATTTAACTCTTCTTGCATAGCCATTACCCAACTTTCATCTTTTATGGCTTCTTGAGTGTTTTTAGGTTCTATGGTTGAGACAAAACAAAATAGACTACTTTGGTTTTGGACTTGAGATCTTAAGGTTCTTTAACTTAACTTTCTTATAACCTTTTCTACGGGATGATATTTAGACTCTTTAATATTGATGATTTCATTGTATAATGGTTCATCTTCTTTATTTATATTTTGGGCAAATGATAAAAAATATATATATATATATATATATATCATACTTGCCACCATTTTCTCTTGTGGGTAGCGAACAAAAAAATTTGCTTTTGTGGGTACTATACTTTCAAATTCATCCTCTTTAGGGTATTTTGCGAAATTTTTGGACATTTTTGCCCCTCTTAGCTAATAGAAATTTTTTTTCCCGAAAGGCAAAAATGTCACATAGTACCCTAAAGAGGATGAATTTGAAAGTATCGTAGCCACAAAAGCAAAAAAATTTGTTTGCTACCCACAAGAAAAAATGGTGGCTAGTATGATACCCTTTTTTTTTTTTTTTTTTTTTTTTTTTTTTTATCATTTGCCCTTATATTTTCTTTGATTTCTAGGACTTCACTTTCTATTAACTCGTCATCGACAAGAGGTAGGGTAGTTTTAGGTTGACTCTCGTCAAATTTTACGTTTAAAGATTCTTCAACTTTCATGGTTTCTTTATTTAGTATTACGTATGCTTTACTATTAGGAGAATATCTTAAGAAGATACCTTCGGTTGATTTAGGATCGAATTTATTTAAATAATCTTTAGTATTAGAGTAAAGTCCAAAATACATCCCTATGGTTTGCCCTTTGTCTCGCTTTACATCCCTAAACTTTTTTTTGGCACAAAACCATCCATCCGTTAGTAAAGTTGGCACAAATACATCCCTCTATTAGTAAATTCAGTTAATAAGGACTAACGGAGCAAAATTTTCTCCGTTATCTCCTAACGGAAGAGAAAATATTTGCACCGTTAGTCCTTAGGACTAACGATGCAATAAAATAAATTGCATCGTTAGTCCTAAGGACTAACGGTGCACTCCACCGCCACCTACCACCCAACGCCATCACCCCCCCCCACCTCCACCGCCGCCACATACCGCCACCACTGCCACCACTACACCACCACCTCCACCCACCACCACCCAACGCCACCACCCCCCACCTCCACCGCCGCCACCCACCACCACCCAACGCCACCTCCACCTAATGCCACCTCACGATTTCCACCCACCGCCACCAAGCAAGCACTACACCACCACATCCACTCAAACCATTGCCACACACACACCAACACCAACCACCACCTATTTTGTTGATGGTGGTGGTAGCGCTGGAGGTGGGTGGCAGTGATGGTGGCGTGGGGTGGAGGTAGGTGGTGGTGGCAGTGGTGGCGGTGGTGGAGGTGGTGGGTGGCGGTGGTGGTTGGTTGTGGTGGCAGTGGTGGCGGTAGATGGCGATGGTGGAGGTGGTGGTGTTGGGGGGCGGGTGGCGTGGGTGGTGGTGGTGGCGGCGCGTGGGGTTGAGGTGGGGGGGGTGGCGTTGGGTAGGGTGGGTGAAGGTGGCGTTGGGTGGTGGTGGGTGAAGGTGGCGTGGGTGGTGGTAGTGGTGCGTGGCGGGTGGGTGGGCCAGGTGGTGCGTTGGGTGGTGGTGGGTAGAGGTGGCATAGGGTGGTGGTGGTGGAGGTAGTAGTGGCAAGTGGTGGCGGTGGTGGAGGGGGGGGGGGGATGGTGGCGGTGGAGTGGTAGGCGGTGGTGGGTGGTGGCGTTGGGTGGTAGGTGGCGGTGGAGTGCACCGTTAGTTCTTAGGACTAACGATGCAATTTATTTTATTGCATCGTTAGTGCTAAGGACTAACGGTGCAAATATTTTCTCTTCCGGTAGGAGATAACGGAGAGATATTTGCACCATTAGTCCTTATTAACTGAACTTTCTAACAGAGGGATGTATTTGTGCCAACTTTACTAATGAAGGGATCGTTTTGTGCCAAAAAAAAGTTTAAGGATGTAAAGCGAGACAAAGGGAAAACCACGAGGTGTATTTGGACTTTACTCTTAGTATTAAGTATGAAACATTTACTACCAAACACTCGAAAGTGTTCTAACGAAGGCTTTTTGCCTCGTAGTAACTCGTATGTAGTTTTTCCTAAGAATGGTCTAATTAGGACTCGGTTTAGTATATAGGTTGATGTGTCGACGACATTGCACCAAATTTTTTGAGGAATAGATTGCTCATTAATCATGGTGCGACTCATTTCTTGTAGGGTTCTATTTTTCCTTTCAACTACTCCATTTGATTGTGGAGTGCGAGGACCCGAGAAATTGTGGGTAATACCGTTAGCATCACAAAAAGCTCCGAATTGCACTTCATTATCAAACTCCCGACCATGATCCGTTCTAATTGACACAATAGGACTTCCTAGTTGTCTTTGGATTTTCTTACTTAATATTTCAAAGTAATCGAATGTTTCAGTTTTATTCTTTAAAAATTTAGTCCATGTATACCTAGAGTAATCATCCACTATAACCAAAGTATAGAAGTTACCTCTATAACTTTGAATAGCGGATGGACCAAATAAATATATATGTAGTAATTCTAGACACTTAGTTGTAGAAACCATATTTTTAGCTTTATAACTAGCATGGACTTGTTTTCCTATGTTACAAGCATCACAAAAATGATGTTCGTATTTTAGTTTGGGTAGGTTTCTTACTAGTTCTTTGGATGATAGCGATTGAAGAAGTCGCATATTGGCGTGACCCAATCTTCGATGTCATAAGGTCGAAGTATCATCCATAGAGGTAAGACAAAGTTTGTCTTTTGGTTCATTTCCTATTTTAATGACATAGACTCCATGTTTTCTAATGCCTCTTCCTATAGTAATACTATTTTTCAATATTTTACTACCGGTTTCACTAAAAAGTAGGTTGCACTTTTTATCACATATTTGACCTATACTTAGTAGATTAAAGTTTAGGTTTTCTACGTGACATACATCGTTAATGGTTAAGGATTTGTGAGAGATTGTACCTTTACCGATGATTTTGCTCTTGCTATTTCCGAACATCACATTTCCTCCATTGAAGGATTCGTATGTGGAGAACAAATCTTTATTACCGGTCATATGCCTCGTGCACCCGCTATCCTGATCCATTCGTTAGATCTAAGTCAACCTTTAGGCAAATAAGAAGAAACAATTAACTCAAAAGTTTGGTCCCCATTTGTTCATGGGTCCATTGGTGTTATACATTTCATTCATATGAGGCATATACGAAAAAGGTGAGAAAGTATTATAAAGGTGTAAAGTTTTAAAATGGAAAACCATTTTGTTGCATTCAAGATCATCCCATTTGATGATGGTTATTCTATGATAAACATTGTTTGGTCTTCTTATAATTGTGTTTGGTTTAGAAAACGATGGACCTTTGTTTTTCATAAAACTTTGATTTTGTTTTAGGGGAGGTGGTTGTTAGACATTTCTAACAGTAACATGGGTTGGTTTCTTCTTGTTAACAATAACAAAGTCGGTTCAAGAGGACGTGGTTGCGTTATTCTACTGTTTACTGGTACAGACCCACGGATCCCTAAATTTACACTAGACGGTTCCTTCTTCAAAGGATCCGTGGCTACAGTAGCCTATTTTTAAATTGCTTTAATGAATTGTGTTTCTTTAATCTCGCTAGTTGACGCAATGTGTTCCTGAATACCTAAACCCTTTTGATTATTACCCGTTTTAACACTATCATGTATTTTATCAAGAGTATTAGTACTTATTCTAGCAATCTTAGAATCAAGATGATCAACTAACGTTTGAAGTTCTACACAAAGCTTGCAATCACTATCTACTTCTTTTCCCTTTTCTAATCTCTTTAATTTATCTTTTAGTTCAAGAACTTCCTTTTCTTATTGTTCATTTTTGTTTTTCAACATCTTGTTTTTGTTAATTACTTTTAGTCTAATTTTGCAAAGCTTATCATATTCAAGATGTAAGGATTCATCATCTAACGATGAACTACTATAATATAGAGAGTCAGAACATACCTCGTTAGAGTCTTTGCCATGAGACAAATTTTTCGTTTCCTTCTCACTCATTCCCCATGAGCCACTTACGAACGCCTTTTGTTCGTCTCGTTTGGGACACTCACTAATGAAGTGATTAGGATCCCCTCATTTGAAACACTTGCGTTCGTCTTCACTTCTTGTCGTCTTTGCCTTTCGCAACCCTTTCTTGTCGCATAAGGTTGCTGACATATCTTCCTTCTCCGAAAGAACTTCTTGAAGTGTTGTACCGCCATTGCATACTCTTCGTCATCACTTTCCAAAGATAAGGTTTCTTCATCGCTTGAGACTTTCTTGGCCTTTAAGACAAGAGATTTGTGCTTCTCTTTCTTTTCCTTTGAAACTTCGGAGTCTTTAGCGAGGACGAGCTCATAGACTTTTAGGGTGCCTATGAGTTCATCGAGAGTGAGGATTGACAAGTCTTTGGATTCTTCGATGGCCGTCACCTTTGTCTCCACTTGATGGAAGCGCCTTAGAAATCTCTGACATGATTACGACTAGAGAAAGACTCATCAATTGCTTGTAATGAAGTAATAATAGTATTTAAGTTAGCAAAAGAATTATCTATACTATCCTCATCCAATATTGAAAATTGTTCATATTGTTGAACAAATAAATCAATTTTGTGGTTTTTAACTTGTTGATTTCCTTGGTGTGTTACAACTAAAGAATTCCAATTTTCTTTAGAGGTTTTAAGCATAGAAATTCTTTCAAATTCCTTTTTAGGTAAGGCATTGTATAAAACCATTTTTGCCTCACTATTTTTGGAAAGCTTTTTCTTTTGGTCGTCGGTGAGACAATCATGAGAAATTTTTACTTCGTTGCCGGTTTTATCATCTTTTCTAGTAGCTTGAAAATCACTTTCAACAATAATATATCAAAGATCAATATCTTTTGATTTCACATAAGTTTCAAATCTATTTGTCTAATAAATAAAACCATTAGTTTCAAGTAGTGGAGGTCGTTGCATATATTGCCCTTCTTTATAATTTTCAAAACTCATTGTGATCGAAAAGTTTTTAAAATACAATTTACTTTAAAACTTTTGTAAACCTTGCTCTTGATGCCAATTGTGAAAAACTAGAAGGGGGGTTGAATAATTTTACCGATTTTAATTTAAGTTTCAAAGATTTAGATTTGATCTTATGTGAATTCGTATGGATGAATAGATAGTATAAAACAATAAGTAAAGTAAATAATGAAAGCAAGTAAAGTAGAGGATAGAAAGTAGCGACACAAGTGATCTATAATGGTTCGGCTACAAGGACACCTTCCTTGCCCTACTCCGCTCCCGTGTTCCCACTCGAGAGTTCAAGCACTATGTCAACAGCTCCTTCAACCGGTGGGAGAAGCAACCCAACAACGTCGCTTACCTTTTTCTGGTACAAAGCTAAATACCCAGTTCTTTCACGAGGTCGAACCAAACATTATCAAACTATTACACAACAACTATGTGAAATATGAATTACAAGATCTTGCTACAGAAATCTTGTGGATGGACAAATCAATCAATGACCCTTTGCTTGGATGACTTGTAGTATAGCGTGATCTCGCCTTTGAGAAGCACCTATATGAGAATCACAACAAAAGATAGAAGAACTACTAGAATGATCAAATGATCAGAGGTTAGAAGAGTGAGATAATATATGAGAGAGTTGTAAGAAGAAGGGTGAGTAAAAATGAAGAAATGACTCACTATTTATAGGCACAAAAAGCCTTCTGTCCCACGCTTCCGGCGGATCCCTCACTTGGGGGATCCGGCCAGTGCAAACCTAGGGATCCGGCAGTCTGGGTTATACCAGTCCGGATTTGGGGTTGCAAACCGGGTTATGGGTTATGGGTATAAGCCATCGGTCATGGACTTTGGGTCATGGGTACCCAACAAGATAAAATGTATCTAGACAATGGGTCAT
>OU343224.1:328373267-328468033 GCA_910596185.1 Chrysanthemum makinoi
TACGAGGCAAAAAGCCTTCGTTAGAACACTTTCGAGTGTTTGGTAGTAAATGTTTCATACTTAATACTAAGAGTAAAGTCCAAAATACATCCCTGTGGTTTTCCCTTTGTCTCGCTTTACATCCTTAAACTTTTTTTTGGCACAAAACGATCCCTTCATTAGTAAAGTTGGCACAAATACATCCCTCTGTTAGAAAGTTCAGTTAATAAGGACTAATGGTGCAAATATCTCTCCGTTATCTCCTACCGGAAGAGAAAATATTTGCACCGTTAGTCCTTAGCACTAACGATGCAATAAAATAAATTGCATCGTTAGTCCTAAGGACTAACGGTGCACTCCACCGCCACTTACCACCCAACGCCACCACCCACCACCGCCTACCACCTCCACCGCCACCTCCACCCCCACCTCCACCACCGCCACCACTGCCACTACTACCTCCACCCACCACCACCCTATGCCACCTCTACCCACCACCACCCAACGCTACCACCCCCACCTCACGGCCGCCACGCACCACTACACCACCACCCAACGCCACCTTCACCCACCACCACCCAACGCCACCTCCACCCACCACCACCCAACGCCACCACCCCCACCTCCACCGCCGCCACCCACCACCACCCAACGCCACCCCCACCCAACCACCACCTCCACCATCGCCATCTACCGCCACCACTGCCACCACAACCAACCACCACCGCCACCCACCACCTCCACCACCACCACCACCCACCTCCACCCAACGCCACCACCACCATCACTGCCACCCACCTCCAGCGCTACCACCACCATTACCAAAAATAGGTGGTGGTTGGTGGTGGTGGTATAGTGGTGGCAATGGTGGTGAGTGGAGGTGGTGGTGTAGTGGTGGCAGTGGTGGCGGTGGTGGTGGGTGGAGGTGGCATTAGGTGGAGGTGGCGTTGGGTGGTGGTGAGTGGCGGCGGTGGAGGTGGGGGTGGTGGCGTTGGGTGGTGGTGGGTGGAGGTGGTGGTGTAGTGGTGGCAGTGGTGGCGGTATGTGGCGGCGGTGGAGGTGGGGGGGGGGGGTGGAGCAAAATTGCTAGCAGTGTACTCTTCCCAATCAACAATAGGATGTCTGACTTGCAGTGGGTTAGGATAAAAATCTTCTTCTTCAATCACAATCATACCAGTCACCGTTTCTTGATGAATTTCGGTTTGAACTTCTTGTTCTTCACGAAACTTTGTTTTCTTGTGTGTCGAGATTCACTCTCTTTGGCTTTTCTCTTCGATGAGGATATCTTCTTCTTCTTCTTGAGAGTTCATAGGAATAAAGTCTTGATCTTGCCTTTTAACCCCTGTAGTAGATACCTTCAACCCGATTATCATCATCCCTTTGAACTGCTGCTTTTTCCGACCACCAACACTGCAACAATAATCTTTCATCCTTGAGATAACTTGTGCCTTGTTTGGTTGTCTTGGTTTCTTTTGACCCTTTCGATGAACCAATTGCATCTTGAAGTGCTTGATTATTCTTCATTTGAATGAAGTCCTTCAACTGCTGTTTGTTCTTTGTTCTTCAGTGAAAGACTTATCTGCAACTAGGTCAATTGCCTTCTTCTTGACTACTGGATCATTAGCAATCAAGAAATCAATTTCTTGTTCTGTAGGTACATAGCTAAACTCTGGAGTCTTTTCTTTGAAAATTGTAGGTGGAACAGTGGAAAGTGGATTTACATCTATTGGATCAGTGGTTTCCATTCTGTCCAGCCTTTTAGCCTCCATGAAGTCTGCAATCTCTAGTTCATGTAGCTTTTTCTTGTTTGCAACTTCATCTTCAGTGAATTTTCTAGCAACTTCTGCATCATGAGCAATTTGAGCTTGTTCTTTCTTTGAAACCTTCCTTTTTGGTTGCTCTTCACTCTGCACAACCGCTTTACCTTTCTCCTTCTTATTGTTTTCAATTTCTTTCTCTGCAGTGGTAATATCTATTCCAACAATGGGAATTATTTGCTCTGCAATGGGAATGGTATCAGTGGTAGTTGCTTGCTCTGGTTGTTGTTGAGGAATTTCTTCTTGAATATCACCTTCCTCGAGACCTTTTTTTCTCCAAAATCAAAACCTACACATGAATCACCTTCATCTCCAAAATCAATTCTCCTCCCCTTGGTTTCAGCATCTGTTTCCCTCCCCTGTTTGGGATGGAGATGACATCACTATCTTTGCAGTTTTCCTTTGTGCTTCAACCCCTGCAACTATGTCTTCAAAGTCTGAATCTCTTTTTTCAATTGTGTAACATCCTTGGCATGTTGCTCCTTTAATTGTGCCAAGTCTTTATCCAGAGATTCAACCTGCTTAGCTAATGTGGTACAAAGTTCCATCAATTCCATAGGTTGCCCACTGCCCTAAACACTTCCAACTGTGTGACCTGTTGCGAGAGGTGAATCATAGGGCATTGGCTCAGATTCCTCCCTAGTTGGACTAGGTTGAAGCCTGGAACCACCACTGCTTTTTCCTAAACCAAAAGTTACCCCAAGGATGACTCAGTAACATCAATAGTTACCCCATCTACTGTGGCTCTAAGAGCATCCACAGTCTCATGTGTGTCTCCATCTTCAATAGTGATGAACTGAGCAGTCCAAAACTGGTTGATTTGAGAGACATAGATTGTGGGATTGAGTAGTAAAGCATACCTTATATGAGTAGTGTTTAGAAAGTCAACAATCTAATGAAAAACAGGGCCACTCTTGTCGTTTGACTTTTCCAAATAGGCCACTTGGTTGTGCTCATCTGCAAAAGTGATAGGTGCCATAGTATCTTTTGATGAAAAATATGTTGTGTTAGTATGAATTGTATGAATAACTTGCCAATTGAGAGAAAAGATATATACTGTTAGGGTTTTAGAGTTTTGCGCAAGAAAGATTATCTAAGGAAAAGATTTATCTTAAGAGGATAAATTGCAATTTGGAAAGTAGATAACCTTCTAAAAATTTTACCCTATAAATATGGAAAGCAATTTCTCTCAACGGCTAGTAAAAATTTGTTACTAACACAAAAATTGTAACGGCTAGATCAACAGTGGTAAAATACAGCTGTCAGTGGAAACGTGAATAGCAGTGGTAATTTCTCACAAAAATTTTCAAGAGCAGTGGTAAGTAAAACATATGAAAAATTGGACTGCTCTTATCATAGTTTTTAACAAACTACCAGCTATCAACGGATTTAATATGTCTTTACCATGAGAGTCTTTGCTATGGACTAGCCAACTCTTAATCATAAAGAATATGGTGAGTGGATAACCATATAGTTTTTGGTAAACTATCAACCATAAACGGATTTGTTAAGTCTTTACCAGAGTCGTTTGCTCTGGACTAGTTGATTCTTATGAGGATTAGACATGGTGAATCAATAACCATTTGTTGTGTGTCTCAGTTACACACCTTTTATGATCAACTCCCATCTTTGATGCACATAGGTTATTGAACAAGCAAAAATACAAGCACAAAACATATACAAACTTATACAACAATGTTAGCACCAAGAATCTCCCCTCAACACCAAAGACCATTAGACACAAAGATTTTATGGATTAAGCATTACCTGTTACCAAGTATTGAAATCTACCCACATCAAGACCTTTTGTTAAAAAATCAGCATAGTTATCATCAGTATGGATTTTGACAACTTGGATTAGCCTTTTCTCATAACAATCTCTTATAAAATGGTGTCTAATTTCAATATGTTTAGTCTTTGTGTGTTGAACTGGATTCTTAATTATGCAAATGGTACTGTTATTGTCAATATAAATGATGGTATTCATAAAATTGTACCCATAGTCCAAAAGTTGATTTTGAAGCCATAGAACTTGAGCACAGCAACTTGCAGCAGCCCACATACCTGCCTCATTGATGAATTTGCCACCATTGTTTGTTTCTTGCACTGCCATGACACTAGTCTATTTCCAAGAAATTGGCATCCACCTGTAGTAGATTTTCTATCCAAACTAGCTCCAGCATAGTCACTATCTGACTAAGTAACCAATTCTAGAGGTGATTCTCTAGGGTACCGTAATCCCAGATTAGGAAATGCTTTAAGATATCTGAAAATCTTCTTCACAGCAGTCAAGTGTGAGAACCTGGGAGTGACCTAAAACCTTGCACAAGCACATACTGCAAACATAATGTCTGACCTAGATGATGTAAGATACATCAAAGAACCAATCATAGATATGTACATATGCACATCAACTGCTTCACCACTATTTTCCTTCAAAAGTTGATGTGTAGTCTTGTTGCAGGGGTGCTCGATGACTTTGCATCAGAGAACTTGAACTTCCTTAGTATTTCAGCTACATATTTATCTTGATTGCTGAAAATACCATCTGGTCTTTGTTGTACTTGAAGTCCCAAAAGAATGTGGAGTTCACCCATAAAACTCATCTTGAACTCATCCTTCAATAGCTTCTCAAACTCTTTGCACATCTCTGTCTTTGTAGAACCAAAAATGATATCATCAACATATACTTGAACCAGCAAGATATCATTCTTGTCTTTCTTGATGAACAAAGTCTGATCCACTCTGCCTCTATGAAACCCATTATCAAGAAGATAAGTAGTTAAGGTCTCATACCATTTTCTTGGTGCCTGATGCAAGCCATACAAAGCTTTAATCACCCTATACACTTTGTTTGGATAGTCAGGGTCTTCAAAGCCTAGAGGTTGTGAAACATATACCTCCTCATCAATCTGCCCATATAGAAAAGCACTCTTTACATCCATTTGATAGACTTTAAAGCCCATAAAGGATGCATAGGCTAAGAACATCCTGATTGCTTCAATTCGTGCGACTAGGGAAAACACTTCTTCATAGTCAATACCCTCCTCCTGAGTGTATCCTTGAGCTACAAGCCTAGCCTTGTTTCTGATAACAATTCCTCTTTCATCCTTCTTGTTTCTGAACACCCATTTTGTACCTATTACCTTATTGCCATGAGGTAAATCACAAAGCACCCAAACCTTTTGAATCTTGAACTGAAGCAACTCTTCTTGCATTTCTTCCACCCAACTTTCATCTTCAAGTGCCTTGTATACATTCTTTGGCTCCATTTGTGACAGAAAACACATGAATAGACATTCATTCTTGCCTTCATGATTCTCAGATTTATAGAGTTCACTAACAAATCCATGAATATCAGGCAATTTGGATTGTATTCTTGTCTTCATCAAATTGACATCCCCAATCATATTTTCAAGATGATGTGATTTATGAATTGAAGTATGGGGAGTCTGAGGAACTGCAATCTCACTTGGCATATTAGAGATTTCAACATCATTGGCTTGAGCTTCCTCTATAACTGGAGTTGAATTATCCACTTCTGGTGTTGCAATGGAAACTTCGGCCTAGCAAATGCGGAATCAATTTCCACTTGTTTTCATGATTTGCAGTGTTCATATGACAAGCTCCTTCTTTTCCAAAATCATTAGAAGGTTGAGCATCTCCAGTCCTTGGAATATCATCATTATCTGCATAGTCCCAAAGTGGCAAACTGAATTCATCTTGATCAACTACTTTATCCTTGCTAGATTCATCATCATCAAGAAACTCTTCTGAACCTGCAAAATCATAAGAAGATGTACTTGTAGAGATAGGTACATAGTTCATAGTGTTAGGAATTGGAAATTCTATAGTGAAGCATCGGTCACCCCTAATGCTATCTAGCTTAAGTTAGCTCGTAGACATACTGTTTAGCATGTTATTTGTTAGTTAGTTATTAGCGTAGCATAGTCTAGTGCAACACCGTGGAGGAAGGATGGGTCTTTACCACTGTGATGCCTGATCCACGCCAGAAGGAGGGCGTGCTTCTTTGTTTAAATAGCCCTCTCCCCACAAGGGAGAGGGTTGGATGTTCATTTGGAATCTAACCTTCCATGTGTTTCTCTCACTAGAATATCACACTTTCTCTCTCTAAAACCATATAATTATACGCCCATATTTGTGATTGCTTGTGTGATTGTGAAATCCAATATGTTACAAATGGTATCAAGAGCCATGGTTTGATCATCTCTCTTACATATCCTTGGATTTCTAGTGGTTTTAGATGGTTTTTGAGTTTGAGAAAGTTTAGTGGTTTTTGCATCATTTGGATCATTTCTTGTGTTAGAGTTTGAATTTTGAGTGTCTACTTTTGTGTTTAGAATCATTGTAAGTGCTTGGGTTTTGATTTGGAAAGCTTGAATCACTGTGGTTGGGCTTGTTTTGGATTAAAAAGTGTGGTTTTGAAGTTTTTCATGGTAGCGACTTGAGTCTCGGAGTTAAATTTCTTCGTAGCGACTTGCTTCAGTAATTTTTAGCGAGTTGTAGTGTTAGTCGTAGCGACTTGATCGTAGCGACTTGTGTATTGAGACAAGCCGACAAACAGTACAAGTTAGTGGATTCTCCACTACGGCTAGCGACTTGCTTTCATTATTTCTAGCGACTTGTACTTTTAGTTCTTAGCGAGTTGTCTCTTAGCGATTTGGATACTTAGCGAGTTGTTCCTTAGCAACTTGACTGTTTAGCAATTTGGTACCATAGCGATTTGCGTTCAGCGACTTGGGCTTAGCGACTTGATTCATTGTAACTTGAGGTTTAGCGAGTTGCTACCTAGCAACTTGGGGATTAGCGACTTGGTTCTAAATTTTCTAGCGACTTGGTTTTATTGTTCTTGGCGAGTTGTTCTATTAGCGACTTGTCTTTATAGCAATTTGGTGAATTGATGCAAGTTACTCATATCTAATATCCATCAACACAATGACATACATCACTGAACTCTTAATCTCCAAAGTACTTGAACTCTATGATACCTCACAGAATAATGAAACTGTCTGCTATTCAGAATGTTTAAACATGATTGATTCAGCAAATTATGATCAAAACCCTTCACATTCTGAGTCAAATTTCACTGAATCACACTTATTAATGACACATGATGCAAGGCAAATGGAATGCAACATTGAGTCCTTTTAACTATTTCATCAGCACCTCACACAAACTGTATCCACAACTAGGGATCGAACATGCAATACTCTCTTCCGTCAGGACTTATCCACATTGACAAGAACTGTGTTGCTGAACTTAGAACAACTGAAGCTTCAAATTACCAAAAAGAAGGTATTAATGGATGACTCGAATGCTGCACTTCAAGTAATCTACAACCAATTTCAGCCATTTATCAATGGGGAATATTCCGAGACTTTGATCAACACGCGGACTGGAATTTCATTCAAGAAACATACTGGAATGGAAATTCATGAGTACATCAACACATTTATCCAACTTATGGATAATGTGGAAATGTACATTAGGGAAGCTGCTCAAGAGAATGTTCAGTTGAATGTGTTGAATGGGTGTCAGATAAAATTAAGTGAAAGTTGTGATAAATCGGGTAATGGATCAGTTGAATACAAAGGCTCAGAGTCAGAAAAGCTTGAAACAGATTGCATTTCAGTACTCCTTATGCATGAGGAGAATACAGATGCCATCCCAGCAAATGATTCGGAGTTATGTGATGAGGTACCCTTAACTGATCAACATAATGCATCCATTAATGTGCCTGATCTTTTTTATCCTAACTCTGATCATGATATTGATAAATGTTTCTTGGTTAAGCCTGAATCTTTAAAACAAATGACATGGTTGAAAAAGGGGATTATGATGAACTTTCAAACAAATACTCAATTCTTGAAAAACATTGCATTTCCTTGGAAATTGCAATACAACAAAGAGAAGAAAGTTTTCTTACTACAAACACCTGCATAAATCCGGAATTCCTAGAATTTCGAGAATTTTTTGAAATTAACCACTTAAAACCCAGATTCAGGACAAAGATTCAACCATATGCAATCTGAAATTAAAACTCTCAGATCTGCATAAGAAATGTAATATAGGGATGAACAATCCTAACCATGAGTTGAGTGATACGCTTAAATCTAGGAATGATGAATTGGCTCTGTGTGTCCAACCTATTAAGGGAAAATGAGTCCTTAAGAAAGAACTTATTAGAAAACAATTCCAAGTTGATAGATCAAACTAATTCCTTCTTGGCTGACATTGATGCCCTCAAAGCCCAAATTCAGGATAAGAGCTTCACTATTGTTGCCTTAAAAAATGAGCTTAGGAAATCTATTGGAAATAGGGTGAACACTAAGTTTGCAAAACCATCAACCTTGGGAAAGCCAATTGTACTTAACAACTCAAAACGTATTGTAGTTAGGCAGCCCAATGCTTTTAGAACTGAAAGATCTAAGCCATCAAAATCTAAGCTTGCCTCCCAAGTTGATGCGAATATTGTTTTGTCAAAACCGATCACTTCACTATTTCATTCTGATATGATGAATAACAAACCCTAGTTTAAGGTTCAAAGTCCTAAAATCATGAATACTAGGAGTTCATCTAGTTCTCATAAGAAGCATCAAATGGTTGATCAATCCCCTAAGAAACAAACTAATTACAAAAGGACCAATATTCAAAACAGGGAAGTGCCTACATCCAAATCTACTAGCAGTTATTTCAAATGGATTCCCGCTGGTAGATTATTTCAGTTTTCAGGATCCAAACAGACTTACATACCTAGATCTTACCTTAAGTGGATGCCCACAAGAAAACTCTTCAAGAATATTGAACCTAAAGGGATTTCTATTAATGACACTCCTAGATCAAACTGTGGAACATCCAATAGTGAGGTCACTTTCACTAACTCATCTATTTGCAATACTACATGTGCCTCTAGTGCAAAGTGTTCTCATATTTTTAGGTACAATGCTCAATTCAATCATGAACATCATGACTTGGTTTCCAACAGAAATGAAGATTGCTCACTCAGGAATTGTAGCTTGTCAGAATTGATGTACCTCGTACTTTGACTCCTATTCAACTTGAATCAGGACTCGTTCTCATGAATCTGTGTACAAATTAGTTTAAAAAAAAACATTTTTTTAATTAAAAATCAATCAAAAATCAAAAATCATTTAATTAATTAAATCATTTTTTTTCTTTACCACAATCTGATAAAAGTTATATCTCTTGTTATCGATAACATCTACGGTCCTAGAAATGTCATTCAATAATGACACGGGATCATAGATGAAGTTCGAACAAAAGATACACTCTTGTTTTATAACGGGGGTTAGAATTCAATCAATGTTCACTGGTGACATTGATTGAGGGAGAAATATTGCAAGTTATCTCGTTATCTCTGTTTCTCTCTGCTCCATTGTTTGATATGTATTGTGTGCTGATGCATGTTTTAGTCATGTTTCGTTATGTTCTCTGTGTTAGATTGCTTATCTATGTTATGTCAATCTTGGTACTTCTCATATTATTCAACATGTGTTTATCAACTGTATTTGCATGCAATCTGATAAGTTCATGAACTGAAAGTGTCAATTGTACAAAGTTTCATAGATAGCGACTTACTTTATTCAGGGTTATCGACTTGGAAACCAAAGATGTAGCAACTTGACTTTTATACTTGCTAGCGAGTTGCTTCTTATACACAAGTACAGGGACTGAATGTGTGAACTTTGCAAACTTGAAAAACTTTTCTTATCCCCTAGCGACTTGATTCATTTTTCATACTTTCAAAAAATCAAAAAGTTTTCCTTGTTTTTTCTCTCTCGTTACAAATTCCTCCTAGCGATTTGATTGTGGTATGTGTTATATCAATCATTTTTCCATTTCTAAACATGTGAATTATATGCTCTACTAACTCTGTTCCCTTAACAGATTCCCATCGTGCACTTGATCCTCAACATTTCCTCCCCTCGTTAGGTTTGTTAATCGGATTCAGTTATTTAAACACTTGATATATGGGTTAATGGATTAAGTGTAGTTTGGGGTCACTAGGATAGAGTTATTTTTGCTTTTGAATGTATTAATGGGTGTTTGAGCGATTCGTTGTAATATTTGTATGAGGGTCGTTTAGATTGTGTTTCTGTTCTTGCTTGTGGTTGTGGTTGTGTTAATGGTCACGTTTGTTGAATGGTGTGAGGTGTTATGCATTTGATTTGACTTGTTCTTGGTAGCAACTTACCAGTGTTCTTCATAGCGAGTTGGTTCCTAGATTCAGTATAGCGTTCTTGCTAGCGACTTAGTGATTTGATGTGTAGCGACTTGGCCTTGTTTCTTTTGATAGCAACTTGTCCTTACAAGTTAGCGACTTAGTGATTTCATTTGTATCGACTTGGCCTTGTTTCTTTTGATGGCGACTTGTCTTTACAAGTTAGCGACTTACTTAAATGTTTTCATTAAGGCGACATGCTATGTATTTTTCTTATAACGACTTGTTTTGACAAGTTAGCGACTTGCCATGGCGACTTGTTAATAATTTTCATGTAGCAACTTGATTTTGTCAAAATGTGTAAAGCGACTTCTTGTAAGTATTTCATGCTAGCGACTTGGTTGGGATTGCGATTTGTATTGACAAATTGCTCTTAGTGACTTGCTATAACATTAATGTTTAAGCAATTTGTATCGGTTCTCTTGCTGACAACCTGTTAACAACTTGTTTAAGAAATTTGTTATAACACTTCCGTAATAGCAACTTGTCTCATGAAATCCTATTATAGCAACTTTGCTCTTCACATTTTTGACTCAAATCAACTTGTGTCTTGAAAAACTTTGTCAACATGATTTGTTACTTTGAAAATTACAAAAGCTACTTAATCTACTTCCTAAGCAAGTCAATCTACTTATCTGTAATCTATCATGGGTGCCACTCATAGTGTTTTGTCATGAAATTGCCTTAAAAATTGCTTTAACTAACCACATCTAAACTAACATGCTCTCAATCATTGTTGTTGTATGTGTGTATATTTAGATCATCATTGGCAAACAGAACCTCATCTGAGAACCTTGCTACCTCTGCTTCACCCACAGTTCTTACAGACAATGAAATTCTTCCAGTAGACAAATGGGTAGAGATTGGGAAAAGTAACTGTTATGTGGATATGGAAAGGATTCAACAAAATCCAATCTTCAAGGTGGCTATTGATATTCTTAAAAACACTAACTTCTTTAGTGCAACAAACAATGCACGATCCCTTCCATTTACCTTCAACAATTTTGGAACACCATCACTTGGGACAAGATCACTGCCACTTATTCCTGCATGCTTGATGATAAGGAGTTTGAAATCACATCGACATTCTCAAAGAAGGCCCTAGGAATCACACCCTATGACCACCATACGATATGCCCCTCCACCTAGTCTTGGAAGAGCTAATAGTATTTCGATTGGTTTGGGTTATCAAGTTGGCATATCAAGGGCTTCGGATATCATCCTGGACACATGTATCAACCACGGAGAGCCATAATTACCATTCTCAACTTATGCTTATCCGGAAAAACCTCGGGTTGATAAAGTAAGGATACCTATTCTGCAAATCCTATGGGGGTCTCGTAAATGGGGTGAACATTAATGTCTCAGAACATATTTGGGAAGAATTCTCATTGTCAATGAACACATTTATCACCGATAGAACAAACGTTCAGAATCAAGCTCAAGGAAGAAAGAAAGTACACAAACTTGTGATTCCTAGCATCAGATTCTCAAAGCTTGTCATCCAGTACTTGCAATAGACTCATAACTTCAATCCTAGGAGTGAATCAGTTCTCCATAATGCTAAGGATGAATTTGTTCTGGGTAACCTCAAATATATTGCTAGAGGTGTCAATAAAGAGATCTTTGGATTACAAATTCCTGATGTTCTTCTCACTGACGATATTAAGAAGACTGATCACTTCAAACTATACAAGAAAAGGGCATCGGATCAATGTTGATGACTCTCCCATTCCATCACAACCCAAAGCTACAAAGTCCACTTCCATTACAAAGACCTCATATCTGCCGCTTCCCGAAGAGGCGTGACAGATCACAACCACGACACTTCTTGAAAGCGAGAAAAGGAAGAAGAAAGATGTTATTAAGGGGCGTTGAAGGAACCGAGGTTTCAAGGGGTGATCACAATTTGATTGATGAAGATATGGCTGCTTTGCAACGGGAATTAAACAAAGCCTTGAAAGCGAGAACATGAGACCACCGATGGGAGGGGTTACAATAAGAGAACACAGAACGCACCTCGACATACAACTCCTTCACGCTCAAGACAAAGGAAAGGGATTCTGGGCAGATCTTTGAACAAGCTGCTCAAATGCTATTGAACATCTCTTCTCCGTCTCCTAAAACCACTACCCAATTTGAGCTAAGGAAAAGAAGTGTTGAATCATCTTCAGCCCAAGAACAAACTGGAGTGGAAAAGGAGGTATCGAAACACAAAAGAAACTCCACATCAAGTGATACCTAATCGTCGAATGATGATGAAGAGTTCTTTGAAAGACTCTGGGAGAACCTTGAGTCAAGATCGATGAAACTAGGCATATAGAGGAACCTAACATGTCTCTGGTTCTCTTTCCTCACTTAAGAATCTTGATCTGATTTTTCATTCGGTGATCAGGTTTTTGAATGACAAACCTTGATTAGAGACTCATAAGCTAATGATGAGAAAGAGGAAGTGAGTCCATGTACACTCGACATCAAAGAAGACATCTACCATCCCACCTATGTTCACTTTTGCTCTTACAACCGAACATCCACCACCGATCCTGCTAAATATCTATCACTTGAACCGGTGGTTCTTTATTCTTGACACAGACACTCCACAGGATTCACCACCTCAAATACTAACATCGATCAATTGCTCGACAAAGCAGTGAAAAGAATTGAAGCTCTTGAAAGACAACTGCCTAAATCTGTCGATGTCCTCGAGGATCGTATCTGGTGGAACATCTTAACCGATGAAGGGGTAGAAGCGCATTGAAGGTGAAGTTAAGGATCTTTGTAGAATGGGCATGCAAGCTCCTCTGCTTTAACGGTTTAAAGACCTACCTATTTCGGATATGAGAGCGTCCTTTCGGACAAGATGTATGAAGCTAACGAGCATAAGCATGAGGTTCATAAGAAGTTATTCGAGGCTTTCGAAGAATCGATTAAGCACGACAATCATCTACAGTTTTATAGGACATTGGAAGTAAAGGCTAAGAAAAGAAGGGCACTGTGGTATTGGAGACATTGCGTAAAGGTCATAATCCTCCTCCTCCTCCTCATGGTTTGGAACTTCAGTGCGGGGGATCATCCGGTACAACCACTACACCTTCACCACAACCACCAACATCTCCTCCAAAACCGACAAATCAATCCAGCTCATCCGGTGATCAGGGTACTCAAAAGAAGTCTGTAGCATGGACCACGGTTGATTCTAGGTTTACACCCACCTTCTCCACTATCCCAAAAGACCAGGTGCTACACGAAGAGTCTTATGTCATGGCAGAGTTATAATCCGATGACGATGATGCATCCACAAAACATATCCCCAAGCCATCTGAAGATGATTGGTTTGATGCATATGTTTCGGGTGAACGCTCTAAAACCACTAGAGTTGCACCCTCTAAAGACATGACTGGTGGCTCCTCGAAGAGACCTCAAACTCCGAACCTTCATGGTTCATCCAGTCACACGATGATCCGACAACAACCGGGCCTCAACAATCACTACCAAGTATGAAGCCCGGTGAAGACTCACTTCTTTACATCCACAGAGATATGGCCAGCTTTATGAAGTGGTTTTGTGAAAAGAAGGGAATCTCGTCCATCACTCCAAAGGATCTTGAAGGACAAGCATTCGAAATTGTCAAAGTCTTTCCTCGGATGCCAATCAGCTTCAATAGATGGAAGAATGTCATAAGATCTGAGTGATCAAGTGAGTGGCAGATTAGCGTTTCAATGTGAACAAGCCTCTTCCTCGGTGGTGAGAACTGACAAATGACCATCCAGTCTGAGTTCTTCTTCAACCATGACCTGGACTATCTATGTGCTCGTACATCTAAAAGAAGACCAGCTTTATCAATTTCAAAGATGAAATTGCTACCTACACAGATCCGGGTCTTGGCGGATGGTGCCCGATCAATTCAGTGCGTGAAAGAACATATGTATGACATCGAGGCTTCATATGGCATTTCTCATTGGTGGTTCAAAAAGAAGAAATTCTACATTGAAAGACATGGAGTTGATAAAAGACCAAAGTTTATTCGATCCAAGCGAGGATTCTAAGTGTTGTCAGTATAGAAATCTTCCCAATCTATGGTTATGATTATCTAAAGAAGATTGTTCTTGAAGTGACTTGAAAGATCACGTGATAAAAGAAAACAACTTCATCGATGCCAAATGACTTTGAAGATCTCTATCTTGAACCTTCAAGGACACCTTAACCATCTACCTTGGTGAGAAGAATCCCTCTCTACATTGTCAATCTGGATCAGAGGCTAAGTCATTCGAAAAAGAGTTGAGGATTTTCAGCTAGGAATGGAAAGCTATCGAGACCGAGTCAACCTTACAAGACCGCAATGGGAAGCCTCAGGGACATGAATTTCATCACAAATATAAAGTGATTGACACTCCTAGAGCCATCATCTTTACCGACAGATACGGGTCAAGAATGCTAATGAGGCTATGCGAGCTATACAAGTTCAGTGATGGTACACTCAGGATGGTTGAACAAGAATTGAACTCAAGAGTGAAGGAAATCAAAATTGACATGAAGCCGTGGAACAAAACAAGATTCTGTTTGGAACAGGATTTAAAGATGTGTGAAGATTTTGTGGTGCATTGGTAGAAGACTTAAGACTAGAATGATTTATCGCAGCCTTGAAAGTTTTGTGGGTGGTAGACATCGTGAAGGTCACTACAAGTGCTAAAGAACTTAATGAAGACATCTTCAAGTAGCCATTTTGTATTTTGTTATGTAAAATGTGGTGTATGTAATATGAACGACTATAATGTATGTAGTAGTGATAGGTTATGTATTGTGGTTTCCCTTTTATCTAATACGGAACGGTGTAGTCCAGTTCGATCATATAAACGGACACATTTTTCTCTTACAAAGTTTTATTTCATACATATTTAAATCACTTGAGATCCAAAATCTCAAAGGATTTGAAATTTTGATCGGGGGAGAAAATGTGATATAAATATGAAAGATGATAAAAGGTGACCATTTCTGTCTCAAAGTGCATACTGCTCTCTAAAATATGCTAAACTCTTTTCGAATCTCGAAGCATATATTGAGGGGGAGCATTTCAAAACAAATAAAAACCTTCAAGGTATAAAAACTTCTATGTTTCAACATAATGTACCTTGATTGTGTGTTGAATGGTTTCTAAATGTTGGTAATTGTGGTTGTACTTCAAAAGATCTCTTTCCTCTATGTGATAAAATGTTTTCAAATATCCTATGCACATATTGAGAGGGAGAATTTACCAAGAAAATCAAATGGCTTTTTTTAAGGAAATTGTGATCAAGAAATTATTTCAAAGAACTCTTGCCTTCATGTGCTAAACAATTTCAATATCATATGCACATGTTGAGGGGGAGCATTTCTAAAATGATCAAAAATATTAAGGTACAAAATGCTTTGATCTCGTATCACAAGTACCTTGATTGTTTTTTCAAATGATTTTTTAATTGGTTTCGAGAAGGAAAGAACTGTACCAAAGGACCGACCCGTTTACTTTATGCATTGGAGTTATAAGGATGGTAAGGTTAGGTATTAGTTCCCATGATGCGAGAAGGAGGGATCTACCCCAGGGACAATCCACTAGATAGTGTAGAGTCCTTAGGTATGATGAAAAAAGGAGAAAAGTGAGATATGGGAAGAGTGCGGTCTGAGATAGAGCTAGAACTGGAATAAACCCAACAAGGTTCTAGTAATGAAGTCTCGTTAAGCACTGAAGGGGTTGAAGAATGAAAAAGAAATGAAATGAGAAAAGGGTGAAAAGAAATAGCCCTCCATTAATTCAACCTTAGGGCAGAAACCGGGTTCAATACATATGCTACTGGTGGTTACCAAGGTAACGCCGACATTGAAGACAAGACGTCATGGACCCAGTGACGCACTGCACTACAACTTCCCAAACTACTCAAGTTCCTCTTAAAAGGGCTTGTTTCATTCTCACGGGGAACCTACATAATCTATCGACTTTCTCTTAGAGATTGTTGATATTGAAGAAGGAGACCCTCTCCCTAGTCTCCGGCATAGGAACCAAATATGCTCGATTGAGTCTAGAGCCACGAGATCATCAAATAAATCTCATTAGGACACTATCTATGAAGACTCTCTATTTCACACAATGTGGAAAGAGAGATTATATCTTATGAGTCCTACGCATTATCCTTGTGGTATTGCCAGAACATCTGAGTGATATGCTAACATATTCACAATGAAGATTGAAAGCCTTCTGGAGCCAACATCAAACAAGCTCCTGGTGGGTGGCATGTGAGATATATCCAATATATCAATCATGTGACAACTGAACAAAAACAATAGGGCGATTCATAATTATGAATCAATCTTGGTGCAGGTTATGGATTGACGGATACCTTTGTAAAACCGGTCGTTGTGCTTAAAAATCTTTTCTCTAGCACATCGACTGTGTACTAATATTTCAAATATAAAAGGTGTTTATGATTGATAATTGATTTTTCTCAAAAACCTTCGTTGTATTGCAAAAACACTTTATTGAGCAGTACACGATTGTTTTCAAATCTCTTTTCATCAATCAGTGAATCTCAAATTATTTGGTTCACTCACTTCGTGTTGTCTTCTTTGAGACGTTCGGTTTGAGAACGGCTAGAAGCATTGCGAAACCCTCAGGAGATTCTTCGAATCATACTGATCACAGCGATACTTATCTTGATCAACGGGAAGTGGGCGTGTACCTCAATTCAACGAAAGTGATCAAAGACACTTTTGTGCGCTTTATTGCTACCTGTTGTATCGAGGTACATCCGGCGTTTGCAGTGATCCAGTGAGAGAGGTCAATCCATAGCCGCATGCTCACACAACACACTCATTTCCAAATATATCATGATAGGTGCATCAATGACTCTGATATTTTCAATCCATGCTTCTGCTACGCTGCTGTAAATATCATGAATCAACTAAATCTTCCGCTACTCTGATAAGAAAATATCATGATCCAGAATGTGAGCATGTCGGTCCAATTGTCACAACATCATATGCAGGCAACACAACAATGGGTGATGCTGAGATTAACTGTGGCTGATGATCTCTATTAAAGATCAAAGGTCATCAATGTGGATCAGCTCTATAACCTCCACTTAATGTACAAAATAGTTGAACTTTGAAGAAATCATCACAAAGACACATAGCCTGAGTACTTTGAAGTATTAAAGTCTACGAGCTCAAGACTGAAGATTTAATAGATTGCTAGGAAGCAAATTGTAACTCATGGGGTGACCTCCCTTAGGGGGAGATTGTTAGGAATTGGAAATTCTATAGTAAAGCGTCGGTCACCCCTAATGCTATCTAGCTTAAGTTAGCTCGTAGACATACTATTTAGTATGTTATTTGTTAGTTAGTTATTAGCGTAGCATAGTCTAGTGCAACACCGTGGAGGAAGGACGGGTCTTTACCCACTGTATGCTTGATCCACAGCAGAAGGAGGGTGTGCTTCTTTAATATAAACCTCTCCCCACAAGGGAGGGGGTTGGATGTTCATTTGGAATCTAACCTTCCATGTGTTTCTCTCACTAGAATATCCCACTTTCTCTCTCTAAAAACATATAATTATACGCCCATATTTGTGATTGCTTGTGTGATTATGAAATCCAATATGTTACACATAGTATGGGTTAGAGTATCAAGATCAAACAGCCTTTCTGGACCAGTTCCTTTGACATTCACTTTGTTTTCTAGGAACTCTACATGCAGATGCTCTTCAATCTTTTGGGTTCTTAAGTTGAATACTCTAAAAGCTTTACTAACCATGGAATACCCAACAAAATACCCTTCATCAGCTTTTTCTTCAAATTTGCCCAGATAATCTATGGTATTAAGAATAGTGACATGACATCCAAATGGTCTCATGAAGTCTAGGATAGGGGGTCTACCTATAAATAACTCATAAGGTGTCTTGTTCTTTGTTTTCACTACTAAAACCTTGTTTTGCACATAACATGCAGTGTTAACATTCGCCCAAAAAGTGATTGGCAATTTTGAACGCCAACATGGTTCTATCAACCTCTATTAGTGTCCTATTTCTCCTCTCAGCAACACCATTTTGTTGAGGAGTTCTAGCTACACTAAATTCTCTTTTAATACCTTTATCTCTGCAAAAATCATCCATAACTCTATTCTTGAATTCTGTCCCATTGTCACACCTAATGATTTTAACTTTCATATCATATTGGTTTTCAACTTCTGTGATGAAGATCTTAAGGATGCCAGTTGTTTCATCCTTGGTTCTAAGAAAGAAAACCCATGTAAACCTGCTAAAATCATTAGTCACAACAAGACAATATTTCTTAAGATTCAAACTGCTCACAGATGTAGGACCAAATTAGTCCATATGTAACATATGAAGTGGGTGAGCAATAAAGTTAACCAACTTTGACCTACAAGAAGCTCTGTGTTGTTTGCCTTTAAGACAGGCAACACAGGTTTGATCATTTTCAAATCTTTTAGAGAGCCTCTTACCAAACCATCTTTAACAATCTTATTTATGGTTTTGAAATTAACATGACCAAGTCTTCTATGCCATAACATGGATTCATCCATTGTAGCCTTTGCAAGCAAGCAAGCATAATCATTCTTAGCAACAATGTTATTCATATCAAAGCTTATAGTTGCCTTTTCTAGGAATCTTAAGAAGAACATGACTTTCATCAAGCATCTTGAATCCTTAGAGAACAAAACACATATATTTAGTAAATGAACATTGTTTTTCTTTGTCACACATTTGTGATACACTCAAAAGATTATACTTAAGCTCTTTTACATAGCAATAATGTGTTCAAAATCCAAGTTTCCAGTTTTGATGACCCCTTTACTAGTAACTTTTCCATTAACTCCACCTCCAAAGCCGGCTGTAAACTGTCCATCATAGAATTCAAAATTTGAGAGATAGGACTTGTTGCCAGTCATGTGCCTTGAACATCCACTGTCTGTGTAGCCTTGATCTGATTTCTTTGTCCTTGGATGTTCCTGCACATAAAAGAAAGGAGTTAGTTTCCTTTGGAGACCCAAGACATGATTGATTTGGATCTGCCTTGTGTATCAATATAGTTAAATCTATAAAAGGTCATTGATACACCATTGGGATTGGTTGTTGAGGTAATTCCTTTAGGTTTCCATTCCCAACGTCCGAGGCCTTTACAAGATTTCCCATGTTATCCTCGTTTGTTTACAACCTTTGCAGTGGGAACTTTTGACCGAGTAGTGGTAACTCACGATTTAGTTTTAGGTACACACTGTTGGTTATATTTAACCCTTTTATCAGAAAAAGACCTTTTCCCTGTTTGTGCAGATTTTGCAAAAGTTGTTTTGGATTTTGCACTTGTAACAGGTGATTTAGGGTGAGCAGTGTTAACAGTTTTTGCAGTGGCAAAAGTTTTAAGACCACTTCTTAGTTGAACTGCTCTTGGGATCATTTTGCTGTGTGAATTAGGGTGTATTTTATTTTGAAACCAGTTAGACTCCACCCTTTTATTCCCATGAAATTTCCTTCTCCCAACATGATAGTGTCAATTAGCATGTAAATGATTAAAACTACCACAGATATAACATGCTTTATTGTTCATCACAAAATCACTACCTAGTTGTTGAGATTTGACATGATTCCAACTCCGCTGGTTACCCCTAGGAGCTGATGACTTGTTCCTATACATCTCAGCATACCTTACAGTTGATCTAGGTTTATTAGCTTGTTTCCTAGGTTCTTCTGTAATAGTATTTACAACTTTTGGGATAGAAGCCTCTACATTCTTTTTAACATTCTCATCTACAACTGATGAGTCACTAGCAATTTCAAAAACATCAGATTCATGCTTAACCTCTTCCTCACTTTTCACAAATTTGGGAGGACCATATTCAAGATTCAGATCCTGAAATTCTTCTAGACCTGTATGAGCTAAATCTATGCCAGGAGGTGATGGAACACCCCTTAGTGGTGGAGGAACAGTATTGTATCCCATACCAGACTTAACTTTACTAGTAATTTGAGCATTCCAAATTTTATCAATTGACTTAGACTGATAATAACAAGTGTCAACAGATAAATTGACATTCTCATTTATCTTTTTAAGTTTTTCAAACTCTTCTTTTAATGCCTCATTCACTGTTGTCTTATGATCTAACTCTCTCCTAAGAACAATCATATCATCATTGTATTTTGACTCATTTTCTCTATAATGCTCTAGTTGTTTCTCTAATACAGATATGCCTCTTCTAAGGTTTGACATAGTATAATTAGCAGCAAACAACTCTGTTCTTTGGTTGTCATATAATTCATTAAGCTTTTCACATTCTCTAGAAGCCCTACATGTTTTAGAACAACTTTCAAAGTTTTGTACCTCAGAGTCAGAGAAAGCCATGAGAGCATGTTCTGTAGACACAAGAGCAACATCTGGTTGTTCTCTCTTGTCTATCAGCCATGAAACTCCAATCGTAGCTCACACCATCAATTGCCAGCATTGCCTTTGGTTCCTCCATAATTGGTTCTTTCTTTTGCTTGTACCAAGTAGACATGTTGTCCTGCTTCCTTGGTCTTTTGTATTCTCTAGCAAAATGCCCCAACTTGTGACAATTGAAACACTCTACTTTCTTTTTATCGAACCTTGCAGTTTCATTACCATTGATGTGTATTGGTTTGCCAGTCTTCTTGAAAAACTTCCTAGCCCTCATGCTAAGAAGAGCTATTTGCCACTTTATGTCCATCTCCTCCAAGTCATCATCATCAATTTGCTCTATGTCTTCATGAGTTAATATAGAGCCATTAACTTGAGTGGAGATAAAAGCATAAAAGTTAGGATCTCCAATACCAGCAACCTTCTTCTTTGAACCTGCAGTGGTAACACTAGAATTACCAGTGGAAACTGTAGAACCAGCAGTGGAAAAATCATCATCATTTTCATCTTCAGAATCATAACTGTCAACAGAGGTTGACAACAATGCCAAGCTGCTAAAGCTTGTACCAAGTTTCCCTGCCTTCTTCAATCTTTGTTCAATAAGTTTGAAGTTGTTGTAAAGATCATTTAGCTTCATAGTTTCAATCTCTGGTTTATTTTCCCAGACTGTAACATTAGTGTGAAACTCAGCAGGCAAACTTCTTAGAAACTTCAGATTAACTTCTTCCTTATCTACCTCAATTCCAAACACAGTTAATTATGGGACAATCTTCTGGAGTTTGGTGAAGATGCTGTCAAGAGATTCATTGCTTGAAGCAGAGAAGTTTTCATAACTTTGCTTCAACAATGTCTTTTGAGTCTTCTTAGTAGCATCATTGCCACCAAACACTGAGCAAATCTCTTCAAAAAGTTCTTTTGCTGTCTTGAACTTGTAGAAAGCTATGATTTGGCCTTTAGGAAGAGTCGTTAGTAACAAACTTCTGGCCTTCAGGTCATTCTTCTTCTTTGCTCATTCATCATTAGTCTTAGGTACAGAAATTGTTACAACTTCTGTGTCACCAACTTTCTCAGTCTTCTTAGTAGACTTGAAGGAATCACCAGTTAAGATGATCTCCCATAGAATATAGTCTTGTATGAGAAAGTATTACTCAATCATTATCCTCCACATCTCAAACTCATTGAGTTTGAGCTTAGGAAGCCTTGGAGCAGAGTTGGACTGGCTGTTTTCCATCTCCATTGATTTGAGTGAGTTGGTTAAGCTTATTCCTTGGATCTTCCGAATCAAAGTATTAGAACCAAAGCTCTGATACCACTTGATGGATCTAAACACACACCTTTTGTTAGTGATACTTTGATTTATATTAATTAGTACGCGAAATATACTTAGTAATACTCAAAATATGAATTTATAGGATGTATTGTAAGTGAGAACAATGTAACACAAAGCTTCAATATTATTATGAATAATACGAGTGATCTTGCTTATCACTAGGGTTATACCTTGAAGCATACGTGAGTTCTTCTGTACCTTAAACAATGACCTAGGATCTCCTTTTATAACACAAGGAGTCCTTTAAAAGATATGTATAATGATAACTATATAGAATATACACAAGATCTTTTTTATACTTATCAATACACGGATACATAACAATTATCCTAATAGTAGTGGTAATATATGTTCTAGCAGTGGTAATGTGTTTCCACTGCTAGTGCATTCTTTAGCAGTGTCTTCCACAAGCTTATCAGTGGTAACTGTTAGTTTTATTCCCAACATAGTGCTTATAACATCGCACTTTCCAATAACATAACATCATTTTTTTATTTTTTTTTTCACCTAACAATAATAACTAAACATAATATCCCCCACTTGAGATGAACAATGGGAATTCGGGGGGACTTCAATGAACTTCAAGAATATGTTGTCGATGAAAGTGTGATTTCCGAACCTTTCCTCTTGAACATTGAACTTAGGCAAATGATGAATTCTCAATCACAAATAAAGACTACAGGGTAGGCTAAGGTGTATCGAAATAATATATTGGGTTAACAAAATGAAAGGAATGACTCAGATGGGTGAATCTAGGGGTATCTTGCACGAAAGGTGAGTGCAACAAAAGGGTTTCACATGGGGGTCGAGAAGTCGAGGTGACTAATCGATAGACACACAATGGTAGGCTATTTGGGTGATAATCCTATAATATTGCCTTATAAAACTGAAAAGTCCAAATACATCGAGCTAACTCAACATACCTCGTCTATGGTCTCGAAATGATGCAAGGGCCAAGTTCTAAAGTTTACAAGCTACCGACACTCATAATTTGGTGGATTTGGGGTAAAATATTGGAAACGGATAAGGCTAATCTCACCATAATATATCAAGGGTTGTATGTGCTCGGCTAAGGTCTAATCTAGTTAGGTTAAGAAAAACATGTCAAAATTTTAAAAATGGCATAATTTTTCAAAATAAACTAGAAAACGAGGGCAAAATAATGTTCAAGAGATAATTTACTCCCGTCCCACTTGAATTGTATAAAGTCCTTTTTGTACTAAGCATTAAATAAAGGTGAAGAGAAAAGTAGAATTAGAGCGAGAACTTCCCCGAAATTTGCTCCAAAAAGAAAGAAGGCCCACGAAAGAAACGCCTTTCGTATAAGCATCATGAGCAAACTTCAATCCCTGAAATCACAATACCGACAAGAATAATTCTAAAAAGAAAAAATGAAAAATGAAAAACAAACCTAACTCACTTTCGAAGGAATCACGGTTGCATTTAGCATATGCAACAAGCCTTTTAAACCACTTAGTGTCCCAAGTGGACGAGTGAAGTCTCGTGAGGGTTTACAGGGAACACACCCACAAAGTTCATTTAAAATACTAATACAAGGTTATTGTGTTTTAAAATGAAAGAATTAAAGCTGAGGAAGGTTACGTCGTAACTCTTTAAGGGAGTTACGCCGTAACTGGCAAAACCTGACATAAGCTACAAAGCGAGTAGTTACGGCATAACCACTGAGATGGTATTTCGCCGTAATTGGTAATGCATCTAAGATTCTACTGCAAAAGGTTGGTTACGGCGTAATAACATAGATGAGTTACGCCATAACTATGGTCAAATCAGCAAACTGCAACAGTAATTACTTCCTCGTTTCCTAAAAAAATGGTTAGAAAACACAAAACCCTACAAAAATGGAAATAAAACAAAAATAAAGGGATAATTCGGGTTGTCTCCCGAAAGAGCACTTTTCTTTATTTACGAGTCTTTATGTTAGACTCAGAGCCGTGGGGCTCTATGCAAGGGCGAAGAACTCATCTCCCGAAAGCTTGCTAACATCTTGCCCATAATAAGTTTTTGCACGGTGTCCATTTACCTTGAAATATACTCCTTCATTGTTATGAACCTCAATAGTCCCATAAGGAAACACCTTACTTACTGTGTAGGGGCCAACCCAACGAGATCTCATTTTTCCAGGGAATAATTTAAGTCTTGAGTTAAAAACGAGAACCTCCTGTCCTACTTCAAATCTTTTATCCTTAATTCGCTTATCGTGCCATCTTTTGGTCCTGTCTTTGTATGCTTTGGCATGATCGTATGCTTCGTCTCGTAATTCAGCTAAACGATTTATTTGGGAAAATCGGTGTTCCTTAATCACGTCAGCCTCTAAATTAGCATTCTTGAGAGCCCAATATGCTTTATGTTCCAACTCCACGGGAAGATGACATGCTTTTCCGTAAACAATCTTAAAAGGGGTGCTTCCAATAGGAGTTTTGAAAGCTGTTCTGAATGCCCATAACGCTTCGTCGAGTTTGTCGGACCAATCTTTTCTGTTACTGCTGACTGATTTTTCTAAAATCCGCTTGAGTGCCCTATTGGTGTTTTCAGTTTGCCCATTAGTTTGTGGGTGATAAGGTGTAGACATTCGGTGGAGTACCCCATATATATTGAGAACTTTCTCCATAATAGCATTACAAAAGTGTGTCCCTCGATCACTAATGATGGTCTTAGGGATCCCAAACCTGGAGAATAATCTTTTCAAAAAATGAATGACACTTCTAGCATCACATGTTTGCAGAGCTTCAGCTTCGACCCACTTTGAAACGTAATCGACAGCTACAAGGATATAACTTTTATACTTCGACGGAGTGAAAGGTCCCATAAAATCGATCCCCCATACATCAAAAATCTCACATACCAAAAAATGTTGTTGAGTGGCATCTGATTTCGAGAAGAGATGTTCCATGCCCTCTGACAAGCGTGACAATCCCTTACATGTTTTGTGGCGTCTTTGAAAATGCTAGGCCAAAAGAATCCGGCCTCATAAACCTTCCGAGCAGTCTTATCGGCCCCATAGTGTCCTCCTGCAGGTCCGTTGTGACAATGTTCCAGAATCTGTTTTTGCTCATTTCCAAATACGCATCTCCAAATAATACCATCAGGGCATGATTTAAAAAGGAAAGGATCATCCCAGAAGTAATATTTAAGATCTGAGAAGAACTTTTTCTTTTGATCATAAGTTTTGTTGCTCGGTAATACTCTGGCCGCGAGGTAATTAGCAAAATCTGCGTACCATGGTTCGGAACTGGAATCCTTAATTCTTACTGCCATGAGATGCTTATCGGGGAAGGAGTCCCGAATAGTTTCTTTGTCAAGTTCTTCAAGCTCAGGGTTTTCTAATCGTGAAAGGTGATCAGTTGCTAAGTTTTCTGCCCATTTCTTATCCTTGATTTCAATTTTAAATTCTTGCAGCAGCAGTAGCACCCATCTTATCAATCTAGGTTTACCATCTTGTTTATTGAATAAGTACTTCAAAGCAGAATGGTCAGTGTAGACAACAGTTTTTGACATTACTAAATAAGACCTGAATTTATTAAAGGCATAAACCACAGCCAGGAGCTCCTTTCAGTGGTTGTGTAATGCTCCTGTGCCTCATTTAAGGTTTTACTAGCGTAATAAATGTGTTAAAATTTTTTATCCACCCTTTGTCCTAAAACAGCTCCCACAACATAATCACTAGTATCGCACATAAGTTCAAAATCGTTCCCCCAATCAGGAGCAATAATAACAGTAGTCAGTTTTTCTTTTAAAATATCAAAAGCTTTTTTGCAATCGTTGTTAAAATTAAATTTTGCGTCTTTCATGAAGAGTTGGGTCATAGGTTTGGCAGTTTTGGAAAAGTCTTTTATAAATCTTCTATAAAATCCAGCGTGCCCAAGAAAACTCCTAATTCCTTTTAGATTGGTTGGATAAGGAAGTCGAGAAATAACGTCAACCTTAGCTTTATCAACTTCGATCCCTGTTTGGGAAATCATATGCCCCAAAACAATCCCTTCTTTTACCATAAAATGACATTTCTCCCAGTTAAGGACAAGGTTGGTTTCTTCACATCTGGCAAGCATTTTAGATAAATTATTAAGACAAGATGAGAAAGAGTTACCAAAAACCGAGAAGTCATCCATGAAGACTTCCATAAAATCTTGACACATATCAGAAAATATTGCAGTCATGCACCGTTGGAATGTGGCGGGAGCATTGCATAGTCCGAAAGGCATCCTTCGGTAGGCGAATGTTCCGTAAGGGCAGGTGAAAGTAGTCTTTTCTTGATCCTCAGGGGCGATAGGAATTTGAAAGTATCCCGAGAATCCATCAAGAAAGCAGTAATACTCATGTCCAGAGAGTCTCTCTAGCATCTGATCGATAAATGGAAGGGGGAAGTGATCCTTTCGTGTTGCGTCATTTAATTTCCTGTAATCGATGCACACCCTCTAGCCAGTGACTGTTCTAGTAGGTATCAGCTCGTTATCTTCATTAGTGACTACTGTCATTCCTCCTTTCTTTGGCACAACATGAATAGGACTAACCCAAGGACTATCGGAAATAGCGTAAACTAGACCTGTATCCAGAAGCTTAATGATTTCGTCTTTTATCACGTCTTGGACTTTTGGGTTTAATCTCCTCTGTGGCTGTACTACAGGTTTAAAATCATCTTCCATAAGTATCTTGTGAGAGCAGTATGAAGGGTTGATCCCTTTTATATTAGAAACTTTCCACGCAATTGCCCCCTTGTGCTTACTTAAAACCTGCAATAGCGACTCCTTTTCTTCGTCAGATAATAGAAAAGAAATCACAATAGTAAAATTACGATCCCCATTAATGAATGCATATTCTAAATGAGGAGGGAGCTCCTTGAGTTTTTGGGTAGTATCAGCTTCTTTCGGGGTATTTGCTGAACATAGTGTTTGATTGTTTACGGCCAGTTCTTCCGTTTCGCTTTCTCCATCGCTAGATGTCCCATCATTATCTTTGAATTTCAATGATTTCAAAGGGTCTGCCAGAAAGCATTCCTGGGCATGTTTCTGAGCGTTAACTTTGATAAGGTCGAGATCATCAAGTTTGTCGTCAGTAAAAGAAGCGTATCTCATTGATTTTTCAAGATCGAAGGTGATCTTATTGCTCCCAATCTCCAATGAAATCTTTTTGTTAAAGACATCAATCATAGCATGTGCAGTGGCAAGAAAGGGTCTCCCAAGAAAAATTGGGATATCATCTTCTTCCATTTCAAGGACTACGAAGTCGACCGGGAAGACAAATTTATCGATCTTAACGAGAACATTTTCAGCGATTCCTTTAGGATATTAAGTTGTTTTATTGGCTAGCTTAATGCACATTCTAGTTGGTTTCAGTTCCCCCAATTCCAGACGCGAATAGAGAGAGAATGGCATAAGACTTATGCTTGCCCCAAGATCGGCAAGGGTCTTGTTGAACAAAATTCCCCCGATTGTGCAAGGTAAGGTGAAACTCCCTAGATCTTCTTCTTTGAGAGGCATATCTTTTAGAAGGGCGGCAGAGCACCTTTGATTTAAAGTTATTTGCATCCGATCAGAAAGTCTTCTATGGGTAAGGAGATCCTTCATGAATTTAGCATATTTGGGCATTTGCTCAAGGGCTTCAACGAGAGGAATATTAATGCTGAGTTGTTTTAATTTCTCCATGAATTTCTGAAATAAGACTCGTTCTTGTTCCTTCTTAATTCTTCCTAGAAATGGTATTGGTGGAATGTAGGGACGAACTTTCTCGACAGTAGGTTGAGCCTCCTCGGTTTCTTTGTTGTTGTCTTGAGGCGTTTCTTCAGTCAGATCATTCGAGTTTGAAGGGTAGGCTGGTTCCTTATAGTTTAATCCACTTCTGGTTGTAATAGCATGAGCTAGATCTCGAGGATTTGGTTCAGTTGTGCTAGGTAGTTCTCATTCATCTCTCATTCTGATAGATTCTGCGAGCTTTCCGACTTGATTTTCAAGTCTTCTTATAGCAGCTGCTTGTGTTCTCAGCACATGATCGTAATCTCGCTTGATATTCCAAACCAATTTTTCGTTCTCTTCTTGTTTTCTGCTGGATTCCTTGACAAGCATCTTCACAGCCTTTTCCAGATCTGTCACTCTCCCATCAATGGGTTTATCGAACTTGTATTTAACCATCATGACTTCTTCAGTAAGGGATTGCATATCTACTTCAAATTCCTCCAGATTCTTTATTACCGATTGTATCTCGATAGGATCTTCATTCCAATCTTCATTCCACGATGACGAATGGAGAGCTACTTCTTCAACTCTTGTCCATCCTTTATCAGCAGTCATTAACGGGATAGGTTCTTTTGAGTCTAATAATTTCCGAGTTTTTTTGTTCAACCCGTTGTAAAATATTTGCAGTTTGATGCAGGTTTTATTGACCAGGTTTTACATTTATAGTAACTCGTCTACCTATGGCCTACCTAATACACTAACGGGCAGTGTACCCGGTCGCATGTAGTGAGAGAATGGTAAGACCGAGGTCGTCCCAAGAACGGTTGATTCCTAACTGTCTAATTTATTAAATTGGTCAAATAAATATGTTTTAATGTAAGGATGGATAATATTTAAGGTGTCACGTGATCAATTGGGCTGGTTCTCTGGTAAACAAGCTAATGGGAAAGATAGTGATGCAATTCTTAAACCGAATTCATCCACAAGTGGTATAATTCGATAGACTCCTTTAGTCAATTCGCCTACCCTATGGTTCTTAGAATCCTCACCAAGATGAACAGGTCACCCGGGATCATTCGGCAATCTAATAGCAGTCATTAAGTGCCGGTCGTTTACTATCGCAGTACATGGGTTCTAAATGTCACTAGATTCTTGTATCAAGTGGGGTTAAAGTCGAGAGGACAGCATTTGGTCAATTCGCCCTAACCTATCAGCAAAGATGCCACCACAGGAGAAATCAGGTGCACCGTCATAAGTCCTGTTGTTCTGGTCCCCTAAGCCAAGTCATTAAGTACCGCTACATGCTAGACTTATAATAGTGAGTGCCCGGCCGTTAGGAACTTAGACACTCAACCCCTAATTCTTAAGTTCATCCAAACGGTAGGTGATCAGTTGGTCAAATCGCACAAGTAGAAAGGGTCGTCAGTTGGTCATATCTTACCCTTCCCGTCTCAGTCCGCTCACCTAGGGTCAGTTGGTCATATCTCCTAGGCAATTGGCCTCTACCGCCATTCAAAACTACCGAAACAAGGGTAGCTACCAATAAACTAGACATGCATACACTAGAAACAATTAATAACGCAAAAGCATTAATAATAAAAAAAATCTAAACTAGGCCAAGACCTAATTTCTAAATCTCCATAATACCCTCGTGGAATGACAAATATAATTACCACATAAAACAATAAATAAACAAAGACATAACATCAAATAATTAATTGACTAATAATAAATTAATAATCAATTAAATAAAACACAATAATAATTAAGTCGCCAACAATTATATTGAAAATCAAGATTATAATAAATAATAATGAAATCAAAATAATATTATGAGTCAGAAAATAATTACATATCGTGCAAAGGATAAAGCTATCGATCCCCTAGTTGAGTACCGGGACAAAACCCCTAAGGGTTTTGCCCAAAAACCTTCGAACCGTACAGTGCCTCTTTTTTCTTCCTTTTGGCTCCTCGTGCAGTATACCACAGAAACCACAATTGATGCCTAAAATATGACAAATGAATGTCATATTTATAATACGTGCATTTTCCATTTAAACCTCCAATATTTCATTACTTGCACTTAGGTCCTTGTGGTTAATTTAATGAATAACACATAAAAATGTGTTATTATCTTGTACGCTTTTGACCCTCCATCCTTCTTCATATTATTTTCTTCAGTCCTTATAATAAATAAACTTAGTGCCAACTTACCGCTTTTAATCCCTGGACCTCGAAGTTTTGCGCACAAGTAATTAATTACGGCGTAACTAATCCATAGAGTTACGCCGTAAGCCTTTGATAGCTCATACATATCCGATCCGAAATAATCTCAACGGCGTAACTAATGCCATGTTACGCCGTAACCTTCATAAAATATCCATCAAAGCATCCTATTTACGCCGTAACATTATTAGCTAGTTACGGCGTAACCTTCACAAATAATTGCCAGGCCCTCGTTGTATTAGTTACGACGTAGTCAAAGGTACCATTTACGCCGTAACTTGTCTTCAGAATATATTTCTTGGCCATTTCTCACATCTTTTCCGCTCCAACGCCTCATTTATCCTGAAAGGCAAATATGAATGAATATAAACCAATTAAGTACTATATTAATACAAATGATGCCATAAACACGGGAATTTGATATATAAAATATCAGGCTAATTTGATGTTATCACCGTTGCTCGTGCTTGTTGAGTTTATGCTCGGGGCACTTGAGGATGGCTTCTTTGAATCTTTTCCAAGCTTTAAAGAGTGGCTCATCATTGAATTGGCTAAACTTCCTAATTTCATTAACTTGTTGTAGGATTTTTGCAGGGGTTCGGTTTTCCAGATGGAAGTTTCTGTAACCAATCTCTAGCTCTTCCTTTTAGGGTAAAAGGAAATGCTCTCATCATAACATGATCTCTGGAGACTCCAGGCGCGTGGAATAAATCAGCGATCTCACATACTTTTGCGATGTGCTCGTGTGCTTCTTCATCTTTGGTTCCATAAAAGCAGCATCTTTTTAATTCTTCAAGACAGAGTCTCCAGAATTCGAATTTTACATTTTCTTCAAGAGCTGGAATGGTGATTACCTGTTTACTTTTAGAGGTGGTGAGATAATCATTCATCTTTGTGAGACATAATATTAGAAAAAAACTAAAAACTTATATAAAATTCCTAATATAACTCCCCGGCAACGGCGCCAAAAACTTGATGCAGGTTTTACTAACCAGGTTTCAATATTTATAAAGTCTCCTTATACCTATGGTCTACCCTAATGCACTAACGGGCAGTGTACCCGGTCGCGTGTAGTGTAGTATTCGGTAAAACCGAGGTCGTCCGAAGAGCTATGTGTATTGGATTATTACTAAGTCTATGTGTCACAATATTTAATAATGGTTTTGATAAGGAATTAATTATTAAACTACTAAAGCAGATAAAAGCAAATAAAGGTAAAGGATAAATCAATAGAGGATAGTGGTGCTAACCTAGTCATTCCTCCTAGCTAGTAATGTCTACGTCTACTTACTTCCAATTACTTCAGGTGGGGTCAAAGTCGTGAGGACAACATTTGGTCAATTCGCCCTAACCTATCAGCAAAGATGCCACCACACGAGAAGGCAGGTGTCCCCTCATAAGTCCTATTATTCCTGGTCCCCTAAGCCAAGTCATTAAGTACCGCTACATGCTAGATTTATAATAGTGAGTGCCCGGGCATTAGCAACTTAAAAACTCACCCCCTAATTCTTAAGTTCATCCAAACGGTAGATGATCAGTTGGTCAAATCGCACAAGTAGAAAGGGTCGTCAGTTGATCATATCTTACCCTTCCCGTCTCAGTCCGCTCACCTAGGGTCAGTTGGTCATATCTCCTAGGCAATTGGCCTCTACCGCCATTCAAAACTACCGAAACAAGGGTAGCTACCAATAAACTATGCATGCATACACTTAGAAATAATTATACGGAAGTAATGTAAACGCAAACAAAACAATTAAGGAATCATAACTAGGCCAGCACCAAAAGGTGCTTAGCCGCTCATATTAACCATACAAATCAATTCAATATTCAAAGGTACGAAATACATGAATCGAAAGTAAATAAAAGATAAAATGCTAATGCTTATCATAGGGGAGTGAGTTCTCCCTTGGAGACAGCTCCGTATGCTCCTCTAGATCTGATTTTAGCTTTTTCCCACGTTCTCTGGTTGTTGTGTGTGGAATGGGATGATTAGAAAAATGCTGGAATTCGTGGGGTATTTATAGGCTAGATCTGGGTTACGGCGTAACTATCACAAGAGTTACGCCGTAACCTTCAATTCCTTTGTATTTTGCACTAGATCTGCTAGTTACGGCGTAACCTTATTAGTGGTTACGCCGTAGTCTTCAATAAACTTGGTTACGCCGTAGTTGATGAAATAGTTACGGCGTATTTATCAGCGGCGTGGAACCTCATTTGACCTAATATAGTTACGTCGTAGACTTTTGGGAGAGTTACGTCGTAACCTTCAGATGAGTTGGTCTTCTGAGTCACGCTTTAGTTACGGCATAATGTGAGAGATGAGTTACGCCGTAACTTTTTCAAAGTCAACATACTATGATAAATCTTTTGATAGTTCTCCAGTTCCGCGTCTCTTTATCTCCAATGCCCGTAATTTACCTGAAAGTGGAAAACAATAGAAAACAAGTGTAAATCCATATAAATGATATAAATTACAAGCATTATCGGGGGAAATTGACACTTAATATTCAGGAATATTTGATGTTATCAAGTATATACATTTGGTCATTCACATAAAATATTGTAATAATTTATTTTTTGTAATAATTTATGTAATAGGATGGGTAATATGCAATACCCATGACCCATACCCATGGAGCTAATCCATAACCCATGACCCATTGCATGACATCATGCATGAAATCATGTTGGGTATGATCCATGACCCAATGTCCATGACCCGTGACCCAAGACCCATGACCCATTTTCAAGATACATTGTATCTTGTTGGGTACCCATGACCCAAAGTCCATGACCCATGGCTCATACCCATAACCCATAACCCATAACCCATAACCTATAACCCATAACCTGGTTTGCAACCTAAAATCCGGACTGGTATAACCCAGACTGCCGGATCCCTAGGTTTACACAGGCCGGATCCCCCAAGTGAGGGATCCGTCGTAACCGTGGGACACAAGGCTTTTTGTGCCTATAAATAGTGAGTCATTTCTTCATTGTTACTCACCCTTCTTCTTACAACTCTCTCATATATTATCTCACTCTTCTAACCTCTGATCATTTGATCATTTTAGTAGTTCTTCTATCTTTTGTTGTGATTCTCATATAGGTCCTTCTCAAAGGCAAGATCACGCTATACTACAAGTCATCCAATCAAAGGGTCATTGATTGATTTGTCCATCCACAAGATTTCTGTAGCAAGATCTTGTAATTCATATTTCACATAGTTGTTGTGTAATAGTTGTGATAGGGTTGGTTCTACCTCGTGGAAGAACTCGGTATTTAGCTTTGTACCGGAAAAATTGTAAGCGACGTTGTGAGGCTTCTCCGCCGTGTTGAAGGAGCTTGTTGACATAGTGCTTGAACTCTTGAGTGGGGAACTCGGACAGTGGAGTAGGGCAAGGAAGGTGTCCTTGTAGCGGAACCACTATAAATCACTTGTGTCGCTACTTTCTATCATTTACTTTACTTGCTTTCATTATTTACTTTACTTATTATTTTCTACTATCTATCCATCCATACTAATTCACATAAGATCGAATCTAAATCTTTGAAACTTAAATTTAAATCGGTAAAACTATTCAACCCCCCTTCTAGTTTTCCACACAAAGTGTAATAACCCTTTAACTAACTTTATATTTTAAGTATTATACTATTTAATTACAAAATAGGGTTTATTTTTACTTTACGCTTAATCGTCGTTTACGTCAAATTTCTCATCTTTATTTTTTCTTTTTACCAAACACCCCTTGTTCCTTTTCTTTTCATCAAATGCCCTTTGTTACATATATTATCATAAGAAACAGTGAATGGGCACTTCTTAACTCCATAATAACATCATCATTTGTCACGAAAAACATATAGTCAGAATCAGTAATCGCCGACAATTTTAGTCACATGGTACCCGTCACCACAACGCGCGGGTACCCTGCTAGTTATAAATATGCTTGTTTTATATTAATATATTGGTTTAACTCGTATAATAGATACATACTTTTTCATATGTTCTGTTATGGTACGTGTACCAACAAAACTATTTATTTGATAGTGAACTTTTAGATCTGTGCTAATATGAAACATGAAAACTTCTTTTACCGGCCAAAGCTATCAAATTATATCTGTTGAAGTGGTTGCTTATGTGGCTGCTTATGTTGCATTATATATTTTCTTCTATCAATCATTTTCAACTTATTCACCTTCGACTTCCTCTATAACCACCACATGCGTGTAGGGTGGTTGCGAGGTGGTGGTGGGATGGGATGATGGGCTCGTGGCGGTGATAGAGGTTGAAGAAGAGGCGTTTGGAACATCGCATATGAGTAAAATACGGTATATGGAGTTTAGTTTATGTGTTTTGAGACCCAAGAAAAACACAAAAAGGTAATTCTTTATTGTAGGTTAAACCGGTATCCTGTAAATATAACAAAATATTATTTGCATATATAACCTAATAAGTGTGCGCGCGCGCACACACACACACACACATATATATACTAGATGTCGAAGCCCGCCCAATGGGCGGGCATGACTTATGAATATTGTTTGCATATATTTTTATAGCGAAAGATGGATGTTATATAATTGTAGGCAGATTCACACATTTATATCTTATCGACATACGAAACTATATATAATTTTTTCAATGGACCAAGTACCTACCTCTATTGCTTTCTTAACCTGAGCCGCTGCATATGCATAGACTCCAATTTCAGGACTGTGATGGTATACCAATTAAAATTAAACTCACGTGTAGATGTAATTAATCAAACACATTTTAAACATTGTATCTTGAAAACTGTAATATACCTTGTGCGACCACCGTCGTATTTTTCCAAGGCCAACCACGTCTATGAAATTCACATCCTCAACTACACATCCCTACATTCATTGATGAAAAATCTTAAAAAAACATGCATCGGCCTCTCTTTTTCCTTGAAAAGTAATTGGAATAATGTCGGCTCCTCTGTCAGCGATTTGCATAACCTGTACAACAGATAATATAGCGTGATGAGGATGATGCATGCATATAAAAGTTTATATTATTCATATTCCTTTGAGAGATCGATGTTTTAAAACATGGCATAGCCCATCATTTCATTTTCTTTTAGAGCATGGATATATTTCCACCACACTCGTATGGTGTATTAGCTTAGTAGTTGACAATATTTGAAACAAATACAACAGAAAAGTGAGGTTTCTAGTAGCTTATCGATGCCACAGCCAAATTTAAAAGAAAAAACCTATCAGGAACGTTTCACTACTTAAAGCAAACTATAATTTAATCCTTTCCTCTTAGAAGTTTTATTTCTTTTAGCAATACCAATTCTAATGGTTACTATTGTGAAATTAGGTTGACTGACCTAAATAGTGAAAGGATACGGTCTATTTTGGGAGTTGTCGGATGATTGATTTTTCACATTTTAACCAATGACAATTGCAATAGTTATTATAAACATTATCAGTAAAATGTAATAAGCCATAAGTATCACTGATTTCCAAATAACATAAGGTTTTCCAAATGACATAAGGTTAAGTTCTTGGTCCCTAACTATTTGTAGGAACTGAATTTCATTAATATAGATCCTTTTATTGTGAATCATTTTTATTAGGCATAATTTCATATATATCCTTCCCTGGATGAATAATTACATGTATATCCTTTGTACCAGTTTTTTATGCATAAAATACAATGCTTTTAATGCATCAAAAGGATATATATATGTAACTTTTGAAATTTCCAAGGATATATATGTAAAACCCTTTTTATTAAGATATCCATCTAATGAGAAAATGGTATCACCTTCAGATAACAGGTAACAATTCTTTTGAATCAAATGCATAACAAAAGAAAATGTTATATTAAAATGGTATGAACTGAGCTTTAAGCAAAATAGAGTAGTTGGTATTAAAACTTACCAAACCAGTTACATGTCTACAATCATCCTAGGATTTATGAGCACTTCGTGATTCCATTCTTTAGCTTGGTTATGTCTTTAGGAGGCCAAGTCCGAACAACCCCTCATGATCCTCAAAGAGAAAATTAAACAGCAGATTAGAAAATACTTGAATGAATGAACAGATTAATTTGTTTATAATACAAACAACAATGATTCAACAATGCAACCTGAGCAAGCATTCACAAGACTTTAATACAAATGACCTGATGCTAATAGAGTATGCAAAACAACTTTGGGGCAACCTTTAAGATGGTGGACAGCTTCTCAAGGGGAATGGTACATTGGTGCGGCTGATCCGTTATGAAGGCCTTAAAGTTATATATGTATCATTTGATTATATGTGTTAGACTGTATAAATAAAAAAGGAAAAAGATGATATAGTGAGCAATGACATGTGTCTAGGGGTTGGTTGGCCTCCATGTTCTGTACACTCTAAAATTCCTGTGTCGTCTCTTACTTTTTTGATGCATTGAGTGCATGATCTATAATACTAATCTCTGAATATGTTGATTCTGATAATTGTGTCGTGGCAAGTGGGTGAACCTGATTCCCTGTCATCAGGTAACACATATCCTTCCATCTACAAGAGGTAAATATCACTCATTTCAATAACTATCTTGGACAAAAAAGTGTAACACCATCTTCACTGATTAAATTTGAATGAAAAAGAAGTTACCTTTATTGTGAAAGTATAATCATATAATTGGCCTTTTAGGTTAAAAGATCATGGTAACTTATTTAACTTAAACTGAAACTCCACAAAAATGGAGTCTTTACATCATGTTTAAGTACTCAAATCATGTAAGCATCCATTGTTAAAGGCAAACATGTTGGGGTGTAGTCTTAGCTCCCAGCAACAGGGTTAAGATAATCAACTTCAGCAGAAATGCTCAACTGTTCAGCAGAAACAAACAGATGGCCAGCAGTAACAAATACCACTAGGTGGTTACCGGATATCACTTGGAATCGTGTGATCACTTTCCAAAGTAAACTATTCGACCCTAATGCCTGGGTATCACGAATATCTACTTGGGATAAGACCAAATGCAGTTAGAGAATTAGGCACAATTCTATAACCCTTTCACTAATAAGTGTTTACGTTTTCTGTGTGTTCTTCATGCATAATCAGATATCCTATTTATAGGATAATACTCTTGGCTAATTCAATGGAATTATGAGTATTAATCGCCCATTAATAGCCTCATAATTATCCCCATTATAGCCGTTAGTGGTTACATGACCAATTAAACGTGGTCATTATGCGGTTGAAACGCCACTTGAATAGGTCAAAACCGTTACAAGCAGACTTTCATCAAGACTTTCATAGTGCTATCAGTGGTTACACTGCCAGTGGAAACACCACTGCTTCAAGGTAAACACGACTTCAGAAACACCACTTCAGTGGAAACACCACTCGCTGGAAACACCGATCCATTGGAAGTACTCGCAGCTGGAAACACCGATAATCAAGTAACCACAACAGTACTTTCACCAAGCACTACCAATACAAACCACTACAAGAGTCATGGTGTTCATGGACCTTATGGGTGTACACTCCGTACCTCCTAACCCATTACAAGGTGTGAACTATTCCCACAAGTGCACTAAATTTTCCAACAATCCTCCCCAAATTTAGTTCACTTCCTTTGCATTAAAATTAAACATCAAGCAAAACATGTGCATAAATGAAAATGTCCCGAGGATTGAATTTCCATCTTAGTAAATTACACGTTTCAAATATTCGAGAATCGGGGTGTTCTAAGAATTGAACCCTTCAACCCATTTGAATACCTCAAGATAAAATACACACAAGTTTTCAAACACTTAAAAGCTCCCGACACTATACAAGCCATGTGTCCATATCCAAATTCATAAATGTTGTAAAAGCTAAAAGTCCAAAGCTTCATGAAGCGGCAAAACTTCAACATTTACATAGGTGGTTCCTCTTTATTCATGCTCCGGCCAAGCACTTTTTCAAAGAAAATTAACCATTAAGAAGTAAAGACTTCATCCTCCTTTCAGCACTTGGGATGTAAATAAAACATGTGCTTCATCAATGTACTTTCCACATTGAACTGGTTTCCTCAGGAGGGCGTTGGGTGTCCTAGCATTCAGTGACTAAGTTGGACTTAAACCCATCCCTTTAGCATACTTTATAACCAAGTCGCTAGCCGCAAGTGATCGCTAAGTTCTGAGATCTCACAAACTCTATAGATACCACCCCATTCATGATAAGCTCACGAATCATGCTATGTCAGACACCTAAGTGTCTAGACTTACCATTGTACATTTGGCTATAAGCCTTAGCCAATATAGCTGCATTATCACACCGGATAGAAATAGGTGCTATAGGTTTAGGCCACAATGGAATCTCAAGAGCAAGTTTTATAACCATTCGCTTTCTTTTACCAGCAAATGCTAAAGCCACAAATTCAAATTCCATTGTTGAACTGGTGATGCAAGTTTGTTTTTTGGATGCCCAAGAAATTGCACCTCCACCAAGTAGGAATACCCACCCACCGGGTAGACGAATTGTCATCAGTGTTACTGATCCAACTTGCATCAGTGTATCCTTCCAACACCGATGGGTAACCAAGATATGAGAGACTATAATCCATAGTTCTCCTCAAATACTTCAGATCCTTTGAACTGCTTGCCGCTGATGAGCACTAGGATTACTAGTATACCGCCAATTTTCCCAATGCAAAACCAATATCAGGTCTTGTACAAGTCATGGCATACATCAGGTAGCCAATTACCCTAGAATACTCAAGTTGAGATACAGCCTTGCCATGATTAGGCATCACCTTCTCACAAGTATCCATAGGTGTACTCACTGGAGTACAATCAAAGTAATTGAATTTCCTCAACACCTTCTCAATATAATGAGACCGAGAGATAGAAATTCTTTTACTTTCATGTTTAATCCTTATACCAAGGATAACATCACCCCATGTCCTTCATGGAGAACCTTGATGACAAAAATTCCTTTGTCAAGTCAACCTGATTTTGGTCAGTGCCAAAGATCAACATGTCATCAACATATAGACAAATGATGACTCCTTTACCGGATTCATCAAATTTGCTATACACACATTTGTCAGCTTGGTTAAGAACATAACCACTAGACAAAACCACTTCATCAAATTTTTGATGCCATTGCTTAGGTGCCCGCTTAAGTCCATAAAGAGACTTAATCAGTTTACACACCTTGTTTTCATTGCCAGCCATGATGAAGCCCTGAGGTTGGTTCATATAAACCTCCTCATCCAATTCACCATTCAAGAAAGTCGTTTTCACATCCATCCGATGAATAATCGATTGTGAATAGATGCCATAGCAATCGCTAGCCTTATGGTATCGATATGAGCCACAGGGCATAAGTATCAAAATAGTCTATCCCTGACTTTTGTTTAAAGCCCTCAATAACTAATCTAGCCTTGAACTTTTCAATAGTTCCATCTACCTTCATTTTCTTTTTGAAAATCCATTTGAAACCTAGAGGTTTGCAACCAGGAGGTAGATCAATCAACACCCAAGTGTTGTTTCCCATGATGGAATCCATCTCATCATTGATTGCTTCTTTCCGTAAAGCAATATCCCGGGACTTCATTGCTTCTTCAAATGTCTTGGGATCATCCTCAACAATGAAGCAATAGGAGTATTGGTCCGAGACCTCATCCCTTGTTCCTTCAACTAAGTATAGTTGAAACTCATGTCCAAATGACTTTGGATTCCTGACCCTTTTGCTCTTCCTGAGCACAGGTTCAGGTTGTTGAACCACAACCTTATCAGGGACCACTGATGGTTCATCATCAGGGACCTCTGATACACCAGTGTCATGAGTTCCATTAGGAATCCTCTGACTTGGTCTAGGGACTGATGAGAATCTATTTTCATCAAAGTCTGCATCCCTTGATTCAATTATTGAGTTAATTGAAACATGATCATTAGGTTCAATAACATAGAACCTAAAAGCTTTGGAATGCTCAGAATATCCAACAAAGATGCAGTCAATGCCTCTTTCACCCAAAGTCTTTTGCTTTGGATCGGGAGTCTTACAACAGCCCTACAACCCCAGACCTTAAGATAGTTCAGGTTGGGTTTCCTTTTAGTCCAGAGTTCATAAGGGGTAACCTTGTTCCTTTTGTTGGGAACCCTATTTAATAAATAGAAAGTCATAACATAGCTTCACCCCGTAACCCTGGCCATCCTAAAAGGACAACATGGAATTAACCATCTCCTTCAAAGACTCGCTTTTCCTTTCGAAAATACCATTTTGCTGAGGAGTATAAGGGCGTCGTTTCATGGATAATACCAACAGACTGAAAGTACAGAGTATCCATGTACTCACCTCCCCTATCAGTCCTTAATCTTTTGATCAAAGACCCAAGTTGTAATTCAACTTCAGTTTTAAACACTTTGAATTTATCTAATGCTTCATCCTTGGTATGTAACAGATAGACATAACAAAATCTAGAAGCATCATCAATAAATGTCACAAAGTACTTCTTGTTCCCCAAAGAGGGAGTGGCATGCAAATCACACAGGTCACTGTGTACAAGCTCCAACAGACTGAAAGTACAAAGTATCCATGTACTGATCAAAGACCCAAAATTCAACTTCAGTTTTAAACACTTTGAATTTATCTAATGCTTCATCCTTTGTATGTAACAAATAAACATAAAAAAACCTAGAAGCATCATCAATAAATGTCACAAAGTACTTCTTGTTCCCCAAAGAGGGAGTGGCATGCAAATCACACAGTCAATGTGTACAAGCTCCAAGAGCTTAGTCTCATGACTAACACCCTAAAAAGGTTTCTTGGTTATCTTGGTCAACATGCAAGTTTTACACTTTTCAGTTGTCCATGTCAAAAGCCGGATCAACCCATCCTTATACATATCTTGCAACCTTTTATAATGAACATGGCCAAGTCTAGCATGCCACAGGGTAGAGTCACAAAGTCGAGGTGGTCACACAGTGAATTTACACTATCAGGAAATAAATACACTATCGATGGAAATATTAAGCCCTAACATTTGATTACATAAATAACCAAAACCAATAAAAACACCATTCTTAGAAAGCACAAATTTATCAGACTCAATAACTTGTTTATATCCATGATTATTCAAAACACTACTTGAAACCAAGTTCTTCCTTATATCAGGAACATGAATAACATTAAACAAAGTTACAATCTTTCCTGAACTAAACCTAAGATCTACACAACCACGACCATGCACCAAGGCTGTTGACTCATTTCCCATGTGGAGAATAGAACCATCATTCAGTGACTCATAAGTCTTGAACCAGCTTCTATCTTTACACACATGAACTGTTGCACCAGAGTCAACCCACCACGCAACATCATCATCCCGCACATAAAAAGATTCAGATACATATGTAACATAATAAATCTGAAAAGACTTATTAAACATATTCGACCTTCAGTGAGTTGGCTAATCCACCACTCCCTGAACCATTAGTGCCTGATCCATTGGCTTTACCACCAACTTTAACACCTTTGCAATCCCTTTTAATGTGACCAGTCTTGCCACATTTCCAACAAGTAAGTGTTGCCTTCTTGTTGGGATCTGCCCTTGTGTTGTCATGATATTTTCGTTTGCCTTTGTTGTCATTGTACCTGGTGGAGTTGTTATGCTCCACCATATTGACAACAGATGGTCCAAGAGCATTGCTACTCTTTCGCTTGTCATTATCCTGCATCTTGAGAGATTCCTCAATGCGCAGATGACTGCCCAACTCAACCAGAGTTAACTCCTCTTTCTTATGTTTCAAGGTATGCTTGAAATCTTTCCAAGAAGGAGGAGTTTGTCAATGACACAAGAGACTTTAATGGCCTCATCCATGTTCATATTTTGTTGTGTAAACCTTCCAAGTATTCCAAGAAGTTCATTGTATTGTTCCATAACGGGTCTTGAATCAGTCATTTTGTAATTTGTGAAATTACTAACAAGGAACTTCTTACTTGATGCATCCTCAGCCATATATTTGGCATCCAAGGAATCCCACAGTTCTTTGGAAGATTCAAAGTTCTGATAAATATCAAACAGAGAATCGGACATACCATTGAGAATAAGACCTCTGCATATGTAGTCATCATTCTCCCATTTGCTCCTCCTCCCGATCCGCTCCACGGGCATCATCACCATCATCGAATTGGTGTAGTCAAGACATAAACCACACTCATGCTTGACAAAGAAGAAATGCATCTTGTTCTGCCACCTCCTAAAGTCCACCCCTTCAAACTTGTCCAGCTTAGCAAACTTTGAAGCCATGTGTTTCATTGCAGCAGTTGCCACTGATTATCACAAAATAGTTTACTTTGATTGTTGGGGTGTAGTCTTAGCTCTCAGCAACAGGGTTAAGATAATCAACTTCAGCAGAAATGCTCAACTGTTCAGCAGAAACAAACAGATGGTCAGCAGTAACAAATACCACTAGGTGGTTACCGGATATCACTTGGAATCGTGTGATCACTTTCCAAAGTAAACTATTCGACCCTAATGCCTGGTATCACGAATATCTACTTGGGATAAGACCAAATGCAGTTAGAGAATTAGGCACAATTCTATAACCCTTTCGTTAATAAGTGTTTACGTTTTCTGTGTGTTCTTCATGCATAATCAGATATCCTATTTATAGGATAATACTCTTGGCTAATTCAATGGAATTATGAGTATTAATCGGCCCATTAATAGCCTCATAATTATCCCCATTATAGCCGTAGTGGTTACATGACCAATTAAACGTGGTCATTATGCGTTGAAACCGCCACTTGAATAGGTCAAAACTGTTACAAGCGACTTTCATCAAGACTTTCATAGTGCTATCAGTGGTTACACCGCTTCTGGAAACACCATCGCTTCGTAAACACTACTTCAGAAACACCACTTCGTGGAAACACCACTTCAGTGGAAACACCGATCCAGTGGAAGTACCGCTTCCGTGGAAACACCGATAATCGTGGTAACCACAAATAAGATTTCACCAAGCACTATAAATACAAACCACTACAAGAGTCAGGGTGTTCATGGACCTTATGGGTGTACACTCCGTACCTCCTAACCCATTACAAGGTGTGAACTATTCCCACAAGTGCACTAAATTTTCCAACAAAACAGATGGGCATCTTCTCCGATGGCGAATTCTGGGTAAACCCATGATGTAATGCAAGTCTTTCCTCCTCCTAAAAAGCTCTCAGCATTAGAGTAATCTACCTGTAAACATCGCAAAACCAACTACACTAGATGTCATGATCAACGCATAGAAAAGAAACAATGAAAGAAGTCAAGAACTAAGTTTACTCATCAAGGTTCGAAAGTGAAATTTCCTCTTGCTTAGGGTCTATGTCCACAAATGCTCCATATGTGGTCTTATCGAGCCCATTCCTTGTAGAAGACCTGTGAAATGTAGGTTGTGGAAACTTCAGACAGGTTCAAATGGACAAAAATGGGTCAACTTGGGTTTTGTATAATCTTTTTGGTTGGTGTGGGTGAACTAACAAAGTGGTCCAAATGAGCTACAACTAAAAAAGTCTTGGGTACATTTGATTTTTTTTTTTGAAAATGGCTCGATTTGACCCGTTATCCTACTCATGCATATCACCACTTCTAACAGTTAGACTTTGAATATATGTTTGAGATACTAACCGGCTTTGATCACTACACATTAGGACAACGTATCGTTCACTACTCTTATAGATCCTAAAGAAGATTGTAGTCTGTTCAGTTAAGTCGCTGGAAGCCAAAGCTAACAACCCAAATGGTCTGAATTTGCCTTTGGTTGATGCATCCTTTGCACTGGACATAAGCTGTGGATCAACCACGTTGTGGTCCAGTTCTTCAGCCTCTTCTAAGTTAGTTAGTTTAAAAGAAATCTTCACATCCACCTTTCATATAAAAAATACCACAATGTTAATTCAAAAGAAGCCTAAACAAAAGTAAGATTTTCAATTAAAAGAGCTAATTACCTGTGAAGCAGTTATGCCTTCAATTTCCTGTATTGATCCAGCTTCAAGTTTCTTATCTTCAAAACTAACCTCGTTTTCGTGAAACATTTCAATTTCCTCAATAGGCCACTGTATGAGCTGCTTCTGGTTTTGGTCTACCCAAAGACTCCTTGGGAACGACTGCATATTATAAGCAAATTCAGTATCTTATAATTAAGCAAAAACATATATACCATGAGACTAAGAAAAGTAAAGGAAAAAATAGCAGTCTTTGATTACATGAAGTTCGGACCATCCTTTAGCAATATCATCAGCTTCAGAAACCGATTCGTTCACCCAAGCTAAATAAAAATCTGACTATAGCAAGTTGATAGGAAAATAACATTTCCTTTATAGCAAACTCAAAGAAGTCATCAGGACTATATCCACATCCAGCAGGCAAGACTGATAAAAGGAAAATTGTGAAAATTAGCTATTTGCGACAAAATAAATTCTGGTAATCACATTTTTTTCAAAAATAAAATACATAATAAATGAACAATATATATACCTATTTCATTGACTGATTTATGAAATTCTTCCCACAATACAACTAACTTTCTTAGTTCATCACTAGAGGAGGTTTTATAACCAACATAACACAAGGTAGGGTGGTCCTCAGTCTTAAAATCTCTATCACCCGCAAAACCTTCATCTTCATAACAACCTCAACAACCTGAAAAAGAATCAGTATTCAGATTCTCGTCCAATACCTTTTTTGAATGTGTTATCAGCTATGTTGTGTAAAAGTTACTTACTTTGAAACACTGTTTAATGTACTCTCGCTGTCGTAGGGGGGGTCACATATACGAACAAATCTGCTTTTTGCACATAAATACCACACCTACATATATCATATCATTAGTGAGATGTATCACTGATTACAAAGAGCCATTAAAGAATATATCTTGATAAAATAGTTAGAGAGGACAATTAGCGTAACTGGAATATTAGTAGTGACATAAGTAGATAACCTGCATATTGCCAATCAATAGAGAAAATAGAATGAGCCCAGATATGGCTAGAGCAATTAAAAATATTGTCTCTCTAGGATATGTACTGGTTTGAAGTCCCTGTCCTAAAGTGTTGTCATAGAAAAAAGAAAAAGTATATCAGAATCTGATTCTTCTCTATTTCAGGTAAGTTCAAACATAAATACATAAGAAGTCAAGAGAGTTTTCTAAAATTACAGCATAAGCTATATTCTAGTAGAGACAAGTTACTGCATAACACATTAATCTTTGTAAAAATATTGGACAAAAAGTGTTTGGGTCAATTCTACCCGACCCAACTCAAATTCCTTCTCTTCGGGTTTTGTTGCAGATCTTTTCTTATTTTCTTTTTCGACATTGATGTATGTGTTTTCATCAGCTTCTTGTGTCTTACTCGTCTTCCTCTTTTTCTTTTTAGCCTTCTTGTCATCTGACTGACTTCCATTAGCTAACTGATTGCGATCAATATCATAACTCCTACATGCAATAGACAGATACTTTAAAACTTTGAAAGCATCATATAAGAAGGCACTATTATAGATAAACCAATATAACAACACCCATCCAAAAACCTAATTCTAGTTATATATAAAGAACTCTTGCATAGATTTCATATGTACTTTTATAATGCATAGGTGATTTTGTGGCTGTAATGTTAAGTATTATTGAATCTTAAAGTCGGTTCTATAGCCATGAAGTTTCAATATAAAAAAGTGGAATCACATGCAAGGAACTCTCTACTACTGTTTTTCTTAGATAAAAGAAAGCATTGACAATCTAAATAGTGATTTAGGCTATTGTCACACTGTATGTCATTGGTATTTTAGAGAAAATATGGAGGGAGTTTGTCACTGGTTCATTTTCCAGAGTGTTCATTGCTAATCTATTATTCAAAACAGTTAAATTTTCAAAAATCATTGTTCAAAAACATGTTCATACGCATAGAAAGCATCTTTGAAAGAAGTTGGAATTTCATCATACTTATCAATTGCTTGTTGATCACTCTCCTGCTTAGTTCGAGCATCCAGATCACTTGCTTCACTGTGCCCTTTCCTTTTTCTTTTCTTCTTTTCTGGCACAACTACCTTAGTGATTTCGAGTCTTTAAAGAGATTGTCCGCGAACATCAATGTTTTCTTACAAACATGTGATGATGAAAACACAGAAACGATCCTTAGATGAGATTGTGAGGGAAAAAGGATATTAGGGTTTTTGAGAAAGGTAATATTATGAATGAAGTGTATATAATTTTTTACGTATATGTTTTGTTTAGGGTTACCTAAGTTGTAGGGATTCTCCTACATAATTGGTTGCATAGTTTATAATTTTGGACTTGCAACATATATTCCAAAAAATCATGTTGCCTTAGTGGTAAACACACATGTTATTCAACCAAATAACCAAGGTTCAATCCTTGTAAGGCTTCTTTTTTATAATCAAATTTCGAAAAAAACTACAAAAAATCAAATTTCAAATTTCGAAAAAAACTACATAAAATCAAATTTCGAAAAAAACTACATAAATTCTGAAAATTAAATAATAGCTAATTAAGTTTAAAAAATATTGCTTAGGTGGACAACTTATGATGACATGGCACTAAAAAGAATTACATGGCAATGAGATGGACATTTGTGGAATAATCTACGTGTCATGCCTCCTGTTATATATATATATATATATATATATATATATATATATATATATATATATATATATATATATATATATATATATATATATATATATATTATCCATGGGTCTTATAACCTAATAAGTGTACATTAAATTTTATATATATTTATATAAAAATATTATTTAACAACCTCTTATATGCACATGGTTAAAACCTAGTTGTTATAATATGAACTTAGTTCATTCATAGCAATAAGAATTTAAACCGTTTAATAGATACGTACTTTTCTAAATATTTTGTTATATTTTTTGGGTAAAAGGTCAAAGTCACGGTAAATATATTACTCCAAAAAATGTTTAAGTACAAAGGATATGGGTGAATCCCATATCTCAACCCGTTACAAAAGCTTACATAACAAGGTACTTTCTTTTCTCTAAACAAGAAAAAAACCACTACTCAAAAGATAACATTAGACTCTTATGAAAACAAAATTACTTCCTACCAAGGCCTTGGAGCTTGATACCATACGTGTCATACAAAGCATCCAAATTCCCTGAAAGATCGTAGACCTGATCCGCATAGTCATCATAATCATAATCATCTTCACGATCTTGACCACCACCAAATAGGTTCATAGACTCATCAAAAGTGTTCACAACCTCCTTTTCATCACTGTTAGAATCAACAATCTCTCCCACCTTAGAGAATGGGCTAACCCTCTTAGTAGAAGAAGTAGACAGAAAATCCTTTTTATTACCCAGATAATTAGCCTTTTTAATAGGATTACCATCATCATCCACAAGAATAGCTTTCCCATCAATAAGAAGCTTTTCAAGCTCCCTAATTTTCTCAACAATAGGAGTAGGACCAACCTCGTTAGCTTCCATTGAATCACTCACAAGCGGTTCTTGCAATGTATTACTAGTCTTTGGAGACTCATTCTTCTTTTCTTCCATTCTACTACCAGCATCCATATCCTTATTCACTTCCTTAGTAGGAATACCAAAATAATCAGTATCATCCATACTAAGGGCATCAAATTTATTGGATGTAGCAACCCTCGTTCCACTCGTACTAGCCATACCAGCAACCTTTTTCTTAGTGATATCGACTTTCTTTGGTTCAACAGGAGGCTTTATGGGTTGATATTGGAACTTCTTACCCATATTAGGTTTCGCAAACCCTCCTTAACCCGAAGAAGTTGGACCACCTTGCTTACCCTTCTTCTTGTTGTTGACAGTTTGGAAACCATCATTAACACTCTTAGTAGGCTGAATAGGGGGTAAAACATATTTTGGACAATCAACAAGATTATGGCCAAAGATCTTACACATATCACATCGAGGATGTTTCCACTCGTATTTAACTTGTATCTTCTCAATAGTCGAACCCAACCCATCAAGTATGGGTACTTCAACAGTTAGGTTATCCCTAAGTACCTCATCCGCCTTAACTTCAATCAAGCACCTAGCAAAACTATTGCGGCCCCATGATTCCTTGCACATTTGGCTAGTATAAGCATCTAACATTTTTGGCGTACCAATCAATGTAGCAAGAAGACTAAGACGTCATCAGAAAACATAGCAAAAAGAACATCATGGAACTTAACCCACACCAGAATGTTGGTCAAATCCTCTTTAAGTAAGTTGGTGTTCAAGGTCCATGGTTTAAGAATAATAGGAACGTTTCTAATCATCCACAGACCATTTTCAAGGACATCATCCACACCTTTCTTTGTATTAAACTTAAAGAAAAAGAACCCCTTCGCATTGATCATAACCCTTTGAATACCATACTTAGCCCACGTATTACGCACAAAATAATCAACAACCGGAAAAGCAATACGTTAATACTTTGTTATATTATCCGTACTAAAAAAATTACTCATCTGGTACGTGAACTTTCATTTTTGTTCACGTACTATATGAGTAATTTTTTCAGTACGGATAATATAACAAAATTTAGAAAAGTATGTGTCTATTAAACGGTTTAAATTCTTATTGCTATGAATCAGCTGAGTTCGTATTATAACAACAAGTTTTTAACCATGTGCATATAAGAGGTTGTTAAATAATATTTTTCTATAAAATTATATAAAAACTAATGTACACTTATTAGGTTATAAGACCCCATGAATTAAAAATAAATAAATAAAAAAAGAACTCCCTCCTCTAGGAAAAATTGACGATTGCATCTATACCCTAAATCCCCAAATTGCTTCTCACCTTTATCGTGTTATAATTCTGTGTTCGTACAGGTTTGTCGTGCGATCAAGACTGTTAACGGTTTTAGGTTTCGTTAGGGTTGATTTTTCCAAATTTTTGTCTTAGGGTTTTTTTGGGAAAAGGGTATTTCACCCGGTAAAATATATTACTCCAAAAAAATGTTTAAGTTCAATGGAATGTGGCTGAGGTACCACATTAACCGCAAGCAATCACTTGACACAACCACTAAATCATTTATGACATGTCATAAACGACAACTAGCTACAACCAACTAGACCTCCAAACCAAAAACCAGCATAAAAGATACAATTTATGCAAAAAAAAAAATATAAAACACCCTAGTTAAGACAAAAATCTTGAATTCCAGCAGCCTTTACTGAGCAGGAGAGGGGTCAAAATCATCATCATCATAATTGTTGCCATCACTCGTATCCGCTTTTCATTGCTTATAAAGACTATGCTCCTTACCTCCACTTCCAGAATACAACCAAAAACCAAAAACCAAAAACCAAAAACCAGCATAAAAGATACAATTTATGCACAAAAAAAATATATAAAACACCCTAGTTAAGACAAAAATCTTGAATTCCAGCAGCCTTTACTGAGCAGGAGAGGGGCCAAAATCATCATCATAATTGTTGCCATCACTCGTATCCGCTTTTCATTGCTTATAAAGACTATGCTCCTTACCCCCACTTCCAGAATACAACGTCCCAATGTTTGTCTTAGGGTTTGCGGTTAGCTTCATTAATTACACGTTTTTATTCGAAGATAATCATTGTTCCATTGATAACTCTTACAAATCAGTTTAGGGTTTACATTATGTACGTCTTTTGTGATGTTTGCGACAAAAACCCTAACTTATTTGGGTTTCACCATTCATCTTGAATAATTAGATGGTAATTGTATATTTTTTCTTTGTTTGATGTGCTTAGTTTGTGGATGAAAAATGGGTTTTTGGGTTCAGGAGGGAGGGGAGAAAAAAAGGACAATAGTTTGGCCGGTCAAACTATGGATACTCGAACTGAAAATTTTGATACGGTTGCTAAAAAATCATGAATTTGAAAATCAATTACTAGAAGAAAAACTTGTGTTTGTGGGAGAGGATGGATTACCACTAACACCTTCGATGACTAAAGTGACTATTGATGGTGCCAACTCGTTTGGTGTGATGATCAGGTGAATGAACTTGATGAGTTGAATGATGATGTTGTGCATCTTGCGGATAAGGATATTACTGGTGGTAATACAGATAATACGTGCAAAGAGGGGGGGGTAATTTGGAGAGTATGGTTGAAGCTAATTATGAGATAAACATTACTATTGAGTCGATTAATGCTTCGCCTAATTCGACATAGGTTGCTACTAAATTTGACTAGGGTCCAACTAAGGATAATGCCACGTCGACTATTGATGAGGCTACTATTCCATTGGGTAATACTATTCCACTAACTCAAGATACCACTATTCATGTTAACAAAACTATTACACCTAGTTCTGATGCCTCGTGTGTTAAGACTACTCTTGAGCCAATGGTCGACGTTAATACGAAGTCGGTTTCGTATGCAAGTGCAACAACTCTTGAAATGAAGGAAGCTAAAGCTAATTTTCGATCTTTGGAAACTAAAAATATATGAGATGGTGTTGATCTTTCAATGTCAATAAAGGTTGTTGAATATATTAGCAATCATTTTGAAAACACCTTATATGGCTACTTTATTGGTAAATGGATTGCATTCCCAGTTGTTGAATATTTTTCTAAGCAACTCATGGGCTAAGTTTGGTATTACAAAGGTAATGATGAACTCTAAGGGTTTCTTTTTCTCTAAATTTTATTTAAAAAAGGTTTAGAGGATGTACTTGAGGGTGGTTCGTAGATGATTTGTAATGTACCTATCATTCTTAAACCTTGGACTATAAACAATAATTTGTTGAAGGAAGACATAACTCATCCCGCGGTATGGGTTAAACTGCAAGACGTGTCATTGGATACATTTCGGAGGATGATTTGAGCCTTATTGTGACTAAGCTTGGCATTCCAAAAATGCTTGACTCGTTTACAAGCACAATGTGTGTTGATTCGTGGGGTAGGAGCAGTTTTGCTCATGCCTTGATAGAAATTGGTGTTGAAGATGAATTAAAAGACAGTTTGATCAGCTATACCTTACTTGATGGGTTGGGTTTTTTTAAGAAACGATTCAAATGGAATATGAATGGATACCACCGCGGTCTAGTTCATGTAAGACGTTTGGTCATACTACTGATCAATGTCAAAAAAAGGTTGTGGTTTCGGTTCCATTTGTTGAGAAGCCTAATGATGGTTTTCAAGTCGTGTGTTAATACAAATAAATCGTAAAAACGTTTATTCATATTTAGCGATCTCTTTATGTTTTGTTGATAACAAATCTAAAGTTATCATAAGTAATATTATAAGGATACATGTTATTTTTGTAAAGCATTTACATATATAGTCATTTTACATAAATTGTGGTAATAGTTCAGTTGTTTTAATAGTTTATTAGGATGGGTAAAAACCAAAACCCATGACTCATTGACTAGATGCATTGCATTTTCTAGATACATTGTATCTATTTGGATACTCATGATCCAAATTCCATGACCCATGATCCATGACCCATAACCCAAATAGGAGGAGCGTCCTACGGATCCCCCAGTTTACAAAGGGATCCGTGGGATTCGGGAAATAGTAGTTATTTTTTGCCTATAAATAGTGAGCCATTTCTTCATGGTAACTTACCCCTCCTCTTACAAACTCTCTCATATATTACTTCTCTCTTCTAATCTTAGATCTATTGATCTATATAGTAGTTATTCTTTATTTTGTTGTGATTCTCATATAGGTCATTCTCAAAGGCGAGATCACAAGATAATACAAGTCATCCAAGCAAGGGGTCCTTGATTGATTTGTTCCTCCACAAGATTTCTGTAGCGAGATCTTGTATTTCATATTTCACATAGTTGTTGTGTTATAGTTGTGTTGGTTTGGTCCTCCGTGTTAAGGACTCGGTATTTAGCTTTGTACCGAAAAAATTGTAAGCGACGTTGTGAGGCTTCTCCGCCAATTTGAAGGAGCTTGTTGACATAGTGCTTGAACTCTCGAGTAGGTGACTCGGGGAGTGGAGTAGGGCAAGGAAGGTGTCCTTGTAGCCGAACCACTATAAATCGGTTGTGTCATTTGTATCCTTTACTTTACTTGCTTTCGTTACTTACATTACTTATTGCTTTATACTTTCTATCCATCCATACGATTTCACATAATATCGAATCCAAAGTTTTTGAAACTAAATTAAAATCGGCAAAACTATTCAACCCCCCCCCTTCTAGTTTTCCACAATTGGCATCAAGAGCAAGGTTTACAAAAAGTTTTAAAGTAAATCGTATTTTAAAAACTTTTCGATCACAATGGGTTCTAAAAATTATTAAGAAGGGCAATCTATGCAACGACCTCTACTACTTGAAACTAATGGTTTTATTTATTAGAAAAATATATTCGAAACTTATGTGAAGTCAAAAGATATTGATCTTTGGTACATCATTGTTGAAGGTGACTTTGAAGCCACTACAAAAGATGATAAAACCGGCAACCTAGTAAACACACCTCATGATCAACTCTCCGATGATCAAAAGAAAAAGCTTTCCAGAAATAGTGAAGCTAAAATGGTTTTATACAATGCTTTACCCAGAAAGGAATTCGAAAGAATTTCTATGCTTAAAACCTCTAAATAAATTTGGAATTCTTTAGTTGTAACTCATAAAGGAAATCAACATGTTAAAAACAATAAAATAGAGTTATTTGTTCAACAATATGAATAATTTTCAATATCGGATGAGGATAGTATAGATAACTCTTTTTCTAACTTTAATACTATAATTACATCATTGCAAGAACTTGATGAGTCTTTCTCTAGTTGTAATCATGTCAGGAGATATCTAAGGGCACTTCCATCCAAGTGGAGATCAAAGGTAACGGCCATCGAAGAATCAAAAGACTTATCAATTCTCACCCTCAACGAATTCATAGGCTATCTAAAGGTCTATGAGCTTGTCCTCGCTAAAGATTCCGAAGCCTCAAAAGAAAAGAAAGAGAAGCACAAATCTCTTGCCTTAAAAGCCAAAAAGGTCTCAAGCGATGAAGAAAACTCTTCTTCGGATAGTGATGACGAAGAATATGCCATGGCGGTAAGGGATTTCAAGAAGTTCTTTAGAAGAAAAGGAAGATATGTCAAGCAACCATATGACGACAAGAAGGGGTTTCGAAAAGGCAAAGAAGACAAGAAAGCAAGGGATGAACGAGCATGTTTTAAATGTGGGGACCTTAATCACTTCATTAGTGAGTGTCCCAAACGTGACGAACAAAAGGTGTTCGTGAGTGGTTCGTAGGGAATGAGTGAGGAGGAGAACGAAGAAATTTGTCTCATGGCAAATGACTCAAACGAGGTATGTCCCGAATCTCTCTATTATAGTATCTCAACATTAGATGATGAATCATTGCCTCATGAATATGATAAACTTTGCAAAATTAGTCTAAAAGTAATTAACAAAAATAAGATTTTGAAAAACAAAAATGAACGTTTAGAAAAGGAAGTCATTGAGTTAAAAGGAAAATTAAAACGTTTAGAAAAAAGGAAGATAGCAAGTGGGGAATGTGAGCTTTGTGTTCAACTTCAAACACTAGTTGATAATATTGATTCCAAGATTGCTAGAATGAATACTAATACTCTAGATATAATACTAGATAGTGTTAAAATAGGAAACAATCAAAAGGGTTTAGGTTTTCAGGAACATAATGCATCAACTAGCAAGAATAAAGAAACACAATTTGTCAAAGCAACTGAAAAATTAGCTACTGTAGTCATGGATCCCTTGAAAAGGGAACCGTCTAATGAAAAACCAGGGATCCGTGGGTCTCTAGATGCAAACAGTAGAAATAATGTAGCTACTTCATCTAGAACCGACTTTGTTATCGTTAACAAGAAGAAACCAACCCACGTTACTGTTAGACAACCACCTCCACTAAAAAAAATCAAAGTTTTATGAGAAACAAAGGTCCATCGTTTTCAAAACAAAACACATTTATAAGAAGACCCAATAGTGTTTATCCGAGAAGTAACCACTATCAAATGGGATGGAATCCTAATGTACAAAACGGTTTTCCTTTTCAAAACTTTACACCATGGAATGTATTCTCATCTTTTCCATATATGCTTAACATGAATGAAATGTATAACACTAATGGACCCATGAACAAATGGGGACCAAACTTTTGAGTTAATTCCTTTTTTAGGTGAGCTTAAAGGTCGACCTAAATCCGGATCAATGGATCAAGGATAGCGGGTGCACGAGGAACATGACCGGTAACAAAGACTTGTTTTCCACATACAAATCCTTCAATGGAGGGAATATGGTATTTGGTAATAGCAAGAGCACAATCATCGGTAATGGTACAATTTCTCACAAAGCTTTAACCATTAACGATGTGTGTCACGTAGAAAACTTCAACCTTCTAAGTATAGGACAAATATGTGATAAAAAGTGTAACGTACTTTTTAGTGAAACCGGTAGTAAAATATTGAAAAACGGTATTACTATAGGAAGGGGCATTAGAAAACATTGAGTTTATGTCATTAGAATTGGTAATGAACCTAAAGACAAACTTTGTCTTACTTCTATGGATGATACTTCGACCTTATGGCATCGAATATTGGGTCACGCCAATATGCAACTTCTTCAATCGCTATCATCTAAAGAACTAGTAAGAGATCTACCAAAATTAAAATACGAACATCATTTTTGTGATGCTTGTAACGTAGGAAAGCAAGTCCATGCTAGTCACAAAGCTAAAAATATGGTCTCTACTACTAAGTGTCTAGAACTACTTCACATTCATTTATTTGGTCCATCCGCTATTCAAAGTTATGGAGGTAACTACTATACTTTGGTCATAGTGGATGATTACTCTAGGTACACATGGACTAAATTTTTAAAGAATAAAACTGAAACCTTCGATTACTTTGAAATATTAATAAAGAAAATCCAAAGACAATTAGGAAGTCCTATAGTGTCTATTAGAACGGGTCATGGTAGGGAATTTGATAATGAAGTGCAATTTGGAGTTTTTTGTGACGCTAATGGTATTACTCACAATTTCTTGGCTCCTCGCACTCCACAATCAAATGGGGTAGTTGAGAGAAAAAATAGAAGCCTACAAGAAATGAGTCGCACCATGATTAATGAGCAATCTATTCCTCAAACATTCTGGTGCAATGCCGTTGATACATCAACCTACATACTTAACCGAGTCTTAATTAGACCATTCTTAGGTAAAACTCCATACGAGTTACTTCGAGGCAAAAAGCCTACGTTAGAACATTTTAGAGTCTTTGGTAGCAAATGCTTCCTACTTAACACTAAAGATTACCTAACTAAATTTGATCCTAAATCAACAGAAGGTATCTTCTTAGGTTACTCTCCTAATAGTAAAGCTTATGTTATATTAAATAAAGAAACAATGCAGATTGAAGAGTCATTAAACGTAAAATTTGATGAAAGTCCACCTAAACCTACCCAACCTCTTGTCGATGACGAGATAATCAAAAGTGAAGCCATAGAAATAAAGAAAAATATAAACAAAGAAGATGAACCATTAAACAATGAAATCATCAATATTAAAGAGTCTAAAGATCATCTCGTAGATAAGGTCATAGGAAAGTTAAATGAAAGAACCTTAAAATCTCAAGTCCAAAACCAAAGTAGTTTATTTTGTTTTGTCTCAACCATAGAACCTAAAAATACACAAAAAGCCATAAAAGATGAAAGTTGGGTAATGGCTATGCAAGAAGAGTTAAATCAATTTGTTTCTAACGATGTTTGGACACTTGTCCCTCCACCTAATAACCAAAGCATAATCGGAACTAAATGGGTATATAAAAACAAGCTAGATGCAAACGCTGTAGTGTCTAGAAACAAAGCTAGACTCTTTGCCCAAGGGTATATCAACAATAAGGCATAGACTTTGATGAGACCTATGCTCCCGTGGCTAGATTAGAGTCTATAAGAATACTTCTTGCTTATGCTTGTGCTAATGATCTTAAGCTTTTTCAAATGGATGTTAAAAGTGCTTTTCTAAATCGTTTTATTAATGAAGAAGTCTATGTAGCTCAACCTCCGGGCTTTATCGATTTCGAAAAACCTAAACACGTGTACAAACTAAAGAAAGCTTTTTACGGTCTTAAACAAGCCCCAAAAGCTTGGTATGATAGACTCAAATCATTTTTAATCAAAAACAACTACACCATGGGGTTAGTTGATAATACATTTTTCACTAAGAAAAATGAATCACATATAATTATTGTTCAAATATACGTAGACGATATTATATTCAGATTAACTTGTCAAGACATGTGTGATGATTTCTCAAAAATCATGCATGATGAGTTTGAAATGAGTATGATGGGAGAATTAAGTTTGTTTCTCGGTCTACAAATCAAACAACTAGAAGATGGTATCTTCTTTAATCAATCCAAATATATAAAAGAAATGTTAAAGAAATTTGGTTTAGAATAGTCAAAACCCTTAAGAACACCAATGTCATCCGATACTAAACTAACAAAAGATGAAGACGGTGAATCCATTGATAACACAAAATACCGTGGCATGATTGGTAGTCTTCTCTATCTTACGGCTAGTCGGCCGGATATCATGTTTAGTGTTTGTCTATGTGCTAGGTTTCAAGAACACCCTAAAACATCACATCTAGAAGCGGTCAAAAGGATATTTAGATACATTACCATGCAGGTGATTATGTTGACCGAAAGAGTACAAGTGGTGTATGTACCTTCATGGGATGTTGTTTAACATCTTGGTTCTCGAAGAAGAAAACGAAACTGGCCATATCAACAACCGAAGCCGAATATGTCTCCGCCAGCAAAGCATGCCAACAAGAACTATGGATGAAACAAGCGATAGTTGACTACGACATTCATCTAAGTGACATAGCCATTTTATGCGACAACAAAGGTGCTATTGACTTAAGCAAGAATCCGGTATTGCACTCTCGCACCAAGCATATAGAGATCCGTCATCACTTCTTAAGAGACAATGTTCAAAAGGGGAACATTTCTATTGAGAAGGTAGCATCCGAAAACAACATAGCCGACGTCCTCACCAAACCGTTGAAGCTTGAACAATTTAACTTGCTTCGTCTTGGCCTTGGTCTCATGGAACAATCATCGTAATTTGTTTCTCAACTCTACAAGGTATGTAAAAATTAGCCTTCCTTATTTTCTGAGTCTAGGATCTCTATTTCACACACAACTCACAAACAATACGGGGATTTTCAAAACTCAAAATATATTGTCTTATACCATTTCAAAACTAACGATAAGTTTTTGTTTTCAAGAAACTTTTCGAAATGTTTTCTAAAAGGATACTTCTACCCGTATCATTTTCCTAACGCTATTCTCACGTCTAGGATAAACCTTTTTCATTATTAATACAAAGTAAAAACCCGTTTTCATTGCATCTCATGTCTTTTGAACGCTAAAGGGAACACGTAACTAATATGTGTTTTCGGGTACATTCATTTAAGCAACAATGAATTAAGGAGTACTTGGGTTATCTCACATAATAACATGCTTTTTCACTTCTTAGTTTATTTTAGTTTTCTTTTTAGGAGTCGAGATAACCGCAACTCCAAATGGTTTGCATATAGGCACACACTAGGCATCAATGTTTTCCAAAAGGAAAATTTTTAGCTTCCTGAGTCACCAGTACCACGGATCCCACCATTAACGCTGGACGGTTCCCTAAAGGAACGGATCCGTGGGAACCATGGGACATAAGCTAATTTTCTCTTCTATTTTTCTCACTTTGGGTATAAACCTTCACATTTTCATCAATTTAGCTCTTTCACTAATGAGTATGTTACTTAATACTTGTGTTCTCATGATCATATGCCTTAAATTCATATCTAATCATTAGATTTTAGTCCACATTTTGGGTCTAGCATTCGTTACAATGCACTATTTTCTCTATAAATAAGGTTCCCAAAATGCTTGCATATCCATCACTCTCAACCTCACAAACAATCATCATCATGTCATCCAAAAGATCTTCCCACATTGATGAATCACCTAGTGCAAACAATCCTCTTCAAGAAATCCAAAACTTTATCCTACCACCTTCCGTAGTGCCACCATCCAAATCTAGAAAAACCGCACGGATTAGCATCCGGCCTTTTTGTTTAGCTAAACCATTGTCAAAGAGTTCATCACCAACTACTTATTCACCACCAAATGATTCCATAGTAGCACCTCCATCATCTCCAACAAGCACATCACCACCATCACCTATCAAGTCTCCACCCAAGATCACCCTTTCGGAACTCCTTAAGACTCTGAAAACATTCCCACTACAAGTGTCTAGTCCACCACCCACATCATTTCAACAAACTTCCAACCCAAAAGAACTAGTCTTTTTAATACCACCAACATCTCCAAACACACTTTACAAAGATCTTCCAACTTCATCACCTTTAGCTCCCTTTATTTTACACCAACATTTAGGTTCATATATTCGACCACTTACCAACATATTGGACTTTGATCCATATTTTCCAACTTTTCCACCACATATTCCGCCCTCCACAAATCAAACTTACCCGGAAACCATCCACACACAATACCCACATCATTTACATTGTGAACATTGCCAATCCACTAGGGAACTTGCAATAGAAATTAGGGACGAGATGCGATTCATACTTAACGACATTCTTGATCGCATCAACATCATCACTCACCAAAACTTCTATAATTAACCTTATGTAAGCATGGAAGGAATGATATTACTATTTTCTTTATTATTTTTTTTGAGTCATTTTAAAGACCAAACCTTGTTCTTAGTTTTACATGTTTGTATGTGGCCTATATACCACTACACTTTGTCTTTTTATTACAAGGGTTTGTTTACATATCTTGGCTCTCCATCTTGTTTCTCGCCAAATACAAGATTATATTGCATCTTACTACTAACTTTTTCTTTGTAGGTATTATATTTTCTCACTTGATGCCTTATTCTAGGGGGAGCTACCATCAAGGGGGAGTTAGTGCTTCGTGGATTATACTATTTTTTCCACACTTTACTTCTTCGTTAGGTTAGCTTTTTGTTTCGACAAAAAGGGGGGAGAAGAAGTAAAACTTATGCTTTCAAAACATACATCTAATCTTAAGTTTTACTCATCATAACATTATGTTTTGTCATCAATAAAAAGGGGGAGATTGTTAATACAAATAAATCGTAAAAACTTTTATTCATATTTAGCGATCTCTTTGTGTTTTGTTGATAACAAATATAAAGTTACCATAAGTAAAATTATAAGGATACATGTTATTTTTGTAAAGCATTTACATATATAGTCATTTAACATAAATTGTGGTAATAATTCATTTGTTGTAATAGTTTATTAGGATGGGTAAAAACCATAACCCATGACCCATTCACATGGAGCATATCCATAATCTAGATACATTGTATCTATTTGGATACCCATGATCCAAAGTCCATGACCCATGACCCATGATCCATGACCCATAACCCAAATAGGAGGAGCGTCTTACGGATCCCCAGTTTACACTGGACGGATCCCTCATGTAAGGGATCCGTGGGATCCGGGGAACAGTGGTGATTTTTTGCCTATAAATAGTGAGCCATTTCTTCATTGTAACTTACCCCTCTTCTTACAAACTCTCTCATAAATTACTTCTCTCTTCTAATCTTAGATCTCTTGATCTATATAGTAGTTCTTCTTTCTTTTGTTGTGATTCTCATACAGGTCCTTCTCAAAGGCGAGATCACAAGATACTACAAGTCATCCAAGCAAGGGGTCCTTGATTGATTTGTTCCTCCACAATATTTATGTAGCAAGATCTTGTATTTCATATTTCACATAGTTGTTGTGTTATAGTTGTGTTGGTTTGGTCCTCCGTGTTAAGGACTCGGTATTTAGCTTTGTACCAGAAAAAGTGTAAGCGACGTTGTGAGGCTTCTCCGCAAATTTGAAGGAGCTTGTTGACATAATGCTTGAACTCTCGAGTAGGTGACTTGGGGAGTGGATTATGGCAAGGAAGGTGTCCTTGTAGCCGAACCACTATAAATCGGTTGTGTCATTTGTATCCTTTACTTTACTTGCTTTCGTTACTTACATTACTTATTGCTTTATACTTTCTATACATCCATACGATTTCACATAATATCGAATCCAAAGTTTTTGAAACTAAATTAAAATTGGCAAAACTATTCAACCCCCTTGTAGTTTTACACATCGTGGTTAATAAGCGTAATAGTGGTAAGAATGGCAGTGCGAAAGGTGGTTCGAAGGCTTGTCTAAAAGTGGGTTCGAAGTTCCAATACCAACAAAAGGCAAAAACTATTACTTCTAAGACTCCTAGCACGTCTAATGTGGTTAAGGATATTGGTAATGATAACACATCTGAAGGTGGTAAAGAAAAGGTTTTGAGTTCCAAGAATGTGGTTATGTCTTATAGGTATGATTTATTTTTGAATGAATTTGACACTATCCTGGAGGAGGTTAATGCAACTGGCAACGAAACTGGAACATTTACCAGCGGAACCCTTTACCCAAAAAAAAAGACCCGTGCATGCGCGGGGTTTTACATATTTTTTATTTACGTATTACTATCCATCTTTTGTATATATTTATTTGTTGGACGAAGAAACTGACTTTGTTTAACTGGCATGTGTTGAGGTCGATGTTTTTTAATTTAGCTATTGAAATCATGTTTTAAACATTATACATGTTTAATCGCACCTAATGATCATTAAAAAACGTTTTTTCAAATATCCTTATTTAAACTTTAAAGAAGAATTAAATGTGTTGTTTTTTTTTTTTTTTTGAACAGAATTAAATGTGTTGTTGCTATATGTAAAATATCATGTCTTTATTTCAGCTCACAGTAACTCATGGGGTCGTGTCTTCATTTGGTTATTTATATTCCTATTAATAATTTTCATATTTAATTTTTAAACACGTTTACGCTTGTGTTAAACTTATAAAAAGGAAAAACTTGAGTCATTATTAGAAAAAAAAAAAAAAAAAAAAACTTTTCAGGATATATTTTTACTTAACCTTATAAAGAGAAATAACATGAGTCGTTCACATATTACATATAACTGTAACTCGTGCTTTCATTTTTATTTTTATAATTGATAACATCAAAATATCCTGAATATTAAGTGTCAATTTCCTCCGATAATGCTTGTAATTTATATCATTTATATGGATTTACGCTTGTTTTCCATTATATTCCACTTTCAGGTAAATTACGAGCATTTGAGCTAAAGAGACGCGGAATTGGAGAACTATTAAAGATTTATCATAGTATGCTCACTTTGAAGAAGTTACGGCGTAACTCATCTCTCTCATTACGCCGTAACTAAAGCGTGACTCAGAAAACCAACTTATCAGAAGATTACAGCGTAACTCTCCTAAAGATTACGACGTAACCATATTAGGTCAAATGAGGTTCCGCGCTGCTGATAATTACGCCGTAACTCATGCATCAACTACGGCGCAACCATGATTTATTGAAGATACGGCGTAACCCCTTCTAAGGTTACGTCGTAACTAGCAGATCTAGTGCAATTTACGAAGAAGTTATATGTTACGGCGTAACTATTTTATTAGTTACGCCGTAACCAAGATCTGGCCTATAAATACCCCACGATTTCCAGCATTTCAAAGCATCCCATTTCACACACAACAATCAAAGAACGTGGAAAGAAGCCAAAGGCAGGTCTAGAGGAGCATACGGAGCTATCTCCAAGGGAGAAATCACTCCCCTACGATAAGCATTAGCATTTTATCTTTTCTTTACTTTCGATTCATGTATTTTGTAACATTAAACATTGAATTGATTTGTATGGTTAATATGAGCAGCTAAGCACCTCTTAGTGCTGGCCTAGTTATGATTCCTTAATTGTTTTGTTTGCGTTTACATTGCTTCCGTATAATTATTTCTAAGTGTATGCATGCATAGTTTATTGGTAGCTACCCTTGTTTCGGTAGTTTTGAATGACAGTAGAGGCTAGTTGCTTAGGAGATATGATTAACTGACCCTAAGTGAGTAGACTGAGACGGGAAGGGTAAGATATGACCAACTGACGACCCTTTATTTGCTTTAGTAGTTAATTAGTTATTTCGATATCAAATCCATCTTAAAATCTGTGACACCTAGACTTAGTATTAATCCACACACATAGCTCTTGGGACGACCTCGGTTTTACCGAATACTACACTACACACGACCGGATACACTACCCGTTAGTGCATTAGGGTAGACCATAGGTATAACGAGACATTATAAATATTAAAACCTGGTCAGTAAAACCTGCATCAATAATTTTGTGTAAGTACTTTAATTTAATATATAATGACAATAATATTTATAAATAACAACATATATATTATTTTTTAAGAAAATTATGGAGTGTATGGGAATAAATTCTAAAGGGTATTTATTAAATAAATAATGTTATTAAATAACATATAACTGATAAATTTACTTAAGTTCACATAATTTATTTAAAATTTAACAACTAAAGTTATATTAATTACGTTTTTTTACTTTATTTTACAAAAGTGACACATGTGATTTTTTCAGAGACATTATTTAAAATGCCTACATTGACAAACATATAACTAAACTCAAATTAGCAGCTCATTATCTTTCCTTGGAGTTATCCAGACCTATATACGGTCTCCTGAGGCCACAATGATCTCGTTTCGTATGAATTTTCAAACTTTTCCCTTCAATGGATAATGCTATAGTAGATCGGGTGTATAAAGAAATGAGTATGAAATATGATGACTCAATAGGACACTACCACTTGCAGAATAACATATAACTTGAAATCATTACCCAAAATCATTGAGTAAATGAGGAAACAAATTAATTTAATAACCTAAAATGTTGTAGATATGTAAGCCTAAGGGTGCCTTAAGTTATACACCATCTTTCTAATGATAAAAATAATAGGTACACATATCATTGGACAAAGAGCACACACAAATATATTCATCAAAAAGTCTACTTCACCAACTATTCGTATTAGTTATCCTTACAACAAACAATAGACATAATAATAAAGTTGGGGATTGAGTCGTAGAATAGCAACATACTTTTTCAAGTGTCCCATTCTGGTACGTGTACTTTTTTTAAGCTATAGAATAGCAATGTACTTTCCATAAGTGTCCCGTTAGTACTTTTTTTTTAGAATTGCAATGTGCTTTCCATAAGTGTTCTAATTTGGTACGTCCTACTTCCATAAGTGTTCCAATTTGTGCGTCATCACGTGCTATTGGAACACTTATAATCGTGCTATTCTACGACTTAAAAGCACGTACTAGAATTATAAATACATTGTTATTCATATAAAAAAAGTACATTACTCTTTGCTCACTCTGAGTTTCTTTTAAGAGACCATAAATGGTTGCGACATAAACTACGCGTCTACACTCTTGTGTATGTACAGGCAATTGACCATATTTGGAGTAGGCAATACAGTCAACAACTCCTTTAAGAGAGCTAAAGTAAGAAAAAAAAAGATTGAAATTAGAAATATACTCCATTTTGTAAAGTAAGTAAATCTTTATGCCTCTCGAAAGGTTACACTGATTTTCTAATTTCTCTGAAAAAATTGATACATTCCTTATAATTGATGAGCGGAAGTGTAAAATATTGCAGTAAAAATAAAATGAGACTTTTTGTCAAACACCTTGCATTTCTTATAATTGTTCAGAGACTATTTATCGAACACCTTGCACCCAGTCACCAAAATCCCTTACGAATCTTTTTAAAATGCCTATGTCTTAGACCAGGTAAACACAAAACACAACATAAAAGAATTATAACATGAAATAAGTCTACAATGACAAATCATATCCAGATACTTAAAAAAATTAAACAAATTACATGATCGAAAAACTTACAAATAAGTTCTTGTTTGCCGTGATTAGGGATCGTGATCCTCTAAATTTTTTCTAGGGTTCTGGTAAAGAAAATAATTGTAATATGGGACTAATAATTGTAAACCATAAATAACACGAATCAAAAAAATTGTAATTATTTAGAGAGCATGATTTTGAATGGCTGAAAATTGAATTGTAAATTGAAACTGAACCTTCAATTTTGTGTTGAGGAAGCTTCAATCGGGAGTGTTTGAGAGGGTTGTACTTAACAAAAATATCTAATGCCTGAGCATAAAGACACGTCATAGAATTAATTGCAAAGAGTGTTTAAGAGGGTTGTACAAAACTCTGTTTTATTAGATAGTATAGATATAGGTTCATCTTGCAACCGTGTTTTCCTTTAAAGTTCTTTGCGAATTAAAGTTCTTTTAGTACATAAAATCAACTAAGAAAATGGGATGCGCATGCCGAAACTGAATTAGCATTAAGGCTTAAAAATTTAGCAACAAAGAGCTACATAATCTATAGACAATGCGGCATAGCGAGAGCTAGGAACACGAAAACAAACGCCAACAAAACCAAACTCATTATTGTGCGGTTTGAATTTCAAAAAGAAAAATAAAAACCTGTCACATTTGTACATGTTCTACAGCGATCTAACAACCAACCTGAGCAAATAAAATCATTAATCGAAGAAAATGCAATAGAATCTGGTTAGCTTAACTAGCCATATAATTACAGTCCCCACTGCTGTTATGAATCTGGTTAGCTTTTATATATGTTCATTTACTTTATATTTTGAAATGAGCCCATTCACACGATGGGCCTTACGGTGGCATTATTCGGTACGTTAGATGATAGTGCACAAATCCGATGCATAAGGCCCCCTTCTTTTAAGGATTCGATCCACAGCTTAAAACAATCGATCCTACAAAGATTGATATTCATGAAGAAAATGCACTTAATTGCATATAGGAGTAAGAGAGTAAAACCACCGTGGTATGATTGGATTAAGAATCTAATCAATTCTTGTATAAATATCTTGTAATTTCGACCTATCAATTTGTTAGTTTTGTTTATAATATATGCGAATATAAAGAAAAAAGTAACCACTCTAACAATACGTAGGGAAAAAATATTACTGGTATTATGAATTTCACAAGCATACAAAATATTCACGTGTATCATAAAATTATAATGTCAAATACAATCTGAAAAGGTTTATATTCTTAAAACTTATAAACTAACACAGATTTAACACAAACATTTTATAAGCTAGACCAACTATCCTTTCAATATTAACATCACAAAGATTGATGAAATGTTTGTGTTTGGTACATGCCTATAAGAATAATGGAATGGCAATGAAATCCATAGAATGTGTTTGGTTGTTAACTGTAGGAATCAATATATGAATGCATACCCATAGACCCATAGTAGTGGGAAGAAGTACCTTTGGTGTCTCATTCCGATGAGTTGTATTGTCTTTTTTTCTCCACCACATATATATCACGTATTTAAATTTCTCTACCACATTTATATCAAATGCTCATTTTTATTCAAACCCAAATTATATAAACCAAACAACACTTTTGAAAGAATTATATCCATTCGTATTACACTTCATAGTCAAACCTATACCTACACTGATTCCATCAAACATACCAAACGCGCCCTTCAAAAACTTACGAAGAGAAATCAAAATCTTATAAAAGTTAACACACCTGACACTTACACACTAATAAAAGTTTAACCTAGTAAAAAACAATAAGAAAAATCTAATTATAGCCTTGATCTGCAAATATCTCCGTGTTTGGTCTTTGGTCTTTTAACTTGCAACGCGGATTGAGAAACTTGTCATTAAGACCTTTAACTCCTACAACATACGCAAATACTATCCAAAGTACTAGTTATGATACCCGTGAACGCACGAGGGTTTTTAAAAAAAAATTAGTTCTGTATTATTATATATTAAAAAAACAAACAAATTAACGTGTCCTAAATGCTTTTACTTGTTGGATTAAAAATAGGAAATCGTACGTATATATGTTATCATTTATTTATTGTTTTTGGATAATGATTTTGAAGCTAACACTGCATCAAGAGTCTCTCCACCCATATGAATCCTCGGATGATTCTGAGCAATCTTATAAATAGTCCTCAACGTATAATATCTTCGGATCTTTCCCAAGAGTTATGATCCGAAATAACATCCAAGCCGGAACAAAAGCACACCATTCTTGTAGTTGGTTTTAATAAGTAAATTGCTCCATATTTCACTGTTTGAGGGAGCTCAAGGTTGCAAAAATCGTGAATCGGTAGTCGGGAGGCGACCCCTTTGTAGCTTGTAATCAGTCTAGGCGGGATTAATCGGATTGACATTTACGGCAAGTTTCGGGTATTTTCGGCGAGTTTTGGGTATTCTCGACAAGATTTTCTTTAAAAAAACATCTTGTAATAGATATGAACAGTGACTATAAATAGTTAAAATAATTTATGGTGAGTTTTGGGTATTTTCAGCAAGATTTGCAAGTTTCCGGGAAATTTGACCACCGTTGACCGTTGTTGACCGTCATTGATCATGGTTGACTGATTTGTTTGGGCAATTTACACAAATAAAGATGGTTAGATGCCCAGTAACACTTAGGCCTTGTTTGTTTCTTTAAAGAAGCTCTTATTTGCCTCTTTTGTCTGCAGGCGCGCAGACAATTTCGTTGAAGACCGTTTGTTTTTTTTCAGACATAAGAGGCTAAAATCACTTCTTTCCTCTTCCTATGTAAATTTCCTCTTTTTCCACTTCTTTGAATTTCCTCTTTTTCCACCTCTTTTTAAAAGAAAAACAAAAGAAGAAAAGGAAAACTTCAAAGCATAAAAACAAACGGTCTTCTTCTTGTAGATGAAGAGCTTAAATGTAACTCTTCTTCTGCAGACATGGTTTGCAGATGAAGAGGTAAAAGCTCTGAAAAAACAAATGACACCTTAGACAACGATTAATCGACTTTGTAATGCTTTTTTTTACAACACTGACGGAGCTAGTTAGCTGTAGTCTCATTACTCGGCCAAATCAATAACACTCCATGCTATCATGCCATTGTCCTTCGCGTATTATGAAGTCCGTACACGCATGTGTTTTGCATTCGTTTTGTTTTTCTTATAGCTAACGAGTATGTTTGCCCGCGCGTTGCTGCGGGAAAGCATTCATGCAAATAATCTAAAAGAAAGAGAACATTTTATTTAACAATGAGAATCACTTGTTGCAAGGTATAAGAGTAATTGTTTGTTTTGTTAATGTTGTTTTGTTGAGATAAACCTACATAAAATTAATAATATTTACTAACATAACACTTAACAACACTCTAAAATTTAGACGGTAAATTTGTAGTTACCTTTGTTGTTAACACCTATTCCTGACATTCTCTAATAGTCCACATGGTGTATCGTTGCATAACAATTGTGCTTTGCACAACCTTTGTCCGACATATCGTATAGGTGACATGGATGGCTTTTTAGAATTTTCTCCAATTGTTAAAGGTACACATGGTTGTTTGGCATTTGTTGGCGAACACGGTTGTCGTTGTTGATGCACAAATGAATCATCTACCTTCATTTATGAACAACATGTTGGTAGATGGCCTATTGTTACAGGATTGGTGCTACTTTCACAGAGTTGCCATGTTTCTAACTTTTGCAATTCAATTAACCAATAACTTTGCATATTGCTTTGTAAAGGTGTCTTTGAATAGGCATCTATACCAAAGTATGGTTCATCTTTTGTTAACAAAACATGACGCATTGACAATAACTATTTTTAGGACACACTGATACTTGGCAACTACTATCAACAGGTAGTTTTCGTGGTTGATTCTCTCTTAAGAAACCTTCACATAGGTGACACAACTATTTTTTGGTGCAAATATTTTATTGCTACTATCAACTGGTAATTTTTTTTAATTTGTTATCCATGGTATAGTAACATGTATGAGCACCAAAAGTAACGAACAACGTGTATATACATAAGCCGTGCAAAATCACATAAAGCATCTATTTTTTTGTAAATCCATGAATCAGCAAGAAGTTTGACAATCAAATTACACAAAATTAGAGTAAATATATGATAACCCAAAATACTTTAAAGAAAATAAGCATACAAACAAATAAATTGAATAACTCCATCATTCATATGAAAAAGTAAAACCAAGTGTAGCACAAACATACATGTGTCACAAAGATCTTGTATGTCTACCTACTAAAGATCTTTAAAGAAGCAACTTCCTCTCTGGTATCTGCTTGGATGTCAATTTTTTTTCCTTGGCTTTGATCTTGTTGGTTAAGATTAATAAATCAAAATTAAACTTAATCAAAAGGCGACTTGCATATATTCGTTAATACCAAAGCTTTGGAAGAAGTTCAGTTTTGGTGTGTGTGTTTGTGTGAGAGAATCTCGAAGATGAATCACGGAATATGGTTTGGTTAGATAATTATGTAAAGGGCGTGGTATTTTGAGGGAAGATTCTTGAAGAAGTGGAGGTTGGATTACATATGGTAGTATACAACTGGAATGTGTAGAAACATCTTTACATCAAAGAGTATTAAGAAGTGGTTAAGTGGTAATGGTTGTATCATAAATGTTGCACCCATTTGGCCAATAGGAACTGCCAAGGCGTTGTATCTTGCGTATTAAAAAAACAACCCATAGACCAATAATATGAAGAGTTAACAAATTCATTAAGCATTAAGACTTTCTTAATTTTGCAACTACTTTTCCATCTTTATAAGATATTATAATTTGTAAGTTTTACTTTTTTGTCATTATTATAGACAAAGACAAAAACGCAATACTAATATTAAACGTTAGTTTACTTTTATTCTAGAGTCAAATGTATTCTAGAGTTTAGTAGTTTATTTATGTTGTTTAGGAATTGTAGTGCTTTATTAAGTAACCTTTATCGCCTATGTAACACAATATGATGCGGGATTCACCTGCATTATATGTACTTAAACGTCTTTTTAAAATAATATAATGGGAGAATTGCATATATACCCACTAAAACTTAAAAACTTGCATATTTACCCTAAATACAAGTTTTCAATGCATGATGTACAATGCAAGTTAAGCATGTTTTGGGTATATATGCAAATATGTATGTTTTAGTGGGTATATATGCAATTGACCCTAATATAATTACCGGAGACGCTCTTTACCCAAAAAAATTAGTACCATCCATATACAAATATTTTGATCATTAATAATAATTAAGTTTCATTAGTGTTTCAATTTAGTCACTCGTACATTTATTGATGATGTTTAATCACTCAAGTTTCATTAGTGTTTCAATTAAGTGCTCTAATGAAGTGTACGTCTGTCATACGCCAATTGGCGTATGACACCTCACCTGATGCATTTGATGAATACTTGCAAATGGGTTCAAGTACTTCAAAATTATGTCTTGATAATTTTAACAAATGCATTATTGATTTGTTTATGTCGGAGTATTTAAGAAAACCATCATGGGCCGACATTCAAAAACTTTGACTGTATGCACTGGAAATGGAAAAATTATCCAGTGGCTTGGCAGGGGTGATAAAAATTACCCGAACAATTATGCTTGAAGCTGTTGCTTCTCAAGATTTATGGATTTGGCATGCATTTTTTGGGATGGCGGGGGCGAATAACGATATTAATGTTTTAGACCGGTCTCCGTTGTTCGATGACATTCTTACTGACAATGCCCCAAGAGCACCTTATATGGTCAATGGAACTAGGTATGAACAGTGGTATTACTTGGCTGATGGAATTTATCCACAGCGGACAACTTTCGTCAAATCCTTCTCGGCAACAACGGCGAAAAACATCACGTACTTTAAAGGAGACAAGAAAGTGCCCGAAAGGATATTGAACGTGCTTTTGGTGTGCTTCAAGGCTGTTGGGGTATACTACAACAACCGGCACGTCAATGGGAAATTGTCACGATACGTAGAATCATGTATTCTTGCATTATTTTGCATAACATGATTATAAAATATCAAAAATTTGCATTACGTGACTATAACGAAGTGTGGGTGGATCCGTCAGCACATTTGAGGCAACGAAGATGGGTCGAAAGATGTGATACTTACAGTCGTAAGGCAAAAGAAATACACGACCGACAAACGCATACCCAACTCCAACAGGACCTTATGGAGAATGTTTGGCAGAAGAATCTTGAACGACATGAACAACAACAAGAGAGCGACGATGATGAATAAGTATTTACTATGTTTTGTTATTTTTTTTTCGTTGTAATTTTCTTTAGTTATTTTATATTTGGTATTGTAATATGTTTAAGTTAAGGTTATGTTTTTTTAATAAATGAAGTGTTTGTTTATTTTGGGGGTTGAAATTGAAAATATGAAATGTTAAAGTTTAACTTGGGATGTTATTGTTGTGAGTGTTTTTTGGGGATGTTAAGGTGAAATGTTAAAACTGATGTGGCGCTGACGTGACAGGTGTTAAACTATAACTCAAGTTATGGATGTGCATGCTCTAAGCGTTGGATAATCTTATCAAATCAAATTATTTGCCAATGTTGGGTCCTTTTTAAAATGTCAAAGCATAAACTTTCTGTACCTTATAGAATAGTGAATGTCATGAATAATCACTTTGATCATCTGTGGTACTAATTTGCTCGTTAATATACAAAGAAGTTACTAAAGTTTCAAAAAAAAAATTTCCTAAGTCACTAATGCTTATCTTCTGTCATCTAAGTTACTCAACTTCACGGGTTTATCACATATGTTACTCAAACTTTTTATAGATACCACCCAAGTCACTCCAAGGAAGGGCAACCGGTTGTAGGATATTACACTTGTCCACGTAGACCTACCACGTAGACCTTGTCCACGTAGACTTGTCCACGTTGGAAAACCACTAAAAATCCCCTTTTATACCCAACACACCCCAACACACCATACTTCATCATCTTCATGTAAAAATTAGGGTTTCAAACCCATTTTTCCAAAACCCCCATACTTCATCCTCTTCCAAGTTTACAATGGCCAATCATTGTGGTTGTGGTGAAATAGCAAAATGTCGTACCTTGATATGGTTTTAAAATGTACCTTTTTGAGGGGTCGTTTAAGCCCTTATTTGATCACTTTTGTATCCGTTATTACTTAATATCGTTCCTTTTCACTTTTTAGGTATCTTGAAGGCAAAATGCTGGAATGACACTTATTCGGACGAAAAGGCGCGAATATACGAAGAAAATGGCCAAAGTCAAGAATCGAGACACTCAGGCTGCTGGAACTAAAGGGGACGGCGTCGAGTTCTACAAGTGACGGGCGTCAGTTCTACTAGAGACGCCTTCGGACAAATTTTGTGACGACTCAGTAGCCAAATTGCCTATTTACAAGTGACGGCTTCGTGTTTTAAAAGAGTAGGGCGTCGCAAGTCAGACGGCCTAGATTTGATCCAGACGACGTCAGAGACTGAAGAGGACGGCGTCACAAGCATAAGGTGACGCCGTCACTATACTAACGTGGCCAAGACGAAACCCTTATACGGCGACCACGCGTCACAAATTAAATGGTGACGCCGTCGCATGTGTAATCTTATATATAGAATCCGAATTTTTCAGTTTTCAGTGTGTAGTCTTTTGGAGTAAAAACCTAAACCGAACCAAGGTTGTCTTGTATAGTATTTTAGGGTTCCATACCCTATCTTACATCAAGATAAGTGTTTTACTTCATTAATTTAATTATGTCTTCAATTGATTGTGTGTATGCTTGCATGTTCCCCATGTCCGACTAATTTATTTGTGTGTTTGCTTAGATAATATGAAACTTAGTTATTCAATATTGATTGGTTGTCTCTTATCTTAATTGTGATTGACCTAGTATTGCGATAGGTCATTCGTTGTGCTAATAATGCTTGATTAATCTTTGTTGAACCTTAGTTTATAATCACCTAGAGTAATTGTAGGCTATACATCCAAAGAATACCTTAGAGTTAAAGTTTATAAATCCTAGAGATTTTGTAGTCATTAACCTTTGGTAGCTTCAAAGAGTTAGGGATAAACGCATACCCTACGACCATAGAAACACAACGCAATTAAGAATAAGGACGTGACAATTCAACCATCAATAGGAGATAACTAGGGAGTAATAAAGCCTAAGAAAATACATTTTTAACTATCATACGAGCACACAACAATAGATATAGACTACATACACCTTAGTTTAGATAATTAGATAAGTAGAAGTAATCGATAGAAATACCAACCCCCAAATCCAAACCCCGAGATTCGTACCTTTCCATTTCCTAAAAAAACATAAAAAGATAAAAAAATAATCTTCCTCAACCCCAACCTTAGCGTAGTAACTTCTCACTAGCATTCCTATTCCTCTAGAGAACGATATCAATACCTGTGGCTTACCCTAATACTACACTACAACGATTAGGTTCACTGCCTAGGGTGTTGAAAAACTTGCTCGACGAAAAGGAAGTTCCTTTGACCCCGAACGACGCGTGTAGCGTTATCATACCTCTTGGACACAAACCAACCCGGGAAGAAGATTTCTTGGTTGCCAAAATTTCATGGATCCCACAAGAAACTGTAATTATTTCAGATGGGTGGATGTGGTTCCCTCCGGTGTTATTCCAAGTGGCCAAGCTGGTCTTGGTAAGCCCATAGCATTCTGCAAAACAAGTTACATTAATAAACTTAATAAAGCTAACATATAAAAATAAAAGACTGCAACACAATACTTACTCCTAACATTGGCTCTCCATCCACTGGATCCCAAGAAACACCAAATCCTATAGGTTTAATTCCACCATGATACATATAAGCTTTTGATCCATCCCCATTTCCTCTACTTCTAACTATTTTCCCATTGATGGTACTAAGTCTCTTACTTCCACTTCCAGCTTCACTACATGGTGATCCTTTGGGTTGACTTACACTACCACCCCTCATCCTGACACCACCACCCCTCATCCTAACACCACCACCCCTTTTCCTCACAGCAGAAGGTGTAACAATCTCATCTGGTGCATACATCTAAAAACCAACAGGAGGTGTAGATATCTCAATTGGTGCTGAGCAACCAGTTGGTATCTCAACTGGTTCAGAAGGTTATGGTGTTGACTCAACTGGTTCAGAAGGTTGTGGTGTTGACTCAACTGGTTCAGAAGGTTGTGGTTGAGAAGGTTGTGGTGTTGGTATCTCAACTGGTGCAGACATATCCTCCCTTGATTCAACTGGTTCACCATCTCTTGCAGACCTCTTACCCCCACTAACAGACCTCTTACCCCCACTAGCAGACCTCTTCACACTACTGGTAGACCCTTCTTCCTTACTTGGACAACCCCTTTGATTGTGTCCGGATTTACCACAAAGCTTACAATGGTTAAGGTGGCCCTTCCTACTTATCCTAGTCCTATTGCCATCATTTTCAGAAGCATCTCTTATTCTCTTATGTGGTGGTCTTCCAGGCATTCTTCTTTTGATTGGAGGTAATGGCTTCTGGAAATCAGTGGAAGGCCATTGATCCATTCTAGTCATCCCTTCAATGTATTGATTATAAGCAGATACAAACTTTTGCTTACTATAACAATGAGAAACATACTCATCAGATTCTCTATGTAAGAAATAGATTGCTGCAAATCCATGTTCACATGGGAGACCAGTCAACTGCCACCCTCTGTAACTACAAGTCCTAAGTCTTTCATCAACTACAAAGCCCTCATACCCATTCCTTGATTCAAACCTGCTCTCACCACTTGGTATCACCTTCCAGTTCCTACAATGATCAAAAGTGTTGATAATGCTACACGCGTCGTTCGGGGTCAAAGGAACTTTCTTTTCATCGAACAAGTTTTTCAACACCCTAGGCAGTGAACCTAATCGTTGTAGTGTACTATTAGGGTAAGCCACGGGAATTGATATCGTTCTCTAGGGGAATAGGAATGCTAGTGAGAAGTTACTACGCTAAGGTTGGGGTTGAGGAAGATTATTTTTTATCTTTTTTATATTTTTAGGAAATGAAAAGGTACGAATCTCGGGTTTGGATTTGGGGGCTTGGAATTTCTACCGATTACTTCTACTTATCTAACTATCTAAACTAAGGTGAGGGTAGTCTATGTCTATTGTTGTGTGCTCGTATGATGGTTAAAAATGTATTTGCTTAGGCTTTATTACTCCTTAGTTATCTCCTATTGGTGGTTGAATTGTCACGTCCTTATTATTAATCGCGTTGTGTTTCTAAGGTCGTAGGGTATGCGTTTATCCCTAACTCTTTGAAGCTACCAAAGGTTAATGACTACAAAATCTCTAGGATTTATAAACTTTAACTCTAAGGTATTCTTTGGATGTATAGCCTACAATTACTCTAGGTGATTATAAACTAAGGTTCAACAAAGATTAATCAAGCATTATTAGCACAACGAATGACCTATCGCAATACTAGGTCAATCACAATTAAGATAAGAGACAACCAATCAATATTCAATAACTAAGTTTCATATTACCTAAGTAAACACACAAATAAATTAGCCGGACTTGGGGAACATGCAAGCATACACACAATCAATGGAAGACATAATTAAATTAATAAAGTAAAACACTTATCTTGATGTAAGATAGGGTATGGAACCCTAAAATACTGTACAAGACAGCCTTGGTTCGGTTTAGGTTTTTACTCCAAAAGGCTACACACTAAAAACTGAAAAATTCGGATTCTATATATAAGATTACAAATGCGACGGCGTCACCCTTTAATTTGTGACGCCGTCGGTCGCCGTTATAAGGGTTTCGTCTTGGCCACATTAGTATTGCGACGGCATCACCTTATGCTTGTGGCCCGTCCTCTTGATCTCGGCGTCGTCCGGATCAAATCTAGGCCGTCTGAGCTACGGCCCCTACTCTTTTAAAACATGAAGCCGTCACTTGTAAATAAGCAATTTGGCTACTGAGTCGTCACAAAATTTGTCCGGCGAGCGTCCTAGTAGAACTGACGCCGTCACTTGTAGAACCTGACGCGTCCCCTTTTGTTCCAGCAGCCTGAGTGTCTCGATTTTTGACTTTGGCCATTTTCTTCGTATATTCGCGCCTTTTCGTCCGAATAAGTGTCATTCCAGCATTTTGCCTTCAAGATACCTAAAAAGTGAAAAGGAACGATATTAAGTAATAACGGATACAAAAGTGATCAAATAAGGGCTTAAACGACCCCTAAAAAAGGTACATTTTAAAACCTTATCAAGTGTTCATTAAAAACATATACTACAAACTTTTGTTTCAAAGTGAATATAAAAGTGCAGACACACCTGTGTTTATCCTTCAATACTTCAAACTTCTTCCTAATGTTAGGACATATCACATCATCCTATTTCTCATGCTTTTCCCTCATCTTTTGCATTCTCTCCATCAAACCTTGTCTGATGTCCTCTAACATGTTGATTATAGGTTTTCTTCTAGCCTCAACTATAAGTGAGTTGAAGCACTCACTTATCCCATTTTCAACTGCATCACATGCTCTATCTGTTATGAAGTATGCTCTACTCCTGCCTTGAGGATGTCTATCCATCAGATGCGTGTGTGCTTCTTTGCTGACTTTCTTGATTTCATTCATCACTTGTTCAAACTTTGCAGGATTGTGGCCTTAGCTGCTTTCCAAAATAGATTCCTAAACTGCACTTCAGTGAACTTCTTTCTGAAATTAGCGTATATGTGCCTTGCACATTGTCTGTGTTCAGCCAAAGGCATTACATCTTTTGCAGCTTCCACAATTCCCTGAAAAACAGATTGGTTATACAAGAGAGTGTGTATAATAATTTAATAACTTGTCAAATTAAAAGGATTATACCTTATGTTGATCAGATATGATGGTAAGACCTTTACCAGCTGCAATGCCTAAGTCATCAATAAGACACTGCATGAACCAACTCCAATTCTCCTTGTTCTCTACACTAACCACAGCCCATGCAATTGGATAGATTTTATTATTGGCATCTCTACCTACAGCTGATAGCAGTTCTCCCTTGCATATGGTTTTAAGAAAGCATCCATCCAAACCAATTACCCTCATACATCCATCTAACCATCCTTGTTTCAAAGCTTTAAAGCATACATAAAAGCTACTAAAGTAGTTCTTTCCATCAGGCATTGAGTCAACACCAAGCTTACAAGTTGATCCTGGATTAGATTTAAGGATCTCAGCAACATAAGACCATAGGATTCCATAGTGATCCTCTAAGCATGTCTCATATTGCTGCAAAGCCTTACTCTTTCCCCTTCTAGCTTGACTAACAGTTACTTTGCACTTGTATTTCTTTAATATTAAAGCAATTAGAGCCCTAACTGTTATGGTAGGATTGACCATGATCTTTTTAACAAAATTCCTAGCAACCCAGTTACTTGTTATTAAGGTACCATACTCATATGTCCTAGAACACACATGTTCATCAACTAGGGTTTTGATTTGAAATGATTTATCTTTCCCTGCTTGCATCCAAGATGCCCATAATCTAAATGGGCATTTCTTTGCTTTGTTATCTCTTGAACATTTAGCTAAAAGTTTCTTAGGATTGTTTACCTTATAATATAGCTTATAACCATTGGCCAAAGAATATAATGCCAATGCTCTTTTTAGTTGCTCAGGATTCTCATACCTTTCACCTAACTGTGGCCTCATAAACTTCCATTTGACACTAGGATCATGGATTGGCCACTGATCACCCAACTTATCCTCATCATCTACTTTTTTAGGATGACTATCTTTTTCAATAAAGTCATCTTTAGGCAAACCATTATAAATTCTAGACAAAAAGTTTTCATCAAACATCTTAGAAGCTTTTCTCTTAGGTGCAGGGCCTACACTCTTAGTCCTAACATCTAAAACCTCTTCCTCACCTTCAGACAAATGGTCAAGTGAAGCAGTGTCACTCTCTTCAGAACTACAATAATCATACACATTATAATCAGCATCCTCTATGTCACTTTCACTATCAGAATTATTTTGTTTCAGCTGTGGTGTCATTTATATCAAACTCGGAATGAGATGCATATATATGCAAGACATGATCATTATCAATACCACATTGAACACAAGCATCAAAGTCATCCTTACATTTTAAGGGTTTCAATCCTAAGTGAAAATCTAAGCCAAGTACCAAATAAAACAAAGACTTCACTTCACCAGTACATTCAGTTTCCAAATGTTTAACAAAACCTATCAAGTCTAATGAAAGAAGATCAACATCTAGAATTTCAATAGGAATTTCATAGTCATAAGAAAAAGGGTCTCTTACAAATACACCACCATGATGGTATTTTATCAAAATAGATGATCCTGTTGCCATCTGAAACATGATCAAACGAGAAAAAATTGTTAATTTCAAAAAACCCTAATTTTACAACAAAAAAAACCCTAATTTTACAAATCAAATAAAAAACTATAATAAGACAGTAAAAGTTACCTTTTTGGAGAAGATGACAACTGTAATCGAACCCAATTTTGATTACCACAATTTAGATTCTTGGGAAAAAGGATTTGGATATTGGGATCGTATAATTAGGCTTGTGTGTGGAAACGAGGATACTAGGATTGCTAAATGTCCGTTTAATATATTAGATAAATAAATTAATGTTTATCCACATCAGCAACCAACCGGTTACAATAGGTTACAAAACACATGGTATCCAATATAACCGGTTCCTTTAAGTTGAGTAACTTAGATGACAGAAGATAAACATTAGTGATTTAAGACAAATTTTTTTAAAAGTTTAGTAACTTCTTTGTATATTAACCCTTTGCTCAAATAATCATGGTGTGTTGAATGAATCATTAATGATTTGTGGTATATAATCCACCAGTACCACTCTCAATAACACTCTTCTAGAAATAAAATGTAAATCAATTCATATCATTACCACAAACTATCTCTCGAAGAAAACTTCTAAATTGAGCAACATATACAAATATGAACATGAGATTATGAAGCAAAAACGAAACAAAACAAAAACTAAGACCACAACAATTCATAATATCAACAATCAACTAATTTGATAATTAAAATTACAAACTAAATTAAAGTTATATAAAAACAATTTACAAAATTGAATTAGGCTTTCGCTTAATAAGATAGTAAACAGTCAGTTATTTAAATTGAAGAACTGACATCAAGGGAAAGAAAGTGAAGTATAATGTACAAATAAAGATTGGAAGCGAGGTATTTCCAAAAATTTCAATTTGGTCTAAAACTATTAGGTAATGAATTTCACGTACATATGTATTTTTAGTTTTTTTTCATACATGGAAACATAAAAACGAATTTATAACTTTTTTATGGGTAAATATGAAATTTTTAAGTCTTTTTCACTCAAAATGTTTCAAAAGAAATGTAACAATAATTTAATTCTTACTTAAATATTTAGTATTTCAAAATGTGATAGTCTTTTGAGATTATTAAAAATACAATACAACCTATTTTTCTTTCACACGAATCATTTTTTAACCTGAGTTACCATCTTTTTTTTTTTTTTTTTTTTTGGGTAAAGGGTATAAAGATAAACTATATTCTCCCGAGAAAAGCGTTTAAAGTCTGATGGAATGTGATTATGCGAGTACACATTAACCTTAGCCATATTGCTCGACAGCGTACCAATACATCATTTATGACATGTCGTAAATAAATGACATATTCAACCATTGAATCTCCAAACCAAAAACCAGCATCAAAGATACAATTTATGCAAAAAATATAAAACAGCCTAGTTAAGATAAAAATCTTGAATTCCAGCAGCCTTTAACTGAGCAGGAGAGAGGCCAAAATCATCATCATCATAATTATTCACCATCATCAGGTATCCGCTTTTCATTGCTTATAAAGACTATGCTCCTTACCTCCACTTTCAGAATACAACGTCCCAATGTGATCATAAAAAACTTCATCATCCTCGCTGTCAGAAAGTAACACATTGCCCACCTTAGAGAATGAGTTACTACATACCTTAGTTGAAAAAACAACCCTTTTATAAGGTTTATAATCATCATCTATAAAGGTAGCTTTCCCATCAATAACAAATATATGATAACTTATTATTGAGTTACCATATCTTTGTTAGATTAGGATGGCAAGTTTTACGTTTCTGACTTTCTAGACTAATATCTATATCTATTGCGCATGCATTGATTTATAGTGCTTTTGAACTTGAGCCATTTACTTTCTAGGCAAACAAGTCTTTTCGATGATATTTGATTATAGTATTCATTCTCATAAAAAGTTGATTATTAATGAGCTTCTAGGCAGACAAGTCTTTTAGATGCTAGATGGCATGCCCGTCCCATGAATTGGTGAAATGTTTGAAGGCCCTGTACGAAATTATATAATAAGCCATTTCGTTAAGTAATATTATATATAAAGTATCATAGTTTATAAGATATAATGCAATTAGCTATCTAAACGTTCTAATATATTACTCATTTAAGATATTTTCTCATCTAAATAATTTTTTTTCGTGAAAAATATGTCTACACATGCATATAATTATTAACGGAAAAATTTTGAGGCTCTAAAAATTTTTAAGCCTTGAACGGTCGCTCACCTTACACACCCTCAAAGACGGCCCTGCTAGATGGGAGTGCAGCTCTTTCTTAATTGTTCTCTACTAAAGGTGTAAATTTTAATGCTGCCGCAAGGCGTGGCCATGTTTATACTCGTTGTTACTAAATATAGAAGACAGGGAGATAGCGACAGGATCAATCAGACCCATTCCACCCAATCAGCATGCAGTGAATGGGCTTCACTAACGTATAACCAACGCAATATATTACAGGTATATCAATATCAACATTTTATATAAGAAAAGTATGTGGTAGGTTTAATTTGGTAGGTGTTAGGTTTAATTTCATTTACTCTATTTCCTTCTTGGGTGACAATCTTACCCTTTGTTCCATTCAATTATTTGCCATCGAGTCTATATTGGTTAATTTATAGAATCCACTTGTTTCATATCCAACATGTCCGGGTTTAATACTTAAGGGTTACTTAAGATAAACTACTTCCTGAAGAAATTTTTATAAGTCATCAAAAATATATTGCAGATATTTTGAAAAAGTTTACATGTTAAATTGCGTTACACTTAAAACTCCCATAGAGCATCGTGTCAAACTTGATGTTGATAAATCTAGTAAATGAGTAGTTCAGACCAATATCAATGTATAATTGGCTCTTTAATTTATCTTACAGCTGGTACACCATAGGTTACATTTTCAACATGTATGTGTGATAGATAGATCACATTTCAACATTTATATGTGATAGATATCAAACTGATCCAAAAGAATCACACTTTAGAGCTGTTAAAAGAATTTTTGAGATACTTAAAAGGCACGTATTTTCAACTCAAATGTGTTCACGGGTACGATACGTTATTTTTGAAAGGGAAAAAGCTATAAATTCATGCGTCTTTACTGAAAAACTCATTATCTCAATCTACTTCCGGCTTATTGTCATATATACATAACCGTTTTCATTTTATTAGGTTATTTTAAATCCGTTTTTATCCGTTTTAGTAAATCGTTCATTTTATCCGTTTTCATTTTAATATGTCGGATAAAAGCAGGATAAAAGCGGATAAAAACGTTTGACGTGGATAATAAAACGGTTTTATCCGTTTTTATCATTTTATCGGACAGATTAAAATTAAGCGGATAAAAGGACGATTCTGGCGGATAAAACGGCAATAGCCGATAAAATGAACGATTATATTATGACAATGAAATAGAGCGTAATAAGGATTTCGTCGTTAATACTTATAAAACTTTTTCCTTTTTTGAAACTCAATCAGTTTGAGGCCAACTTAAGTAGCAAAAGACAAGTTCCCCATATGTGGTATGTTGCAAATTTTACGTTCGAACATCTCGAATTATTAAACTAAAAAGATCAATTTCGACTGGCAATTCAAACTTATAAATTTAATGTTACACATTGGTTAGTAAATATTTGAAAGAGTTTTACTAGAAAAGTTTTAAAATTACTAATAGGATGCATTGCAATTGTAACGAATGTACGTCTAATTTTAGGGTGGTGATATTTACACGGGAGGATTCACTTGACACATGCTAGTCGAATGGGAAAAGTCTCTTATGCCCGCAACCCTATTTTGTCGTTTTCATACTGTTAATACAAATAAACCGTAAAAACGTTTATTCATATTTAGCAATCTTTTTATGTTTTGTTGATAACAAATATAAAATTATCATAAGTAAAATTATAAGGATACATGTTATTTTTTGTAACGCATTTACATATAGTCATTTAACATAAAGTGTTGTAATAATTCATTTGTTAAATAGTTTATTAGGATGGGTAATATCCAAGACCCATGACCCATACCCAAGGAGCTTGATTCATAACCCATGTTCCATTGTATGACATCATGCATGAAGTCATGTTGGGTACTATCCATGACCCATGACCCATGACCCATTGACTAGATACATTGCATCTCTTTGATTCATTGTATCTTGTTGGCTCATACCATGACCATGACCGGTTTGCAACCCAAAACCCGTACTGGTATAACCCAATTTGCCGGATCCCTTGGATTGCACTAGCCGGATCCCTCTGGGGAGGGATTCGTGGAACCGGGCTATAGTAGAGATTTTTGCCTATAAATAGTGATTCATTTCTTCATTGTTACTCACCCCTCTTCTTACAAACTCTCTCATATATTATTTTTTTTCTAATCTCAGATCTCTTGATCTATCTAGTAGTTCTTCTTTCTTTTGTTGTGATTCTCCTATAGGTCCTTCTCAAAGGCGAGATCACAAGATACTACAAGTCATCCAAGCAAGGGGTCTTTGATTGATTTGTTCCTCCGAAGATTTGCTGTAGCAAGATCTTGTATTTCATATTTCACATAGTTGTTGTGTTATAGTTGTGTTGGTTTTGGTCCGTAGGTGTTAAGGACTCGGTATTTAGCTTTGTACCGGAAAAAGTGTAAGTGACGTTGTGAGGCTTCTCCGCCGTGTTTAAGAAGCTTGTTGACATAATGCTTGAACTCTCGAGTAGGAGACTCGGGGAGTGGAGTAGGGAAAGGAAGGTGTCCTTGTAGCCGAACCATTATAAATCACTTGTGTCACACTTTTCTATCCTTTACTTTACTTGCTTTCATTACTTATCGCTTTATACTTTCTATCCATATATACGAATTCACATAAGATCGAATCTAAAGTTTTTGAAACTAAACTTAAAATCGGCAAAACTATTCAACTCTCCCTTCTAGTTTTCCACAATTGGCATCAAGAGCAAGGTTTACAAAAGTTTTAAAGTGAATTGTATTTTAAAAACTTTTCGATCACAATGAGTTTTGAAAATTATAAAGAAGGGCAATCTATGCAACGACCTCCACTACTTGAAACTAATGGTTTTATTTATAGGAAAAATAGATTTAAAACTTATGTGAAGTCAAAAGATATTGATCTTTGGTACATCATTGTTGAAGGTGACTTTCAAGCCACTACAAAAGATGATAAAATCGGCAACGAAATAAACATCCCTCGTGAACGTCTCAGCGACGATCAAAAGAAAAAGCTTTCCAAAAATAGTGAAGCAAAAATGGTTTTATATAATGCTTTACCCAAAAAAGAATTTGAAAGAATTTCTATGCTTAAAACCTCTAAAGAAATTTGGAATTCTTTAGTTGTAACTCACCAAGGAAATCAAAAAGTTAAAAATAACAAAATAGATTTATTTGTTCAACAATATGAACAATTTTCAATATCGGATGAGGATAGTATAGATAATTCTTTTGCTAACTTTAATACTATCATTACTTCATTACAAGCACTTGATGAGTCTTTTTTCTAGTCTATTCATGTCGGAGAAGATATTTAAGGCGCTTCTATCTAAGTGGAGATCAGCGGTGGCGACCATCGAAGAATTCAAGACACAATTGTCAATCCTCACTCTCAACAAACTCATAGGCAATCTAAAGGTCTATGAACTTGTCCTCGCTAAAGACTCGAAGTCTCGAAAAGAAAAGAAAGAGAAGCACAAATCTCTTGCCTTAAAAGCAAAGAATGTCTCAAGCGATGAAGAAACCTCTTCTTCGAGTGATGACGAGTATATCCACATGGAAGGGATTTCAAGAAGTTCTTTAGAAGGAAAGGATGATATGTCAAGCAACCATATGACGACAAGAAGGGGTTCCGGAAAGGCTAAGATGACAAGAAAGCAAGGGACGAACGCACATGTTTTAAATTTGGGGACCCTAATCACTTCATTATTAAGTGAGTTGTCGACGCGAACAAAAAGCGTTAAGTAAGTGGTTAAGTGGGGAATGAGTGAGGAGGAAAATGAAGAAATTTGTCTTATGACAAATGACTCAAACGAGGTATGTCCCGAATCTCTCTATTATAGTAGTTCATCATTAGATGATGAATCATTGTATCGTGAATATGATAAACTTTTCAAAATTTGTCTAAAAGTAATTAACAAAAATAATATTTTGAAAACAAAATGAGCGTTTAGAAAAGTAAGTGATTGAGTTAAAAGATAAATTAAAGCGTTTAGAAAATGGAAAGAAAGTAGATGGTGAATGTGAGCTTTATGTTCAATTTCAAACGTTAGTTGATAATCTTGATTCTAAGATTGCTAGAATGAGTACTAATACTCTTGATATAATACTTGATAGTGTTAAAGCGGAAATAATCGAAAGGTTTAGGTATTCAGGAACTTAATGCATCAACTAGTGAGATTAAAGAAACATAATTCGTTAAAGCAATTGAAAAACAAGCTACTGTAGTCACGGATCCCTTGAAAAAGGAACCCTCTAGTAAAAATACAGGGGATCCGTGGAGTGCAGTACCGACAAGCAGAAAAATGTAGCTACATCATCTAGAATCGACTTTGTTATTGTTAACAAGAAGAAACCAACCCACGTTACTGTTAGAAATGTCAAACAACCACCTCCACTAAAACAAAATCAAAGTTTTATGAGAAACAAAGGTCCATCGTTTTCTAAACCAAACACATTTATAAGAAGACGAAATAATTTTTATCCGAGTAGTAACCACCATCAAATGGGATGGAATCCTAATGTACAAAATGGTTTTCCATTTCAAAACTTTACACCATAGAATGCTTTCTCATATTTTCCATATATGCCTAACAAGAATGAAATGTATAACACTAATGGACCCATGAACAAATGGGGACCAAAATTTTGAGTTAATTGTTTTCTTAGGTGTGCTTAAAGGTCGACCTAGATCCGGATGAATGGATCAGATAGAGGGTGCACTTGCACATGACGGTAACAAAGACTTGTTTTCCACATACGAATCTTTCAATGGAGGAAATGTGGTATTTGGTAATAGCAAGAGCAAAATCATCGATAAAGGTACAATTTCTCACAAATCTTTAACCATTAACGATGTATGTCACGTAGAAAACCTAAATTTCAACCTTCTAAGTATAGGACAAATATGTGATAAAAAGTGCAACGTACTTTTTAGTGAAACCGGTAGTAAATTATTGAAAAACGATATTACTATAAGAAGAGGCATTAGAAAACATGGAGTCTATGTCATTAAGATCGGTAATGAACCAAAAGACAAACTTTGTCTTACTTCTATGGATGATTCTTTGACCTTATGGCATCGAAGATTGGGTCACGCCAATATGCGACTTCTTCAATTGCTATCATCTAAAGAACTAGTAAGAGATCTACCCAAATTAAAATACGAACATCATTTTTGTGATGCTTGTAACATAGGAAAGCAAGTCCATGCTAGTCACAAAGCTAAAAATATGGTCTCTAATACTAAGTATCTAGAACTACTTCATATGGATCTATTTAGTCCATCCGTTATTCAAAGTTATGGAGGTAACTTCTATACTTTGGTTATAGTGGATGATTACTCTAGGTACACATGGACTAAATTTTTAAAGAATAAAACTAAAACATTCAATAATTTTGAAATATTAAGTAAGAAAATTCAAAGAGAACTAGGAAGTCCTATAGTGTCTATTAGAACGGATCATGGTAGGGAATTTGATAATGAAGTGCAATTTGGTGCTTTTTGTGATGTTAATGGTATTACTCACAATTTCTCGGCTCCTCGCACTCCACAATCAAATGGGATAGTTGAAAGAAAAAATAGAAGCCTACAAGAAATGAGTCGCACCCTGATTAATGAGCAATCTATTCCTTAAAATTTTTGGTGCAATGCCGTCGACACATCAACCTACATACTTAACCGTGTCCTAATTATACCATTCTTAGGTAAAACTCCATACGAGTTACTTCGAGGCAAAAAGCCTACGTTAGAACAATTTAGAGTCTTTGGTAGTAAATGTTTCTTACTTAACACTAAAGATTACCTAACTAAATTTGATCCTAAATCAACCGAAGGTGTCTCCTAAGGTTACTCTACTAATAGTAAAGCTTATGTTATACTTAATAAAGAAACAATGAAGGTTGAAGAATCCTTAAACGTATGATTTGATGAAAGTCCACCTAAACCTACCCAACCTCTTGTCGATGACGAGATAATCGAAAGTGAAGCCATAGAAATCAAGGAAAATATAAATAAAGAAGATGAACCATTAAACAATGAAATCATCAATATTAAAGAGTCTAAAGATCATCCCATACAGAAGGTTATAGGAAAGTTAAATGAAAGAACCTTAAGATCTCAAGTCCAAAACCAAAGTAGTTTATTTTGTTTTGTCTCAACCATAGAACCTATAAATACGCAAGAAGCCATAAAAGATGAAAGTTGGGTAATGGCTATGCAAGAAGAGTTAAATCAATTTATTTCTAACGATGTTTGGACACTTGTCTCCCCACCTAATAACCAAACCATAATCGGAATTAAATGGGTATATAAAAACAAGTTAGATGCAAATGGTGTAGTGTTTAGAAAAAAGCTAGACTTATTGCCCAAGGGTATAATCAACAAGAAAGTATAGACTTTGATGAGACCTATGCTACCGTGGCATGATTGGTAGTCTTCTCTATCTTACGGCTAGTCGGCCGGATATCATGTTTAGTGTTTGTCTATGTGCTAAGTTTCAAGAAGACCCTAAAACTTCACATCTAGAAGCCGTCAAAAGAATATTTAGATACATTAAGAATTGACTTCGGTTTGGATTATGGTATCCTACGGGGAGCGGGGTAGAAACTATTGTATATACAGATTCTAACCATGCGGTGATTATGTTGACGAAAAGTACAAGTGGCGTATGTACTTTTATGGGATGCTGTTTAACATCTTGGTTCTCGAAAAAGCAAATGACATTGGCCATATCAACAACCGAAGCTGAATATGTCTCCGCCGGCAAAGCATGCCAACAAGAACTATGGATGAAACAAGTGTTAGTTGACTACGACATTCATCTAAGTGACATAGCCATTTTATGCGACAACAAAGGTGCTATTGACTTAAGCAAGAATTCGGTGTTGCATTCTCGCACCAAGCATATAGAGATCCATCATCACTTCTTAAGAGACAGTATTCAAAAGGGGAACATTTATATTGAGAAGGTATCATCAGAAGACAATATAGCCGACGTCCTCACCAAACCCTTGAAGCGGGAACAATTCAACTTGCTTCGTCTTGGTTTTAGTCTTATGGAACAATCGTCGTAATATGTTTCTCAATTCTACAAGGTATGTAGCGTTAGCGCCTTCTTTTCGAGTCTAGGATCTCTATTTCACACACAACTCACAAACAATATGGGGATTTTCAAAACTAAAGATAAACTTTCTTTTTATGTAATAAAATTTTCGGAGTGCTTTCTAAAAGGATACTTCTCCCCGTATCACTTTCCTAAAAACATTCTCACGTCTAGGAAAAACCTTTTCATTATTAATACAAAGTAAAAATCCGTTTTCATTACATCTCATGTCTTTTGAATGCTAAAGGGAACACATAAATAATATGTGTTTTTGGGTACATTCATTTAAGCAAAAATTAATTAAGGCATTTCGGGTTATCTCACATAATAATATGCTTTTTCCTTTTCCGTTTATTTTTCTCTTTTTAGGAATCGAGATACATAAACTTCAAATGGTTTGCATATAGGCACACATTAGGCACCATTGTTTCTAAAAGAAATTTTGAGCTGCTAAGTTCACAAGTACCACGGATCCCACCTTTACCTTCGGCGGATCCCTAAAGGATCGGATCAGGTGGGAGCGGAGACGTGGTTAAATTTTCTTCTATTTTTCTTACTTTGGCTAAAAACTTTCATATTTTCATCATTTTAGCTCTTTAACTAATGAGTATGTTACTTAATGCTTGTGTTCTCATGATCACATGCCTTAAATTCATATCTAATCATTAGATTTTAGTCCACATTTTAGTTTTAGCATTCACTCCAATGCATTATTTTCTCTATAAATAAGATTCCAAAATGCTTGCATATCCATCACTCTTAACCTCACAAACAATCATCATCATGTCATCCAAAAGATCTTCAAACATTGATGAACCACCTAGTGAAAACAATCCTCTTCAAGAAATCCAAAACTTTATCCACCACCTTACGTAGTGCCACCACCCAAATCTAGAAGAACACAGCTGATTAGCATCCGTTGTTATTTAGCTAAACCATTATCAAAAGTCCATCACCAACTACTCATTCACCACCAAATAATTCCATTATAGCACCTCCATCATCTCCAACGAGCTCATCACCACCCTCACCTACCGACTCCACCTAAAATCACCTATCCGGACTCCTAAGACTCCAGAAAATAATCCCACTACCCGTGTCTAGTCCATCACCCTCTCCATTTCAACCATCCAAAATTACCCAACTAGCTTCCAACTTGAACCCAAAAGAACTAGTCTTTTTAACACCACCAACATCTCCAAACACACTTTATAAAGATCTTGCAACTTCACCACCTCTAGCTCCCATTATCTTACAAGAACATCTAGGTTCTTATCCTCCACCACTCACCAACATCATGGACTTTGATCCATATTTTCCAACATTTCCACCACATATTCCGCCCTCAAATCAAACTTACCACGAAACCATCCACCTACACTACCCTGCGTCATTTTACATTGTGAACATTGTCAATCCACTAGGGAACTTGCAATGGAAATAAGGGGCCGAGATGAGTCATTCTCATCACATCCTTTATCGCATCAACATCATCACTCACCAAAACTTCCATTATTAGTCATTTGCAAGCATGAAATGAATAATATTATTATATTTTCTCTCTTTGAGTCATTTTTAAGAACAAACCTTGTTTTTAGTTTTATATTTTGTAAGTGGCCTATATACCACTACACTTTGATATTTTATTACAAGGCTTTGTTTACGTTACCTTGCTCTCCATATTGTTTCTCGTCGCATACAAGATTATATTACATGTTACTACTAACATTTTCTTTGTAGGTATTATATTTTCTCATGGCCTTCGATTCTGGGAGCTACCGTCAAGGGGAGTTAGTGCCGTGGATTATATTTTTTCCACACTTTATTTCTTAATTTAGTTTGTTTTTGTTTGAAAAAAAGGGGAGAAAAGTAAACTTACATATGGTTTCAAAACATACATCTAATCTTAAGTTTTACTAAATCATAACATTATGTTTGTCATCAAATAAAGGGAGAGATTGTTAATACAAATAAAGCGTAAAAGCGTTTATTCATATTTAGCGATCTCTTTTATGTTCTTTGATAACAAATATAAAGTTATCATAATTAAAATTATAAGGATACATGTTATTTTTTGTAAGCATTTGCATATAGTCATTTAACATAAATTGTTTTAATAATTCATTTGTTGTAATAGTTTATTAGGATGGGTAATATCGAAGACCCATGACCAATACCCATGGAGCTTAATCCATAACTCATGATCCATTGTATGTCATCATGAATGAATTCATGTTGGGTATTATCCATGACCCATGACCCATTGACTAGATACATTGTATCTCTTTGATTCATTGTGTCACACCCCAATTTACGATTCTGTTTTGCGGAATGGAATTCAGGGGATTAGCTGTCATAGCACCACATCATGATTATATTGAGCGACCTAAAGAGTCGCTTTTAAAACACATCGTTGGATATTTCATAAAAACATTCAGAGTACAACATCGGTCCCAAAGGTTTACAAAGTTTGCGGAAATACAAATATGTTACAAATCCAAACGATGTTTTGAAATAAAGTGCCATAATGTACATAATGTAAGTCGGCGGCTTTCAAATGTAGGTCCCTAAACCATGTCATGATGATAATGCCTCGATTCACGAAAATACATTGCTAATAACGGTCAACAATAATGTTGGTGAGAAATCATAGGTTTATGTAAATGTTTTATACTGACTACATTATCAATCATGCATGACTATCCGATCCGCGTAAAAAATAATGTTACACTTGCCTTAAGCCCATGACCCCGAAACTAGACTGTTCAATCATGTATGCCCTGCTGAGTGTTTGCGGACAAACTTCAATATGTTATCAAATGAAATGCATCGTTTACACAGTTTGGGATTCACCAACCGGATGGGCGTCACCCTCGATAGATCTATCCTCATCCCGGCTTCAAAGATTAACGGTTCATGTTCAAGTAATGGGGACTTTCAAATTGGCAAATCACGTTAACTTAAGCAATGTAAATGAATTTAACATACTTGGTATCATTACAAAAAATAGTGCAATGTATTCTCCCGTGGGTTTGAAAAATGAAAGCATGTAAAGCGGGGCTATGAAAACTCACTTGGTAAACTGGAATAATGGCAAAGTGAGTACAGGGTTTAATGTGATCGTCAACGGGACCTATTATCAATGATATGATATGTCATGAGTTGCAATGTAATGTTATGCATGCATTCAGTATGTTATTTATACCATTTAAGAGTTTTGAAATTATATACACATCGTCGAAAAATACTCTTTTGGCGTCGACCCTTCAAAAATGACTTTACAAGTTTTTACGTCAAAATGTCATCCTACAATGGTTTTATAATGATTTTTTGAGAAATTACCACTTTTAATTAGCAAAACAATGTGGTGGAATTTTTATGAAATTAACAAAAATGGCTTCGAAAAGTAGTAAATGTAAAGCGATTAATCGTCGATCGTTAGAAACGAACTTCACTTGTTTTGGAAAGTTTGTATCGATATCTAGAAGTTTCGATTCGAGTTTTTCGTCCAAAGGTCTCGAACATAAAGATAATAAGGGTTAAAGATAGTGATTTTGGCTAATTGTGTCGAGAAAAATGAGTTCGACCAAGTTTATGAAAAAGTGCATATCTTTGTCGTTTCATATCCGTTTTAACGTATAATCGTCCTTAGCCGTATCAAAGTAACTAATATATTTTTTTGACAAGTCGAAATAATTTGTGAAGCTTAAGGCTCGTTTTTGACTCGGATAAGATAAAAACATGTTGCTGAAATTTCTGAAAAATATAATTTTAAATTCGTCAAACTTGTAAAATCCATAACTTTCTCGTTATAACTCCGTTTTATTCCGTTCAAGCGGTCCGCGGATTTGTTTTAAAGTATATTTTCTAAATATCATGGCCAAAAAGTCGTGCCTACTGTCGGATTTTCCAGAAAAGCAAAACAAGGACAGAACACAAAATATACTTATCGAAAATAGTTTTTCTCGGACAAAACCTATTCTAATCCCTTCAAATCAACTCCAAAACTAATCTAATCCTACCATACACCTTCTTAGGGTGTCATGGGTTCCTAATCACCATCAAGACCAAAGAATACCATGGGAATAATTATAGGATGACCACAAATATATATATAACTTCTTAAAATCATGAAAAATGGTATAAATCACATAACATGCATACTATCTCCAAAAATGAAAAGATGAATATGAAAATGAAAAGGAAACATGAAAATGATAAAAACAAGCTTACTAGTGAAAATGAAGAGGTGAAAGTAACAAGGATTAAACTTAAATACCCTTGGTTTTTATTTCAAAACCATATAAAGAGTATAACTAGATTGTTAATGACTTGAACTTGCAAAAATTTTGATCCCTTGGCACCTTGATGAGTGGCCGGTTGTGATGAAACCAAAAGAAACTTATTTTACTTTTGAGAAATGAGAATGAATGAGAAAATATGAGTTATGTAGACTTTTGTGTAAGTGAATTATTAGAAACCATAAATTACTACATTATGACCACCCTCCTTATGGCCGGTTTAGGGGAGTTGTCTCTCAAGATATTTTTTTTTTTAAACTTTACTTGTATATCATTGATTAGAAATTTGATAAAATGTACAAGTAAATGTAGAAAATGTAAGTAATGTAAATGGTAGATTTTTGAGTAAAAGAGATGCTTAATAGATCAAAGTAAGATGTAATGAGATGATAAAAATTGTAAAATACATTCCTTGTGAAAATTGAGTGATAAAATAATTATCGTATAATTTTTAAGAAAAAGCGTAATAATTAAACTTTAACGATTTAAAATACCAAATAAATTTGAAACACTAGGAAAACTAAAAATATAGTTTTAATGAACTAAATGTAAGTTTAAAATACAGGATCATTTTTGAAGGAAATGGATTAAATATTCAAAATAATAACTCACGCGATAAAGATTATTAAATATAAAATTAGCGTTGAATGTGAAATGAAATGCGTGAATGAATTAATGAGTGCAAATGATGTCCAATGAAATGTAGACTAATCATAGTCCATATGAAATGTACGTGATGTTTATGATGAATGGGGCTAAACCTTCAAGGTTACGGTACTTGAAACAAGTAAACCAAGTTTACTATAAATGTTGAAATAATGAGACATGAATTGTGTCGAAAATGACACGAAAATGCGGGTTGTCACATTAGCCCATCAAAAAGGAATCAGTCCACGAATTCAATCGATTGTTAGGTCTAACGGTGTGGTAAAAGATGAGGATACTTCGTCGCTGTCGATCTTCCCGTTCCCAATGGCTTCGGGATCTCGTCGAGAATTCCAACGAACTTTCACAATAGGAATCGACTACCTTCAGCCTTGACCTCGCGGTCCATGATTTCTCTGGTTCCTCCACAAAGTTGAGTTTGTCGTCAAGTGAACTTCGTCCAATGGAATAACGAGGCGATCGTCAGAAAGACACTTCTTCAAGTTTGAAGCGTGAAGCGTGTTGTGCACATGATGATTACGACCGGAAGATCAAGGCGATAAGCTACCGGACCAACTCTGCTCAAAATCTTGAATGGTCCAATGTATCTCGGGTTTAACTTCCAGCTTCCAAATCGTACCACGCCGCTTCCAAGCGATACTTTCAACATAACTTTGTCACTACTTGAAATTCCAAATCCTTGCGTCCTACATCCGCGCCAACTTTACTGCGACTCTGGCGGTTCTAAGTCTATCACGCAATTTGAACAATCTTTCGTGGTTTCCGCGCACCATTTACGGACCCGATGGTTGTGCGTCTCTACCGGCCCAACAAGCAATTGATCGGCACTTCCGACCATAGAGTGCCTCAAATGGTGCCATCTTGATCTTGGTGTGATAACTATTGTTGTCACGAGAATTCTATCAATGGCAAATGGTTAGACCATTTCCAAAATCAATTACACATGCTCGGCATATCTTCTAGCGTTTGAATGGTCCTTTCGCTTTGACCGTCGGTTTGTGGGTGATATCTTTGTGCTCATCTCTAATCTGGTTCCGAATGAATCTTGCAATGAATTCCAAAAGTTTGAAGTGAATCGACTATCTGCATGGAAATGATAGAAATTGGTGCTCCGTGCCTCGAGACTATTTCTTTGACATAAAGTCTAGTGAGTTGCTCCATGGAATAAGTCTCTCTAATGGTATGAAATGGGTGACTTGGTAAAGGCGATCAACGATTACCTAAATAGCGTCGTAACCTCCCGATGTCTTAGGAAGTTTCGTAACAAAGTCCATTGTAATCGCGTTCCCATTTCCATTGAGGAATTTCAGGTTGTTGGAGTAATCTGACATTCGGTATTGAATTTTACCCGGCAGTAAGGCATTTGCTAACGTAAGTGGCAATCTCCTTTCATGTTAGGCAATAAAAGCTTCTTAAGATCTTGATACATCTTATCGATCTGGATGAATAGAATACTTTGACTTATCGACTCATGCATAATCAATTCTGAATTCCGCCATACAATGGAACCACATTCTATCCTTGAAACATAATACTCCATCACGCTCTCTTCATTAAACCATTTGCGCTTTCGGGCATACCATAAAGCTTTTCGCTTGGTCGGTTCTCTCTTTAAGTGCCTCAACTTGTGCCGTGGATTTTCGATGGTAAAGGAGAGATAATCGTCATTCCCAATGATCGAACTCTTAAAGGTTTAGGCCTCTCTTTCCTACTAAGAGCATCAGCCACAACATTGGCTTTTCCCGGGTGATACTTGATTTCACAATCATAGTCGTTGAGTAACTCCAACCAACGACGTTGCCTCATATTAAGCTCCTTTTGATCAAGAATATATTGCAAACTTTTGTGGTCCGTAAACACTGTGCACTTTGTACCGTAGAGGTAGTGTCTCCAAATCTTGAGTGCAAAACTACGGCTCCAACTTCGAGATCATGAGTTGTGTAGTTCTTTTCATGAACCTTAAGTTGTCTAGAAGCATACGCTATCACCTTCTCGTTTTGCATTAAAACAGCCCCAAGTCCTTTATCGCGTCGCAATATATAACAAAGTTCTCAATGCCTTGGGGTAGTGCCAAAATGCGGCCCAAAGCTTTTGCTTCAAACAACGAAAAGCAACTTCTTGTTTCTTTCCCATTACTTCTTGTTTTTCGTGTCAACTTGGTCAAAGGTCTCCATCTTGAAAACCTTCGATGAACCTTCGATAATATCACGCTAGTCCTAGAAATTGTCAATTTCCGTAGGATTCGTTGGAAGTAGCCCAATCTTTTAAACCCAATCTTTGCGGGATCAACTTGTAGTCTATGACTATCAATGACGTGACCAAGAAATTGCACTTTGGTTCCAAAATCACACTTCAAAAATTTGGCATACAACTTCTCATTCTTGAGTAGCCTTAAAATCATCCTTAAATGTTTACGTGCTCTTCTTTGCTCTTTGAGGTAGATCAAGATGTCGTCGATGAACACTATAAACAACCCAAATCGACACAAACTCTATTCATGAGATCCAATGAATCACATTAGCAATCAATCAAGCGGCATCACTTGAAACTTCGTAATGACCGTAGCGTGTTCTAAAATTTGTTCCGGAATATCCTCTTCGAACTTCGAAGGCGATGATAACCCGACCGAAGATCAATCTTGGAATAAATACTAGAACCTTGCAAGCGGTCGAACAAGTCATCAATTAAGGGAGTGGTAGCGATTCTTCGTTAACTTGTTCACTCTCTATAATCTATGCACATTGGAAGGATCCATCCTTCTTCACAAACAAGACGGTGCTCCCCAAGGCGAGAACTTCGGCCTAATGAATCTTTTGTCTAGAAGCTCTTGCAATTGATTAGACAACTCTTGCATTTCGGATGGTGCTAGGCTGATGCGGTGCTTTATATCGGTGCGGCTCAGGGCACTAAGTCAATATGAAATTCTACTTGGCGTCTTGGTGGAAGTCCGGTAAATCTCGGGAAATACTTGAGAAAATTCACGAACAATAGGAACATCTTCAGTAGCTTCTCCTCAGAGCTTTTTTCGGTTACATGGGCTAAGAAAGCAAGACAACCTTTCTTAATGTACTTCTCGGTTTTGATGCACGATATGATACTAATTCTAGTTCCACTTTGTTCCCCACGAATAATCAAAGTTTCGCCGTTATAAGGAAGATGAACAACTTTCTCATCACAAATGATCTTTGCGATGCTTAGATAACGGTCCATCTTAGATGGCGGCGTGAAACTACCAATCTGGGCATGAGGTCTATGTTGAAGGGATGATTAAGAAAATTGAATGTGCAACAGCGGACAATGGTGTTGGTGTGCTTCTTTACCATTAGCTAACTTCGGCGTTGTATGATGTATATGCAATGTAGTTGGTTTAATGTTGAGCAAAGGTGCAAATGCGGTTCAAAACTTTTATCGGCTTTAGAATCAAATAAAGCTGACATAGCGATTATTGAGAAGCGTGCGGTTATGACATTCGGGTCCTCACTATCTTCTCGCCTCAATGGCGTAAACCCTTCCGCGTGCCAAACCTCCTTGAGTTGGTTGCTTGATTCTTTCCTTACAATCCTCTTGTAGTGTCAGTTTCCCC
>OU343224.1:328468133-328548413 GCA_910596185.1 Chrysanthemum makinoi
GAAAGAAAGTGAAGTATAATGTACAAATAAAGATTGAAGCGAGGTATTTCCAAAAATTTCAATTTGGTCTAAAACTATTAGGTAATGAATTTCACGTACATATGTATTTTTAGTTTTTTTTCATACATGGAAACATAAAAACGAATTTATAACTTTTTTATGGGTAAATATGAAATTTTTAAGTCTTTTTCACTCAAAATGTTTCAAAAGAAATGTAACAATAATTTAATTCTTACTTAAATATTTAGTATTTCAAAATGTGATAGTCTTTTGTGATTATTAAAAATACAATACAACCTATTTTTCTAAATCAATTACCAAAACGTTACTTTTTAGAATGGAATTACAAAAAACTACTTTTTAAAATTGAATTACAAAAAACTACACAGAGCGCAAAACATTTTTGCTCTCCCCCTTTATTTGAGTCCTCCCGAAACCAAAAATTGAAAAACCATGTTTATCCTCTTAAATATAGTAAATATACTTAAAAAAACGGATGATAAGTAAAAAAAATGGTAGTGGAGCGCAAAAAGAAGAGGGAGAGCAAAATATTTGCTCTCCGTATACGTGGTACTTTAATGTCCACATGAAATTCAAAATTGGGAGAGCAAAAAAGGTTGGGAGAGCAAAAAATTTGCTCTCCGTCCCCACTAAACCAAAAATTGAGAGCGCAAAAGATAGGGAGAGCAAAAAAATTGCGCTCCCATGCCACATGTCGATTTCAGATTTGATCTTAAAGTACACGTGTAACGATCAAAAGCATGGAGCGCAAAAAAAAGTGAGAGAGCAAGTAATTTGCGCGTAAAGTAGTTTTTGGTGACACAAAATTCAATGATTTATTTTTGTAACACGGTTCCCTATATTTCTTTTTTAGAAATTTCCTCTATTTTTCTTTCACACGAATCATTTTTTAACCTGAGTTACCATCTTTTTTTTGGGTAAAGGGTATTCCACCCGATAAAGTATATTATTCCAGAAAAACGTTTAAGTACAATGGAATGTGGCTGAGGTACCACATTAACCGCAAGCAATCGCTTGACACAACCACTACATCATTTATGACATGCCATAAATGACAACTAGCTACAACCAACTAGATCTCCAAACCAAAAACCAGCATCAAAGATACAATTTATGCAAAAAATATAAAACAGCCTAGTTAAGATAAAAATCTTGAATTCCAGCAGCCTTTAACTGAGCAGGAGAGAGGCCAAAATCATCATCATCATAATTGTTACCATCATCCGTATCCGCTTTTCATTGCTTATAAAGACTATGCTCCTTACCTCCACTTTCAGAATACAACGTCCCAATGTGATCATAAAAAACTTCATCATCCTCGCTGTCAGAAAGTAACACATTGCCCACCTTAGAGAATGAGTTACTACATACCTTAGTTGAAAAAACAACCCTTTTATAAGGTTTATAATCATCATCTATAAAGGTAGCTTTCCCATCAATAACAAAGATATGATAACTTATTATTGAGTTACCATATCTTTGTTAGATTAGGATGGCAAGTTTTACGTTTCTGACTTTCTAGACTAATATCTATATCTATTGCGCATGCATTGATTTATAGTGCTTTTGAACTTGAGCCATTTACTTTCTAGGCAAACAAGTCTTTTCGATGATATTTGATTATAGTATTCATTCTCATAAAAAGTTGATTATTAATGAGCCATTTACTTTCTAGGCAGACAAGTCTTTTAGATGCTAGATGGCATGCCCGTCCCATGAATTGGTGAAATGTTTGATGGCCTTGTACGAAATTATATAATAAGCCATTTCGTTAAGTAATATTATATATAAAGTATCATAGTTTATAAGATATAATGCAATTAGCTATCTAAATGTTCTAATATATTACTCATTTAAGATATTTTCTCATCTAAATAATTTTTTTTCGTGAAAAATATGTCTACACATGCATATAATTATTAACGGAAAAATTTTGAGGCTCTAAAAATTTTTGAGCCTTGAACGGTCGCTCACCTTACACACCCTCAAAGAAGGCCCTGCTAGATGGGAGTGCAGCTCTTTCTTAATTGTTCTCTACTAAAGGTGTAAATTTTAATGCTGCCGCAAGGCGTGGCCATGTTTATACTCGTTCTTACTAAATATAGAAGACAGGGAGATAGCGACAGGATCAATCAGACCCATTCCACCCAATCAGCATGCAGTGAATGGGCTTCACTAACGTATAACCAACGCAATATATTACAGGCTATATATATCAACGAGCGAATTTGCCCGCGCGTTGCTGCGGGGCAGCCATGTTTATGTTTATTAGAATCATGTTAATGTTTTGTGGAGTAAGTAATTACTTTAGTCATTGACAAAAAGAATACCGTCATGCATATTTTCATCAGAGTTGTAGATGGGGATATGAATTATTGATTTTGCAAGTGAAGACTACTAAGCCAAATCACCACATTTGCAAAGACTACTAAGCCGAACCACCACATTTGCAAGTGACGACTACTAAGCCGAACCACCATATTCTCAGTTACTGATGCAAAGGTATCAATAGTCGATAGGAATAATTTAATTTGTAAAAAAATTATACCAATGAAAACAGATTGAAGTCACAAACAATAAAAGTTTTCTTATTTATGGACATCCACACTGATGAATACCAGCCGCCAGTACCAAATGTTTCTACAGTCTGACTCTACACAAATCAAACTATTAGTTATGCTTCCAGATATATGTGTAACTATCTGCCTACCACTTTCTGCACCATAGGTGTATAAAAAAAACTGTTTCGATTAAAAGATCTAGTCTTATTTGGAATCTAAATTTGAGATAGCACATTAGTAGAAATTCGTAAATGAGATAGCAATATGTTAATGATATTGCAGAAACCTATTACATAATCGATTGAAAACTATACTATCCAAATCAAATTTACAAACCAAACCATAAATTCAGGCACATGTAACTGAAATACCATAGAAGCAAACGGGTCATTAGTCGATGTTCTCAATCAGCTACACAGAATCCTGTTCGGAAAGCTTTTGCACCCGCTCCTGTAGCAGACAATACTTTTAACTCCTATGTACACATGCGGCAAGAAAAGCTATCTATCATTGGAATTAGCGAACAACCTGATTATTATAAAAATATTACTCTTTAGTCTCTCAGCCATGCAATTAGTTTTAGCTAACTTTTAGAAAGACATGAAGGAAAACAAAGAGGCTTACCCAACAGTCTAGAAGTTGTAGATAAGCAAGAACTTTAAGCAATTCATTATCTGTAGTTTATGACCGCAACTTATACATAATTTCTAGACATATCATGACTCACTTATGACTACAACGTATACACGGTCTATGACTACAACTTATATAGAGCTTATAGCATCCTATAAAATCAAAAATTACGACCACAGCTACAGTTAAAAGCATGATCATGTGAATAAAGCTGCTAGAGAAATGTTTTTGTGATAGCAGCAGGAATATAACGTGCATTTTATGCTCAGATCTCTGTGAATATAGCGACGTTAACAAACACCCGCCATGGCTGCAACCACAATCTTGGTGTGGTTGCCCAGCCAAGATACGGGCCTGGGTAAACTATGCATAGTAAACACAAAAGTAATAAATTATCAACATCGGCTGTAAAAAGAAAAAGGGTATGTGTGGTTTCACAACTCACTTGTAAGGGATTTAAGTTCGCACGAAAGCAACATCGTTTGGCAGACAATATTTCATTTTCATTCTCACCCACCCCTCCATCTCTGCAAGTAGAAAAAACATATTAGACAAAATCTAGTTTCAGAGATAAGTATACTCTCATTGCTTTGTAGCGTGATTCTTAGGTACAAAATTACCTCCCTGGCCCACGGACCTAATATACCATCAGTTGCAACAAAAACACGATGATGTACAAACACCTGAACAATCCACCTTCACCTAACTTCCTCTCAACCTTATATAGTGGTGATGCTCCTATTTGAACCTGAAAATAAACCAACAAACAATTAAGTAAATTAGCTCGTTTTGTATTCAAATAAACAATCGACATATTTCAAGACTCGAAAAATACATGTTAATCGAGAATGACATTAGATCAGCAGTTAGTCCAATGTAGACCTTATACAGCCGTTAATGCAGAAACAATTTCCTATTTCCATTTTTTTATACTCACAGATTTAGTCTACCTAGTTTTTAGTTTTTTACCATTAAGGGATCATGTAGCAACACAGCCACTATTTCCACCTCCTGAATCTATGTTGAATCTTCACCCAGATCCACCATACTGACCCGTGATTACCACTTGAGGACCAAATCCATAATTTGGTTAACTGTTGCACTAAAATGAAGGCGATATAGAAGATAGTATACCAATAACATGCACATCAACACCCATTAACAACTAAGACTCAACAGCTCAACAACCAATCCTAACCACAAATATAATCTTACCCAGCAAAAAACCTCAAAAAAGGTCCACTGGAGTTGCTCCTGGAGACTATGGTGCCCCCCACTAAGCTAATAAAATATTGGGGTGGTGAGAAAGAAGACCCTTTGACTTCTGATGAGTTGATTTGGAACAAAGATTTCATGCCTCACACGAAAAGAATCATTGGTGATGATAATAAAGATAATGTTTATGATGACCCTCGTTTGTCTACTGTTAAGGTCAATAAAGCTACTTATGTTTCTACGGGTTTTATTTATTTATTTATTTATCAGGGGTGTTTGTTTAAGCTTATTTGGCTGGCTTATGGGCTTATTGAACTTTTTATTAGAGCATAAGCTCCAAATTTTGAGCTTATGACTTATTGAAGTTCATAAGCTCAAGTTGATAAGCTTATAAGCCCAAAATTTGGAGCTCATGAGCTAGCCAAATAAGCTTAAACAAACACCCAATATCGACTTTTAAAGTGAGATGGTTTTCGCATTTGGGGATGTTTGGGATTTGCTTTTTTTTACGGGCTTATTTTAGTGTGAATTAACATAACCTGTCTAAGTAAGGTTAGATAGTAACAAAACAACAATACCCAATCTGGCGGACAAATATCCCCACCCGAGGGTATTTGTGGAGGTTATGTACGACAGTCCTCAAAATAAGCAAAAAAATAAACTTGTTGCCTAACACTTAAAACTTTATTAGGTTAAAAATAATCTGATGAGCAAATTAGCAGTTAGTACTAAATTTGAAATTATGTGTTGATCATATAAAACGCACAGTAAATGTTGGTGATAAATTGTGTAAAAAACTAATTATCACAAAAATCTAGAAAAAATAACCGTAAACATCAATATCACATCATCTATAAGATATAACAATCAAATTAACAAACTACCTTCTGAGAGTGATTAAAAGTAACATCATCTCTTCGCCTCGACCAAAACGCAACATTCAACTTAACATAAACTGTTCCAAACGACGTCGTCATATCATCACCATCATCATCACTCCTTAATTCCGGCATATCTCAATTATATAATCAATTATCCATCAATCAAAACCTAATCAACGCTATATGAAACAAACAATAATTAAATTAAATTAAAGTAGATTATAATAATTGATATTTAATTAAATAACAAATGAATTGTGGTGTGTATACACGAGAATTAGAATATGTGACGATGAAGAATGTAATAATAATAAGAAGAAGGGTTTTCGCTGAAATTTGGTAGTTGTGTAAATGTTGAAGGGTGTTTTGATTATGGTGTTTCCATGAGATTTATGGTTTCATGTTAGTGAAGCGGAGGGTCTGGAACCTTGAAGAATAATGGAGTGTTTTTGTTACAATGTTACTGATGAAATGGTAGTACAGTTTTGTACATAGTTGTCAGGATCCCGATCATGATCTTAGGATCTTACGATTTTACGATACTGCAAAGCAAAAACGATCCGGATCCTACATAGGATCTTTGCAAGCTTAAGATCTTATAGGATCCCGATCTTTACCATATGATCTTACGATCCAATCCGATCCGATCTTACTTTTCTCGAATTACAAACTAAAAAACTACAAATTTATGGGTTGTTTGTTTGTATAATTCAAAAAACAACATGTTAATCTTTTTAAACATTTTATAATCATAATTTAGGACAACATTTATATGAAATATTCATAGTATTTTATAGGATCTTAAGATCCCGATCCGATCTTACGATCACGATCTTGCAACGGCGAAAACGATACTGGGTAGGATCCCGATCTTGAAAACCTTGGTTTTGTGGACACTTGTATCACTTATTACAATATTGGTGTACACATTGATCGTAGATATTAAACATTAGGCCTACATTTGGTCAATAATTATGGTTGAAGCTTTATCACAGTGTCATTAGCATGGGTTAAGGTGAACAGTAAATTTTGCAACTCCATTTCGCCAATAGGATTATGCCAAAACCATGTATGTTGTACTGTTTGAGATATTAACAACATTAATCTCATGTGATAGACCAATAGGATGGCACATTATCAAATAATCAAGTACTAATGTATTCTCTAATTATGGCATCCAATTTCCACTCTTATATTATATTATAATATCAACATTTTATATAAGAAAAGTATGTGGTAGGTTTAATTTGGTAGGTGTTAGGTTTAATTTCATTTACTCTATTTCCTTCTTGGGTGACAATCTTACTCTTTGTTCCATTCAATTATTTGCCATCGAGTCTATATTGGTTAATTTATAGAATCCACTTGTTTCATATCCAACATGTCCGGGTTTAATACTTAAGGGTTACTTAAGATAAACTACTTCCTGAAGAAATTTTTATAAGTCATCAAAAATATATTGCAGATATTTTGAAAAAGTTTACATGTTAAATTGCGTTACACTTAAAACTCCCATAGAGCATCGTGTCAAACTTGATGTTGATAAATCTAGTAAATGAGTAGTTCAGACCAATATCAATGTATAATTGGCTCTTTAATTTATCTTACAGCTGGTACACCATAGGTTACATTTTCAACATGTATGTGTGATAGATAGATCACATTTCAACATGTATATGTGATAGATATCAAACTGATCCAAAAGAATCACACTTTAGAGCTGTTAAAAGAATTTTTGAGATACTTAAAAGGCACGTATTTTCAACTCAAATGTGTTCACGGGTACGATACGTTATTTTTAGGGTTTATAATATTAACGGTTTTTACTAAAATGCCACTACTATTATCATGTCATATATAACCGTTTTCTTATTCGTTATTTCTGCCTGCTGTCGTTCATTTTATCCGTTTTCATTTTAATATGTCCGAGGATAAAACAGATAAAACGGATAAAACCGCTTTGACGTGGATAATAAAAGCGGTTTTATCCGTTTTTATCTGTTTTTATCCGACGATTAAAATTAAAACGATAAAAATGGACGATTTAACGAAAAACGATAAAACGGACAGAAAATACCCGAATAAAATGAAAACGGTTATGTATTATGACAATAAGTGAAGTAGATAGAGCATAATGCGTTTTTTTGTAAAGATTGAATTTATAGCTTTTTTCCTTTTTGAAACTCAATCAGTTTGAGGCCAACTTAAGTAGCAAAAGACAAGTTCCCCATATGTGGTATGTTGCAAATTTTACGTTCGAACATCTCGAATTATTAAACTAAAAAGATCAATTTCGACTGGCAATTCAAACTTATAAATTTAATGTTACACATTGGTTAGTAAATATTTGAAAGAGTTTTACTAGAAAAGTTTTAAAATTACTAATAGGATGCATTGCAATTGTAACGAATGTACGTCTAATTTTAGGGTGGTGATATTTACACGGGAGGATTCACTTGACACATGCTAGTCGAATGGGAAAAGTCTCTTATGCCCGCAACCCTATTTTGTCGTTTATCAAGTTAATACAAATAAACCGTAAAAACGTTTATTCATATTTAGCAATCTTTTTGTGTTTTGTTGATAACAAATATAAAGTTATCATAAGTAAAATTATAAGGATACATGTTATTTTTTGTAACGCATTTACATATAGTCATTTAACATAAAGTGTTGTAATAATTCATTTGTTAAATAGTTTATTAGGATGGGTAATATCCAAGACCCATGACCCATACCCAAGGAGCTTGATTCATAACCCATGTTCCATTGTATGACATCATGCATGAAGTCATGTTGGGTACTATCCATGACCCATGACCCATGACCCATTGACTAGATACATTGCATCTCTTTGATTCATTGTATCTTGTTGGCTCATACCCATGACCCATGACCCGGTTTGCAACCCAAAACCCGCTTGGTATAACCCAATTTGCCGGATCCCTTGGATTGCACTAGCCGGATCCCTCTGGGGAGGGATTCGTGGAACCGGGCTATAGTAGAGATTTTTGCCTATAAATAGTGAGTCATTTCTTCATTGTTACTCACCCCTCTTCTTACAAACTCTCTCATATATATATTTTTTTTCTAATCTCAGATCTCTTGATCTATCTAGTAGTTCTTCTTTCTTTTGTTGTGATTCTCCTATAGGTCCTTCTCAAAGGCGAGATCACAAGATACTACAAGTCATCCAAGCAAGGGGTCTTTGATTGATTTGTTCCTCCACAAGATTTCTGTAGCAAGATCTTGTATTTCATATTTCATATAGTTGTGGCGTTATAGTTGTGTTGGTTTGGTCCGTTAAGGAGGACTCGGTATTTACCTTTGTACCGGAAAAAGTGTAAGCGACGTTGTGAGGCTTCTCCGCCGTGTTTAAGAAGCTTGTTGACATAATGCTTGAACTCTCGAGTAGGAGACTCGGGGAGTGGAGTAGGGAAAGGAAGGTGTCCTTGTAGCCGAACCATTATAGATCACTTGTGTCACATGGTCCGCTCCTGAACAGTCAAGTTTAATCACACAAGCTGACCACTTGTGAATGGTCAACCGTAATAAACTTAAAAATGCTCGAAGCAAATGCAATTAAAATCAGAGGAATATAGTGGATTCCTAGGTCGTTAAGTCCCACGGAGACTCAATGGTGTATAAACACGTTCAGATGTCGAATAATCACTAAGGATAGTGATCAGAAAGGATTTTGATGGATAATTACACCTAAATAAAAAGTTTTGTAAATTACAGGGGCTTAAATGCAAATTAAAGAAAATTAAAAAGCTAAAATATATTAAATAAACGCTATCACTATTTTTACAATGATGTTTTTGTGATTTTATAAAACAAAATAACTTAAATAAACTATTTTAATTAAAACGTAAACTTAAATTACCTAAAAACGTGACTTAAATGAAAACGGCGCTTTATATAAAAATTACGCAAGTGCGCAAGTAAAAACGTAAAATTTTTGAAATAAAAGTCCTACGAGTGTAAAAACAATTTTCTTACGTACTATATGACAAAAGAAAATTTTAGAAAAAAGAATTATATTTTTTGGCTTTATATATTTTTATTATGAATTAATTACTATTTTAGACTAAATAAATGATTAAAAATACTAAAACTATTTAGAAAAATCTGAAACTTTTTTGTAAAATACTTTATACTAATACAAAGTTAAGAAAAATACAAAAGTTGAAAAAAGCTAGATTAAATAAGTGAAAATGCTAATAAGCTCGTATAAGCTTAAATGGCAAAGTTATATATTAAACTTTGAAATATACAACCAGTCAAAGTCCCAAGGGCAGTTGGTGAGTGTGTTGTGTGGTGAGTGGGTGGCCAGGGTTCGAATCCCAGCAATGGCTTTTTGCAAACTATTTTATTTTTGGATTTTTCTTGTACAAACTTATTAAGCACAGTAAGATAAGCAACTTTTACAACTACAACTTTATGAAAACGCTAATAAGCACGATTGAGCTTATTATTTAAACAGTGAGCAAGAAATGAAATAAGCTCAAGGATTAAGCTAAAATGCTATTAAGCTAGTGAATAAGCACAAGCTAACTGAAAATAAGCTAAGTGATTGTTAATAAGCTAGTATAACAACTGAATAAGCAAGATTACTAAGAAATAAGCACTTAAACAACTTTTAAATAAGCACAAGTCTAACTGTTTGCACAGGGTACTATTTGGTTTTCTAGCTACTTTCTAGCTTATTTTTAAGCACCTAAATAAGCTAGAAAATGTAAATAAACACTGGAACTAACTAGTTAACCAGCTAAACTCTCTAAAAAGCTAATCTACAAAGTTTGGCTTCCATTAATAAGCTAGTGAGAAGCTTTTGAAAAACTGGTAACCACTGATTAACTGGTGTACACAGGAAATGGACAAGATAAAAACAAGTAGCAGCTTATCAAATAAGCTGTAAAAGTGAAAAATAAGAACTGGAACCTTAGACAGCTAGGTGAGCTCTCAAAAGCTAAAGTGCATAAGCTAGGGGTCACTAATAAGCTCTGTGAGAGCTTGAGAAATAGCTTATACAATCGTGTACGGGACGCTTTTCAAATAAGGACTCAAAACAATCTAAGAAATAAGCACTTAATAATTAGAAGTAAACTTATATTTTTCTAATTAAGATGAGCAGCTAAAGTTTAATATCCCAAAAGCTTATATCCTAACTCTTAATATTATGTCCTATATAAAATTATCCATTTTATTCAAAAACGACTATATTGAAATTTTGACTTTTAAAAGAAATGAACTAAGTTGACTTTTATGAACTTTTAATGATCCTAGATGATCTAATTTGATGTATTAAGCTACTATAAGACTTATTTAGGCTATATAAACAACTTTTACACTAGTATGCATGATTATGGAACTTAAGAATCAAACAGATAATAAACAAAGTATGATTAAAAGCTATTTTGACTTTTATTTAAACAAGGACTGTATTTTTGTGTTTGATTGAGCTATTTAATACTAAAGTGACATGAAACAATAACAAGCAATGACACAGATGCCCTCTAACACCATTAACACAGTGAATCCAAACACTACTTATGTGGACTGTTGTGAAGCTTATCAAAGCTTAACAATGATTTAAGCTAAGAAACTGATTCATACACACATTCATTGATATAAAAAGCTGATTTGAGCTCCTAAATACTAACAGTAACAACAAAAACTATAGATTGCTATTATGCAAAATTAAAAGTGGAAAAATAAAAACTAAGCAACTAAGGAAATTAATGAACAAGCTAGCAATATTAAGCAATATTATTTCTATCATACACTAAATAAGCATAAAAATCACAGATATGCGTGATGAGCAATTTAACAGTGAAATGCCAAATTTAAGGATTGAGCTTACAAATTTCTTTAATGCTCAAAATGAGAACCGAGGATCAAGACAACTTCCTACAGCTTTCCATAAAGCTTCTAAACCATTTCCATCCAATTACCAACTTGCTTCAGCTTTCTTGTACTATTTTCCATTGATTTTTGATTTTCCACTATTTTTTAGTATTTTTCTTAATTTTTCTTTTTGAAACTTAAACTGAGTTTAAAATGTTTCTAATAGCTTAAACAAGCTACTAGGAGCTTATGTGATCTTACTGAGCCCAGAACAACAACTACAAACAACATAAGCTAAATTTGAGTTTTTGCCTCAAAAACTGCATAAACTGGATACGTACATAAAACTTGAAATTGAAACTGGAAATATGTTTTTATTACACTGAAATCACTTAACAAGATGCTTAAAAGCTTTGAAATACACCGAAGACTTAAAATATTAAAAACGACATTACCTAAACTAAAATTACACTACTACTTTTCCACACCTGCTTTTCCTCTTCTTTATAGATCTTTTAAACTCTGTGGGTCCCACTTGATCTTTCCCATCAATAAACTCAGCCTTTGGATGAGTCAAATTCATCTTGGCCATCAAATAGTATTTTGGCGCCAAAAATATCTTTAGCAGGTTTTTTGCATTTAATGGTTTTTGGGAGGTGTGGAGGTGGAGGGGGTTGGTATACGTGGGAGGATAAGGTAGCAAGGTGGAAAGTGGGCAAGTGGTGGTGAAACCACCGGTATCTGGTTTGCAGTGGAGAGTGAGAGGGATGTACAGTGGGAGGCTTTATTTCTTTTAAACTTTGGGCCGGGTTGTATATTGGACGGGTTGGATTCGGTTTTGGGTAATAACAAAGGTCCGTTTGTTTTTGTAGCTAGATAACCCAAGGACTAATGTTGTAATTCTGCCAAACATGAAGGACCAAACCTGTCACTTTTCCAAAATTATAATGACCTCCTGCCATTATTTAATAGTACAAGGATAATATTTGAATATTTTCCATTTTTATAAATCCAAGGACCATTTTTGTCATTTTTCAAACTTGAGGGACTAAAGTTGTAATTTTGAAATTTTACATTTCAAGGGTTTGTTTTGACAACTTTTGAATCCCTTGGACCATAAATGACATTTTTGTAAGTTTTGGAATGACCAAGGACTATTTTTGACAACTTTTGAAACTTGGGGGACTAAAACTGCCAATTATGCAAACTTGATACGTTTTTCACCAGATTTTGATGTTTTTACACTTAAAACACATAAAACACTTAATTGTGATATTTTTATCATTTTGATGCGTTTCTGAGTGTTTTCAGATGTTTTTGCAGTTTAAATGGTACAAAAATGATGAGTATTTGCACACTCATCAATCCCCCACACTAAACTATTGCTAGTCCCTAGCAATCTTTTATGAAGCTTTAATGGATTTTAAAGAACTCTTTACCAAAAGCCATCACTTCTGGAGTAGCCAATTGTTTTAGTTCAAGTAAGAACTATGGTACAATGATAACCAAATGATTTTGAGCAAATCATAAGCTTTCAACGGATTTGATTTGTCTTTACCGAGCCGTTTGCTTCGACTGACTAGCCAACTCTAGATAAATTATCAATATTATCTTTGGTGAGATTACCAATTATGGTTTTTCAACTGCCTTTACGACAAGCCATAAACTTGCGGGCTAGCCAACTCTTCACTAATTAAAGATATGGTGAGCTGAACACCATACAATTTTGGGCAAATTGCAAGCCATCAACGGATTTGAGATATCTTTACCAAGAGCCGTTTGCTCCTGGATTAGCCAATCCTTATGTGGGTTAGACATGGTGGACTGATTACCATTTGTTGTGTTTAGTACATAGTACTTCCACTAAAAAATTTTAAAATTTGGCCATTTTGGGGAAAAAGGGACTAAAAGGGTACATTTATGATCAAATTCGCAGAATTTCCACACTTAGAAATGATTATTGTCCTCAATATTCAAAGTCCCGGCTATTATGCCGAATCCTTGAACGTAAAAAGATAACATTACTAGCCAAGTGTGGAAACACAACAATTATTTTTTATTTTTATTATATATATTTTTTTTAGAGATCTATATACAACATGTGGGGCATCTCCCCCACACTAGGGTGGTACATACGGGTGAAAACCCATGTTTAACTACTGTTTTTGATTACCGAGTCGCTAGCTTGACTCGACCCCTAATTAATTGTTCATGGGGAAGCAAAGTGGAAGAAACAATCTCTATCGGACTTTCATTCAAAATGTTTGTATAAACATTGAAGTACGTGAAAGTTCCACACCGATGAGATATACATAGAACCGGCTCACAAATGATAAATGAAAATGCCGTGGTCAAAAATAATGTCTTCATTCCCGAAGGAGTGAAGAACAGGAGAAGCCACGGGATAGGTGAAGAAGAGAAAGAAAGTCATGATAAACATCATGACTAACTCATCATCATCAGAAGGAGAATTCATGATTTCGGGATCATGAATCTCATCATTTAAGCTCATTTGATCAAGACATATTCTGGTCGGGAGGGATGGGATTTTGAAATCAAGCAAGTTCTCATGGTTGAGAACATTTCCCTCTTGAACATAAAGATCATTTTTGTCTAGATCAAAGTGGAAGTTATCATACTCTGGTAGAGATATGATATGAGTGAGTTCAAAGGAGAACTCCTCGTAAAGAGAATCATTCACGTAATGTAAGTCTGTGAACTCTTGTTCCATGTAGACTCGTCACTATCCTCAATCTGAGTATCAAAGAGTGGATTTTCATAAATTAAAGTGAATTCAGAGTCGAATTCAAATAGAGGATTAGTGAGAGTTGTTTTGAACGCTTCAGGAACAAAGTGATTAACATTCTCTATTGGATTGTTAGGGTGAGAAGTGAGTGAACGATCATTACAAAGGAGACTTTCAATTTCTCCTAGGTTGGCTTTGAAATCAAAGAGATCATCATCACTTTCCGATGAAAGTGGAATGATGTGAGTGAGTTCATCGGTGAACTTCTCAAGAAGAGGATCAACATCAAAATGTGAAAGTGATGCCTCAACATTCTCAATGTCCCCATAAGATTTACACAATCATCGCAATCGAGAAAGTCTCAAAATGATCTTTTGAACACTCAAGAGGGAAAGGGATATCACACATATGGTCAAAGTTCCCGTGACTCTCTGGATTGGGACAAGGTCCTTAACACTAGACTTTATGAATTCGTCCGATTCCTTTTCGAGAACGTGTCAAGATGCTCGTACCCCATGTTCAGAGAGTGAGTGGGAGCTTCGGGTGTGATAGCAGTTGTTTGAGAATGAACCTCAACCGGGATATCGACTGATGAACTTGATGAATCTTTATAAAATTGTAGGATATCAAGTGCATCCTCATCATCACTGTCATCAGGAATAAAACGAAATTGAGAGCTAGATCTGGCTCGCTTTTTGCAATTGATTCCTTAATAAATTTTTCAAAGGCAATTTGGGAATTTATTTTAGCATCCTGCTCTTCAGCTAGCAATTCTTCCATAGATTTCTCATGTGAATTTTGAATGACGGGACATTGTGGGAGTGGAGATTTGTCAAAACCGGAAGGTTGACATTGATAATCATCATGAGGACCCCACAATATACACAAGAAAAACTGGGAGCATTTTGAAATGCTGTTTTACTCAACTCCTCAGCTTCTTTCACCGACTCCGAAGCTCTAGATAAGTGTCTTGTTGGGTTTGCTGAGGAGTTTGATTCATTTGGCACTGGAGGGGTCGTGATATGGATAGTCGTAATTGTTACAAGGAAATGGATTTCTGTTTGACAATCGAGCTGAAATGGGGACCTCAGTTTCACAACGTTAAACTGTTGAGTCCGGACGGTGAATTATATAGATATTGGTCATGACCAAAGTCTTGAGCATCACCGGAAAACTGTTCATAGACAAACGTGTTTCCGGATTGACACTCAAATCCTTGGTGAGGATCTCCACAAAATTCACAACAGTTATGTTGATTATATGAAGATAAGTCGGGCTGTGGTGGGTAATTGGAAAAGTTTGAAGGGTCGTTAAATGAGTTCGGATTAGGATCATAATCAAATGAATTCCTCGAACCACAAAACAAACAACTCCCGTTATGAATATCATTACCACACTGCATACACGCACACCGCACATGGTGAACCAAAATGAGGCTCACCACAACCGACACAAGGAATAAACGATTCCATTTGAGAGTTATGAGAAGGAATTGGTTCATTCAAAGAATCAACAAAACCAACATGGTGATCTGAATGACTATCAAGTCTCGAAGAACATTTTGAAAAATCCGGAGGTGGGACAAGTGGTGTGCTCGGAGAGCTAGCAATTTCCACCACTTCCGTTATGGTCTCCGGTTCTGGTTCTTGATAAACGTGAAGATTAGGCAAGTCATTCTTGCTAGTCACCGGCCTAAATTCTGCATGCTTGCTTTTAACCGTAAATTGTGAAAGTTTAGGATCAATTTTAGACGGCTTAGGAGCAATTGAGGGTTAGATCTTTGGATAACCGTAGGTTGGACGTATTTAGCACCCCCATTATCAGAAGGAAGTACCTGGTCCTTTGTCACCCTGGTTTCTCGTTTCATTTCCCTACGCAGAATTAATGGATCATCACGAACAACACGAATTCTTGATATTTGTGATAAAGTATAAAGTTTTTCAACTTCGTTCCAGAATTCGTCGTAGTCGAGAGATTCCATGAGAATAGAAGAAGTTAGAATCAAATGGATAGAGGGTAAAAGGATAAAGAATTAAAAAGGGTAAGAGGATAAAGGGGAATATTTTTGGCATTTTTGAAAAACATTTTATAAAAACAAAGAATGAAAATATTTTTGGTGTTGTTAACACTTTAGGAAAAATGTTAATGAACTTTTTGATTGTTAAGGACTCGGTATTTACCTTTGTACCGGAAGAAGTGTAAGCGACGTTGTGAGGCTTCTCCGCCGTGTTTAAGAAGCTTGTTGACATAATGCTTGAACTCTCGAGTAGGAGACTCGGGGAGTGGAGTAGGGAAAGGAAGGTGTCCTTGTAGCCGAACCATTATAGATCACTTGTGTCACATGGTCCGCTCCTGAACAGTCAAGTTTAATCACACAAGCTGACCACTTGTGAATGGTCAACCGTAATAAACTTAAAACAGCTCAGAAAGCAAATGCAATTAAGATCGGAGGAATATAGTGGATTCTAGGTCGTCGTTCCACCTGGAGACTCAATGTGTATAAACACGTTCAGATGTCGAATAATCACTAAGGATAGTGATCAGTAAGGATTTGGATTGGTAATTACACCTAAAGAAAAAGTTTTGTAAATTACAGGGGCTTAAATGCAAATTAAAGAAAATTAAAAGCTAAAATATATTAAATAAACGCTATCACTATTTTACAATGATGTTTTTGTGATTTTATAAAACAAAATAACTTAAATAAACTATTTTAATTAAAACGTAAACTTAAATTACCTAAAAACGTGACTTAAAATGAAAACGCTGCTTTATATATAAAATTACGCAAGTGCGCAAGTAAAAACGTAAAATTTTTGAAATAAAAGTCCTACAAGTGTAAAAACAATTTTCTTACGTACTATATGACAAAAGAAAATTTTAGAAAAAAGAATTATATTTTTTTGGCTTTTATATTTTTTATTATGAATTAAATACTATTTTAGACTAAATAAATGATTAAAAATACTAAAACTATTTAGAAAAATCTGAAACTTTTTTGTAAAATACTTTATACTAATACAAAGTTAAGAAAAATACAAAAGTTGAAAAAGCTAGATTAAATAAGCTGAAAATAAGCTAATAAGCTCGTATAAGCTTAAATGGACAAGAAGGGTTATATATTAAACTTTGCAATATACAACCAGTCAAAGTCCCAAGGGCAGTTGGTGAGTGTGTTGTGTGGTGAGCTGGGTGGCCAGGGTTCGAATCCCAGCAATGGCTTTTTGCAAACTATTTTATTTTTGGATTTTTCTTGTACAAACTTATTAAGCACAGTAAGATAAGCAACTTTTACAACTACAACTTTTTATGAAAACTCAATAAGCACGATTGAGCTTATTATTTAAACAGTGAGCAAGAAATGAAATAAGCTCAAGGATTAAGCTAAAATGCTATTAAGCTAGTGAATAAGCACAAGCTAACTGAAAATAAGCTAAGTGATTGTTAATAAGCTAGTATAACAACTGAATAAGCAAGATTACTAAGAAATAAGCACTTAAACAACTTTTAAATAAGCACAAGTCTAACTGTTTGCACAGGGTACTATTTGGTTTTCTAGCTACTTTCTAGCTTATTTTTAAGCACCTAAATAAGCTAGAAAATGTAAATAAACACTGGAACTAACTAGTTAACCAGCTAAACTCTCTAAAAAGCTAATCTACAAAGTTTGGCTTCCATAAATAAGCTAGTGAGAAGCTTTTGAAAACTGGTAACCACTGATTAACTGGTGTACAAGGAAATGGACAAGATAAAAACAAGTAGCGGCTTATCAAATAAGCTGTAAAGTGAAAAATAAGAACTGGAACCTTTAGACAGCTAGGTGAGCTTCTCAAAAAGCTAAAGTGCATAAGCTAGGGGTCACTAATAAGCTCTGTGAGAGCTTGAGAAATAGCTTATACAACTGGTGCACAGGACAGTTTTTCAAATAAGGACTCAAAACAATCTAAGAAATAAGCACTTAATAAGCTAATTAGAAGTAAACTTATATTTTTCTAATTAAGATGAGCAGCTAAAGTTTAATATCCCAAAAGCTTATATCCTAACTCTTAATATTATGTCCTATATAAAATTATCCATTTTATTCAAAAACGACTATATTGAAATTTTGACTTTTTAAAGAAATGAACTAAGTTGACTTTTATGAACTTTTAATGATCCTAGATGATCTAATTTGATGTATTAAGCTACTATAAGACTTATTTAGGCTATATAAACAACTTTTACACTAGTATGCATGATTATGGAACTTAAGAATCAAACAGATAATAAACAAAGTATGATTAAAAGCTATTTTGACTTTTATTTAAACAAGGACTGTATTTTTGTGTTTGATTGAGCTATTTAATACTAAAGTGACATGAAACAACAACAAGTAATAACACAGATGCCCTCTAACACAATTAACTAGGCTAATCCAAACACTACTTATGTGGACTGTTGTGAAGCTTATCAAAGCTTAACAATGATTTAAGCTTAAACTGATTCATACACACATTCATTGATATAAAAAGCTGATTTGAGCTCCTAAATACTAACAAGAACAACAAAACTATAGATTGCTATTATGCAAAATTAAAAGTGGAAAAATAAAAACTAAGCAACTAAGGAAATTAATGAACAAGCTAGCAATATTAAGCAATATTATTTCTATCATACACTAAATAAGCATAAAAATCACGATATATGGTAAATGATGAGCAATTTATCAGTGAAATGCCAAATTTAAGGATTGAGCTTACAAATTTCTTTAATGCTCAAAACTGAGAACTGAGGATCAAGACAACTTCCTACACCATAAAGCTTCTAAACCATTTCCATCCAATTACCAACTTGCTTCAGCTTTCTTGTACTATTTTCCATTGATTTTGATTTTCCAATTTTTTAGTATTTTTCTTAATTTTTCTTTTTGAAACTTAAACTGAGTTTAAAATGTTTCTAATAGCTTAAACAAGCTACTAGGAGCTTATGTGATCTTACTGAGCCCAGAACAACAACTACAAACAACATAAGCTAAATTTGAGTTTTTGCCTCAAAAACTGCATAAACTGGATACGTACATAAAACTTGAAATTGAAACTGGAAATATGTTTTTATTACACTGAAATCACTTAACAAGATGCTTAAAAGCTTTGAAATACACTGGAAGACTTAAAATATTAAAAACGACATTACCTAAACTAAAATTACACTACTACTTTTCCACACTGCTTCTTTCCTCTTCTTTATAGATCTTTTGAACTCTGTGGGTCCCACTTGATCTTTCCCATCAATAAACTCAGCCTTTGGATGAGTCAAATTCATCTTGGCCATCAAATAGTATTTTGGCGCCAAAAATATCCTTAGCAGGTTTTTTGCATTTAATGGGTTTTTGGGAGGTTGTGGAGGTGGAGGGGGGTTGGTATACAGGTGGGAGGATAAGGTAGCAAGGTGGAAAGTGGGCAAGTGGTGGTGAAACCACTGGTATCTGGTTTGCAGTGGAGAGTGAGAGGGATGAACAGTGGGAGGCGGTTTTATTTCTTTTAAACTTTGGGCCGGGTTGTATATTGGACTGGGTTGGATTCGGTTTTGGGTAATAACAAAGGTCCGTTTGTTTTTGTAGCTAGATAACCCAAGGACTAATGTTGTAATTCTGCCAAACATGAAGGACCAAACCTGTCACTTTTCCAAAATTATAATAAGGACCATTCCTGCCATTATTTAATAGTACAAGGATAATATTTGAATATTTTCCATTTTTATAAATCCAAGGACCATTTTTGTCATTTTTCAAACTTGAGGGACTAAAGTTGTAATTTTGAAATTTTACATTTCAAGGGTTTGTTTTGACAACTTTTGAATCCCTTGGACCTTAAATGACATTTTTGTAAGTTTTGGAATGACCAGGACTATTTTTTGACAACTTTTGAAACTTGGGAGACTAAAACTGCCAATTATGCAAACTTGATACGTTTTTCACCAGATTTTGATGTTTTTTGCATTTAAAACACATAAAACACTTAATTGTGATATTTTTATCATTTTGATGCGTTTCTGAGTGTTTTCAGATGTTTTTGCAGTTTAAATGGTACAAAAATGATGAGTATTTGCACACTCATCATCACACTTTTCTATCCTTTACTTTACTTGCTTTCATTACTTATCGCTTTATACTTTCTATCCATATATACGAATTCACATAAGATCGAATCTAAAGTTTTTGAAACTAAACTTAAAATCGGCAAAACTATTCAACTCCCCCTTCTAGTTTTCCACAATTGGCATCAAGAGCAAGGTTTACAAAAGTTTTAAAGTGAATTGTATTTTAAAAACTTTTCGATCACAATGAGTTTTGAAAATTATAAAGAAGGGCAATCTATGCAACGACCTCCACTACTTGAAACTAATGGTTTTATTTATTGGAAAAATAGATTTAAAACTTATGTGAAGTCAAAAGATATTGATCTTTGGTACATCATTGTTGAAGGTGACTTTCAAGCCACTACAAAAGATGATAAAATCGGCAACGAAATAAACATCCCTCGTGAACGTCTCAGCGACGATCAAAAGAAAAAGCTTTCCAAAAATAGTGAAGCAAAAATGGTTTTATATAATGCTTTACCCAAAAAAGAATTTGAAAGAATTTCTGTGCTTAAAACCTCTAAAGAAATTTGGAATTCTTTAGTTGTAACTCACCAAGGAAATCAAAAAGTTAAAAATAACAAAATAGATTTATTTGTTCAACAATATGAACAATTTTCAATATCGGATGAGGATAGTATAGATAATTCTTTTGCTAACTTTAATACTATCATTACTTCATTACAAGCACTTGATGAGTCTTTTTCTAGTCGTATTCATGTCAGAAGATATTTAAGGGCGCTTCTATCTAAGTGGAGATCAACGGTGACGACCATCGAAGAATTCAAAGACTTGTCAATCCTCACTCTCGACGAACTCATAGGCAATCTAAAGGTCTATGAACTTGTCCTCGCTAAAGACTCCGAAGCCTCAAAAGAAAAGAAAGAGAAGCACAAATCTCTTGCCTTAAAAGCCAAGAATGTCTCAAGCGATGAAGAAACCTCTTCTTCAGAGAGTGATGACGAAGAATATGCCATGACGGTAAGGGATTTCAAGAAGTTCTTTAGAAGGAAAGGAAGATATGTCAAGCAACCATATGACGACAAGAAGGGGTTCCGGAAAGGAAAAGATGACAAGAAAGCAAGGGACGAACGCACATGTTTTAAATTTGGGGACCCTAATCACTTCATTAGTGAGTGTCCGAAACGTGACGAACAAAATCCGTTCGTAAGTGGTTCGTGGGGAATGAGTGAGGAGGAAAATGAAGAAATTTGTCTTATGACAAATGACTCAAACGAGGTATGTCCCGAATCTCTCTATTATAGTAGTTCATCATTAGATGATGAATCATTGTATCGTGAATATGATAAACTTTGCAAAATTTGTCTAAAAGTAATTAACAAAAATAATATTTTGAAAAACAAAAATGAACGTTTAGAAAAGGAAGTGATTGAGTTAAAAGATAAATTAAAACGTTTAGAAAATGGAAAGAAAGTAGATGGTGAATGTGAGCTTTATGTTCAATTTCAAACGTTAGTTGATAATCTTGATTCTAAGATTGCTAGAATGAGTACTAATACTCTTGATATAATACTTGATAGTGTTAAAACGGGAAATAATCAGAAAGGTTTAGGTATTCAGGAACTTAATGCATCAACTAGTGAGATTAAAGAAACATAATTCGTTAAAGCAATTGAAAAACAAGCTACTGTAGTCACGGATCCCTTGAAAAAGGAACCCTCTAGTACAAATACAGGGATCCGTGGGTCTGTACCAGCAAGCAGGAGAAATAATGTAGCTACATCATCTAGAATCGACTTTGTTATTGTTAACAAGAAGAAACCAACCCACGTTACTGTTAGAAATGTCAAACAACCACCTCCACTAAAACAAAATCAAAGTTTTATGAGAAACAAAGGTCCATCGTTTTTTAAACCAAACACATTTATAAGAAGACGAAATAATTTTTATCCGAGTAGTAACCACCATCAAATGGGATGGAATCCTAATGTACAAAATGGTTTTCCATTTCAAAACTTTACACCATAGAATGCTTTCTCATATTTTCCATATATGCCTAACAAGAATGAAATGTATAACACTAATGGACCCATGAACAAATGGGGACCAAAATTTTGAGTTAATTGTTTTCTTAGGTGTGCTTAAAGGTCGACCTAGATCCGGATGAATGGATCAAGGATAGAGGGTGCACAACGCACATGACCGGTAACAAAGACTTGTTTTCCACATACGAATCTTTCAATGGAGGAAATGTGGTATTTGGTAAAAGCAAGAGCAAAATCATCGATAAAGGTACAATTTCTCACAAATCTTTAACCATTAACGATGTATGTCACGTAGAAAACCTAAATTTCAACCTTCTAAGTATAGGACAAATATGTGATAAAAAGTGCAACGTACTTTTTAGTGAAACCGGTAGTAAATTATTGAAAAACGATATTACTATAAGAAGAGGCATTAGAAAACATGGAGTCTATGTCATTAAGATCGGTAATGAACCAAAAGACAAACTTTGTCTTACTTCTATGGATGATTCTTTGACCTTATGGCATCGAAGATTGGGTCACGCCAATATGCGACTTCTTCAATTGCTATCATCTAAAGAACTAGTAAGAGATCTACCCAAATTAAAATACGAACATCATTTTTGTGATGCTTGTAACGTTGGAAAGCAAGTCCATGCTAGTCACAAAGCTAAAAATATGGTCTCTAATACTAAGTATCTAGAACTACTTCATATGGATCTATTTAGTCCATCCGTTATTCAAAGTTATGGAGGTAACTTCTATACTTTGGTTATAGTGGATGATTACTCTAGGTACACATGGACTAAATTTTTAAAGAATAAAACTAAAACATTCAATAATTTTGAAATATCAAGTAAGAAAATTCAAAGAGAACTAGGAAGTCCTATAGTGTCTATTAGAACGGATCATGGTAGGGAATTTGATAATGAAGTGCAATTTGGTGCTTTTTGTGATGTTAATGGTATTACTCACAATTTCTCGGCTCCTCGCACTCCACAATCAAATGGGATAGTTGAAAGAAAAAATAGAAGCTCCATCATACTTAACCGTGTCCTAATTATACCATTCTTAGGTAAAACTCCATACGAGTTACTTCGAGGCAAAAAGCCTACGTTAGAACAATTTAGAGTCTTTGGTAGTAAATGTTTCTTACTTAACACTAAAGATTACCTAACTAAATTTGATCCTAAATCAACCGAAGGTGTCTCCTAAGGTTACTCTCCTAATAGTAAAGCTTATTTTATACTTAATAAAGAAACAATGAAGGTTGAAGAATCCTTAAACGTATGATTTGATGAAAGTCCACCTAAACCTACCCAACATCTTGTCGATGACGAGATAATCGAAAGTGAAGCCATAGAAATCAAGGAAAATATAAATAAAGAAGATGAACCATTAAACAATGAAATCATCAATATTAAAGAGTCTAAAGATCATCCCATACAGAAGGTTATAGGAAAGTTAAATGAAAGAACCTTAAGATCTCAAGTCCAAAACCAAAGTAGTTTATTTTGTTTTGTCTCAACCATAGAACCTATAAATACGCAAGAAGCCATAAAAGATGAAAGTTGGGTAATGGCTATGCAAGAAGAGTTAAATCAATTTATTTCTAACGATGTTTGGACACTTGTCTCCCCACCTAATAACCAAACCATAATCGGAATTAAATGGGTATATAAAAACAAGTTAGATGCAAATGGTGTAGTGTTTAGAAAAAAGCTAGACTTATTGCCCAAGGGTATAATCAACAAGAAAGTATAGACTTTGATGAGACCTATGCTACCGTGGCATGATTGGTAGTCTTCTCTATCTTACGGCTAGTCGGCCGGATATCATGTTTAGTGTTTGTCTATGTGCTAAGTTTCAAGAAGACCCTAAAACTTCACATCTAGAAGCCGTCAAAAGAATATTTAGATACATTAAGGGTACGACTCAGTTTGGATTATGGTATCCTAAGGGAACGGGGGTAGAAACTATTGTATATACAGATTCTAACCATGCAGGTGATTATGTTGACCGAAAAAGTACAAGTGGCGTATGTACTTTTATGGGATGCTGTTTAACATCTTGGTTCTCGAAAAAGCAAACGACATTGGCCATATCAACAACCGAAGCTGAATATGTCTCCGCCGGCAAAGCATGCCAACAAGAACTATGGATGAAACAAGTGTTAGTTGACTCTACCATCTAAGTGACATAGCCATTTTATGTGACAACAAAGGTGCTATTGACTTAAGCAAGAATTCGGTGTTGCATTCTCGCACCAAGCATATAGAGATCCATCATCACTTCTTAAGAGACAGTATTCAAAAGGGGAACATTTATATTGAGAAGGTATCATCAGAAGACAATATAGCCGACGTCCTCACCAAACCCTTGAAGCGGGAACAATTCAACTTGCTTCGTCTTGGTTTTAGTCTTATGGAACAATCGTCGTAATATGTTTCTCAATTCTACAAGGTATGTAAACGTTAGCCTTACCTTCTTTTCTGAGTCTAGGATCTCTTTTTCACACACAACTCACAAACAATATGGGGATTTTCAAAACTAAAGATAAACTTTCTTTTTATGTAATAAAATTTTCGGAGTGCTTTCTAAAAGGATACTTCTCCCCGTATCACTTTCCTAAAAACATTCTCACGTCTAGGAAAAACCTTTTCATTATTAATACAAAGTAAAAATCCGTTTTCATTACATCTCATGTCTTTTGAATGCTAAAGGGAACACATAAATAATATGTGTTTTTGGGTACATTCATTTAAGCAAAAATTAATTAAGGAGCACTCGGGTTATCTCACATAATAATATGCTTTTTCACTTCTTCGTTTATTTTTCTCTTTTTTAGGAATCGAGATAACCGCAACTTCAAATGGTTTGCATATAGGCACACATTAGGCACCATTGTTTCTAAAAAGAAATTTTTGAGCTGCCTAAGTTCACAAGTACCACGGATCCCACCTTTTACACTGGACGGATCCCTAAAGGATCGGATCCGTGGGAACCGTGGGACAGAAGCGTAAATTTTTCTTCTATTTTTCTTACTTTGGCTAAAAACTTTCATATTTTCATCATTTTAGCTCTTTAACTAATGAGTATGTTACTTAATGCTTGTGTTCTCATGATCACATGCCTTAAATTCATATCTAATCATTAGATTTTAGTCCACATTTTAGTTTTAGCATTCACTCCAATGCATTATTTTCTCTATAAATAAGATTCCAAAATGCTTGCATATCCATCACTCTTAACCTCACAAACAATCATCATCATGTCATCCAAAAGATCTTCAAACATTGATGAACCACCTAGTGAAAACAATCCTCTTCAAGAAATCCAAAACTTTATCCTACCACCTTCTGTAGTGCCACCACCCAAATCTAGAAGAACCGCACAGATTAGCATCCGGCCTTGTTATTTAGCTAAACCATTATCAAAAAGTCCATCACCAACTACTCATTCACCACCAAATAATTCCATTATAGCACCTCCATCATCTCCAAAGAGCTCATCACCACCCTCACCTACCGACTCTCCACCTAAAATCACCCTATCGGAACTCCTTAAGACTCCGAAAATAATCCCACTACCCGTGTCTAGTCCATCACCCTCTCCATTTCAACCATCCAAAATTACCCAACTAGCTTCCAACTTGAACCCAAAAGAACTAGTCTTTTTAACACCACCAACATCTCCAAACACACTTTATAAAGATCTTGCAACTTCACCACCTCTAGCTCCCATTATCTTACAAGAACATCTAGGTTCTTATCCTCCACCACTCACCAACATCATGGACTTTGATCCATATTTTCCAACATTTCCACCACATATTCCGCCTTCCACAAATCAAACTTACCCTGAAACCATCCACCTACACTACCCTCGTCATTTACATTGTGAACATTGTCAATCCACTAGGGAACTTGCAATGGAAATAAGGGACGAGATGCGAGTCATTCTCAATCACATCCTTTATCGCATCAACATCATCACTCACCAAAACTTCCATTATTAGTCATTTGCAAGCATGAAATGAATAATATTATTATATTTTTTTCTCTCTTTTGAGTCATTTTTAAGAACAAACCTTGTTTTTAGTTTTATATTTTGTAAGTGGCCTATATACCACTACACTTTGATATTTTATTACAAGGCTTTGTTTACGTACCTTGGCTCTCCATATTGTTTCTCGTCGCATACAAGATTATATTACATGTTACTACTAACATTTTCTTTGTAGGTATTATATTTTCTCACTTGACGCTCGATTCTAGGGGGAGCTACCGTCAAGGGGGAGTTAGTGCTTCGTGGATTATATTTTTTTCCACACTTTATTTCTTCGTTAGGTTTGTTTTTTTGTTTCGAAAAAAAGGGGGAGAAGAAGTAAACTTACATATGGTTTCAAAACATACATCTAATCTTAAGTTTTACTCATCATAACATTATGTTTTGTCATCAATAAAAAGGGAGAGATTGTTAATACAAATAAACTGTAAAAGCGTTTATTCATATTTAGCGATCTCTTTGTGTTCTGTTGATAACAAATATAAAGTTATCATAATTAAAATTATAAGGATACATGTTATTTTTGTAAAGCATTTGCATATAGTCATTTAACATAAATTGTTTTAATAATTCATTTGTTGTAATAGTTTATTAGGATGGGTAATATCGAAGACCCATGACCAATACCCATGGAGCTTAATCCATAACTCATGATCCATTGTATGTCATCATGAATGAATTCATATTGGGTATTATCCATGACCCATGACCCATTGACTAGATACATTGTATCTCTTTGATTCATTGTATCTTGTTGGCTCATACCCATGACCCATGACCCGGTTTGCAACCCAAAACCCGGACTGGTATAACCCGCCTTTGGATCCCTGGATTAATCGGCCGGATCCCTCTGGGGAAGGATCCGTGGAACCGGGCTACAGTAGAGATTTTTGCCTATAAATAGTGAGTCATTTCTTCATTGTTACTCACTCATCTTCTTACAAACTCTCTCATATATTTTTTTTTCTAATCTCAGATCTCTTGATCTATCTAGTAGTTCTTCTTTCTTTTGTTGTGATTCTCCTATAGGTCCTTCTCAAAGGCGAGATCACAAGATACTACAAGTCATCCAAGCAAGGGGTCCTTGATTGATTTGTTCCTCTACAAGATTCCTGTAGTAAGATCTTGTATTTCATATTTCACATAGTTGTTGTGTTATAGTTGTGTTGGTTTGGTCCGCTGTGTTAAGGACTCGGTATTTAGCTTTGTACCAGAAAATGTGTAAGCGACGTTGTGAGGCTTCTCCGCCGTGTTGAAGGAGCTTGTTGACATAGTGCTTGAACTCTCGAGTAGGAGACTCGGGGAGTAGAGTAGGGCAAGGAAGGTGTCCTTGTAGCCGAACCACTATAAATCACTTGTGTCACTACTTTGTATCCTTTACTTTACTTGCTTTCATTACTTACATTACTTATTTATACTTTTTATCCATCCATACGAATTCACATAAGATCGAATCTAACGTTTTTAAAACGAAACATAAAATCGGCAAAACTATTCAACCCCCCCTTCTAGTTTTCCACAATTTGCATCAAGAGCAAGGTTTACAAAAGTTTTAAAGTAAATTTTATTTTAAAAACTTTTCGATCACAATGAGTTTTGAAAATTATAAAAAAGGGCAATCTATGCAACGACCTCCACTACTTGAAACTAATTGTTTTATTTATTGGAAAAATAGATTTAAAACTTATGTGAAGTCAAAAGATATTGATCTTTGGTACATCATTGTTGAAGGTGACTTTCAAGCCACTACAAAAGATGATAAAACCGGCAACGAAATAAACATCCCTCGTGAACGTCTCACCGACGATCAAAAGAAAAAGCTTTCAAAAATAGTGAAGCAAAAACGGTTTTATATAATGCTTTACCCAAAAAGGAATTTGTTTCTATGCTTAAAACCTCTAAAGAAATTTGGAATTCTTTAGTTGTAACTCACCAAGGAAATCAAAAAGTTAAAAATAACAAAATAGATTTATTTGTTCAACAATATGAACAATTTTCAATATCGGAAGAGGATAGTATAAATAATTCTTTTGCTAACTTTAATACTATCATTACTTCATTACAAGCACTTGATGTGTCTTTTTCTAGTCGTAATCATGTCAGGAAATATCTAAGGGCGCTTCCATCTAAGTGGAGATCAAAGGTGACAACTATCGAAGAATCCAAAGACTTGAAAATTATAAAAAAGGTGACTGCCATGAACCCGAATTAAAGCGCAAAAAACACGAGCCTTTGCACTAATCCACCTATCTAATACCAAAATTTTAAATCTGTGTGACATCTAAAAGAAAGAAGTAAAATGAATCTCGAAAATATATTAGCAGCCACCATTTCTTTAGACTGAAAAACCTTGCTATTGTGCGTTTTTCATTTCAGATACAAAGAACTCCAAATGGCGGCTTGCCACACGCTCTCAAGTTTCGATGATACCAAACCAACAGAGGATAAAAGATCTGATAAGAATGAACCATTATGAACAAGAATCATAATGTGATCAGTTGTTTCAACGACATTCTTGCAACATGGGCGTAACGTGGAATGTAAATCTATTCCAATATGAACAAGAAAAGACCTTACCGGGATCCAACCACATTTTAATCTCCATATAAATACATTTACTTCCTTGGCACGAACTTACACCAAGATGTTTCTTCAACATAAAGTGATCGGCCGAAGAATACTCTCTGATATGTTTAACTGAGAACACTTCATCAGATGCAAGAAATCACATACCCCAAAACCGGGCTAAATCTCTTAGAACACTACTTAACTCCTCTAATTCACTCACTGATCTCCATCTAGGAACACCCACTCACTCCCATTTCCACCTCCACCTATCACCACTTTCCATTGAGCGTGATTCCTAACTGAGACATCTTCATCCCGCTCAAAGCTAAAGAGCCTTGCAAATCTTTCCCACAGTTTGAAATCTTTCCAACAATTTGAAGTTACCTGCCCATTTATCCTTCCAAAACCGAACACCTTCGCCATTTCCTAACTTCCTACCAAACGAAGAGGAAAACATCACCCCCGTATTATCTGTCTCTCTGCCCACTCAAACAGTATTCCCTCAAGTACCCATGATTCTTACTCTAACCCCTCACTCGTTTCATGTAAACCCCCTAACTCACCATACAAGCTTGTTATCACTCAAACCCACAACGCTTCTCCTTTTCCTCGAAACCGCCACCACCATTTGCTTAACAAACCCAAGTTGGAAGCCTTAAAACTCCAAACACTTAGCCCCCCGATTCAAATTTAGACAAAACTTTATCCCATTTATCCAAGCCATTTTACGAGTATCATGTCCTCCACCCCCAAAGGAAATTTTTCCTCACCATCTCGAGAGTATTAATCACACAAGTCAGTGCATGGAACAATGAAAAATAGTATAATGAGAGGCTAGCAAGAAACAATTGGACCAGCGTTAGGTGTCCCCTAAAAAAATCGATTTAGCTTTCCATTCTGAGAGTCTATCTTCAAACTTTTCCACAACTGCCCCCAACTAAACTATATAGTTTATAGTGTTTCGATGGGTGACGATGGTTGTTGCCTAACAATGCGGTCTTCATAATGATTAATGGAATACAACACCCGTGAGCCAGGTGTAAGAAGTCAAAATATTGATCGATGATTGACAGATTAACAATAGATAAAGTAGATTCCAGGTCACATGACCATACTTCACGGTTTGTTATGGCTTTATACATACACAAAATTGGATAAAACCATTTTCACATATGTGTGAGGGAATAGGGTTTTAGGGGATTACACATTAGTAGAAAAGGCATAGGAATTCCAGGCCAGGTTCATTTTATTTCTAAAAGATGGCTGGACACATTCATTCAATTTAAATAATTAAAAAAAAAATCGCCTATCAACAACTAAACTATAAGATCATCAAATGATTCAATAGTCACAGGTAAAACTAAGGAACCGAATATTAAGTATTAAAAATTTTATCTGTTAAGTCACTTTAAATTCAAATTAAGTAAAAGAAAAAAAATTGAATGAGGAAGCACGTATATGTTAGCCCTTGTTAATTGTATTAAGTCAAGTATCATTTTAGTATAATTATTTGTTAAGTACTTATGTTTTAGACATATCTATGTATTATGTATTGGGTCGAATTTTAAGCCAGCACATGGGTCATATGCAGCCCATGTAATGGCAGTTATAGATAGCAGTTATATTGACAGTTATTTCCCAAGAGACACAATGTTTGGGAGGGAAAATAATTGTCATTGGTGTCGATTAGAAACATATATAAATGTTTTCTGTATCAGAAAACATAACAACTTTTATCAATTCTTAATGCATTATCTGTTCATAGTATTCTACATTTTGTACCCATTACTATTCCATTACACTTACACCATTTACAAAGTTATTTCCAGAATTATGAAACACTTATTGAAACCAAAATCTTTTGGCCATAAGCCTGTACACAATTGGAATCAGAGCCACCGTTCTCATCCATGGGATAGGCCAAGTTCTGGTTTCATATCTGGAAGATATCTCCTAAGAGAAACCCCAAAGAGGGTGAACCTGTAGAATGCCAAAAGAAAGAAAACCATAATTTCACCAAAGGGCAAATATCATGGCACAAACAGTAATGGAAAATGAAGCTTTTAACTCTGCAAAAGAAACTGATGATCTGTTGAAATTGTAGAAGAAATTCATGAAGATGAAAAGGGACAAGAAGGCAAAGTGCCACATTTTCAAAGAAAAGGGACATGCTTTTTGGGCATGTAAGGATAGAAAGAGGCTTGTAGCCATGGAACTGCAACAAGAAAAGGAAATGGCAGACAAGGTTATTGCAGAGGAGGCCAAGTATACATAAAAGGTCTATTTGACTGCAGACTATGTGGTGAAAGGCACAAATTTGCAAAACTGGAACAACATCTGGTATGCTAGTAACTCCTACAAGTTTTATATGTGTCCCACTAGAGCCTTATTTAATGAAATAGAATACAAGTTTAAAATGATAGGCAAAGAAGAACACGAAAGAAAATTTATTTTTTCATATGGGGTGGGAGATGTTACTATTAGGACTGATGTTGGGGAAGTGGTGATTAGATCAGTGCAATATACTCCTGAGATGTCTTTTAATATGATTAGTCTAGACTTACTTAAGACTCAAGGGTATATGACAAATATCAGTGATGATATATGTAGTATATATTACATGTATCATGATGAAAACACAAACCAGTCACCATTATTAGAAAAGGGAAAGGAACAGGTTGCTATTAAAGATATAGTGAATGAACACAACCAGTTTTTGGAGGATCAGTTTAAGCAAATGGATCCTACAGATGAATGCTCTTTGATTAGGGGCTTTGAAGACTTAGATTGGAACAAAGATGATACACAGGACTACATTGATGAAGAGTACATTAGTTACAATGGGACTCTATATGCACTTAAGGTTAATTCCTTCTCTAGGTATCTATCTTTCATGAATCTATTGGCAAAAGATGATCTGTTGTATAGAAACTGGGAAATCTTCAGTAAGAGGTTCATTGATTTGGTCAAGTGGTTTTATTTGGTGCATCTGAACTATGATGCATTGGATAGAATACCACTAGTTGTTAAGGATGTTGAATTGAACTTGCTATGTTTGCACAAGGCTGTTGAGAATATGGGTGGATACTTCACAGTCACCATAGGTGACAAGTGGGGTGTGATTGCACAGTTGTAGGGATTGAACACAGAAGATGCTAATACAGTTAGAGCTTGTTACAGAAATTTTATTGATCTCTTAGTCATATATCATGAAACTGCACACAGTCCTTGGGGTGAAATGCAAAAAGAAGTAGGTGAAACCAGTGAAAGAAGGATGGCCAAGGACCTACCATGCCAGAGGGAAGATGCAGTGAAGGATGGTACATTTGGAGATTGAGCAAACAAGTTTGGTGTCAAGTTGGACAAAGAAAATGAAGATGGAAGTGAAAGCAACCAAGATAGTAATGACTTTGAAGTCATTGCCTGATGAAAAGCAAGGAAAGAATCAACAACAGAAGAACTTGAACTTAAACAATTAAGGGGGAGAATGTTAGCCCTTGTTAAGTGTATTAAGTCAAGTATCATTTTATTATAATTATTTGTTAAGTACTTATGTTTAAGACATATCTATGTATTATGTATTGGGTCGAATTTTAAGCTGCGCATATGGGTCATATGCGCCCATGTAATGGCAGTTATAGATAGCGTTATATTGACGTTATTTCCCAAGAGACACAATGTTTGGGAGGGAAAATAACTGTCATTGGTGTCGATTAGAAACATATATAATGTTTTCTGATCGAGAAAACATAACAACTTTTATCAATTCTTAATGCATTATCTGTTCATAGTATTCTACATTTTGTACCCATTACTATTCCATTACACTTACACCATTTACAAAGTTATTTCCAGAATTATGAAACACTTATTGAAACCAAAATCTTTTGGCCATAAGCCTGTACACAGTATAGACATAAAGTCATTTCAGGTTTAATTTATGCGGAAGAATCAATTTGCTTCGTGTAAATATCACTTCCCATAATTTTACGGAATATAAATCACCAATAAATGAAACAAAATTGATTCTCTTTGTTGTGGGCCTTGTGCCTCTAGCTCTTTTCATAATTTGAATTGTACATAGCCATTCGTTAAATGCTACTCCTTCCGTCCAATATTAAGTGTCCACTTTCAAAGTGCACAAAGTTTTAGAAAATTGCACTAACTACACTTTTCACCAATCAAATATTATTTTTACCCACTAAAGTCTCATCTTATTGGTTGAAATAGATTCTGGACACTTAATATAGAACATCTCAAGATTCCATTGTGAACACTTAGGCTATGTTTGGCGCAGAGCTTTTTGGAGCTTTTTGGGGCGATGAGCGGTGAGGAGTGAGCTTTTTTATTTTTAGTGTTCGTTTGGCAAAGGAGCGGCGAGCTTTGCTATTTTTTAGGAAAGCTCATTTTTCCAATGCTTCTTAAGAAGTGCGGAGCTGTGAGCAAGGAGTGTGGCTACAGCTCTCACAGCCTACCGCCACGTACCACAATACCGCCATCACAAGCTACTTTTGCCAAACATAGCCTTAATATGGGACAACATTAACTAAACTGAAACTTTTCTTTTAAGTTGAAAATTCCTTTACATTAATTGCATGTGAATTACAGTATAACTTAATGAACTCAATGTTTCCTTTTTTAAGCATGTAAACCAATTAATACCCAACTTCAATAGAGATTCTAGTCGCTAAATGATATAGGCCGATACATATCACCAAATAAATATTCATATCTAGGGTTTTCCTATGTATCTGTAATATATAAATATACTAGCTAAAAGACCCGTGAAATTCACGGGTATTTTAAAGCAACGTTGAAAATAAATAATGAATGAAATCGCATATTATGAAGTTAGAGGTTAGAAAACCCACATTTGGATAATCAAACGTAAAGTATAAAGTACGTAATAATGAAATGTCATAGTCAAATAACCGAAAAGAAAACATAACCACCTTAAATCCTTGTTTTCTACTAACGTGAGATCCGGATACATGCAGTTGTGATCTCATATTGTGTAGCACTTTTTTGTAGACCATGTTGGTTGAGTTATTCGTGAGGTTTCGGTCTTCATCACAGATAACCATCTTCAATCATTTTTGCTCTCAACGCAAGAGACGGGCTACATATAGTGTGTCATGTATAAAAACAAAACAACGTAAATATTTTGTTTTGTATGTGGGTTTAAATAACTCACCTTGTAAAATATGAGTAACTTGGTATTGAAAGTTAAAATTTTCTTCAATCTTCTCACTTGATTCATGCTCTTGCTTGAGAAATTGATTATATGAAAATACCAAGGTCTCACGACCTAAGAGCACATTAAGTATTTTTACTTAGTATTTGACATTATATACCTTCAAAAATTGAATAAAAGTGTCATGTCTTTACTAATACTTTTATGGCAAAAACTCACTTTGTTTATATCAAACATAGTTCTCATCCTATGTACTTCAATGCTTTTTTCAATTAATTTTATCGATGAAAAATCCCTTTATAAAAAAAAAATCTTATAAATACTTTAGCGCAACTTGCTAGTTTAGTTTCATTCGAGCTAAGTATTATTAGACATGTTTGGGCTTTTTATCTTCCTCATCCTAGATCAAGTGGATTAATCTACTTATTCGATCCTGTTCAGGCTTAGCATAGGGGGTATTTGGATTAGTTTATTTAGGAAGCTTAATGCTTTATTTGAGTTTCTAAACACAATACACTCTAACAAATGGGGCTTATTGACACATTTACTTAATTTTATGGGCTTTTCGAAACTACTCAAGCTCTTTTTTAATAAGCCAATCAAACAATCAGAAATTGCGCCCCGACGTTTAAGTTTACTTCTTCTAGAACATAACATAATCAATTATGTTATACAATAAACCGGTCCTATGAAAAATGCATACCTTTACTGTTGTACTTTTTGTAAAAGTCACTCAATTTGAGGTAATTTTGCATTTATATATCCACTTTTTCAACCTCAAACAAACGAAACATATAATCACTAACATAAAAACATATTTTTCGGTCACATGTTATACAATAAAGTAATGTGGTGTTTGGCATTGTCTTTTTTTTTTAACATGGCATTGTCTTTTGAAAATGGTAAAGGGGTATTTAGCATTATTCTTATCCTTATCAATGAGTCTCTTCATTCTTTATTTGGCTTTTGAAGTAAATAAACTAACAATTATCTTCTCCATTTGTTAATAATTAAGTTGATACGTACTTTTATAATCAATACTAATATGCATGGGTAAAGTAGTATCATTTTACATACTGAGCCACATGTGATTATGAAAGATGTAGATTTCCAAAGTGATTTAGCCCAACCACGTAAAGTAAGTATAAGAAAGTAGTTTCCACGCTAAAGCAATACTTATTTCAATCTATTATGTAAACAAAGAACTATGTGATTTGAAGAGCGATACTTACGTGAAAGGGCTAGCAGTAGCTAAACATGTTGGGTCATGTTCTGAAGGCTAATATATTAGTTTTACCAAGCAATGCATTATGGTTAGTTGTTGTGACAACTGAGTACACAAAAAAGTGCGTTTCACCTTAATTGTGATTATAACTCTACAACCCTACCACACACAATTATCTCAAGCATCACTGAAAACTGACGTTGCTAGGTTGACTGATAAGTGATGAGAGTAGTTTTGGAGGCTTCTTTGGTTTCAAGTTTCTATATTTGGGTTCAAACAAAACAGAAGCATGTTTGTAACTACATTTTAAGACACAAATAACCACTTTTAATCTATCAAACATGAAGTAAAAAACTATACCTTATTATCCTTGTTTTTGTTGCTACCGGTGCATTTGCCGTCAACTGAGCCTTGAAGTTTCGAACAAAATTAATCTCATCAAATTAAGCAAATAAAAATGAAATAAGTTGCCTAATCAAGAGAATATTGAGAGAAGAACCTCATAATTAGTCTATTAAGTCATCTTCCAATAGGCAACTTCTTTCAATAATTGATATATATCTTTGTAAAAAAACTTATCTGCAAATTATTCATGTGTTGAATTCTTTGAGGCTGTAGATATATTGGAAGCAGTATTAGCAGATTATTCGGTATGTATCGGCCCTAGGCACTTAGTGCAACATACGCTACTTGTATTTTTTTTCTTATGTGAAGAGATTACCGGAAAGTTCTCTCGTGCGTTTGACTACAAAATTGTTTAATTAATGTATTATACCCGTAGTTCAAGTTTTTAAGCATCGACAATACGCTCAAAATTGCCACCCGCAAATTAACCATTGTTCTTCGTAATCTGATCAAAAATTGGTTAATAGGAAGACACACATATATATTCGGAATGCACGTGTCAGCAATGTTTTAAAAAACTTAAGGCGCATTAAGGCGCGGAGGGGTCCTTGGGGCCTAGGTGCATGCCTCGTGTATGTGAAGTGCATTGTGTTGAGAAAAATGTAAAGCTATATGTATTAAACTTAATTAGTGTTATGTCACTTATAGTATCTAACAATATGATAATATGTTTTCTTAATGTCTCTACTGTCCCGCATGTATCGAAATAACCCAAACTTCGTTGAGTTTTGAGATAACATGCACACAATTTTTTTCTTTCTAAATCATCATCAAGAAATATATATTTTAAAGAGATGCCACAAAAATATATATTGAATTGTATAACGCATTAGTATGCACAATTGTAAATAAAAAGTTCGTAGAAGCGAAGCATAAGTGTAATCAAATAAATAGTTAAATAATCGAAAGAGAACGTAAAGTTACATAAGGACATATTGTAATTTATGGTTTTGATGTTTTTTTTTTTGGGGAATCCAAAGGCATGTTGTATCATTTGTCAACGTCTTATTAGCCCATCTCTAATAGATATACGAAGTTCCTGCAAACCAATTGACGTATCTACATTGGATTTAGAAACTCTCCATATAAATATGTGTTTGATTCTAGAACAGAAAGAGCTGGGTAAATTTAGTTATCTTTGATCACATATTTTATGGAACATGTTTTCATGCTATTCGTGATGTTGTCGTTTACGTCGCAAACATCTTCGATCTTTTTTCACTCTTAACACCTTTTTAAATCCTTTCTACATTCTTCTTAAGATGTCGATTGTTTTTTTTCAATACACTCTTTTCCTCTATTCATATTTTTTGTCTGCAAGAGGGCAGAGGTTTATGTTTTTTACGTTTTCGCCTATTTCTTACGTTTTGGCGATTTGTTTTACGTTTTTGTCCGTTTTTACGTTTTCGTCCGTTTTCTTACATTTTCGCCCGTTTTCTTAAGTTTCTGTCCTCTTGATTACGTTTACGTTCGGTTTTTATGTTTTCGGCTAGTTTTTAATGTCTTGTCCTTTTTTTTATGTATTAGTACGTTTTTACGTATTCATCCTTTTTTACGTTTTCATCCGTTTTTTACGTTTTCATTTGTTTTCTTATGTTTTTGTCCGTTTTCACTGCTTTTTACGTTTTTTAACGTTTTGATCGTATTTTAAGTTTTCACCTGTTTTATCTCTTCTTTTACTTTTCGTCTGTTTTTAACGCTTTCGACCGTTTCCAGACAAAACATAAAAATGGACAATAACGTAAAAAAGCATGCGAAAATATTAAATTCGGATGAAAACGTAAGAAAACGGACATATTCGATTCATTGCAATGTTATAGTCAAGTTGTCGAAAGTTTAATATTAGGACGGCAAATAATTTAGAAAACAACTAATATCCATCAGGTAATCGTTTTTTGACTCATATGCGAAATATGATCTCGATATTCTAGCTTTATTTATGCGGATTGAAGATTCAAATTATCGTTGGAAGAATTTTTCTTCATTATACAATGAACAATTAACTATATTTCTATTAATCATATGATAATATGATAGTCACTTATAATTCCCTCTCATATCTTACAACAATAGATTATGTACTAAAACAGTTATGATACCCCCAATAAAGTTCATCGTAAGTCATAACAAAGTTATATTTTCCGAAAGTTTGAGATGTCATTCCAAAGACACATATAAAGTGACATAAACCATTATGATCATATTGGATCATATCAAGATTGAGTACATTTGGTTTCCTATAATAGCTGCTACGACGCACGATGATATGACCACGGAGGATCACATTATCCTTTATTCACTTCAATGATTGATTCCGAACAAAGTTAGGCATCACGCGCATAATGATGTTATTTTTTTGGGTGGGTAGGTCAGATATGAATTCGTTTTGGAGTTTTGCCATTGAGATAGTTAACAATGAGATTAAACGATGGTTTGGAACAAACTGGAGTTATGAATTTCTTCCACAATGAAGTATGCATTATATAATGCTGAAAAACGTATCCTTGACGATGATGTAATTCAGGCAATGATTTATACGTATCATCCTAATTAATTAGTGAACCAATAGCTAAAGGAAAGACTACAAAGATTTTTTTTGCTATTTCTGAATCTTCCATAAAATTAGAACACGAATTATAAGTGACCAAAATAAAAGCCAAACTACCAGTTTAATAAAAAGGGTATATACCAAATGATAAAACCTTCAAAAATATTAACTAAAATTATACTTTTCTTTCTCAGAACTCATTAGAGAGAGAGAGAGATTGATCATATAAGAAGTAAAAAGGAGTTTGCTTATAGGGGGCGATACTCACACCACATCTTTTTATGCGAGCATGCTAATTTGTGCATTACAGTATTGTACGGTACAATTCTCTTTGATTATAAAGTGGTAACTTTTTTTTGTCATAAACTAATAGGATCTCAATATATTTAGATAAGCATAATAGTCAATAACGATACCAACTAATGTAGATAGTGTGTACAACTCTATATACTTTTATCATGTAATTGTCAAGTTTAGCATGCTCGTCTTATTGAGATGTGAACTTTTCAATATTCGTTTCATTCTTGACTTTGGATATGTTTGTAAACTTTATCACTGAAATCACATATATTAGCTTCATTAAGCTATCTTTAAGCTATCTTCCACCTTTAGAGGTTCAATGGCTATGAAACATGACGTAAGAAAATTGGCACACGTGTAAACCAATTAATACCCAACTTCAATAGAGATTCTAGTCGCTAAATGATATAGGCCGATACATATCACCAAATAAATATTCATATCTAGGGTTTTCCTATGTATCTGTAATATATAAATATATAACCAATAAACATTATATCTATCAGGGTTTTCGTCATTCAACAAAAACATTAAAACAACACTAAAAGTTCCGATCCTACGATATGGAGGTTTACCCTCAGCTCCTAGGCAAGGTCTCAAGTTCGAGTCTTGTCTAGGGTGAAAGGGGTTTTCTCCCGCGTGCGTAAAGGGAATGGTGACATTGCCATCTGAGCCGGACCCAAACTGGTTGTGTGGACTCGCTACGCCTTCTGGGCTAGGAGCCATGTAGCCACAATAAGTTAAAGACGAAATTCAAGGTGAAATTGATATCAATAGAAAGGGAAGGCAGTCAAGTCATTTTTCAAAAAATCTTCATAAATCATTAATGTAATATGTACCATAGTATATAAGAAATATTAATTTATATTTTATATGATGCATATAGAAACGATCACAAATGTATTATCTTATATTTTTAATGAATCATTATTACTTTAGCACCTTATTCCCATACCAGGATCCGCCAAAAATATTTATATACTGTGCATAGATTTGTGAAGGTTTTCAAGCTATCTTCTCTCAAACTTTCATGGGAATGGAAAGCATTTTGGGATATCTAAACAATAAGACTATCTTAGTCACAGGTGCCACTGGATTTCTAGGCAAAAGTAAGTATATTTCTCGCTCAATCTCCTCCGAAATGGAGATTGATATATGATTCTGATTCTGTTCATATATATCCTGCAGTTTTCGTTGAAAAGATACTAAGGGTACGACCAAATATAAAAAAAATCTATCTTCTTATAAGAGCTTCAAATCAAAACGCAGCCTTGCATCGCATGCATTCCGAGGTACGTGTAAAATATATTTGTGAGTATACATGACATTAGTTGCAACACTATTTTTAGTTTATGACGTACTTGTGTTGTGTACGTGATGAATATGTTTATAAAACTCTCCTTATCCCAAATTGACACATACATTGTTCTATTATAAACTCAACTAGTTATGCCATTAACTTATATCACTTATACGTAGATCATTGGCAAGGATCTATTTCAGGCCATAAAAGAAAACCATGGTGCAAATATGAACACATTCATATCTGAAAAGGTTACGCCAGTGGCATGGTGATATTGACTTGGAAAATTTTGGAGTGTTGAACTCTGATTTACTTAAAGAAATGTGGGAACAAGTGGATGTTATTGTTAACTCTGCTGCCTCTACAAAATTTGATGAAAGGTATCACTAACATCCACAAATATTTTTATGATGGTCAATTGGTATCTCATTAAAAAATCCTATGAATTAAAAAGTCTTCAAATATCAGCGTAATTCTACTAATTATTTTCATATATGTTGTGTGTGTTGGTAGATACGATATGGCATTCGCAACTAACACACTTGGAGCTAAGCATGTTTCTTCCTTCGTCAATCAATGCATCAACATAAAACTAATTCTTCATGTATCTACAGGTTTGTATATTATATCATACCAACAAAGTTATAATCATCGTCGTAGGTGTAGAAATGTTAGATATGGTTCTGATCTGAGGGGATAGAAAAAAACTGCAAGCTCCATCTTGAGTTAATTAAGGGGATCCAATGCAAGTTTTTGTTTGGGGAATATGATCTTAAGGAAATTCTTTTATAGTACGGTTATTTACGAAAACGTATTAGAAAAGCGTTATTGGTACGGTTAGTAAATAAGCCGTACCAAACACTACTACATAACAAGTCTTTACCGACAACAATTTCTGTCGAAAATCCGTCGATATAAGCGTTTGACATATTTGTGACGGAATTAGTCCGCGGGAGAAACCATGGTCCATAATTACTGTGTGTCAAAAGTCTATTGGAAACACCGACATAGAACATGCGTAAGAGATTTTTGGTAGATTTTATGTCGAAAGTCTATTGGTAAGCTTTCTATCGAAGAATTGTAAGTAAAAAAGAAATTCGTCAGTAAAACATAGTCGGTAAATGGTTAAAGTTCTATCTGGAAAATACAAATAATATTGCATATTCAAGTTCCTTTTATGTAATCATGTAGAATACTTGTGGTTACTATCATGGCTTATAAACATGCGCAACGAAAAATAAACAGATAAAAGCCATGCAGACAAACCCTAATATCTAAATCTCGTAATCAGGGATATAACCTAAAACCTAAAACCTAAGCACGTATAAGGCTGATTATAGAGTTACTTACTTGTTCATGCAATACGTAAGCTCAAATTCTTGTCAGCAATCAACTGCTTGCAGAGAATCGCCTTCTTCTTCTTCTTCTTCTTCTTGCTTGATGCTTTTTCAATCGATCCAAAGGATTATGGGGAGAATCGCCGCAGTTGCTGTGTCAATATCCACTGGTACTGCACAGTTAGAACCAAGTCTAGATCCTATGCAACATTGGAGAGTACAGATCTACCAAAAGGTCGAATGGAATTCGATTAGGGTTTGAGTAAAGCCTAATCGTTCGAAGGACCACTACTACAAAAATGACCTTTTAGACCGGTTATACAAGGCTTTTAGACCGGTTTCCTAACCGGTCTAAATGAGGGGAGGTCTAAAAGGTTGTTATCATTTAGACCGGTTGATGCACCGGTCTAAAAGAGGGTTATTTTAGACCGGTTGATACAATAATATAGACCGGTTGAAGCACCGGTCTAAAAGGGTGTTATTGAGACCGGTTAATACCATTATAACCGGTCTTTATACAATTTTTCAAAAAAAAATTATTGGCTGTTTGAGATTGCTTAATTGAACTGCTTATATAAGGAATGAGACTGTTTGTGATTGAATATTGAAGCTGCTGCTATTATTAAGGGGTTGCTTGAGATTGTTTATTGAAACTACTTATAAGGCTATAAGCAGTTTCAATAAGCAATTTCCAATAACCCCTTAATAAAAAAGCAACAGTTTCAATAGACAATCTTGAACAGTCTCGTTTCCTGGATAAGCAGTTTAATCAAGCAATCCCAAACAGCCTTTATAAGCTACAATTTCTATAAGCAAACCGAAAACAATCACTAACAAGTACTTTCAATAAGCAATCTCAAATATCCCTTATAAACAGTTTTAAATAAGTAAAACATTCCCTATATGCAACTTCAAACATCCCTTGTACATAAATCTTCAAACGCAATCATATAACAAACCTAAATATTCTAACTCGAATGCCAACAATCTTTATATTCTTCATGTATGCTAGTCCTGCAAGTTATAACACAGTACGGATTTTTAGCAAACCAAAAATAAAATTTGGACTCCTGTTTAAAGTTTGCACAGTTAAGCCAGTCTATATAGCTATAAAAGAATTCAAGGAGGTATACCTTTTTTATTGCCACCAAGACTGAAAGCGCAGCATCCCAGACTTGAGCTGTCCCGAATTAAGGTTCTATTTTGGAAAAGCCAATTAAAATGATGGGAATTTTATACCTCCAAACAGATCTGAACGTAGTCCTTGTGCACTTTAAGAATGACTGCCTTGTTGCTTGAGGCGATGCAATACATTACCCAATTCAAAGTACATGAACACACATGTGGATTGACCTCAGATGTACGCCCTGACTCATGATAGCGCAGCTGAAAATGGACCCAACGAGCACGTTAAAATGGATATCAGCAGAAATGATATTACACGAATTAAATACTACTTAAAGTGTCAAAGAGTGTGAACTTACAGGTGGCGGTGGTAAAACTCGGGCCTCAATGGAGCTGAGCAGAAAGTATTTATATTGAAATGATAAAAACGTTATACAGTATTAGTTCATGAAATGTCAAAATTCATACATTATCTATGTTATCCTCCCTATCTTTTGGCCGCTGCACGTTGCCCTTAGGAACTGTCACTTGTCTTTCATTCAGCTTTAGAGTATCTTTGACCAGGAGTGACCCAGCAGATCTACAATTAAACACATCGAAACAAAATGGATTTTATTATCGTGTTCAGTTTTTGCTTTCAAAAAATCACCCTCTTGAAAAAATTCCAAAGGAATGATAATCATTTACCTACAAATTAAATACTCAGAATAGTTCATGTTTGCTAAGTATAGTGTTTTCGTTGACCCTTCCAACTGGATGTCCTTGGGCATGATGGTAACCCTCTTGGCGTGAATGGCACACAAGTTGGTGTCCTCAAACAGACTAACCAGGTAAGCCTCAGCAGCCTCCTGGAGAGCCAACACAGCATGACTCTGGAACCTCAGATCAGTCTGCAACAGAACAAAAAAAGTTAGACAAGCATTACATCAGAAGAACAGTTGATGTAAACTGCACAAGGTAAACAACTACCTTGAAATCTTGTGCAATTTCACGAACAAGCCTCTGGAAAGGCAATTTGCGGATCAACAACTCAGTACTCTTCTGGTACTTACGGATCTCACTGAATTACCAAACAAAACAATGTTAATATTTCTGGTCTGACATTGACAATATGAATAGGTATAGAAAAAATAATAACACCATTTATAAACAGAGTAACCATTCCCATTTCATTATTGATATAAATAATCATTTAAACTTAACCTTTTGTTGATTAGGGTTCAATAAACACACTGGCTCAAAATATGTGTAGATAATTTAACAATTGCAGAGCATAAATAATAACCATCTTCATTGCAAATGTATTACAAGCTCGCTTATTCAAGATAAACATCATTAATCATTATGAGCCTGAACATTTACGAATAAAACTAGCAACATCTTCCCATCCAGTAACAAGTATTACAAATTAATGTAGCAATCAGTCTTAAAAGAATGAACTCACCTGTTTTTTTCTCTTTTAACTTAAGTTTTTTTTAGTTTGATTTTACAGCCTGTATCGACTTATTTGATCTGAGTAAGTAAGAATGTGAGTCAATGAATGAAATAATATACTTTTTGTAATTATAAACATTTTCAATACAACCAAAACCAGACTCGTTATAAACATAACTGGTGTAATAGAGAAGTGTTTATACAAAAAAAATATAAACCTAAACATTAATAGAAACACTTTATAAACACAACCATTTGAATACCGGTATCCAAATAAGCATAAAATGCCATTACAATTAATGAAAATGGTTACTAGTGCAAAACAATTACTAATGTAAGCAATCGTAAACCAACATTTATTTTAACGGTTGATAAACAAGACCCCTATCTAAAATTATTCATATCAGATGAATCATAAATACTAAATAGAAACCCATATCAACATCAACATGTTTATTTAAAAAAAATAAAAAATAAAAAATCAAACAGTTAAATAATTAAGATCAAACAAAAAGATCAACAATTCAACATAATGAACATCAGTGCCTGATCGAAAAAAATATAACAAAATCTCACAAAATAAAACTTGCAACATAGATAAATTTAATTATGAAATCAAGACCACTCACAGGTTAGGGGTTAGTTAAGGCAGCGGTGGTAGGTCAACCTGATGGTTAGGGTTTGGTAACGGATCTGACGGCGGTGGTGAGGCGAAGTGGCGCTGGTGGTGACGGAAACTGATTAGATGAAGAGAAAAAAGTGTGACTGCGTTATTTGATAGGTAGGGTTTTGAAGAGAAAAATTAAATCACGCCCAGAACCTTTTAGACGTGTTTCAACATCACCGGTCCAAAAAATAATGTTTTAAACCGGTTGGTTAGATTGTAACCGGCCCAAACATAATTTTACACATTTAAACCCGTTGTTTTCATTGTAACAGGCCTAAATCATGTTAAATCCTTTTTTAGACCTGTGGTTTACATAGAGGGTCTTAATAAGAAGGTCTAAAAGACCATTTTTGTAGTAGTGGACTATAAGAGGGAGAGGGGAAGTCGAATTTAGGTTTAGAGAATAAGTTACGATTCTACATTAGAAAACCTTGTATTTATCCGATTTGTATGAGTCTATGACATATCTCGATTCTTGGTCGATTGATTAAACTTGTATCAGAAAGTTCTAGGAGTAATCACTACTTTATCTTTCTGGCTAATCATTTCTAGGACCCTTGAGTCTCATTATACCATTATTCCATTATTCTCTTACTGTAAAAGAATCTCGATTCCTGGTCGATTGGTTAAACTCGTATCAGAACTTGATCCTTATTAAAGAATTGTTAACCCATACTTAACTGGTCCTCATGTAAAGTATCTTTCAGCTTTACTTGAACATTCCAAATAAGTACAAGTTTTCACTCATGATCTACAAACTTACTATGTTTTAAGTATCTTAAATTCTAGATCTTAAATGCTAACCTTCGTAGCATATGAGCTTACGAATCTCTAGATTTTCATGAAATAACCTAACTTAAGTATTTCTCTTTCACAATAAATCTTCTATCAAATATCTCCATCATTTAATTGTGAGAAAAGCCCAAAATATATCCTCGTGGTTTATCCACCTTTTATGCCATTTTACATCCTCGTGGTTTTCTTGGCATATACATCCTCTGTCGAGAAATTTGGCCACCATACATCCCTCTGTTATTACAATCTTGTAACGATAACTAACGGTGCAAATAATTTCTCCATTATCTCCTAATGCAAGAGAAATTATTTGCATCGGTTAATCCTCATGACTGTTTTTACTAATGGATGAATGTATGGTGACCAACTTTATTGACGGAGGGATGTATGATTGCCAACTTATTTTTTTGAAATAAATTAAAAAGGGAATAGTAAGTCTCGAACTTGGGTCTGTTGCTCCAAAAACCAACGCTACAACTACTGGACTACGCGTCCAGTGGTGTAATTGCACCTAAATAAATTTTATTTAACTATTTTTGTATGCTTTCGTCCGTTTTTATACGTTTTCACACGTTTTTATCCGTTTACGTCCGGGTTTTATGTTTTCAGCCATCTTAGTCTGTTTTTATCCGTCTTCGTCCGTTTTTATCCGTTTTTTCCGTTTTCTTAACTTTTTATCCATTTTCGTCCGTTTTTATCGTTTTATTGTTTTCATCATGCTTTTTAAACTTTTTTAACATTTTTACGCTTTTTTACATTATTCATACGTTTTTATCCGTTTTCATGTGTTTTTTTCCATTTTCGTCCGATTAATCCCTTTTCATCGGTTTTTATCCATTTTCGCTTGTTTTTAACCGCTTTTGTCCTTTTATTTATTTATTTGTTTATTTATTTATTTTTTATTTTTATTTTTTTTATTTTTACATTTTAGGACGTTTTCTTACCTTTTAAAAGTAATGCGAAAACATTTAAATTGCACGGCGTTTAAAAGCGTAAAAAGAGAATGAAAACGGCCGAAAAGCATATAAAAGCGGATGAAAAGAGATAAAAATGTAAGGAAAAGAAAATGTATAAAAACAAATGAAAATGAATGAAAACGGATGCAAATAAACGAAAATGGAAAAGAATGGAAAAACATATCTAAAACGTATAAAGATGTAAAATAGAATATAAAAACGTAAATAAATGTATAAAAACAAGTGAAAACGTGTAATAATAGATGAAAATGGATAGACTTCGGAGGACAAACAAACAAATGGATGAAAACGGATAAAATCGGACAAAAATGGATAAAACAGGCGAAACAGATAAAAAGCGTAAAAAGTTAAGAAAGAGTATGAAAACGGCGAAAACTTATGAAAATGGATAAAAAGATAAGAAAAGCAGACGAAAATAGTTAAAAAGAAAAAAAAGCGGATGAAAAGGTAAGAAACGGATGAAAATGGATAAGCGGACAGCGGATTAAAACGTTATAAAAACAGTTAAATAAAATTTATTATAGTGTCCTGTGGTGTATCTTTGATTTTTGAAACAACACACCCGAGTTCGAGACTTACTAGTCATTTTTAATTTATTTCAAAAAAAAAGGTTGGCCACCATACATCCCTCTGTCAGTAAAGTTGGCCACCATACATCCTTTTGTCTGTAAAATTAGTCTTGAAGACTAACGATGAAAATAATTTCTCTTTTTTTGGGTAAAAGGTCAAAGACCCGGTAAATATATTACTCCAAGAAATGTTTAAATACAAAGGATATGAGTGAATCCCATATCTCAGCCCGTTACATAGGCAAAAAGCTTATATAACAAGAAACTTCATATTCTCTAAACAAGAAAATAAACCACTACTCAAAAGATAACATTAGACTCTTATGAAAACAAAGTTACTTCCTACCAAGACCTTGGAGCTTGATACCATACATGTCATAATAAGCATCCAAATTCCTGGGAGATCGTGAGACGATCGGTATAGTCATCATAATCATCTTCACGATCATGACCACCACCAAAAGGGTTCATTGACTCATCAAAAGTGTTCACAACCTCCTCTTCATCACTATCGGAATCAACAATCTCCCACCCTAGAAATGGGTTAACCCTCTTAGTAGAAGAAGTAGACGGAAAATCTTTTTTATTACCTGGATAATCAACATTTTTAATAAGATTACCATCATCATCAACAAGAGTAGATTTCCCATCAATAAGAAGCTTTTCAAACTCCTCAATTTTCTCAACAATAGTGGTATGACCAACCTCGTTAGCTTCCATTGAATCATTCACAAGCGGTTCTTGTGATACATTACCGGTCTTAAGAGACCCAACCTCCTTAGCTTCCATTGTACTTCCAGAATCCACTACATCAGAAGGAATGTCGCATTCATGTTATCGTTCATATTAAGTGCAACAAAAGGATTAGATGTAGCAATCTTCGTCCCACTCGTACTAGCCACTTTAGTGGCTTTTTTCTTTGTATTATCCACCTTCTTGGGTTCAGGAGGAGGCACTTTAGGTTGATACCTAAACTTAGGACCCACATTAGGGTTTAGTAAAACCTCCCTTACCTGGAAAACTTTGACCACTGATGAGTGTCTAAATACTCATCATTTTTATACTGTTAGAATGCCAAAAACATCTGAAAACACTCAGAAATGCATCAAAATGATGAAAATATCACAAACAAGTGTTTTATATGTTTTAAATGCAAAAACATCAAAATCTGATGAAAAGCATTACCAAGTTTGCATAATTGGCAGTTTTAGTCCCCAAGTTACAAAAGTTGTCAAAATTAGTCCCTGGTAATTCAAAAACTTGTAAAATATCATTTTAGGTCCTTGGGATTCACAAGTTGTCAAATCAAACCTTTTAAAGTTTAAAAATCACAAAATGACAACTTTAGTCCCTCAAGTTTGGAAAATGTCAAAAATAGTCCCAGGTGTTCAAAAATAGAAATTATTCAAACATCACCCTTGTATTATTAATAAATGACAAAATAGGTCCTTATGATAAAACTTTTGGAAAATTACAAGTTTGGTCCTTATAGTTACTAAATTGGCAGTTTTAGTCCTTGGACATTTAAAAATGGAATTTTATGCAAATGGTCCTTGTACTATTCTTACTTGGCAGGTTTGACCCTTGTGATAAGTTTGGAAATATTACAGTTTCAGTCCTTAACTTTTCACAAATTACAACCATGGCCCTTGTATTATTATTATTCCAAATCCAATAAACCAAAACCCTTTAACCCAGTTGTGGCCCAAATACCCAAGCCCAAACCCAAAACCAGTGTTTAAATATTAACCCGCCTTCACTGTACACCCCCCCTCACCTCAATGCAAACCCGAAACCACCATGGTTTCTCCACCTAGCCTCCTCATTTAATGCTTTCCCACTCTTTTCCTCCTCAACACACTATCTATCACCTTTTGTCCCCCCTCCTCTTCACCCTGGTCCAAAAACAATCAAAGATTGCAGAGCTACTGTTCACCTTTTGGCCAAATTGCAAATCAAAGGATAGGATTGCTTTGACTCATCCAATGGTGGTGGGAATAGCTCAGAAGCATGTGGAGAGTCTCATAGGTCAATAAATATCAAGGAAGAAGGAGAGAAGAAAAAAAGTAGAGTAGTTTAGTTTTAGTTAATGTCGTTTTAGTTTAATTGATTTTCAAGATATATGTTTTATCTTTAAAAGCTTTGTATTTCATGTTTTTATTGTCTAATAACTCTTTTGCAAACTTTAATTTCAAGTTTCTGTTTAAATCCAGGTTTATGCAAATTTACCTTAAAATTCTCCATAAGATCAATTGTTGTTTGTGGTTGTTGTTAATGACTTATAAGCTTATATAAGCTCATTATATAAGCTTAGAAGCTATTTAAATCTGTACAAATCAGTTTATTTAGCAATCTCAAAAATTCTCAAAAATACAAAGTAAATTAGTAAAAATTCAAAAATCCATGGTGAAGAAGATCAAAGCTGGTGCAGAGATGGTATTTGGAATGCTTTTGGGTATAAAGCTTTAGGGAAAGCTATAGGTTACGTTCTCGATATTCAAATCTCAGTTTGTGCTCAAATCATTCTTGTAAGCCATTTTGACCACTATGGCATTTCTTTGTTGTAGATGTTCAATAGCTTGAAACTCTGTTCCTATATGATCATTAGTCATAGTTAAGTTAATTTAAGTATTAAAATTAGTTACTTGTTCCTTTTAATTTATAGTTTATAAAAATTTCATTTTAACAGTTTAAATAGGATATAGATCATCATTGAGTTGTATGTTGTTATAGCATTGTTTAATGTTTATTTAGAGTTAATAAATGATGTTATAAGGTGCTGATAAGCGATGGTTTTAATCTATGATTTTCTTTAAAAAAAACTTCTAAAACAGTCTCATAAAGGATGTTTGGAATTCTTGTATTATCTGTAATATAGGTTATCTGTGTAGTTGTTTGTGGTTGTAACTTGCCAAACTAGGTCTTAATATCTCATTTACATCAAGAAAACCAGTCCTTGTTTGTCTAATAGTCAAAATACTTTTTGATCTCACACCATTTCATCACTGTTAAAATTTTAAAGGGTGAATCTCATCATAAGTACTTAAAATATGGTAAGTTAGCTTAATCTCATATTATTCTAGTCTAATATATCACAATCAGTCCATAGAATCAGTTTAAATTTAATAAAAGTCAAACTTTCAGTTTAATAAAAAGCCATAGAGTGCTCACGTACAGTTGTGGTACTCCATTTCACAAGCTCTTAGAGAGCTTTTTAATGGCTTCTAGCTTATGTGTTTTAGTTTTTTTGAGAAGCTCATCTAGCTGACTCAAAGGTCCAAGTTTTATTTTTGCATTAGTAGCTTATTAGATAGGGTACACTCAACTTTTTGTTTGTCCCATTTTAACTCAGATTACGAGTTATACTCATTTTTCCAATTTTTCAAAAGCTCATCAAAAGTTATCTAGTGAACAAAACCATGAGTACTTTAGCTTTTGAAAAGTTGCCGTCATCTAGCTTATCCAATATTTTTTTTTCATTATCTAGTTTATTTTAGTGCTTAAAAATAAGCTAATAGGTGCCTAGTAAAATCCACGATGCCACAGTGCATACCGTGTGATTTGTGCTTATTTTGGCTTTTAAAATGCTTAATTCTTAGTTAAAATTGTTTTCCAGTTTTCATTTTAGCTTAAAAACAGTTTCTTAGCCTTGGTCAGTTTTCATTAGCTTATTTACAAGCTTATTAACTAGTTTAGCTTATACTTATGCTAATTTCTTTATTTTAGGCCATGTTGAGATTAATAGTCATTACAGAGCTTATTAGTGGTTTTACAAAAGTCACAGCTTGAATAAATTGCTTATTTAAAGGTGCTTAACAGGTTTGTAAAAAGAAATTTTCAAAAATAAAATGTTTGTGCAAAAGGGAGAGCAGGGTCGAACACGAGACCTCTCCCTTATGGGAATGATAGTGGGGGTACATGTAACCATTGCGCCTTGGGTCTTTCTGTTAAAACCTTGCACTATCTATCTCTTATATACGTTTTATTCATTTTAGCTTAAACGAGATTTTAGCTTATTTGTAGCTTATTCGTAGTAGCTTTTTCCATTTTTGTAATTTTAATAAATTTGTATTAGTATAAAGTATTTTTACAAAAAGTTTCAGATTTTTCCATATAGTTTTAGTATTTTTAATAATTTAATTAGTGTAAAAACTTAATTAATTCATAATAAAAAATATAAAAGTCTAAAAAATATAAATCTTTTTTCTAAAATTTTCTTTTATCATATAGTACGTAATAAAATTAGTTTTACACTTGTAGGCCTTTTATTTCATAAAATTTACGTTTTATCTTGGCTCAGTAGCCATTTTAAATAAATAACGCTCGTTTCCGTTTTAAATAATGTTTTTAGATATTTTGAGTTTACGTTTTAGTTAAATTAGTTTATTAAAGTTATTTTGTTTTATAAAATAAACGTTCATCGATCTGTAAAAATAGTGATAGCGTTTATTTAATAGATTTTAACTTTTATTTCTTTTAATTTGCATTTAAGTCGTTGTAATTTGTAGATCTTTTCTTTAGGTATAATTATCCATTCAAAGCCTTCACGATCACTATCCTTAGTAATCATTCTATCATCTGAAGTTGTTTAAACACCAATTCATCCTCCGTGGGACTTAACGACCCGGGAATACACTATATTCCTCTGATCTAAATTGCATTTGTGCTTGAGCGAGTTTTAAGTCTGATTACGGTTGGTCATTCACAAGTGGCGGGTTTCGTGATTAGACTTATTTGTTGACAGCTTCATCAAATTTTGGCCCGCATTGCCGGGTAGGTAGTAAGCGTGTTTTAAGCATTTCAGCACCGTACTTGCACATATACCACCTTTTGTAAACAGTTTTTTTTAAAGTTTTAAAAATCAAAAAGTTCATTAACACTTTTCCTAAAGTGTTAACAACACAAAAAATATTTTCATTCTTTGTTTTTATATCATGTTTTCAAAATACCAAAATATTCCTCTTTACCCTCTTACCTTTTTGATTCTTCATTTCTTACCCTCTGTTAACCTTTGATTCTTTCTATGTCTTATCCTCACCCTCTTGGTTGTCAATGGTGTGGTGGTCCTTATAATGGTGGCAATTGCTTGAAATTGTAGCATGGTGGAATCGGGAAAGCGGTGCATCCCATAACCTGGGATCCCTATTCCTACCATAACACAAGCTGATTTATTCCATCACTACCACACTGTGAGACGGAGATTTTTTTTTGTTGTAGTCTTGTGGTGGTTCACACTCCAGCTTACGATTGTCAATCGGGGAAACACGCTTTGTCATGGCGGGTTCGATAACAATTATGACTACAAAACATATGACTCACGGCCACATCAGTTTCTTGTTGTGAGTATTGTCGAGGTCCTCATTCTAGCTCTGATTGTCAAACAAGGAATCCATTTCCTTGTAACAATTACGACTCTTCGTTTCAAGACCAACCTCCACAATACCAAATGATTCAAGCAACTCCTCATGAAACTACTACGACGGACCTTCTACTGAAGAGTCTTGAGTTATTAAAAGAACTTAGGAGTGGCTATGTCACCGCGAGAAATCCATGGAAGAATTGTTAGCGGAGGAGCGGGTCGCTAAATTAGATTCCCAGATTGCCATTGAAAACACTGTGAGGGAATCAATTAGACTACAAAAAGCATTCAAATCTAGCTCTCGATTCCGTTTCATTCCTGATGATGATGATGATGATGATGTTACCCTTGATATTAATGAATTATATGCGATTCATCAAATTCATCGCTTGAAATTCCTTCCGTGGAAAATCGGGGAGAAAAGACTATAATGGAATTACTAGCAGAAGAACAAATGTTAAGTATAAAACATATGTATGCTAGTCCTTCTAAACTCCCTCATCTATTTGTTATCACACCGAGGTTCACACTCACTCTGAACATGGGGGATGAGCATCTTGACACTGCTCCTGAAAAGGAATCGGACGAATTCATAAAGTCTAGTGTTGAGGACCTTGTCCCAATCCCGAGAGTCACAGGAGAACTTCGATCATGTGTGTGATTCTATTTTCCCTCTTGAGTGTTCAAAAGATCATTTTGAAACTTTCTCCGATGTTAGCGAAGATTGTACTTCTCATGGAAACATCGAGTATGTTGAGGCATCACTCCCACATGATCTTGATCATCATCTTGAGGAGTTCGCCAATGAACTCACTCACATCAATCCACTCTTTGATTTCGAAGCCGACCGGAGAAACGAAAGTCTCCGTGATAATGATCGTTCACTCACTTCTTATCCCAACAAGGTCAATAGAGAATATTAATCACTTTGTTCCTGAAACATTCAAAATAACTCTCACCAATCCTCTATTTGAATTCGACTCTGAATTCACTTTAATTTCTGAGAATCCACTCTTTGATACTCAGATTGAGGATAGTGATGAGTCTACAATGGAACAAGAATTCACAGATTTACATCTTGTGATTGATTCTCTTCACGAGGAGTTCGCCGATGAACTCACTCATATCATATCTCCACCGGAGTATGATAATTTCTACTTTGATCTAGACACACCCATAATATGTCTTGATCAAGCGAGCTTAACTGAGGAGATTCATGAAACTATGAATTCTCCTATTGAGGATGAAGAGTTAGTCATGATTTGTATCATGATTTTCTTTCTTTTCTTCATATATTACGTCACTTCTCACGTTCTTCACTCCTTCGGGAATGAAGACATTATCTTTGACCCTGGCATTTCCATATACCATTTGTGAGCCGGTTCTATGTATATCTCATCGGTGTGGAACTTTCACGTACTTCAATGTTTGTCCAAACATCTTGAATGAAAGTCCGATGGAGATTGTCTCTTCCACTTACTTCCCCATGAACAAATTAATTGGGGGTCGAGTCAAGCTAGCGACTCATTAATCAAAACAGTAGCCTAAACATGGGTTTTCACCCGTGTGTACCACCTAAGTGTGGGGTAATACCCACCATTGTTGTATATGTATATATAAAAACTTTGAAAATTGTAAATATTAAAAAGAGAATAATTGTTGTGTTTCTACACTTAGCTAGTAATGTTATCTTTTACGTTCTATGTTTCGGCATAACCGCCGGTACTTTGAATATTGAGGACAATATTCATTTCTAAGTGTGGGGAAATTTGGCGAATTTGATCATTAATGTACCCTTTTAGTCCCTTTTTCCCCAAAATGGCCAAATTTTAAAATTTTTGTAGTGGAAGTACTATGTACTAAACACAACAAATGGTAATCAGTCCGTCATGTCTAACCCACATAAGGATTGGCTAATCCAGGAGCAAACGGCTCTTGGTAAAGATATCTCAAATCCGTTTATGGCTTGCAATTTGCCCAAAATTGTATGGTATTCAGCTCACCATATCCTTAAAAGTGAAGAGTTGGCTAGCCGCAAGTTTATGGCTTGTGGTAAAGGCAGTGGAAAAACCATAATTGGTAATCACCTCACCAAAGATAATATTGATAATTTATCTAAGAGTTGGCTAGTCGAGCAAACGGCTTTCGGTAAAGACAAATCAAATCCGTTCACGACTTACGATTTGCTTAAAATCATTTGGTTATCATTGTACCAAAGTTCTTACTTGAACTGAAACAATTGGCTACTCCAAAAGTAATGGCTTTTGGTAAAGAGATAAAATCCATTAAATTTTCTCAAATCATTGCTAGGGACTAGCAATATCTTAGTGTGGGGATTGATGAGTGTCTAAATACTCATCATTTTATATCTTTGTTAGAATGCCAAAAACATCAAAACACTTTAAATGCATCAAAATGATTAAAATATCACAAACAAGTGTTTTATATGTTTTAAATGCAAAAACATCAAAATCTGATGAAAAATGTACCAAGTTTGCATAATTGGCAGTTTTAGTCCCCCAAGTTATAAAAGTTGTCAAAATTAGTCCCTGGTAATTCAAAAACTTGTAAAATATCATTTTAGGTCCTTGGGATTCACAAGTTGTCAAATCAAACCTTTTAAAGTTTAAAAATCACAAAATGACAACTTTAGTCCCTCAAGTTTGGAAAATGTCAAAAAATAGTCCCTGGGTGTTCAAAAATAGAAATTATTCAAACATCACCCTTGTATTATTAATAAATGACAAAATAGGTCCTTATGATAAAACTTTTGGAAAATTACAAGTTTGGTCCTTATAGTTACTAAATTGGCAGTTTTAGTCCTTGGACATTTAAAAAATGGAATTTTATGCAAATGGTCCTTGTACTATTCTTACTTGGCAGGTTTGACCCTTGTGATAAGTTTGGAAATATTACAGTTTCAGTCCTTAACTTTTCACAAATTACAACCATGGCCCTTGTATTATTATTATTCCAAATCCAATAAACCAAAACCCTTTAACCACTTGTGGCCCAAATACCCCAAGCCCAAACCCAAAACCAGTGTTTAAATATTAACCCGCCTTCACTGTACACCCCTCACCTCAATCTGCAAACCGAAACCACCATGGTTTCTCCACCTTAACCTCCCTCATTTAATGCTTTCCCACTCTTTTCCTCCTCAACACACTATCTATCACCTTTTGTCCCCCTCCTCTTCACCACGGTCCAAAACAATCAAAGATTGAGAGCTACTTTCACCTTTTGGCCAAATTGCAAATCAAAGGATAGGATTGCTTTGACTCATCCAATGGTGGTGGGAATAGCTCAGAAGCATGTGGAGAGTCTCATAGGTCAATAAATATCAAGGAAGAAGGAGAGAAGAAAAAAAGTAGAGTAGTTTAGTTTTAGTTAATGTCGTTTTAGTTTAATTCGATTTTCAAGTATATGTTTTATCTTTAAAGCTTTGTATTTCATGTTTTTATTGTCTAATAACTCTTTTGTAAACTTTAATTTCAAGTTTCTGTTTAAATCCATTTATGCAAATTTACCTTAAAATTCTCCATAAGATCAATTGTTGTTTGTGGTTGTTGTTAATGACTTATAAGCTTATATAAGCTCATTATATAAGCTTAGAAGCTATTTAAATCTGTACAAATCAGTTTATTTAGCAATCTCAAAAATTCTCAAAAATACAAAGTAAATTAGTAAAAATTCAAAAATCCATGGTGAAGAAGATCAAAGCTGGTGCAGAGATGGTATTTGGAATGCTTTTGGGTATAAAGCTTTAGGGAAAGCTATAGGTTCGTTCTCGGTATTCAAATCTCATTTGTGCTCAAATCATTCTTGTAAGCCATTTTGACCACTATGGCATTTCTTGTTGTAGATGTTCAATAGCTTGAAACTCTGTTCCTATATGATCATTAGTCATAGTTAAGTTAATTTAAGTATTAAAATTAGTTACTTGTTCCTTTTAATTTATAGTTTATAAAAATTTCATTTTAACAGTTTAAATAGGATATAGATCATCATTGAGTTGAATGTTGTTATTGTTGTTGTTTCATGTTTATTTAGAGTTAATAAATGATGTTATAAGGTCGCATAAGCGATGGTTTTAATCTATGATTTTCTTTAAAAAACTTCTAAAACAGTCTCATAAAGGATGTTTGGAATTACTGTATTATCTGTAATATAGGTTATCTGTGTAGTTGTTTGTGGTTGTAACTTGCCAAACTAGGTCTTAATATCTCATTTACATCAAGAAAACCAGTCCTTGTTTGTCTAATAGTCAAAATACTTTTTGATCTCACACCATTTCATCACTGTTAAAATTTTAAAGGGTGAATCTCATCATAAGTACTTAAAATATGGTAAGTTAGCTTAATCTCATATTATTCTAGTCTAATATATCACAATCAGTCCATAGAATCAGTTTAAATTTAATAAAAGTCAAACTTTCAGTTTAATAAAAAAGCCATAGAGTGCTCTGTATGCAGGTTGTGGTACCCCATTTCACAAGCTCTTAGAGAGCTTTTTTAATGGCTTCTAGCTTATGTGTTTTAGTTTTTTGAGAAGCTCATCTAGCTGACTCAAAGGTCCAAGTTTTATTTTTGCATTAGTAGCTTATTAGATAGGGTCACTCAACTTTTGTTTGTCCCATTTTAACTTCGGTACAGAGTTATACTCGATGGCTTTTTCCAATTTTTCAAAAGCTCATCAAAAGTTATCTAGTGAACCAAACCATGAGTACTTTAGCTTTTGAAAATTTGAACTGGTCATCTAGCTTATCCAATAATTTTTTTTCATTATCTAGTTTATTTTAGTGCTTAAAAATAAGCTAATAGGTGCCTAGTAAAATCCACGATTGCCCTGCATACCAGGTGTGATTTGTGCTTATTTTGGCTTTTAAAATGCTTAATTCTTAGTTAAAATTGTTTTCCAGTTTTCATTTTAGCTTAAAAACAGTTTCTTAGCCTTGGTCAGTTTTCATTAGCTTATTTACAAGCTTATTAACTAGTTTAGCTTATACTTATGCTAATTTCTTTATTTTAGGCCACTGTTGAGATTAATAAGGCATTCAGAGCTTATTAGTGGTTTTTACAAAAAGTCACAGTTGAATAAATTGCTTATTTAAAGGTGTTTAACAGGTTTGTAAAAAGAAATTTTCAAAAATAAAATGTTTGTGCAAAAGGGAGGCGGTCGAACCTGAGAGACCTCTCCCTTATGGGAATGATAGTGGGGGTACTGTAACCATTGCCCTTGGGTCTTTCTCGTTAAAACCTTGCACTATCTATCTCTTATATACGTTTTATTCATTTTAGCTTAAACGAGATTTTAGCTTATTTGTAGCTTATTCGTAGTAGCTTTTTCCAGTTTTGTAATTTTAATAAATTTGTATTAGTATAAAGTATTTTTACAAAAAGTTTCAGATTTTTCCATATAGTTTTAGTATTTTTAATAATTTAATTAGTGTAAAAACTTAATTAATTCATAATAAAAAATATAAAAGTCTAAAAAATATAAATCTTTTTTCTAAAATTTTCTTTTATCATATAGTACGTAATAAAATTAGTTTTACACTCGTAGGCCTTTTATTTCATAAAATTTACGTTTTATCTTGCGCTCCAGCGCCATTTTCGTAAATAACGCTCGTTTCCGTTTTAAATAATGTTTTTAGATATTTTGAGTTTACGTTTTAGTTAAATTAGTTTATTAAAGTTATTTTGTTTTATAAAATAAACGTTCATCGATCTGTAAAAATAGTGATAGCGTTTATTTAATAGATTTTAACTTTTTAATTTCTTTTAATTTGCATTTAAGTAGCTGTAATTTGTAGATCTTTTCTTTAGGTATAATTATCCATTCAAAGCCTTCCTGATCACTATCCTTAGTGATCATTCTATCATCTGAAGTTGTTTAAACACCAATTCATCCTCCGGTGGGACTTAACGACCCGGGAATACACTATATTCCTCGATCTTAATTGTATTTGTTTGCAACTGTTTTAAGCTTTATTCGGTTGGTCATTCACAAGTGGCCAGTTTGTGTGATTAGACTTGACTGTTCAGCACCAATCAACCACCATTCCTACCCTTATTCTTGTTATTGACGGTTTGAAAACTATCATTAACACTCTGTTAGAACTGAGTTGGAGGTGGAACAGATTTAGGGCAATCAATTAGCGTATGACCAAAAAGCTTACACGTATCACACCGAGGAGATTTCCATTCATATTCAACCCGAATCTTTTCAATAGTAGAGCATGTCCCATCAAGTAATGATATCTCAACAGTGATACTCTCCCTAAGAACCTGATCCACCTTAACTTCAATTAAGCACTTAGCAAAACTACTTCGACCCCAAGATTCCAAGCACATTTGACTAGTGTAAGAATCTAACATTTTTGGTGTACCAATCAATGTGGCTAGGAGGCTGAGACCATCATCAGAAAACATAGCAAGGGGCACATCATGGAGTTTAACCCATACCGGAATATTAATCAAATCCTCTTTAAGAAGGTTTGTGTTTAGGGTCCAATGTTTAAGAATGATAGGCACATTTCTAATCATCCACAGGTCGGTTTCAAGCACATCATCAACACCTTTCTTCGAATTAAACTTAAAGAAGAAGAAACTCTTAGCATTCATCATGACCTTTTGAACGCCATACTTAGCCTACTTATTACGTAAATAATAATCAACAACCGGGAAAGCAATACGTTTACCAAGAAAATAGTCATACAAAGTATTCTCAAATATGGTATTCACCTCTTCAACCACTTTCATCGGGACGGAAAGATCAACCCCATTGGTTTTATTGTTACACTCAAACCATCGAAAGTTAGAAATTCGTTTAATAGGATCATTAGATGTAGCACCCGCATAGGAAACCGGCTTCCCACTAGCAGCCACTGCAGTAGTAAGTTGTTTCAAAACACTTGGAGTGTATTTAATAGAAGCAACCTGATGTGAGGCAGTAGATGCAGCAACCTCTGCATTTTTCAATTGGATATCGTGCATTGATGCCTCAAAGTCCTTACAAGCATCTAAACCACCTTATCAATACCATTGTTTTCACCATTATCGACCAATGGTGCCTTGAGTGGATCAGTAGTCAAAACAGAAGCAACACTTGAATGACTAGGCTGTTGCAAACTACTAAGAGCATGTACACAAGAAATAGATGAAGTCTCCTTCGGTTCAACCACTTGTGAATTAGGCGTTGGCTTTGGAGCAGTAGAAGCAGTCATATTACGCATGGGCGTGTCATGGGCACTCGTGTCCACACGTGTTACCAAATTAACATCACCATCATCATCAATTGTCCAATCAACAATGATAGGTCCCTCATTAACGACAACAACACTAGTATCAACATCCATAGAAACCTTATTAACCACATCACCCAATAAAGTACCACGTGCATTCTTTTCAAAATAAATTACATTATCATTGGTGAAAGTGACATGAGTATCCTTGTTAGTTCCAACCAGTGTTTTGAAACCCGGGTCGACCCGGCCGGGTTAACCGGTCGGACCGGTTCCGGGCAAAAAAACGGGTAAAAAAAACCCGGGTTTCTAAAACCGGGTGAACCGGTTAGACCCGCCGTGTTTTGAGTAACCCGGGTCAACCCGGTTCTCGAAACCCGACCGGGTTTGTTTTTTTCAAATTTTTTTTAATAAAAACCGGGTAGACCCGGGTTAACCCCGGCGGTCGAGCCGGTTGACCCGGATTGACCCGGCGGTCGAACCGGTTGACCTGGTTATTTTTAATTTTTAATTTTTAAATGGATAACCGGGTTGACCCGGACGTCGAACCGGTTGAACCGGTCGACCCGGTGACCGGTGACTCTACCGGGTCGATTATAAACCCGGTTTTCAAAACATTGGTTCCAACCTTACCAGATGAAACAACATATTCAAAAGTGACAGCAATGGGACCCTGCCTATTATCATCAACATTATAAGTAGCATCTATAACACAAGATGCATTAACCACGTTCGTATCAGTAGCAATCCCACCAATCATCACATTATTCCCTCCCATAGATGAGCTTATAGCCTCGATATTAGCCCCACTCTCCAGACTCGCTCCATCCAATTCCACTCGATTTCCTCATTTAGGTTTAAGAGGCATGCCGTCAGTTCCCGACTCACTAAGCATTGGAAAGTTGGAGTTCAAATCTAGGTTACCGGTTCCACTAGTTCGAGTATCCAAAGATTGGCCACCCACACTGTCATTTTTTTTTTCTTTTCTTTTTATCTCCACCTCCTCCCGAATACAAAAAACCCGATTTCATATTCACGACGAGTAAAAACAGTAAGCAAACATGAAACGTCTAAATCATCAAAAATACGCAACAAAACACTAACGAAAATAAGGGTTTGTAAACAACAACACGTCCAAGTTTAAGAATATATCAATCAGCGCTTTACTCCAGTAATTGTGTGAATGATTAAAGAAATAAAGTATTAAACGCATGCAAAGGAAACAAGAGCTAGCGACAAACAAAGACCCTAAAAACGAACAAACAATTATCAAAGAACCGACCCACGATGACCTTAAAATAATAAATCAAATTGAGTGATTAGTGGAGAATGATTCAAGAATTCAGTAATCGTTAAAAATTGTAAGGGATGCATGTTAGGGTATTGCATGTCGCCAAAATAGCCAAACAGGAGCTCTTTTTTTTTAAATAATTTCTCTTGCGTTAGGAGATAACAGAGAAATTATTTGCACCGTTAGTCCTCATTAACTGATTTTACTAACGGAGGGATGTATAGTGGCCAACAGAGGGATGAAGATGGGATAAAAAACACCACGAGGATGTAAAGCGAGACAGTGAACAAACCACAAAGATGTTGGACTTTTCTCTTTAATTGTATTGCGACTGGGTTATACTCCTTGATTCCATCAAGACTAGAGCTAAGTTCATCTTTAAAGTATTAAGATCTTCCATACATTCAAATTATCGTAGAAATATTTTGGTCATTTCATCAAAGATTTTTGTTTCTTTGAACATCCATCCAAGATGGATCACATCAAAGCTTATGATTCCTTCGAACTTGAATTAGACCAAATAAATTGTTCTTTACTTGCATATGCTTTGGGGATTACCCTAAAATTTATCGAAAACTTTTAAAATAATCAAGCTAGATACAAATTTCCAAAAAAGGTTTTAGAATATTAAAGTTAGAATGTCCTTTATATTTAAACGATGCGCATATAATGACTCTTAAAGACATCATCTAAAGGATATGTTCTAAAGAGCAAAAACAATTTTTACAACACATATTTTAAGTGTTTTATAAATTCTAAATCCTAAAGATAGTCAACTGATGCACTGGTTCTCTTCCGTGCTCCCACTGCTTCTCATTTCTTCTTGTACTCCATAGGATCTTCTACCTCGTCATGACCTCCTAGTGTCTTGTTTGTCTTGATTTAAATTTAATTATAATAAAAGCCTACTATTTTTTAAAATTAATTTACCAAAGGGATTAACAATGATACACATGGCTCCCTTAAATTCAAAATTCTTAAGAATATAAACAAGTATAACTACGTTAGAACCATGCAGTTTATAATTTGGTCAGTGGCTCACGCTTGTGTTCACATGCATGATTTAACAAAGCAGGAAAGTACTATAAATAAGACAAATGTGAAAATACTTAAGCTATGATTTGCTAGGATGTACTACACAAGTTCATGCACTGCATGTGCAGCTCATCTCATAAGTACATGCAAACCGAGTTTTACCCGCATCGTTGCATGTTAATGCAACTGTCATTCCTATCGAATGACGGTTCTTACCTAATTGCTTATTAATATCATTTTAGGAAACTTTTACTTTTAAAATTTATAAACCCTAGTTAAGGTTTCAAGACACAAAATATTTTTAAAAAGTTGTGTAACTTAGGTTACAAGAAACCCTAAGTCACACTTTTGAAAAATTAAGAAAAAAAAATTATGGAAGGTTTAAATAAAATTGTATTTCCTAAAATCTCATGCTATGTTTTAAATATAAAACCCTAGTTTCCATGTTTGGAAGTCCCAACTTCCAAAAAGGGTAAAACTAAACTTACATCAGTTTATGAAAACCTAGTGCTTAGTCACCAAGACTTGTGTTAGTCGAATTTTATTATCCTTATCTAGCTGGGATCATAAATTTGACACACATAGGGTTATGGTAAACCCTAATAAGTTTTTCTTGTTCGATGAGTTATCTTGTTTACCATATGATTTAATTTGGTAACCTAAAGTTTTCAAAAGTATTTTTAGCATATTTGAGGAAAGTATACCCTTTACCAAAAATAACTAAAACGCTAGATTATAAATAGATACAAAAATGCTTGCATACAAGAAAAGAATCTACGTAAACCTAGTTTTCGTGATCTACAAGACAACACGAATTACGGGTTTTCACGTTTGATTATGGATACAGTTATATCCTAATAAAGTCGAATTCATTAGGTTTTGGAAAACACTAATGGACTGATTTATGGGACCAAACACATAAACCCTAATTTCAATCAAAAGAGTTATTAAACCCTAGTTCTCAACAAAAAGCAAAAAACCTTAAAACCTAATATACACAAATTGACCCAAGTAAACATAGCAAAAACTAAAGATCAACTTTTATGAAAAAAGAAGTAATTTTTTAAAAAAATCCTAGGTAAGTTATATATGATTAGGGTGACTCTGATACCACTGTAGGGTATTGATGGCCATATGAAAAAAAGAAGTAATTTTTTAAAAAAATCCTAGGTAAGTTATATATGATTAGGGTGACTCTGATACCACTGTAGGGTATTGATGGCCATCCGCATGACCTATAAAACCAGAAGATGAACAGATAAGTGCCATGCAGATCAAACACCAATATCCAAATCTCCTAATCAGAGATGTAACCTAAAAATTAAACACATATAAGGGTGTTTATAGAGTTACTTTATTGAGCCTGCAATACGTAAGCTGCAACTCTAGTCTGAACTATGCTACGTGCACATAATCACCTCCTTTTTCTTGCCTGATGTTGGTTCGATCGATCCAAGGGTTTATGAGGAGAATCACCATATTTATTGCATGAAGTATCCATCAATACCGCACAGTCAAAACTAGCGCTAAATCATATGGAGAGTTAGAGAGTACGGGTCAACCATAAAGTCGAATGGGAAGTAGATTAGGGTTTGGGTAAACCCTAATCGGTAGAAAGGTTAGGAGAGGGAGAGGGGGAGTCAAATTTTGGGCTAGAGAATAAGTTATCATTCTATTTAGGAAGCCTTGTTGTTGGTCAACCAATATAAGAATCAACATTCTGTTAATAGAGGTTTTAGATAAAAAAAAGAACTATGTGTTTTCTAGAGATATTATTATGAAGCACACCCTCAACTAACGAGGAGATGTGGTATACTCTACGTAATGCTTAACCGGGTCTCGTGACTACACATTAGTCACAAGACGTTAACCTAACGAGTACAAACGTAACATAAACATACATCCTAGAATTTAACTATTACGTAGTGTTTGGTACATCATAATGAGAGTATGAATAGAAAAGATCATTATGACGGAATGAAAAATATTATATTTGTTTACAATTATAGAATACAATGACTCATTACATGAAATCACCCATTAGATAAAAAACTAGCATTTTCATTCATTAGGGGTCCATTGTTTTTTTCATTACATCTTAAAATAGAATCATAATTACCTAAAAGCCCTTTAATAAGTATCCACCAAACACCAAAATATATCATCAAAGGGTATTTTAGTATTTTTTTTTATTAATTACGTTCCATTTTATCATAACAACCAAACATAATTACAATTTTAATGCGTCATTCCATTACTTCATTTATTCAGTTACGACGTTCATTCCATTTCTTCGCTACTTTATTTCGTCATACAAAACAGACCCTTACATTTTTACATATATTAGATCCTAGATAATCTCGGATGTATGATCATCACTTCGAAAGCTAAGAATCTCCCCCTAAGGGTGATCGTTAAGGACTTATAGAGATTTTCATTTGTTTGGATGTTCTCTTAGATACTTGTGAGTTCTGATGTAGCTTTTCTAGCGTTTCTTGAATAATTGAAGTTCCAGCCTTTCTTTTATCAACTGATCATCTATTCAAATCTTTTTTAACTTGTCTAATCTTCATAACTTGACTTGATTTTCCTTGTTCACTAAGGTATTCTAAATCTTCTAATCTGTCTGTTTAGCTCTTTAAATCCTGTAGACCTTTTCCTTAATCCTTGATTAATAGTTCTGAAGCTAACCTTATATAATTTTTACCTCAACTCATCTTGAGTAAATATGATCGTAAGATCTATTTTATACCCATAAGAAAATACTTCTGAAGCTAACACTTTTCCCTTGTAAGTAAACAATCTTTCAATGTGAACAATCTCTCCGTACCAAACAATGGCATGTGGATACTTATTCAAGCTTTTCAACTGTTAGTTTCTCCACTAGGGTAGATTGTTTAATGTAGATTTACCATTCAACCTTTCTTGATTATCAACACCTTTCATTGTTCTTTAATGTTCCCCTCAATTAGCCCTAAATACCTTTCCGTCTTTCACATTTCTGCCCAATATCTATGAACCCTTCTTCCTGGTATCGTTCTTCCCTGAACTGGATGGTTGATCTATGAGTTTTGTTGATGTGGCCGGTATGTTATTTATGGTGTTGTTCCTAAGTGAAACTCTTAAACCATAGGACTCTCTTCTTCCCTAGTACCACTCTTAAGAACTCTTCTCCCCTTCATCATCCTGAACTGGATTATTGATGTTGTTGTTGCTTTAGTCATTTGATGTTGGTCATGATGTAGATTGAACTTTTTTTTGTTTTCGATGTAGTACCATGAGATGTTGTTGTCGTAGTTGATAAGGAGGTTACATGAGGTGAACCAATTAGCATACAATTTGAATATCAAATGTATGACATGCGTATAATGATAGCACTGGCAGAATTTCTAGATGATCCTCGTAAAATATCTTATATCATTATATCATAACGGTGATTCCCAGATCACATAGATCTCCAATTAACACTTTTTGGAATCAATAAAGAAACAACTTTAGAACCTACGTTTAGCGTTGGCGTGATGTTAACATTCGTAGGGTTTCCTTATGATCCTCGTGAAAGATCTTACAGATTACTATCACATAATTTCATCTTACTACATCATTTCCCGAAAAAGATATTAAAGTTTGCAATTCACGAACACCTGGATCACATAGATTACCAGTTTACACTAGTTTAATTAATACATTATTAACCAATTGACATACTTTCAATGTTGTTTGATGTTGACATCGGTAGGATTTCCTGACGATCCTCGTTAAAGATTAACATTAGATCTCACTACATCAGTTATAGCAAAGCTATTCAAGCTTGCTTTCCACATACACCTGGATCATGCAGATTATGAGTTAACCCGTAAACTAAATGATGAATCAATTTAGTGACCTACTTTCAGTGTTGTTTAATAATGGCGATGGTAGGATTTTCATTCAATCATCGAGGAATACCAAATTTAGGTATCACTATGAATGTTTCGTCAATATCTCAATGATATGCATGATTAACCGGTACAAACTGTATTCTTTATTGATAAATACAAGTGTACAATATTGTATGTGTCTTAAGGAGATTTTATTGTGAATCCAATTGGCTCTAGACTCGATAAGTGCATTTTGATATTTAAGGAGCGGAGGCTGGAGGATACTGCTACTCTTTCAGGTACCAACATTCTCGGAGTGAGAAGTTGATAGACTACATGTGTAATCTCTTTGAGAAGTGAAACAATATCTTTTTTTTGAAGAACTTGAGTGGCTGGAAAGTTTTTTTGCATTGCGTCACTGGGTCTATGATGTATGTCTTTAATATCAGAAATCATCTTTTCCTAGTGTAGGGAGGGTTTTCATTTCTTTTAACCCTTTCACAAAAAATTCTTTTTAATTCTTCAACCCTTTTAATTCTTCAACTTCTTCGATGCTAGCCAAGTCATAATTACCATCATCATATTAAGATTGTTCCAATGATGGGTTATGACTTAGTAAGCTTTTTTCCCTTTCTCATCCACCATTTCCAAGACTTACAAACATCTAATCTTTTTAAGGAATGTCCATGGGTAGGTCCCTCTAGCTCTGGCTGGACCATGAGATAGTACCTAACTGTATCTCCTTGCACTCATCATTTTCAATGTTTGAGTTGGTTTGGTATTGAGATTGCAACCATTAAAAGTTTTGAAAAAGCATCCAAAGTGTTTATGAATAACAAAATTGTTTTAACACTTTGAACGTTTTGATTTTTAAAGAAACTCCCCCTCAACATATGCGAAGGAAAAATGAAAAACTTTTCAATTTTGTATAGGTTCCGGTGTAAATTGCGAACACCACTTCAAAAGATCAAATCCTTATAAAACGCTTATCAAACTCAATTATGCTTCCAAAAATAGATATGTACAAGAGTCTTTTCTTTTCTTGGACACTTAAAAATTTTAAGCACCTTCAGTTAAACGATGAGTAAATCATTTTAAGAATCATTTAAATGAGTTGAATTTATCGTGCACATTTTCTACTCCCCCTCAAATATGGCATAATTTTGAGAAACTTTAAACTTTTGAGTGTTTGAGTGAGTGTTGTTTTTGAAATATTCTTATGTATGAGTGACAATCTGATATGATTGTAAGTCATAATCTTGATCACAAATTTTGAAAGATTTTGAAAATCTTTTTGAATTTTTTTGAATAAATTATGCTCAAGATCAAGAAGACTTCTACTCTATTCTATAAGGATAGTCGCACTAAAACTTACAACAAGGTCCTTTCTTTGAAAGTGCAGGTCCTGATGTATCTAGAAGACATAATTTTGAAGCCCAGGTTGTGCATTGAGTGTTTTTTTTGACAATTCTGCTTTGAAATCAGTTGGATCCTTTGAATTCTCGTTTACGGTCTTTTCAAGACAAATATTTTCAAATTATAATGAAGAGTTTTGATTAAAATTCACATTCTCGTCCTCACGGCTAAAAGACATTGATTTGATCAATTCAAACTAATTTGTGAAAAATTCTTTATGAATATCCAAGATTAAGCATTTTTCATCAAATTCGTCTTCAAAAGAAGTAACATATTTTTAATCTTCTTTTATTTCTTAGGAAAGATTCTTTTCAAAGTGATTAAGTTGAGCATTGATGGTATTGGTGAAAGGCTCAAACTCAGTTTTCAAAATGACTTTTTGAACATGTGTAGGTTGGAACATTTCTTCTTGAGTGATATTTTGCTTTCAACGCATTTGTTTCACCAAACTATCAATTTGTTTTTTGAGAAAACAAAAGTTTTCTTAGGTTTACTTTGCCATAAATTAGCATCATAAGTAGCAAGTTGAACTTGTTCAATTTTTATTTTCAAGTTTGTGTCTCTTCTTTCCGAAGGGACTTTTGGATCACTATCCTTTTGACGAAAACCATACACAAAGACATGATACGATAATGAGGTTTTTCCTTGTTTAACTTTAAAACGTTTTTCCTTTTCACATATTAAAACTTCTTGGGAATTGATCATATGATCGATAAACATATCATTTCCCATTTGGTCACCGTTATACAAATTGGGTGTCAACTTCTTGGATTTGTTCAAATTATGAGGATTTTTAAACTAAAAATGATCAGGATTCTCAAAACCAAGGCTGAATCTTCCAACATTAACATTATCTTTTCTTTGAAAGCATCATGTGAAAAGTTTGAACAGTCTGTCCCATTTTTTGAATATTGATTTCAAGATCATTTATACTTTTTAAAAGATTTAGATTTTCATCTTTAAATTTAGAAACCTCTTTTGCATGATTCGCTTTAACTCTCAATATTAGAAGTGGTTTTCCGAGCTTTGAATTCTCACCTTTTAACTTGGAGATTTCTTTCAAAAGGTTTTAACATTCTTTGAATATACGTTAACCTATTTTTTGAAATCTGCTTTTGACCTTTTTCGTGATAAATAGCTTCCAAATAACCAATTTATACCTTATCTTCTCTTTCTAAAGGGAGTTGGATAGACTCTTTATATCTCTCATGATCCCTGATTAGTTTCCATCCTTTGTGAACAGCGTGAGATGTAAGGTTTCATATTTCTTCGTTAAGAGCTATAATATTCTTTGATTATTCTGATATTTCTTTTTCAAAAAAATTCGCTTTTAAACTCTTTTCTAGATAAATTGCTTCAGAATAACCTTTTTCAACTTTCTATGTTCTTTTTAAAAAGGGTTTGGCAAATTCTTCTTGTTTCTCGTAAGCCTTGATTCATTTCTATAAAACATGATACTTTTTTTTTCAACAACGTGAGTTTTAAGGTTTGAAATTTCTTCTTTAATATCTTTAGCAATTTTTGAGTTATTGATCTGTCTTTAAACAGTCAAGTCAAATCACACAAACCGGCCACTTGTGAATGGCTGACCGTAACAGACTTAAAACTGCCTAAAACACAAATACAATTAAGATCAGAGGAATATAGGGAATTCCTGGGTCGTTAAGTCCCACAGAGGATGAATTGGTGTAAAAACACTTGATCAGATGGTAGAATGATCACTAAGGATAGTGATCGGTAAAGGTTTTGGATGGAAAATTATACCTAAAGAGAAAATCTACAAATTAAAGCGACTTAAATGAAAATTAAGAAAATTAAAAAGTTAAAATCTATTAAATAAACGCTATCACTATTTTTAAAGTCGATGAACGTTTAAAACCTAAAGCGTCACGTTTTAATTAAAAACTACGTAACGTCTGAAATAAAATGTGAGTTTTAAAGAAATAAAAGACCTACAAATATGAAAATGATATTTTTACAATCCTAATAACAAAAGAAAATTATTAGAAAAATAAAATTATTTTTACAACTATTTATTTAATTATTATTAATTAAAAACTATTTATTAAGTATTTAAAATGCACTAAAATACAAGAAAATACAAAATTAGCCTAGAAAAATGAAATTATAACTTAGAAAAGTCTAAAATATGATAAAACTTATTTTAAAACTGAAAATATATTTTTAAGACTTATTATGTATTTATTATTAATTTAAAACTATTTAAATTAATTAAAATGCTAAAAAATACTTTTTAAACTAAGAAAATTATGGAAAAATACTTTTTATTACTTTTATATTTATCTTAACCTAAGAAAATTTAAAATTATTTTTTGAACTTTTTATAATTTATTTGTATTAAAAGCTATTTAAAAATGCTTAAAAGCATTTTAATTAAGAAAATAGCAAAAGTTATGAAAAATTATGAAAATTTCAGGAAAAGTTTATTTTAATATGTAGAATCTAGGAAAAATAGAAGAACATGAGCTTGTTTGGAGAAATAAGCAATCAAGAGTAACGTGCTGTTTAACGCTTATTAATAATAAGCACTTGAAATAAGCTAGAAGGACACAATAAGCACCAAACTGATATACAAGCTAAAATAAGCTATATGAACTCTAATTCAACTAAAAACAACAAACCACAACCTCTGGATTGCAAGTTAAGCACAGATTTGATGTTTGAGCTTAATGAGCAAAACAGTATTTAGGTACCAAGTTTGAGCTTAAACACAGATCACAAAATAAGCTAATATTTTGAAAAGCAAATATTGGAACTTGTATTAGACCTGGTTGGCTACCTAGAAACAAAATATGAGATCAAGATAAGTTAAAATGAGCTTGTGAGAAGCTTTTTCAAAACCTGACAAAACACTGAGTTGAGACTCAGTATATATTGATTGAGTTGGGACAAAATGATAAGCACATGCAGCCCTGTCAAATAAGCTCCAAACTCAAAACTAAAAATTGGGACCTTGAGACAGCCAGGTAAACTACTTATAAAGCTAAATTACAAAGGTTAATGATCAATAATAAGCTCTCTAAGAACTTATGAACTTGGCTACCAAATCATTACCTGGGGCATTTTGACTATTTAAGAAAGTAACTATGTTGACTTTGTTGAACTTTGGACTGATTTTTATGATTGAATATGTAATATTAAGCTAAAGTGAGATTAAATTAGGCTAAGTTAATAGGTTTAAAGCTTCTGTGATGAATTTTAGACTCTAAATCCTACTTGATCACCACACAAAGATAAGATGAGATTAAAAGAAAATTTGACTTTTAATGTAACGAGTAGCCTTGGTTTTCTTGTTGCAATGAGATATTAGGACCTAGTGGAATATAAAACAACCAAGAACAACAACACAAACAAGCTCTAACAGTTAATGCAACAAATCCAAACAAGCCTTTATAGAACGATTTGAATTTTTTCAAAGAGTTTGTCAGATTAAGAACATGCACTTGATTAAAAACCTTAGATTATCATATAAGGGGACTATATAAGCATAAAACAACAACACTAATAGTATAAAACTAAGAAATACAAAGTATGCTATATTAACTGTTAAAATGAGATTTTTATAAACTACAAATTCAAAAGAACAAAGGACTGCTTTAAAGGCTTAATTATACTTAATTATAAGTAAAGATCATAAACACACGAGATTTAAGTAGTGAACAAGTCAAACAGTAAAATACAAAATAGCTTAAAGAGCACAACTGATTCCAATGGCGAGAACAAGACACAAAGAACAGATCCTATAAGCACCCTTTAAGCCACTAACCCATTTCCATCCAAAATCAAAGCGCATTAGCTTCTTGATCATCAATCACGTGATTTTTGAATTTCATGATTTTTAGTATTTTGGTATTTTTCTCTCTTTACTTCTAAACTGATTTTTAAAGTTACTAAAAGCTTGAAATAGCTTTCTAGGAGCTTATGTGGGTTTACTCAGTCCAAACCAACAACTAATAACAACATTTCATAACATGAGATTTTTGAAAGGAAAATGCATAAACGGTAACAATTAAAAAGCGAAATTTATACTTGCAAAAGTTTATCATTTTGAAATCACTAGAAACGATACTAAAGCTTAATCTTACACTGGAATTTAAAAGTTAGACTAAAACGACATTAAAAATTAAAATTACACTAGATAAGTAATTACATTGCTTCAACCTTCTATTTATTGATCTTTTCCAACTATGTCGACACTCTTGAGTAAATCCCACCACATCTTGACCATTGGATTGAGCCGGATAATCGGTTTGACATTTGTCACTTTTTAGCCATTTTTCAATTGAGCAGGTTTTCTCATTAATTGGCTTTGGTTTGATGTGGAGGTGGAGGGGGATGTAATCAAGTGTTAGGAGGTAGTGTGTAAAGGTGGAAGTGAGCAGGTGGAGGATATGGAGTGGATACAGGTGTTAGGGGGGAAGGGGATGAAGCAGGTGTCTTGCTTTATCACGTTTTTAAAATTTGGGGAGTAAATCAAGGTTTGGGTTGGATTTGGGCTTAGTAATAATAGGGTCGGTTTGGTTAATGTTAACAACAGGACCATTCATGTAATTCTTTGAAAGTTGAGGGTTCTTGAACATTTTCCAAAGCTCTCACAAGGACTAAAACTGCCAAGTAAGATTAGTACAAGGACCTTTGTTGATAATTTTCATTTTTATAAATCAGGGGACCAAACTGTCAAGTTTGAAACTTGAGAGACCAAACATGTAAATTCTCCAAAGTTTATCATAAGGACCATTCTTGTCATTTATAAATAGAACAAGGTTAAAATTTGATAATTTTCACTTTTTAAATTAACCAAGGACTATTTTTGATATTTTTCCAAAGTTGAAGGACTAAAGTTGTCAATTTGTGATTTTTAAACTTTAAAGGGTTTATTTTGACAACTTTTGAATCTCAAGGACCTAAAATGATTTTTACAAGTTTTGAATTACAGGGGACTGATTTTGACAACTTTTGTAACAGGGGACTAAAAGCGCCATTATGCAAACTTGATACGTTTTCACGGATTTTGATGTTTTTGCATTTAAAACATATAAAACACTTGTTTGTGATATTTTTTATCATTTTGATGAGTTCGAGTGTTTTCGGATGTTTTGGCATTCTACTTGATATAAAAATGATGAGTATTTAGACACTCATCAGGTTATAGGAGCTTGTTCATCGAATTTGTTTCAAAGTTTCTCGACGCATAGTTTATGCATAACCTAGCTTGAAATCTTCTTTCCGTTTTAAATCAATTTCAAAACTTTTTTTTCTTTTCTCTTATATCTCTCAAGTTATTGTGTTAATAAGTTATTATTTAGTTGACCTTAAGCGGTTGACATTATTACACTTATCAATCTCATTTTGCAAATTATTGACTAAGGAAGCAATTAAAGCACGTCCATTTGTTTGAGTAGGAATTAAAGTTAGCCATTTGTCGTAGACAGTAAGAGTGTTTGGAATAGGATTGAGAAAGGGTGTATATGCACTATGCAAAAATGCGATCAAAAGGATATGGGAGGAAGGAGCAATATATGAAATAAAACCTTTTATTACTTTGAATAACAATACATAATGTATATTACAAACTATTTATACTAAATGAAAAAGTGTGATGAACCATTGTGATGCTTCACCAACAGACATGCCTTTGCTTACATAACTGTCCAATAACTATAAAACTATAATAAGTGTCAAATAACTACTAACCATATTAAGCTGTCAAATGGGTGAATTGAATACATATGACCATTAGAAACACAAAAGATATATTAACATGTTCATAGGACTGCATATTTAACTAAGACATATATTAAGCTTTTAATTACAAAGACTAATAATAGAGAAGGATTATGATCTTGTTCTCCAACAATCTCCCTCCCAAGATTATAAGCCTTCAAACTTGATTGTCCTTTAAATGATGATTATGAAACCATCACAAGTCTTTCTTTGTTTCTTGAATCTTCATGTCCTTGACCTTGATGTTGATGGTCCTGAGTACATTCCTTGTAGGTTCTGACCTCTTATGAAGTGTGATAAGATTGGTTGTTCTTGAATGTCTCTGTATTCTAATTACGACACCAAAATCCAATGTCTTCTTTTCTTTTTAGAATCGCATGCCTTCAGATTAAGTGCACCAATTCCACCAATGTCCCATTGGTTAAGACAATCTATGTCTTTGTCTTCGCCTTCCATGCAATTCTTCAAGGATCTTCTTGTGTCCTTGCTGTGGTGCTCTTGTAGTTTTATAGTAAGAAGTAAAGATATTTAAATATCTCATGTAGCATTCTTTAATTTCTTCTCCATTTCCTCTTGACAACCCTATAATTTAAGCCAATAGTGTCAAATTCTTGCCAAAAGTTCACACTCAAATATCCTCTGATCCTTATTAGTTTGTATAAATCAAACAATTGAACATGTACTCATTTTATACTTGGAGGGATTGGTCAGTGGTTTTATCAAGGTAGTGAATGTAGAACCATCTTACAACCTTATTGAATGCATTTTACGAAGAAGTCCCGTTCTTGGCTTACAATATCATCCTGCTTGATCAAATTGAGAAAAGTTACATAGTCATTAAAAGTTTGAACCTTTGTAGAATAAAGGTTTCCTTTGATCTTGATCAAGTCTCCTTCTAGGCATTCCTCCTTCTTAGTCAGTGATCCAAAGTAATCTTCTAGGTACTTGTTCTGCAATGATCTCATTTTGTCTTCATCAAAGAACTCGGTTTCCTTGTTAATGAACATATAGGACAAAGTGCATCTGTTGCCATCATACTTAACCTCAAAACCTTGTTTCTCAAGCAAATCAAATGAAAGTATGTTTAGGGTAACCTCTAGTGCATAATGCACACCAGGGACTAAACAACCTTGGCCACCATATTCAATTAAAACTTCACCAATTCCATAGGTGAATACAAATTTTCTTTCGTTTTCTAATTCTTTGACTAGAAAATCTTCCATAATATTACAGAAAAAATCAAACTTATAGAATACATGCCTATTGTTGGATCGATATACTCTGACCAAACTAACTATGTAGCTTGTAAGGGCTTAGCAACCTCGGATAAATCCTAAGTTACTAACAATGAAACACTGAATTTACTCTATTAAGTATGCGGAAACTACTTCAATAAAGCTAAGAAGAATAATTTTAACTTCAACGATTTTATTAATACTTTGAACCTGCTTGATACACAGATTCACTAACAACCCTAACAACTCTAATATCAAACTTGATAAACTCTAATATTCTCTCTAAAGCCATATGCATTCGTACCTCTAATGCCAATCTAGGGGTCATTTTATAGACATAAGGAATACCCTAGTCGGTTTACAATTATAATTCTTGTACGACAAGTAATACTAATATAAACTAAGAATATTCTAGAATAACAAAGCTTTCCATAAACGATATAGCAGTTCTTTAGCTTTCCAGTACTTTGATGTTGAGCAGTACTTTGACTTTCTTCTTTAGCAGTACTTTGACTTTCTTCAGGACTTTGTCTTTTTATATCCCAACAATCCTCCTCTAACTTGAATTCTACTTGCTTGATTTCAAGTTCCTTTGTATCTGTAACATCTTTTTTTCTTCAAGGAAAGATTGTGTCTTTATCTTCAGATTTATTTTATACTCTTTGTGCTTGTATTATCATCATCAAAGTAGTCTTTATAAATAATCCTTTTCAGCAACTATCATCAATCTTCATCTTTTCAGCTACGCAGCAACATATGGCAATTGTACATCAGAACATAAAGTTTCAGTCTATTCTCATCACTTCCAGGTGTGTAAACTCCTGTGAGAGGTGAATCATTGAAAATTTAATGGATTTTATGTCTCTTTACCAAAGCCATTAACTCTGGAGTAGCCAATGTTTAGGTGTGTAAAACCATGGTACATTGATAACCATATGATTTTTAGCAAATCATCAGCTATCAACGGTTTGTTTTGTCTTTACCAAAAGTCGTACCCTTTTGGACTAGTTAGTTCTTGCAACCATGGTGAACTAATTACCATATAAATGGTTTTTCCACAGCCTTTACCACAAGCCATTTTTCTTGTGGGCTAGCCAACTCTTCACTATTGCAGATATGGTGAGTTGATTACCATACAACTTATTGGCAAGTTGTCAACAATCAACGGATTTGAGATATCTTTACCAGAGCCGTTTGCTCATGGATTAGCCAGTCCTTTTGTTAGACATGGTGAATTGATAACCTTTTGTTATGTTAGTGCGAAGCACTTTTACCAATTAAAACCATCTCGAAAACCATTGGTTGTAATTAACTTTTATTTCAAAATATTTTGCTCTAAACAAAAGTTTGCTTTAAAAAATCGTTTACTGGTTTTGTGCTGCAAGGAGTACTTTGGTTAAAGTACTGTTTGTCCAGCAGTACTTTGAATAAAGTACTAATTTTTAAAAAATTATACAATTATAAATCATACCAGTATTTATGCATCATCATCAGCCATAGTTGTCCATTTGATGAATAGTTCAATGACCATGAGAGTCATTTCATTCTCCTCTTCGACCTCCATACCATGGTCCAACATTCTTCTCATAAGATCTGCTGTAAGCGGATATCTTCTTTCTGCTAACATATGGATCATGGTTCCATCTTCTAACTCCAAAACATGCACTCCAGATTCTTCAAAGAATCTCCAGCTAGTAATCTCCCAAACTTCTTGATTTTGCCAGATTTCACCAGTGCTTATCTCTTCTGTCTCCCAGATGGTTGTGAGATCTCCCAGCAAGACTAAGCCAATTCCATTTGATGGAATATGCTCAAAATATTCTTGCACCAGTTGATAAAGGTAAAACAGATCCTCTCTATCTATCATGTGTAGTATGTCCCATAACAGATTAAATGTTCTAAAGCTTTCATCCTCTCTATGGAACATTAGATAGTCTCCATCTTTTGATTCTACAACTTCAAAAGCAGACATCTTAGACTTCTTTGCTGCAACATCTTTGGACTTAGGATGCTCAAAATCTACAACTCTAAGATAATTCCTCAAATCATCAACTGTATCTGATCTCAATTCTACCTTCTTTGATGGTTGTTCATCTTCAGTTGTTCTTTTTCTCTTTAAGCTTCTTTTTCTAGCATCCTCCTTCAACTTATCATCATCTTTAAAAGAAATAATACTATCAACTTGCTTTTGATAAGCTTCTCAAACAACATCATATAAATCTTTCATCTCTAAATATTTCAAAACTGTATATCGTATATCCTTGACCTTTCAGATAAGCCATCATGGCATTTCTTTCCTTAGCAATACTAGGTGGTCTTTGTGGTATAACTTCTGGCTTTTCTAGTATATCAGCTTCAACATCCAATTCTGCTTGTAGCTTCCTAGCAGCTTCTTCATTCTTAGCCACTTCAATCGCTCTTAATTATGCCAAGGTAAGCTTCTTCTTCTTCTTCTTGGTTTTAACCAATTTTCCTTTTCCTTTATCCTTTGGATCTAAAGCAGGTTGAGAAGCTTGAGGTTGTTCTTCAGCAACTCCTAGAATACTAACACCCCTTTGTCTTGATAGGTTTTGCAATATTTGAGCAACAGTCTCATCATCACTTGCAGTGTGCTCTATTTTGGGTGTATCAACTTCCTCTTCTTGTAGGACTGTTGAAGGACTAGCTTCTTCTTCAAAATTTAGAGTCCTTGGTGTAATAAGCTCTTGTCTATATGTTCCTTGAAGAGCAGAACCTTGATCATCAGTACTTTGAACACCAGTACTTTGCACGCCAGTACTTTGAGGCTCAGTACCTTGAGGCTCAGTTTCTTTAGTTTCTTTAGCTTCTTTTAGAGAATCATCAAAAGTGTCAGCACCTTCATAAGCTTGAGCATCTTCATTCAAGTTTTCTTTCTCTAATATCCTCCCCAATTGGAATGAAGACTGCTTTGGGATTTTCTTGCCCTTTGAAGTCTTTTTAAATTTCCTTCCTTTCTTCTTCTGTGACTTCACCCACAACCTGTGATGTTGAACTAAACGCCATACAAATTTCTTCAATCTTCTAAATTTGGTGTTCAACTTCATAAGTTGTGCAGCTTGAGCTTCAGTAGCTTTCTTCAATCTCACCAATTCACTGGTCAAAACATAGTTATCCAGAACCAATCCCTCAGGAGGTATATCTCCCTCATCTCCTCCAGATGTTTGAGACCCATATGTGGAAGTGTAATCATTGGGAGAGGATGGTGGGTTTACCTCTGGTTCTGAATCTTCATGAGCAGTATCGTGTAGAGATGCAGTAGGTTGAGCTTCAGTACCTTCCTATGAAGTAGTACCTTGTGGAGAAGCAGTATGTTCTCTTGATTCTGAAAGCTCATGTTCTTCACTTACAGCATCTTCATCTCTAACAGCTTGTTCAATTTCCATCATGTGAGTAGTCAAAGGTGTATTCCTCCCAGAGAATTTGTCACTCTTCCTAGCCATGAAAGTGAACACCTTTGGTGGTTGTACAACAACAAGTAACAAGCTCGAAGGTTTGGGTACATCCTGAAGTTGTTTGTTCAAGAAAACTTGAACAAATCTTGGGTACATTAACCATGGTTAATCATTGGAGATATGAGAGAGCATACCATCCAGAGTTAATCTTGAAAAGTTAAAGAGGCGATTGGTAGCTAATCCCACAAAAGCAGATGCTATATTTGATCCAAATTGCTCCCATGAGGTACTCTTGTGACTTAAACAATGAAGTAAAACATGAACTAGATACTTCCATTGTGGGCTGAATAAAGGTTTCTTAAAGGTTGTTTCAGTGAGAGATCCTTCATACCCAATATCCCTTAATGTATCCCAAAGTACTTGCTTATCAAAATGAATAGCCCCTTCAACATCATCAAACAATAAATCTTCTCGAATCGATGCTTCACTAACTCTAACGATCTTCCCAGCAACCTTAGCCTGAATGTTTGGTGCATCATCTTCCATATGAGATCTAGGAGTTGCCCAAAATTGTTAAATCCAGGGCTCAATGATGTCGGGTTCAACCAAAAGAGCATAATTGATTGCTGGTCCAGTGAGAAAATCAATTATGTCATGAAAAAGAGCATTGGACGGTGTTTTGTCCAAGTTAGCCACCATATTATGCTTACTAACTGTGTTTCGATTCACCATAGAAAGTTGTTATAAGAGAAGATGGTTAGATGAATAGTTTATGTGAATAAGAGAAGAGAGATATGGAAAAGATTGATAAGTATAAAGATGAGAGGGAAAATTGGAGGGTAGTTATTTATAGGTAAGATTTAAAAAATCATAGCCCAATTAATACGATTCATTATTTGAATTTTACCCCATCTTTTGACCGTTGGAACAGTACGTTGACAAGACTAGCAGTGCTTTCCACGTGTGCAATACTTTTCAAAGCAGTACTTTCACAGCAGTACTTTCAGATAAACAATAAGCAGTACTTTTCCATCCTCTTCTTTACAATAGCAAAAACATCAAAAAGGCATTGTATTGCCTCCCCTCAAACAATGCATAGGACTATTTAACTAACTAATAAGTCCTCCCCTTAATTGTAGCTTAATAGTTAATCATACCAATACTCACCACCACATGATTAAATCTTGAAACATCAAATCCTTTTGTGAGTAGATTAGCTACATTGTCATCTGTGTGGACCTTGACAACATTAATGAGCCTATGCTCATAACAATCTCGAATAAAGTGATGCCTAATCTGAATATGCTTGGTCTTGGAGTGATAAATTGGATTCTTCACAATGCAAATTGTACTCTCATTGTCAATGTTGATAGGAGTATTCTTAAAGTTGAATCCATAATCCAAAAGTTGATTCTGCATCCATAATACTTGTCCACAACAGCTTGTAGCAGCAACATATTACGCCAGTGGATGATGTTCTGCAATGGTTTGTTTCTTACATTGCCATGAAACTAATATTCTACCAAGATATTGGCATCCTCCAGTGGTTGATCTTCTATCATAATTATCACCTGCATAGTCACTATCTGAAAAAGCTTCCAAGTGAAAAGGTGAATCCTTTGGATACCACAACCCTAGCTTAGGTTATTGTTTCAAATAACTAAAAATCCTCTTGACTGCATTCATATGAGAGACCTTGGGTGAGACTTGATATCTTGCCCATAAACAGATAGCAAACATGATATTAGGTCTAGATGCAGTTAAGTACATAAGACAGCCAATCATTGATCTATAAAGCTTGACTTCTACAGGTTGACCATATTCATCCTTGGCCAATGAGTTGATAGCTTTAATGGGTGTGGTGACAGGCTTCATGGCATCGTAGTTAAACTTCTTAAGAATGTCAGTGACATACTTGTCTTGACTAATGAAAATTCCAACCTCTGATTGTTTAACTTGAAGCCCCAAAAAAAAGTTAATTCACCCATAGAACTCATTTGAAATTCTTGTTGCATGAGCTTCTCAAATTCTTTCACCATAGAGCTTTTGTAGCTCCAAAAATAATATTATCTACACAGACTTGAACAAGCATGATATCCTTCTTGTCTATCTTGATAAACAAAGTCTTATCAATTGCTCCTCTTCTGTAACCATGTTGCAATAAGAAAGTGGAGAGTCTTTCATACCAAGCTCTAGGTGCTTGATGAAGGCCATACAGAGCCTTAACAACTTTGTAGACTTTGTTTGGATGTGCAGGATCCTCAGTTGTTTGACATAAACCTCCTCTATAATCTTGCCATAAAGAAAGGCACTTTTGACATCCATTTGGTAAACAGGAAAGCCCATATATGATGCAAAGAATATTCTAATGGCTTCAATCCTTGCTACATGAGCAAACACTTCATCCTAGTCCACTCCTTCTTCTTGTCTATAGCCTTGTGCAACTAATCTTGCTTTGTTCTTGATGACATTCCCTCTTTCATCTCTCTTAACTCTGAAAACCCATCTTGTAGCACTGACTTTCTTTCCATCTGGTAGATCACATAGTACCCAAACTTCTTGAAGTTTGAATTGAAGAAGTTCTTCTTACATGGCTTCACCCCAACTCTATTTAGTTAATGCTTGAGCTACATTCTTGGGTTCTTCTTGAGATATAAAACAAGTGAATAAACACGTATGTTGATCCTTATGATTCATCATGTTTTGTTTATACACAAAGCTAAGTAAAGCGTTATGTGATTTAGAGAAACCTTTAGCCTTGGTTCTTGTGAGCACTCCAGAAGTAGAAGGTCCAATGATTTGACCAGCAGAATGATCTTTATGAATTCTTAATGTAGGAGTCTATGGAACTTCAAGATCATCATCCAAATTTGTGAAATCATCCCCTTCATTGGAATTTGAGAAAATACCTTCATCTTCAAATTCATCATCAGTATCTTCTAACCAGGGCATGTTGAATCATTTAAATCATCGGAAGTCACTGTCAATTGGTAGCGGCCGATACTTTGATCCAAAAGTCGCGTGATCCAAAAGTACTTGTGAGGGTATACGTAGACTTACCCTTTTTCTTTGCTTTTTCATAAGCTCTTCTTTGTTCATCCTCATAAGATTGTGCTATTGTTGTTTCTTGAAAAAGCATCCTATTAAGTTCATCTT
>OU343224.1:328548513-328656103 GCA_910596185.1 Chrysanthemum makinoi
GACCTTATGGCATCGAAGATTGGGTCACGTAAATATGCGACTTCTTCAATTGCTATCATCTAAAGAACTAGTAAGAGATCTACCCAAATTAAAATACGAACATCATTTTTGTGATGCTTGTAACATAGAAAGCAAGTCCACGCTAGTCACAAAGCTAAAAATATGGTCCTAATACCAAGTATCTAGAACTACTTCATATGGATCTATTTAGTCCATCCGCTATTCAAAGTTATGAGGTAACTTCCATACTTTTTGGTTAGTGGATGATTACTAGGTACACATGGACTAAATTTTTAAAGAATAAAACTAAAACATTCAATAATTTTGAAATATTAAGTAAGAAAATTCAAAGAGAACTAGGAAGTCCTATAGTGTCGGCTAGAACGGATCATGGTAGGAATTTGATAATGAAGTGCAACTTGGTGCTTTTGTGATGTTAATGGTATTACTCACACCTCTACCCCAGACTCCACAATCAAATGGGATAGTTGAAAGAAAAATAAGCCTACAAGAAATGAAGTCGCACTCTGATTAATGAGCAATCATTCCTTAAAATTTTGGTGCAATGTCATTTCGACACATCAACCTACATACTTAACCGTGTCCTAATTATACCATTCTTAGGTAAAACTCCATAATGAAGCTACTTCGAGGCAAAAAGCCTAATGCTAGAACACTTAGAGTCTTTGGTAGTAAATGTTTCTACTTAACACTAAAGATTACCTAACTAAATTTGATCCTAAATCAACCGAAGGTGTCTCCTAAGGTTACTCTACTAATAGTAAAGCTTATGTTATACTTAATAAAGAAACAATGAAGGTTGAAGAATCCTTAAACGTATGATTTGATGAAAGTCCACCTAAACCTACCCAACCTCTTGTCGATGACGAGATAATCGAAATTGAAGCCATAGAAATCAAGGAAAATATAAATAAAGAAGATGAACCATTAAACAATGAAATCATCAATATTAAAGAGTCTAAAGATCATCCCATACAGAAGGTTATAGAAAGTTAAATGAAAGAACCTTAAGATCTCAAGTCCAAAACCAAAGTAGTTTATTTTGTTTTGTCTCAACCATAGAACCTATAAATATGCAAGCCTACAAAAAGATGAAAGGTAATGCTATGCAAGAAGAGTTAAATCAATTTATTTCTAACGATGTTTGGACACTTGTCTCCCCACCTAATAACCAAACCATAATCGGAATTAAATGGGTATATAAAAACAAGTTAGATGCAAATGGTGTAGTGTTTAGAAAAAAGCTAGACTTATTGCCCAAGGGTATAATCAACAAGAAAGTATAGACTTTGATGAGACCTATGCTACCGTGGCATGATTGGTAGTCTTTTCTATCTTACGGCTAGTCGGCCGGATATCATGTTTAGTGTTTGTCTATGTGCTAAGTTTCAAGAAGACCCTAAAACTTCACATCTAGAATCAAAAGAATATTTAGATACATTGGGTGGTAATGACTCAGTTTGGATTATGGTATCCTAAGGGAACGTAGAAACTATTGTATACGATTCTAACCATGCAGGTGATTATGTTGACCTAAAAGTACAAGTGGCGTATGTACTTTATGGGATGTCGTTAACATCTTGGTTCTAAAAGCAAACGACATTGGCCATATCAACAACCGTTAATATGTCTCCGCCGCAAAGCATGCCAACAAGAACTATGGATGAAACAGTGTAGTTGACTACTTACATTCATCTAAGTGACATAGCCATTTTATGTGACAACAAAGGTGCTATTGACTTAAGCAAGAATTCGGTGTTGCATTCTCGCACCAAGCATATAGAGATCCATCATCACTTCTAAGAGACAAGATTCAAAAGGGGAACATTTATATTGAGAAGGTATCATCGAAGACAATATATAATGACGCCCTCACCAAACCCTTGAAGCGGGAACAATTCAACTTGCTTCGTCTTGGTTTTAGTCTTATGGAACAATCGTCGTAATATGTTTCTCAATTCTACAAGGTATGTAAACGTTAGCCTTACCTTCTTTTCTGAGTCTAGGATCTCTATTTCACACACAACTCACAAACAATATGGGGATTTTCAAAACTAAAGATAAACTTTCTTTTATGTAATAAAATTTTCGGTGCTTTCTAAAGGATACTTCTCCCGTATCACTTTCCTAAAAACATTCTCAACGCCTAGGAAAAACCTTTTCATTATTAATACAAAGTAAAAACCCGTTTTCATTACATCTCATGTCTTTTGAATGCTAAAGGGAACACATAAATAATATGTGTTTTCGAGTACATTCATTTAAGCAAAAATTAATTAAGGAGCACTCGGTTATCTCACATAATAATATGCTTTTTCACTTCTTCGTTTATTTTTCTCTTTTTTAGGAATCGAGATAACCGCAACTTCAAATGGTTTGCATATAGGCACACATTAGGCACCATTGTTTCTAAAAAGAAATTTTTGAGCTGCCTAAGTTCACAAGTACCGGATCCCACCTACACGGACGGATCCCTAAAGGATCGATCCGGGGAACCGTGGGACGGTTGCAATTTTTCTTCTATTTTTCTTACTTTGGCTAAAAACTTTCATATTTTCATCATTTTAGCTCTTTAACTAATGAGTATGTTACTTAATGCTTGTGTTCTCATGATCACATGCCTTAAATTCATATCTAATCATTAGATTTTAGTCCACATTTTAGTTTTAGCATTCACTCCAATGCATTATTTTCTCTATAAATAAGATTCCAAAATGCTTGCATATCCATCACTCTTAACCTCACAAACAATCATCATCATGTCATCCAAAAGATCTTCAAACATTGATGAACCACCTAGTGAAAACAATCCTCTTCAAGAAATCCAAAACTTTATCCTACCACCTTCTGTAGTGCCACCACCCAAATCTAGAAGAACCGCACAGATTAGCATCCGGCCTTGTTATTTAGCTAAACCATTATCAAAAAGTCCATCACCAACTACTCATTCACCACCAAATAATTCCATTATAGCACCTCCATCATCTCCAAAGAGCTCATCACCACCCCCTCACCTACCCTCTCCACCTAAAATCACCCTATCGAACTCCTTAAGACTCGAAAATAATCCCACTACCCGTGTTCTAGTCCATCACCCTCCATTTCAACCATCCAAAATTACCCAACTAGCTTCCAACTTGAACCCAAAAGAACTAGTCTTTTTAACACCACCAACATCTCCAAACACACTTTATAAAGATCTTGCAACTTCACCACCTCTAGCTCCCATTATCTTACAAGAACATCTAGGTTCTTATCCTCCACCACTCACCAACATCATGGACTTTGATCCATATTTTCCAACATTTCCACCACATATTCCGCCTTCCACAAATCAAACTTACCCTGAAACCATCCACCTACACTACCCCCTCATTTTACATTGTGAACATTGTCAATCCACTAGGGAACTTGCAATGGAAATAAGGGACGAGATGCGAGTCATTCTCAATCACATCCTTTATCGCATCAACATCATCACTCACCAAAACTTCCATTATTAGTCATTTGCAAGCATGAAATGAATAATATTATTATATTTTTTTCTCTCTTTTGAGTCATTTTTAAGAACAAACCTTGTTTTTAGTTTTATATTTTGTAAGTGGCCTATATACCACTACACTTTGATATTTTATTACAAGGCTTTGTTTACGTACCTTGGCTCTCCATATTGTTTCTCGTCGCATACAAGATTATATTACATGTTACTACTAACATTTTCTTTGTAGGTATTATATTTTTCTCACTTGACGCCGATTCTAGGGGAGCTACCGCCAAGGAGTTAGTGCTTCGTGGATTATATTTTTTCACACTTTATTTTCTTAGGTTTGTTTTTTGTTTCAAAAAAAGGGGATAGAAGTAAACTTACATATGGTTTCAAAAACATACATCTAATCTTAAGTTTTACTCATCATAACATTATGTTTTGTCATCAATAAAAAGGGAGAGATTGTTAATACAAATAAACTGTAAAAGCGTTTATTCATATTTAGCGATCTCTTTGTGGTTCATTGATAACAAATATAAAGTTATCATAATTAAAATTATAAGGATACATGTTATTTTTGTAAAGCATTTGCATATAGTCATTTAACATAAATTGTTTTAATAATTCATTTGTTGTAATAGTTTATTAGGATGGGTAATATCGAAGACCCATGACCAATACCCATGGAGCTTAATCCATAACTCATGATCCATTGTATGTCATCATGAATGAATTCATGTTGGGTATTATCCATGACCCATGACCCATTGACTAGATACATTGTATCTCTTTGATTCATTGTGTCACACCCCCAATTTACCTGTTTTGCAGCGGAATGGAATTCCTGGGGGATTGACTGTCATAGCACCACATCACAGTTATATTGAACGACCTAAAGTGTCGTTTTAAAAACACATCGTTGGATATTTCATAAAACATTCAGAGTACAACATGGTCCCAAAAGGTTTACAAAGTTTGCGGAAATACAAATATGTTACAAATCCAAACGATGTTTTGAAATAAAGTGCCATAAGGTACATAATGTAAGTCCACGCGACTCAAAATGTAGGTCCCTAAACCATGTCATGATGATAATGCCTCACATCGAAAATACATTGCTAAAAACGGTCAACAATAATGTTGGTGAGAAATCATAGGTTTATGTAAATGTTTTATACGACTACACAAGTATCTAACATGCATGACTATCCAAGTACGTAAAAATAATGTTACAATTGCCTCAAGCCCATGACCCCGAAACTAGACTGTTCAATCATGTATGCCCCAGAGTGTTTGCCGACAACTCCGTAATGTTATCAAATGAAATGCATCCGTTTCCTGGTGGGATTCACCAACCCGATGGAGGCCACCCTCGATAGATCTATCCACTCATCCTCGCCTCAAAGATTAACGGTTCATGTTCAAGTAATGGGGACTTTCAAATTGGCAAATGCAGTAACTTAAGCAATGTAAATGAATTTAACATACTTGGTATCGCATAAAAAAATGTAGTGCAATGTATTCTCCCCCGTGGGTTTGAAAATAATCGAAAGCATGTAAAACGGGCTATGAAAACTCACTTGGATAAACTGGAATAATGGCAAAAGTGAGTTCACCGAGGTTTAATGATGCGCCAACCGACCTATTATCAATGATATGATATGTCATGAGTTGCAATGTAATGTTATGCATGCATTCCGTATGTTATTTATACCATTTAAGAGTTTTGAAATTATTACACATCGTCGAAAAAATACTCTTTTGACGCCTCACCCTTCAAAAATGACTTTACATGTTTTACGTCAAAATGTCATCCTACAATGGTTTTATAATGATTTTTAGAGAAATTACCACTTTTCGTCGCAAAACAATGTCGTCGGAATTTTCATGAAATTAACAAAAATGGCTTCGAAAAGTAGTCGAAAACAGTAACGCCGATCGTTAGAGAACGAACTCCACTGTTTTGGAAAGTTTGTATCGATATCTAGAAGTTTCAGTTCAGGAGTTTTCGTCCAAAAGGTCTCGAACATAAAAATAATAAGGGTTAAAGATAGTGGTTTTGGCTAATTGTGTGCGAAAAATGAGTTTCGCCAAGTTTATGAAAAGTGCATATCTTTGTCGCTTCATATCCTACGATAATACGTCCTTAGCTTCGGATCAAAGTATACTAATATATTTTTGATAAGTCGAAATAATTTGTGAAGCTTAAGGCTCGCTTTTGACTCGATAAGATAAAAACATGTTTGAAATTTCTAAAATATAATTTTCGTCGTCAAACTTGTAAAATCCATAACTTTCTCGTTATAACTCGCTTTATTCCGCTCAAGCGGTCACGGATTCGTTTTAAAGTATATTTTCTAAATATCATGGCCAAAAAGTCGTGCCTACTGTCGGATTTTCCAGAAAAGCAAAACAAGGACAGAACACAAAATATAGTTATCGAAAATAGTTTTTCTCGGACAAAACCTATTCTAATCCCTTCAAATCAACTCCAAAACTAATCTAATCCTACCATACACCTTCTTAGGGTGTCATGGGTTCCTAATCACCATCAAGACCAAAGAATACCATGGGAATAATTATAGGATGACCACAAATATATACATAACTTCTAAAATCATGAAAAATGGTATAAATCACATAACATGCATACTATCTCCAAAAATGAAAAGATGAATATGAAAATGAAAAGGAAACATGAAAATGATAAAAGCAAGCTTACTAGTGAAAATGAAGAGGTGAAAGTAACAAGGATTAAACTTAAATACCCTTGGTTTTTATTTCAAAACCATATAAAGAGTATAACTAGATTGTTAATGACTTGAACTTGAAAATTTTGATCCCCTTGGCACCTTGATGAGTGGCCGGTTTTGAGAAGCCAAAAAGAAGAGAGAAACTTATTTTTACACTTTTGAGAAATGAGAATGAATGAGAAAATATGAGTTATGTAGACTTTTGTGTAAGTGAATTATTAGAAAACATAAACCTTAATATTATTGACCACCTCCCTTATGGCCGGTTTTAGGGAGGGTTGTCTTCCAAGATATTTTTTTAAAACTTTACTTGTATATCATTGAGTAGAAATTTGATAAAATGTACAAGTAGAAAATGTAAGTAATGTAAATGGTAGATTTTTGAGTAAAAGAGATGCTTAATAGATCAAAGTAAGATGTAATGAGATGATAAAAATTGTAAAATACATTCCTTGTGAAAATTGAGTGATAAAATAATTACCGTATAATTTTTAAGAAAAGCGACGTAATAATTAAACTTTAACGATTAATATACCAAATAAATTTGAAACACTAGGAAAACTAAAAATATAGTTTTTATAAACTAAATGTAAGTTTAAAAATACATCGGGATCATTTTTGAAGGAAATGGATTAAATATTCAAAATAATAACTCACGCGATAAAGATTATTAAATATAAAAAAAATTACGCGTTGAATGTGAAATGAAATGCCGTGAATGAATTAATGAGGTGCAAATGATGTCAATGAAATGTAGACTAATCTTAGTCCATATGAAATGTATGCGGATGTTATGATCATGAATTCGCCGCTAAACCTTCAAGGTTACGCGATTTGAAACAAGTAAACCAAGTTTACTATAAATGTTGAAATAATGAGACATGAATTGTGTCGAGAAATGACCTGAAAGTGCGGGTTGTCACATTCTACATCAAAAAGGAATTCACCCTGAATTCAATCGTTGTTAGGTCTAACGGTGTCTGGTGAAAAGATGAGGATATTTGGCCGCATCCGATCTTCCCGCTCCCAAGTAAACTCGGATCTCGTCGAGAATTCCAACGAACTTTCACAATAGGAATACGACTCGCTTCAACCGCTTGACCTCGCGGTCCATGATTTCTACAGGTTCCTCCACAAAGTTGAGTTTGTCGCCGTTGAACTTCGCCCAATGGAATAACGAAGCGATTCGTCCGAAAGACACTTCTTCAGTTTGAAACGTGAAACGGTTGTGCACATGACGAAGTTCGACGGAAGATCAAGACGATAAGCTACCGACCAACTCGCCAAAATCTTGAATGGTCCAATGTATCTCGGTTTAACTTCCCACGCTTCAAATCGCACACGCCCTTCCGCGATACTTTCAACATAACTTTGTCACCTACTTGAAATTCCAAATCCTTGCGCCTAACATCCGCATAACTTTTCTCACGACTCCTTGCGTTCTAAGTCTATCACGAATTTGAACAATCTTTTCCGTGGTTTCCGCACCATTTCGACCAGAAGTTGTGCGCCTCCTACTCGCCCAACAAAACGTGATCGGCACTTACGACCATAGAGTGCCTCAAATGGTGCCATCTTTATATTGGTGTGATAACTATTGTTGTACGAGAATTCTATCAATGGCAAATGGTTAGCCCAACCATTTCCAAAATCAATTACACATGCTCTCAAAGATATCTTCTAGCGCTTGAATGGTCCTTTCTTTGACGACCGGGTTTGTGGGTGATGATATGTGTGCTCATCTCTAATCTAGTTCCGAATGAATCTTGCAATGAATTCCAAAAGTTTGAAGTGAATCGACTATCTCTGCCGGAAATGATAGAAATTGGTGCTCCGTGCCTCGAGACTATTTCTTTGACATAAAGTCTAGTGAGTTGCTCCATGGAATAAGTCTCTCTAATTGGTATGAAATGGGCTGACTTGGTAAGGCGATCAATAATTACCCAAATAGCGCCGTAACCTCCGATGTCTTAGGAAGTTTCAGAACAAAGTCCATTGTAATGCGCCCATTTCCATTGAGGAATTTCCGTTGTTGGAGTAACCTGACGGCTTCGGTATTCGAATTTTACCTTAGAGCGTAAGGCATTTGCTAACGTACATGGCAATCTCCGCTTTCATGTTCGGCCACCAATAAAGCTTCTTAAGATCTTGATACATCTTATCCGATCCTCGATGAATAGAATACTTTGACTTATGCGACTCATGCATAATCAATTCTCGTATTCCGCCATACAATGGAACCCACATTCTATCCTTGAATCATAATACTCCATCTCTTCACAAAACCATTTGCGCGGCATACCATAAAGCTTTTCACTTGGTCGGTTCTCCTCTTTAAGTGCCTCAACTTGTGCTTCGTGGATTTTCGATTGTAAAGGAGAAATAATCGTCATTCCCAATGATCGAACTCTTAAAGGTTTAGGCCTCTCCTTCCTACTAAGAGCATCGCCACAACATGGCTTTTCCCCGGTGATACTTGATTTCACAATCATAGTCGCTGAGTAACTCCAACCAACGACGTTGCCTCATATTAAGCTCCTTTGGATCAAGAATATATTGCAAACTTTTGGTCCGTAAACATGTGCACTTTGTAAGTAGGGTAGTGTTCCAAATCTTGAGTGCAAAACTACGGCTCCTACCCTCGAGATTGAGAGTTGTAGTTTTCTCATGAACCTTAAGTTGTCGCGAAGCATACGCTATCACCTTCTCGTTTTGCATTAAAACAGCCCCAAGTCCTTTGCGAGCGCCCAATATACAACAAAGTTCTCAATGCCTTCGGTAGTGCCAAAATCCACGACCGCAAAGCTTTTGCTTCAACAACCTAAAAGCAACTTCTTGTTTCTTTCCCCACTGTACTTTTGTTTTTCTGTGTCAACTTGGTCAAAGGTCTCGCTATCTTCAAAAACCTTCATGAACCTTCGATAATATCCTGCTAGTCCTAGAAATTGTCGAATTTCCGTAGGATTTGTTGGAGTAGCCCAATCTTTTACGGCTTCAATCTTTGCGGGATCAACTTGTAGTCCATGACTATCAATGACGTGACCAAGAAATTGCACTTTGTGGTTCCAAAAATCACACTTTGAAAATTTGGCATACAACTTCTCATTCTTGAGTAGCCTTAAAATCATCCTTAAATGTTCTTCGTGCTCTTCTTTGCTCTTTGAGTAGATCAAGATGTCGCCGATGAACACTATAACAAACTTGTCCAAATACGGCTTACAAACTCTATTCATGAGATCCATGAATACCGCCAGTGCATTAGTCAATCCAAACGGCATCACTTGAAACTCGTAATGACCGTAACGTGTTCTAAAGCTGCTGAATATCCTCTTCCCGAACTCGGTTGATGATAACCCAATCAAGATCAATCTTGGAATAGATACTAGAACCTTGCAACTGATCGAACAAGTCATCAATTCTGGGAGTGGGTAACGATTCTTCACCGTTAACTTGTTCAACTCTCTATAATCTATGCACATTCGTAAGGATCCATCCTTCTTCTTCACAAACAAGACCGGTGCTTCCCAAGGAACCCGGCCTAATGAATCCTTTGTCTAGAAGCTCTTGCAATTGATTAGACAACTCTTGCATTTCGGATAGTGCTAGACGGTACGGTGTCGCAAGCAATCGGTGCAGCTCCCGGCACTAAGTCAATATGAAATTTACTTGACGTGCCGGTGGAAGTCCCGTAAATCCTCGAAATACTCAAAAATTCACGAACAATAGGAACATCTTCAAGTCGACTTTTCTCTACATGGGCTAAGAAAGCAAGACAACCTTTCTTAATGTACTTCTCCTTTTGATATCGATATGATACTAATTCTAGTTCCACTTCGTTCCCCACGAATAATCAAAGTTTCGCCGTTATAAGGAAGATGAACAACTTTCTCATCACAAATGATCTTCGCACGATGCTTAGATAACCAGTCCATGCCGATGACGACACGAAACTACCCAAATCTACGGCATGAGGTCTATGTTGAAGGGATGATTAAGAAAATTGAATGTGCAACCGCGGACAATGGTGTTGGTGTTAACTACGCTACCATTAGCTAACTCGACGTTGTATGATATGTCTAATGTAGTTGGTTTAATGTTGAGCAAAGGTGCAAATGCATTTGACACAAAACTTTTATCTAACCCGAATCAAATAAAATGAAGCATAACGATTATTGAGAAGAAACGCACTGTTATGACATTCGGTCCTCCCTATCTTCTCCGCCTCGAATGACGTAAACCCTTCCTCGTGCCAAACCTCCTTGATTCGGATTTGCTTGATTCTTTCCTTTCTTACAATCCCTCTTGTAGTGTCCAGCTTCCCCGCAACCAAAACATGTAACTTGTGGCCACTTGCAATCCCTAGTACGGTGACCAACTTTCTTACAATTCTCACACGGTTCAGGACATCGAACCGATTGTGATGACTAAAACACTTATTACACTTCGCAAAACCCCAATATCCTTCCTTTTGACCCAGCAAAGATAAACCTTAGCAACCCTTGCCTTTGGGTGGTTGTTGAGTAGCATTTCACCCTTGTGTTGTCCCACTTGCGCTTGTTGTTGTTGCTATTGTTGTTGTAGTTGCCTCGGTTATTGTTGAAACGGTTGTTGGGGTTGTTGTTTCGATTGGTGGTGGTGTACTTACCTCGCTTCACCACTTGTGCCATCAACTTCGAGTCACCAATAGCTTCCTCAATTGTTTGTGGATCAAATGATGTCACATCTCCTTGAATAACTTCGGGAAGTCCTCCAATAAAAGCCTCTAGCAACTTTTCATTATCCGATACCATCGACGGGCATAACACGGCTAATTCCAGAAATCTCCGAATGTATGTGTCAATATCATAACCAATAGTGACCAATTCATAGAATTCCGTCTCCAACTTTTTCACTTCCGCTCGAGGACAAAACTTCTTAGTCACCAAGCCCTTGAATTCCTCCCAAGTAAGCTTAAAAGCATTCTCCATTCCAATCGGTTGAGCGTATGAATTCCACCAAGACAACGCTCCATCGAGTAATGTGCTCGTAGCAAATTTAACCTTATGTCATCCGACAGTTACAAAGCAAAAACACCGATTCCAACTTCTCAAACCATCGAACCATGGCTGTGGCACCCTCAGTACCTCTAAACTTAGTGGGTTCACCACTCTTGAAATCCTTGTACAAACATTTCTTAACCCCGATCCTCCAGATATTAAAGAGTGCTAGCTAGCCTAGCTAAGCCAAAGAAGCAGCCACTGTTTCCTTTCGACTCTTAGAGCATTAGCAATGCTATCATTCACCAACTTTTGAATTTCTACTTGGGTCATTTCCGTAGCTTTTAGGCCATAACTCTTCAAAATCACAAGATGAAACAATCATGAGAACTCGTAAGTAGAAACAACCATCATACAAATATATCCACAACCACAACATGCATAAAGATAAATGGAATCACAACGGAACAATAGCGAAATATCACAAATATGATCACAACACACGTGGATAATATACATGAAAATTTCGCCTACATGGACCGATATCATAGATAATAATAACCATTCCTACATAGTAGAGTCAATACTTGATACATTTGTTTGTACAACAACCAAAATACAACAAGTTCTTTAAACTACGCCACACACCTTGTGACTAGGATAATAATGGTCAAAACTATACATGACAAAAGTCTACGTAAGGCACCTCATGGTTCACGCCCTATCCTGAAGATCGCGAACCCGAGTAGTCAAACTATCCACCAAACTCCTCAACTCCAATCGACCTGCAGAAGCAATACTCTCTCGCCCTCTAACCTATTCTCAATACTCGATAGACAAATCATAGAAACCCCGCCAACACTAGGCCCGACCTCCGCAATGGTCTCAATCCTATCTACCGGCTTCCTCCAACTGCCGTGACAACCTATCAACTGATCTGTTGAGCATCAATACGGGCTCCTAATACCCTAGGTCGTCGAAAGCGTACCGCAAACCTTAGAGCTCTCGCCTAACTCGAACCTAGCGTGGCCGGGCTCGTAGATGGTGGTGTCGGGATATCAAACGAAAGCACGCTTTTGGGCGGCAAGTCTGTCGTAGGCAAAGGATCTCTAAGAAAATATGATGAAGATGGTGATGATGATGGTGATGGTGCTAGTAGTGGCTGGATCGGACTGGCTAACGGAGGAGTGGTGCGACCGCCTCCTCAAGGGTTCGGTCTCGTGTTAGTCAATAAAGTGGAAAGGCGGAGTAGATCCGATGGAAGATACGATCTCAAGGGAGTGTGATGAAACATCATCCATGATGGGGTTAGATGGAACATCATCCGAGCTAGAGTCCGATGATATGGTGATGGGATGTGAATCTGAAGACATGTCTGTGACAACCGATGTGAAATAAAAGTAAATAATCTCAATAAAAGTGTAAGTGAATCCGCATGAAAAGTGAATATGTACTATGATGAAATGATGAGATGCTATGATAATGTAGCTATAGTCTAGGGTCAATGATACAACCTAGTTCTCTATAATCGTAGCTGGTACCAACTGTCACACCCCAATTTACTGCTTTGCAGCGGAATGGAATTCCGGGGATGACTGTCATAGCACCACATCACAGTTATATTGAACGACCTAAAGTGTCGTTTTTAAAACACATCGTTGGATATTTCATAAAAACATTCAGAGTACAACATCGGTCCCAAAAGGTTTACAAAGTTTGCGGAAATACAAATATGTTACAAATCCAAACGATGTTTTGAAATAAAGTGCCATAATGTACATAATGTAAGTCGACGACGCGACTCAAAATGTAGGTCCCTAAACCATGTCATGATGATAATGCCTCAGTTACTGAAAAATACATTGCTAAAACGGTCAACAATAATGTTGGTGAGAAATCCTAGGTTTATGTAAATGTTTTATACGACTACACAAGTATCAATCATGCATGACTATCCAGTCACGTAAAAATAATGTTACAATTGCCTTAAGCCCATGACCCCAAAACTAGACTGTTCAATCATGTATGCCCTCGCAGAGTGTTTGCCAACAACCCATGTTATCAAATGAAATGCATCCGTTTACCTGGTTGGGATTCACCAACCCGGATGGAGGCGTCACACTCGATAGATCTATCCACTCATCCTCGCTTCAAAGATTAACGGTTCATGTTCAAGTAATTGGGACTTTCAAATTGGCAAATGCGGTAACTTAAGCAATGTAAATGAATTTAACATACTTGGTATCGTACAAAAAAAAATGTAGTGCAATGTATTCTCCCCCGTGGTTTGAAAATAATCGAAAGCATGTAAAACGGGGCTATGAAAACTCACTTGGTAAACCGGAATAATGGCAAAAGTGAGTACACCGAGGTTTAATGTGATGCTCAACCGACCTATTATCAATGATATGATATGTCATGAGTTGCAATGTAATGTTATGCATGCATTCCGTATGTTATTTATACCATTTACGAGTTTTGAAATTATTACATCGTCGAAAATACTCTTTTGACGTCTTGACCCTTCAAAAATGACTTTACATGTTTTACGTCAAAATGTCATCCTACAATGGTTTTATAATGATTTTTAGAGAAATTACCACTTTTCGTCGCAAAACAATGTCGTCGGAATTTTTATGAAATTTACAAAAATGGCTTCGAAAAGTAGTCAAAACAGTGTACGCCGATCGTTAGAGAACGAACTCGACTGTTTTGGAAAGTTTGTATCCATATCTAGAAGTTTCAGTTCAGGAGTTTTCGTCCAAAAGGTCTCGAACATAAAGATATTAAGGGTTAAAGATAGTGATTTTGGCTAATGTTGTGCAGAAAAATGAGTTTCGGCCAAGTTTATGAAAAAGTGCATATCTTTGTCGTTTCATATCCGTTTTCTACGTATAATACGTCCTTAGCTTCGGATCAAAGTATACTAATATATTTTTGACAAGTCGAAATAATTTGTGAAGCTTAAGGCTCGTTTTGACTCGATAAGATAAAACATGTTGCTGAAATTTCTGAAAAATATAATTTTCGCCAAACTTGTAAAATCCATAACTTTCTCGTTATAACTCCGTTTTATTCCGTTCAAGCGCCACGGATTCGTTTTAAAGTATATTTTCTAAATATTATGGCCAAAAAGTCGCCTACCACGGATTTTCCAGAAAAGCAAAACAAGGACAGAACACAAAATATACTTATCGAAAATAGTTTTTCTCCGACAAAACCTATTCTAATCCCTTCAAATCAACTCCAAAACTAATCTAATCCTACCATACACCTTCTTAGGGTGTCATGGGTTCCTAACCACCATCAAGACCAACCAATACCATGGGAATAATTATAGGATGACCACAAATATATATATAACTCTAAAATCATGAAAAATGGTATAAATCACATAACATGCATACTATCTCCAAAAATGAAAAGATGAATATGAAAATGAAAAGGAAACATGAAAATGATAAAAACAAGCTTACAAGTGATAGTGATGAGGTGAAAGTAACAAGGATTAAACTTAAATACCCTTGGTTTTTATTTCAAAACCATATAAAGAGTATAACTAGATTGTTAATGACTTGAACTTGCAAAAATTTTGATCCCTTGGCACCTTGATGAGTGGCCGGTTGTGATGAAGCCAAAAAGAAGAGAGAAACTTATTTTTACACTTTTGAGAAATGAGAATGAATGAGAAAATATGAGTTATGTAGACTTTTGTGTAAGTGAATTATTAGAAAACATAAACCTTACCACATTTATTGACCACCCTCCCTTATGGCCGGTTTTAGGGGAGGGTTGTCTCTCCAAGATATTTTTTTTTTTTTTTTTTAAAACTTTACTTGTATATCATTGAGTAGAAATTTGATAAAATGTACAAGTAAATGTAGAAAATGTAAGTAATGTAAATGGTAGATTTTTGAGTAAAAGAGATGCTTAATAGATCAAAGTAAGATGTAATGAGATGATAAAAATTGTAAAATACATTCCTTGTGAAAATTGAGTGATAAAATAATTACCGTATAATTTTTAAGAAAAGCGACGTAATAATTAAACTTTAACGATTAATATACCAAATAAATTTGAAACACTAGGAAAACTAAAAATATAGTTTTTATAAACTAAATGTAAGTTTAAAAATACATCGGGATCATTTTGAAAGAAATGGATTAAATATTCATAATAACTCACGCTGATAAAGATTATTAAATATAAAAAATTGAATGTGAAATGAAATGTCGTGAATGAATTAATGAGGTGCAAATGATGTCAATGAAATGTAGACTAATCATAGTCCATATGAAATGTACGTGATGTTATGATCATGAATTACCGCTAAACCTTCAAGGTTACGCGATTTGAAACAAGTAAACCAAGTTTACTATAAATGTTGAAATAATGAGACATGAATTGTGTCGAGAAATGACCTGAAAGTACGGGTTGTCACACATTGTATCTTGTTGGCTCATACCCATGACCCATGACCCGGTTTGCAACCCAAAACCCGGACTGGTATAACCCAGTTTGCCGGATCCCTTGGATTGCACTAGCCGGATCCCTCTGGGGAAGGATCCGTGGGAACTCGCTACGAGAGATTTTGCTTATAAATAGTGAGTCATTTTTCATTGTTACTCACCATCTTCTTACAAACTCTCTCATATATTTTTTTTTCTAATCTCAGATCTCTTGATCTATCTAGTAGTTCTTCTTTCTTTTGTTGTGATTCTCCTATAGGTCCTTCTAAAAGGCGAGATCACAAGATACTACAAGTCATCCAAGCAAGGGGTCCTTGATTGATTTGTTCCTCTACAAGATTCCTGTAGCAAGATCTTGTATTTCATATTTCACATAGTTGTTGTGTTATAGTTGTGTTGGTTTGTTCACGTGTTAAGGACTCGAATTTAGCTTTGTACCGAAAATGTAAGCTTTAATGCCAGAGGTCTCATCGTTGGGAGCTTGTTGACATAGTGCTTGAACTCTAGTAGAGACTCGGGAGTAGAGTAGGGCAAGGAAGGTGTCCCTAATGAACCACTATAAATTACTTGTGTCACTACTTTCTATCCTTTACTTTACTTGCTTTCATTACTTACATTACTTATTTATACTTTTTATCCATCCATACGATTCACATAAGATCGAATCTAACGCTTTTAAAACTAAACTTAAATCGGCAAAACTATTCAACCTTCTATCACAATTTGCATCAAGAGCAAGGCCAAAAGTTTTAAAGTAAATTTTATTTTAAAAACTTTTCGATCACAATGAGTTTTGAAAATTATAAAAAAGGGCAATCTATGCAACGACCTCCACTACTTGAAACTAATGGTTTTATTTATTGGAAAAATAGATTTAAAACTTATGAAGTCAAAAGATATTGATCTTTGGTACATCATTGTTGAAGGTGACTTTCAAGCCACTACAAAAGATGATAAAATCGGAAACGAAATAAACATCCTCGTGAACGTCTCACCGACGATCAAAAGAAAAAGCTTTCCAAAAATAGTGAAGCAAAAATGGTTTTATATAATGCTTTACCTAAAAAGGAATTTGTTTCTATGCTTAAAACCTCTAAAGAAATTTGGAATTCTTTAGTTGTAACTCACCAAGGAAATCAAAAAGTTAAAAATAACAAAATAGATTTATTTGTTCAACAATATGAACAATTTTCAATATCGGAAGAGGATAGTATAGATAATTCTTTTGCTAACTTTAATACTATCATTACTTCATTACAAGCACTTGATGTGTCTTTTTCTAGTCGTAATCATGTCAGGAAATATCTAAGGGCGCTTCCATCTAAGTGGAGATCAAAGGTGACAAACTATCAAGAATCCAAAGACTTGAAAATTATAAAAAGCGGACTGCCATGAACCGAATTAAAGCAAAAAAAACACGAGCCTTTGCACTAATCCACCTATCTAATACCAAAATTTTAAATCCGTGTGACATCTAAAAGAAAGAAGTCAAATGAATCTCGAAAATATATTAGCGACCACCATCTCTTTAGACTAAAAACCTTGCTATTGTGCGTTTCATATCGATACAAAGAACTCCAAATGGCGGCCACACACGCCTCAAGTTTCGATGATACCAAACCAACAGAGGATAAAAGATCTGATAAGAATGAACCATTATGAACAAGAATCATAATGTGATCAGTTGTTTCAACGGCATTCTTGCAATATGGGCGTAACGTGGAATGTAAATCTATTCCAATATGAACAAGAAAAGACCTTACCGGGATCCAACCACATTTTAATCTCCTTATAAATACATTTACTTCCTTGGCACGAACTTACACCAAGATGTTTCTTCAACATAAAGTGATCGGCCGAAGAATACTCTCTGATATGTTTAACTGAGAACACTTCATCAGATGCAAGAAATCACATACCCCAAAACCGGGCTAAATCTCTTAGAACACTACTTAACTCCTCTAATTCACTCACTGATCTCCCTCTAGGAACACCCACTCACTCCCATTTCCACCTCCACCTATCACCACTTTCCATTGAGCGTGATTCCTAACTGAGGCATCTTCATCCCGCTCAAAGCTAAAGAGCCTTGCAAATCTTTCCCACAGTTTGAAATCTTTCCAACAATTGAAGTTACCATTTATCCTTCCAAAACCGAACACCTTCGCCATTTCCTAACTTCCTACCAAACGAAGAGGAAAACATCACCCCAGATATTCTGTCTCTCCACTCAAACAGTATTCCCTCAAGTACCCATGATTCTTACTCTAACCCCTCACTCGTTTCATAAACCCCTAACTCACCACAAGCTTGTTATCACTCAAACCCACAATGCTTCTCCTTTTCCTCGAAACCGCTACCACCATTTGCTTAACAAACCCAAGTTGGAAGCCTTAAAACTCCAAACACTTAGCCCCCCGATTCAAATTTAGACAAAACTTTATCCCATTTATCCAAGCCATTTTACGAGTATCATGTCCTCCACCCCCAAAGGAAATTTTTCCTCACCATCTCGAGAGTATTAATCACACAAGTCAGTGCATGGAACAATGAAAAATAGTATAATGAGAGGCTAGCAAGAAACAATTGGACCAGCGTTAGGTGTCCCCTAAAAAAATCGATTTAGCTTTCCATTCTGAGAGTCTATCTTCAAACTTTTCCACAACTGCCCCCAACTAAACTATATAGTTTATAGTGTTTCGATGGGTGACGATGGTTGTTGCCTAACAATGCGGTCTTCATAATGATTAACGGAATACAACACCCATGAGCCAGGTGTAAGAAGTCAAAATATTGATCGATGATTGACAGATTAACAATAGATAAAGTAGATTCCAGGTCACATGACCATACTTCACGGTTTGTTATGGCTTTATACATACACAAAATTGGATAAAACCATTTTCACATATGTGTGAGGGAATAGGGTTTTAGGGGATTACACATTAGTAGAAAAGGCATAGGAATTCCAGGCCAGGTTCATTTTATTTCTAAAAGATGGCCGGACACATTCATTCAATTTAAATAATTAAAAAAAAATCGCCTATCAACAACTAAACTATAAGATCATCAAATGATTCAATAGTCAGGTGTAAAACTAAGGAACCGAATATTAAGTATTAAAAATTTTATCTGTTAAGTCACTTTAAATTCAAATTAAGTAAAAGAAAAAAAATTGAATGAGGAAGCACGTATATGTTAGCCCTTGTTAATTGTATTAAGTCAAGTATCATTTTAGTATAATTATTTGTTAAGTACTTATGTTTTAGACATATCTATGTATTATGTATTGGGTCGAATTTTAAGCCTGCACATGGGTCATATGCAGCCCATGTAATGGCAGTTATAGATAGCAGTTATATTGACAGTTATTTCCCAAGAGACACAATGTTTGGGAGGGAAAATAATTGTCATTGGTGTCGATTAGAAACATATATAAATGTTTTCTGTATCAGAAAACATAACAACTTTTATCAATTCTTAATGCATTATCTGTTCATAGTATTCTACATTTTGTACCCATTACTATTCCATTACACTTACACCATTTACAAAGTTATTTCCAGAATTATGAAACACTTATTGAAACCAAAATCTTTTGGCCATAAGCCTGTACACAATTGGAATCAGAGCCACGGTTCTCATCCATGGGATAGGCCAAGTTCTGGTTTCATATCTGGAAGATATCTCCTAAGAGAAACCCCAAAGAGGGTGAACCTCAGAGAATGCCAAAGAAAGAAAACCATAATTTCACCAAAGGGCAAATATCATGGCACAAACAGTAATGGAAAATGAAGCTTTTAACTCTGCAAAAGAAACTGATGATCTGTTGAAATTGTAGAAGAAATTCATGAAGATGAAAAGGGACAAGAAGGCAAAGTGCCACATTTTCAAAGAAAAGGGACATGCTTTTTGGGCATGTAAGGATAGAAAGAGGCTTGTAGCCATGGAACTGCAACAAGAAAAGGAAATGGCAGACAAGGTTATTGCAGAGGAGGCCAAGTATACAGAAAAGGTCTATTTGACTGCAGACTATGTGGTGAAAGGCACAAATTTGCAAAACTGGAACAACATCTGGTATGCTAGTAACTCCTACAAGTTTTATATGTGTCCCACTAGAGCCTTATTTAATGAAATAGAATACAAGTTTAAAATGATAGGCAAAGAAGAACACGAAAGAAAATTTATTTTTTCATATGGGGTGGGAGATGTTACTATTAGGACTGATGTTGGGGAAGTGGTGATTAGATCAGTGCAATATACTCCTGAGATGTCTTTTAATATGATTAGTCTAGACTTACTTAAGACTCAAGGGTATAGGACAAAGATCAGTGATGATATATGTAGTATATATTACATGTATCATGATGAAAACACAAACCAGTCACCATTATTAGAAAAGGGAAAGGAACAGGTTGCTATTAAAGATATAGTGAATGAACACAACCAGTTTTTGGAGGATCAGTTTAAGCAAATGGATCCTACAGATGAATGCTCTTTGATTAGGGGCTTAGAAGACTTAGATTGGAACAAAGATGATACACAGGACTACATTGATGAAGAGCACATTAGTTACAATGGGACTCTATATGCACTTAAGGTTAATTCCTTCTCTAGGTATCTATCTTTCATGAATCTATTGGCAAAAGATGATCTGTTGTATAGAAACTGGGAAATCTTCAGTAAGAGGTTCATTGATTTGGTCAAGTGGTTTTATTTGGTGCATCTGAACTATGATGCATTGGATAGAATACCACTAGTTGTTAAGGATGTTGAATTGAACTTGCTATGTTTGCACAAGGCTGTTGAGAATATGGGTGGATACTTCACAGTCACCATAGGTGACAAGTGGGGTGTGATTGCACAGTTGCAGGGCTTGAACACAGAAGATGCTAATACAGTTAGAGCTTGTTACAGAAATTTTATTGATCTCTTAGTCATATATCATGAAACTGCACACAGTCCTTGGGGTGAAATGCAAAAAGAAGTAGGTGAAACCAGTAAAAGAAGGATGGCCAAGGACCTACCATGCTAGAGGGAAGATGCAGTGAAGGATGGTACATTTGGAGATTGAGCAAACAAGTTTGGTGTCAAGTTGGACAAAGAAAATGAAGATGGAAGTGAAAGCAACCAAGATAGTAATGACTTTGAAGTCATTGCCTGATGAAAAGCAAGGAAAGAATCAACAACAGAAGAACTTGAACTTAAACAATTAAGGGGGAGAATGTTAGCCCTTGTTAAGTGTATTAAGTCAAGTATCATTTTAGTATAATTATTTGTTAAGTACTTATGTTTAAGACATATCTATGTATTATGTATTGGGTCGAATTTTAAGCCTGCACATGGGTCATATGCAGCCCATGTAATGGCAGTTATAGATAGCAGTTATATTGACAGTTATTTCCCAAGAGACACAATGTTTGGGAGGGAAAATAACTGTCATTGGTGTCGATTAGAAACATATATAATGTTTTCTGTATCAGAAAACATAACAACTTTTATCAATTCTTAATGCATTATCTGTTCATAGTATTCTACATTTTGTACCCATTACTATTCCATTACACTTACACCATTTACAAAGTTATTTCCAGAATTATGAAACACTTATTGAAACCAAAATCTTTTGGCCATAAGCCTGTACACAGTATAGACATAAAGTCATTTCAGGTTTAATTTATGTGGAAGAATCAATTTGCTTCGTGTAAATATCACTTCCCATAATTTTACGGAGTATAAATCACCAATAAATGAAACAAAATTGATTCTCTTTGTTGTGGGCCTTGTGCCTCTAGCTCTTTTCATAATTTGAATTGTACATAGCCATTCGTTAAATGCTACTCGCTCCGTCCAATATTAAGTGTCCACTTTCAAAGTGCACAAAGTTTTAGAAAATTGCACTAACTACACTTTTCACCAATCAAATATTATTTTTACCCACTAAAGTCTCATCTTATTGGTTGAAATAGATTCTGGACACTTAATATAGAACATCTCAAGATTCCATTGTGAACACTTAATATGGGACAACATTAACTAAACTGAAACTTTTCTTTTAAGTTGAAAACTCCTTTACATTAATTGCATGTGAATTACAGTATAACTTAATGAACTCAATGTTTCCTTTTTTAAGCATGTAAACCAATTAATACCCAACTTCAATAGAGATTCTAGTCGCTAAATGATATAGGCCGATACATATCACCAAATAAATATTCATATCTAGGGTTTTCCTATGTATCTGTAATATATAAATATATAACCAATAAACATTATATCTATCAGGGTTTTCGTCATTCAACAAAAACATTAAAACAACACTAAAAGTTCCGATCCTACGATATGGAGGTTTACCCTCAGCTCCTAGCACTACTACAAAAAAGGGCATAGAGCCCGGTTGAAAAGGGTCAAAGTGCCCGGTTTTGCATGAGGGCACAAAGGGGGAGGGACTCTATTCGAAAGGCAAATAGAGCCCGGTTTTAAAAACGGGCTCTATTACTTGTTATAGAGCCCGGTTTTAAAAACGGGCTCTATTACTTGTTATAGAGCCCGGTTTTATATCAAAGAACATGGCTCTATGTGAACAAAAATAATTAAAAAAAAAATCCTTCCGGACATGAAATCAAATTCCTTTTTGGCAAAATCAACATTGTAAACAATGATACATGTAAATGCATAAGATGTTCGAATTATTATGAATATTAATGTAGTTACAATCAACTTGCCACGAGCTAAATTTTTTGCCTCGTAGAGCAGTATCAACCACTTTAAGATGGCAATGGTCATCAAAGGCCAGCAGTCTAAGCAAACAACTGCTCCACAGCAGCAATATTGGGCATCATCATAATCCGAAATATCCTGGAAAACACATTCGTAAACAATCGTTAAATGAACAAAGGTATTAATACTACGTGTGGATAGGAAACATAAATATACAATATATGAAACAAAAAGGGAAGATGGAGTTTTACTAATGTATATCTTTGTGAATAATCTGTCAACGTCTTGTAGGGGCTCTGTGCGTATTAAGAAACTCACTAGATTATGCACCATTTTGCTCAAATAGTCCATGTGTGGCCTCGACATTTTCATTTTAGAGGGGATGTGTTGTAATTATGGAAACACTTCAATATAATCTGATTAATCAACTTGCTTGCCAAACTTAGAATTGACAAAGTCCCTGTGCAACTCACGCATATCTAGGTAGCACCCATGCCCTTCCTGCGACCAAATAAGCCACATGTAAAATGAGCCCAACTGATATTTTAAAAAGAGAAGATTCAAAGTAAAAGCTTTCGGATGAAAATGATTACAAGAACTCGTGCTTAAGATATTAAGCTAAAGTACATCTTCTACGCAACAGTGGATATAAAGTCGCCGAGCATGTGATATAATGAATGTGTTATATTTTAATCGTAAATAAAATAAAATATGTAAGTATGGGACTAGAAATTCTATGAGAGAAACAGAAAGAGCGACTAACCTCTCAATTAAACTTAATTTACGGTAATTCCCTTTGGAGTTCTTGCTCGTATTCATCAGTAATGTTATCAATAACTTGGGCTGTTGGATGACACCTATAATACTCCGAATCTGCATAAGAGATCAATTCTGTATCCCATAAATTATAAATTAGTTTGCGGTAACAAGTGCTTAATAGAAAATTTCAAATATTAACCTCTTTCAATAGGTGATAAAACATAGCAGTTAGTGAGATATATTTAAAAGGTTAATTGAACAACAATATCAGTTATAGCAGTTTGGTACCTCCTAATTTGATTAGTTTGTTGCTGGCTTAGCAGAGTGATGAAGGTGGCTTGTGACGGCAATGTGTGCGGCAGTGGTGGTGGTGTGTGTGACGTTGGTTAAGTGGTGATGTTAAGCCGCACAAAAAGTTGGAGGGTTTGGGGTTGTGAAAGTGAAGAGGGGGAAAAAAGATTTGGGTATTGTGAAAATTGGGGAGGGAAATAACCCGCCCAAAAGTCTTGAATATTTTCGTTTCATTTTGAAGAACAATGTTATGGTCTTACAAAGCATAATTTGATAAAGCCCGGTTTTGTAAAAGAAATGAGGGCTCTAATGATCTTTTAGATAAAGCCCGGTTTTTAAGGGGAAAACATGGCTCTTTACAAGGAATAGAGCCCGGTTTTGAGGTAGAAAAAGCGGCTTTAAAGTTTTCTAACATAGACCCCGGTTTTATAAGAGAAGACATGGCTCTATACCCTTTTGAATCCCTTTAGAGCCCGTTTTTCACTAAAACCGGGCTCTATTAAGGGGGCTCTATTTCACAATTTGTAGTAGTGTAGGCAAGGTCTCAAGTTCGAGTCTTGTCTAGGGTGATAGGGGTTTTCTCCCGCGTGCGTAAAGGGAATGGTGACATTGCCATCTGAGCCGGACCCAAATTGGTTGTGTGGACTCGCTACGCCTTCTGGGCTAGGAGCCATGTAGCCACAATTGACGTTAAAAAAAAATAAATAAATAAAAAAAAAATAAGAGGAAAGTTAAAGACGAAATTCAAGGTGAAATTGATATCAATAGAAAGGGAAGGCAGTCAAGTCATTTTTCAAAAAATCTTCATAAATCATTAATGTAATATGTACCGTAGTATATAAGAAATATTAATTTATATTTTATATGATGCATATAGAAACGATCACAAATGTATTATCTTATATTTTTAATGAATCATTATTACTTTAGCACCTTATTCCCATACCAGGATCCGCCAAAAATATTTATATACTGTGCATAGATTTGTGAAGGTTTTCAAGCTATCTTCTCTCAAACTTTCATGGGAATGGAAAGCATTTTGGGGATATCTAAACAATAAGACTATCTTAGTCACAGGTGCCACTGGATTTCTAGGCAAAAGTAAGTATATTTCTCGCTCAATCTCCTCCGAAATGGAGATTGATATATGTTCATATATATCCTGCAGTTTTCGTTGAAAAGATACTAAGGGTACAACCAAATATAAAAAAAATCTATCTTCTTATAAGAGCTTCAAATCAAAACGCAGCCTTGCATCGCATGCATTCCGAGGTACGTGTAAAATATATTTGTGAGTATACATGACATTAGTTGCAACACTATTTTTAGTTTATGACGTACTTGTGTTGTGTACGTGATGAATATGTTTATAAAACTCTCCTTATCCCAAATTGACACATACATTGTTCTATTATAAACTCAACTAGTTATGCCATTAACTTATATCACTTATACGTAGATCATTGGCAAGGATCTATTTCAGGTCATAAAAGAAAACCATCACTACAACAAATTGGTCATTTGTACACATTTTTTTCTTCACACTTAATTAACCGTGAACTTTATTTTTAAGATATTCACACTTATAAGTGTGTAAAAATTATTTTCACTAATAAGTGTGATAAACATGAAGTGACATAAAAAACTTCACACTTTTAATTGTGAAAACAAATGCTCACGCTTATAAATGTGAGCTAAAACAACTATATCGTCTTCACACTCTTTAATGTGAAAAATTATGAAAAACCTCACACTTTTAAGTGTGAAGTAACTATTTTTTTTTTTATCACATTTAAAGATGTGAAAAGATGCAAATTTACTATTACATAAAAAAACCTCACACTTATACAAAGCGTGAACTTTCTTTGTATATAAAAAAGCCCAATAAATTAAAAAATAAATATCAACTTTAACATCAAAGCAAAATATACCGTCAATTTCTATACAAACACATAGTAAACAAGACAGACTCTAAAAGGTGTAAATAACACACAGTAAACAAATTCATTCCATCAAGTTCGTTAGGGTTTCGATTATCATGGCGGATCCACATCAGTAACCAATTCATTCCATCAAGTCGTTAGGGTTTCAGTAATTCATTAGGCGATTTGACGGTTAGCTTATTTGAAGGATTCGACGGTTAGCTTATTTGACGATTAGCTGATTTTATGCGATTTAAAGGTTAGATAATTCATCGCTAACTTAATTTTATTACTTATTTTGACTAAAATGTTTTGATTATGTGTTTCAAGTTAATTTCTGAATTCATGAGGTGTGTTATTTGTATTGTTGTTCATGATGTGTGTTTGGCAGTAGGTTCGTAAATGAAAATTACGAGTTACTATTTGTTGATGGATATAACTAGGGGTTTTTGGCAGTAGGTTTGTAAGTGGTTAGGATTTTGAGTACGATTAATAGGGAGCTTTTGAAGCCTTCTGCTAGTGTGGCGCTTCATAGGCATAGTAATGCGCTTGTTGATGTGCTGTCGACGTAGGCTGATTCGAGTATCTCGCTTTTGAGTCGGTCTGTGAAGCCTGGTGTTACTTATAGTGTGAGTTTTCAGCTTTTTAAGTTTTTGATTTTTTTTTAATTGTATTTTGCTATTGTTATCAGTTTGGCTTGGAATATGTTAGGTTCAATGTATACGAGTAGTATTGTTACTTATTGGGTTAGTTTATGGATGTGGTTAATTAGGATAACGGGATTGTGGTTGTGACTGATTTACGGTTTAACTTGAATAAAGTTAGGTTGATTGGACGTGATTAGTTTTTGTTAGTTGTTGGTTAGTTTATGGAGATGATTGATTAGAATAACGAATTTGTGGCGTCCACTACTAGTAGTTTATTATGTGAGGATATTGAGTACTATTAATACAGAGCTCTTGAGTCGGTTTGAAAACCTGTTTTTGGTTATCATTTTTCTTCACTTATAAGTAGTATTTGCTTTAGTTTTAGTCTACCTTTTTTATTGTTTTTTGTATAACTTGAACTATGTTAGTTTAGGTGGATGCAAATACGAAATTAGTTAAGTTAGATATTGGGAAACCTGGTGTTACTTACAGTTGAGTAATGTATTTTGGTTAAGTGATTGTTAAATTTGACATACTTAATGCGTGTTGATTTTTGGTTAATTAGAGTTCTGTTTGTTTGTACTTAAATGACTTAATGCTCATCAGTTTATCTAATGGTGAAATAATCTGGTATCTAATGGTGAAATAATCTGAAGGTGATTGTTCTTTGTTTTTTTCCCTAATTAATGCTGACACAGATCCATCTGATGGTTGGTTTTGCTTCTTTCTTTCCCATTTTTTCCCCTAATTATTTGTTGATTGATTTAGCAAATGAGGGGGGACATTATTATTTCTACCCAAGAAGGATATTTTACTCTTTCTTTCTTAATGAGGGGGCATTGGCAGCTCTAGATTTGTCATCATTGAGTTTTGTTACACGCCTCTCATCTGTCATGTGTTGTAATGCAGAAATTTTTCCGGATGTGGTTTCAGTGGCAGCCTTCCGTATTCCATATCACTAATGACTTCTCTTAAATATTTGTAAGTGGAATTTTACTTTTTCTTTTCCTCGTATACTTATTGGATATGGATTGGTATTTATCATACTTATTATGATTATTGCATTTATTCCTTCCCTTAATTTCATCTGCATTTGCTAAAGATAGTCCATTTCAACAATTCCATGGTATGTTCTTGTAAAAACATCATTTTTATGCCCATTGTCAGTTTCTTTAATGTGATCAATTTTTTAAGAAAAAAATCTATTTTTTTGTGGGTAGTTGAACATTTTGTTGGTAATGTAGTTAGTTTATCTGGGTTTATACTTGACAATGTAGGTACAATATATCATATGTTTTCTTAGTTAATCAAAAATGCCCATAGGAGTAGGACATAACTATATTGCGGCGATGCTTTATGCGTTTATGTTTTCAAACCTGTTAAACTTTCAAACTATGATTAAGCGATCTTCTGAAAGGAACAAATTTAATAGCAGTAATTGCTTGTCATTACTGACTTAATGTACATGGTTTTTCGAACAATACATAAATGTTGTTCTATGTATCTTTTAGGTTTGAGATTAGAGGCCTGCGGTAAATAAGAGCGGGACACTAAATCAGAAAAGTGCTTGACTCCAACCAAATTAGGCAGGTGAAGGTCATTTCTAAGAATGCTGAGATACCATATGTGCTTGCTTGCTCGTCGGTTTTGTGTGATATTATATTCTCCAATATATTATACAGCCAAATAATAAGTAGTCTAATTATATGTGCTTATATATGTCTGATGATTATGCTCTCTGGATACTCTTGTCTCGTAATCCCTGTCACTTCTGTTTTCTTTATCGGTATAAAATCTTTATGTTAACGGCCGTAAAGTTGTGGTGTAGTTTGTGAGGGCACACAAACATTCAATTTTATAGGAACTTATGTCAGTTTTGGGTTAATATACTAAAGAACAATTATACTGGTTGACAGTATAGGTGAAAGAACATCATAACCTGGCCTTTAGTACGGCCATATTTTCAACAATATAAATGACTATTAACTTTCACTGATTGATGTTCTTATTATCGACAATGTGTCATATGGATTATTTGTTAAACCGGATCCCCATAGCTATTGTGATAATAGCTGTGAATTTGTGATGCTTGGTAGTTGATTCCATTCTACGTTTATGTCATTCCATTTTCAAATAATTTGCTTTTCTTAATATTATTTAAACATTATCCTCTATAATATAATGAAATGACTATCTAGTTAGTTCTTCTTACAAGGAAGTTGTCAAAAAGCTATTGTAGGGTAGAAACCAAAAAATAGCTGTTATTAATAGTGCATCCCTTGAAACTTTTCTATTACGATAGCGCATGCATTCTTCCGAATTTGAGTGCGATTATTTTGCTGTTACTTGTCGGTAGAACCTCATACCATTGAGGGTTTTTTGCGCTCATTGGGACTGGAGATGTATTTGATTTTGTTTAAGGTTGACGAGGTATGTGCTGCTTATAAACTTAATTTAATTCCTATTATTATTAACGCTATGCTTTTGAAACCTCATAAAACATATACTACACCGAAACACTTAGATGTGAAATCCAGTTACGTCCGTTTGGGTAGCTTAGCAATAAGTTTTGTATCTGCATACGCACTGCTATTCTTTTATTTGTGACCTGCTATTGTTAATTTTTTTCAAGCTGTACTTATTTCTTATCTTTGTAATGCGCCTTCATCACTATACATGCATAAAGTGAAAGATATCCTCATATGATTCAAATATAATTCTTGATAGCAGGTAACAAGCAACATTTAGCTGATGATGAGATAGAAATCGAAGTTGGCACCGTGAGTGCGCAGTTGGCCTATGTACGCTAAAAGTTACAAGCAACATTTAAAGTTTTATAAGATTATGCTTTCAAATATAATTTCTTTGACAGGTTTGTTTCACAGAACACTCTGAGTTTTGGATTATCAAGACTAGTACAAAATGTTGTTGCTTCAGACTTTCTAATTTGTTCCAGAAAAATTATTGTTCTTCGTTGTTGCTTTGAACTAGACGTGACAGTTGGATAGTTTAAGTGATTTTCTGGATTTTTCTTATTTATGTTTGAAAGTGAAAACTTGTATGCAGTATTGTATGCAGATTTCACATTATATTTTTATTTTTTGTTTCAGAATTGTATGCAGAATTTTTGTATTTCAGATTTTTTGTTTCTATTATTACAATATTTTAAATTTTTTATGTGTCATGTCGAGTTTTGTATGTCGTCACTAATATAATTAATGACGAAGCTATATTGACGACTAGCGGCAAGCCTAACTTTTGTCACTAAACAGCATTAGTGACGACTTATAGACAGTTAGTGACAAAAGCCTTGTCACTAAAGTCAATTTTTCTTCTAATAATTGTTTCAAGTCTTCACACTTAAAAGTGTGAAGAATTAAAAGCTCACACTTAAAAGTGCGAAGAATTGATTAAAATCATCACACTTACAAGTGTGAAGAATTAAAAGCTCACACTTAAAAGTGTGAAGAATTGTTTTAAAAATCATCACATTTGAAAGTGTGAAGAATTGTTTCAAAATTATCATACTTGAAAGTGTGAACTTTTTATAAATCTTCACACTTAGAAGTGTGAAATTATTTGCTACACCTATATGGTTCACACACAAGTTAAGTGTGAACTTTTTAACTCCACACACTTTAAAGTGTGAAAATATAGTTTAATAAGTGTGAAAAATTAACTATTTTGTTGTAGTGCATGGTGCAAATATGAACACATTCATATCTGAAAAGGTTACGCCAGTGGCATGGTGATATTGACTTGGAAAATTTTGGAGTGTTGAACTCTGATTTACTTAAAGAAATGTGGGAACAAGTGGATGTTATTGTTAACTCTGCTGCCTCTACAAAATTTGATGAAAGGTATCACTAACATCCACAAATATTTTTATGATGGTCAATTGGTATCTCATTAAAAAATCCTATGAATTAAAAAGTCTTCAAATATCAGCGTAATTCTACTAATTATTTTCATATATGTTGTGTGTGTTGGTAGATACGATATGGCATTCGCAACTAACACACTTGGAGCTAAGCATGTTTCTTCCTTCGTCAATCAATGCATCAACATAAAACTACTTCTTCATGTATCTACAGGTTTGTATATTATATCATACCAACAAAGTTATAATCATCGTCGTAGGTGTAGAAATGTTAGATATGGTTCTGATCTGAGGGGATAGAAAAAAACTGCAAGCTCCATCTTGAGTTAATTAAGGGGATCCAATGCAAGTTTTTGTTTGGGGAATATGATCTTAAGGAAATTCTTTTATAGTACGGTTATTTACGAAAACGTATTAGAAAAGCGTTATTGGTACGGTTAGTAAATAAGCCGTACCAAACACTACTACATAACAAGTCTTTACCGACAACAATTTCTGTCGAAAATCCGTCGATATAAGCGTTTGACATATTTGTGACGGAATTAGTCCGCGGGAGAAACCATGGTCCATAATTACTGTGTGTCAAAAGTCTATTGGAAACACCGACATAGAACATGCGTAAGAGATTTTTGGTAGATTTTATGTCGAAAGTCTATTGGTAAGCTTTCTATCGAAGAATTGTAAGTAAAAAAGAAATTCGTCAGTAAAACATAGTCGGTAAATGGTTAAAGTTCTATCTGGAAAATACAAATAATATTGCATATTCAAGTTCCTTTTATGTAATCATGTAGAATACTTGTGGTTACTATCATGGCTTATAAACATGCGCAACGCAAAAAATAAAAATAAAAGCCATGCATAAACCCTAATATCTAAATCTCGTAATCAGGGATATAACCTAAAACCTAAAACCTAAGCACGTATAAGGCTGATTATAGAGTTACTTACTTGTTCATGCAATACGTAAGCTCAAATTCTTGTCAGCAATCAACTGCTTGCAGAGAATCGCCTTCTTCTTCTTCTTCTTCTTCTTCTTCTTCTTCTTCTTCTTCTTCTTCTTGCTTGATGCTTTTTCAATCGATCCAAAGGATTATGGGGAGAATCGCCGCGGTTGCTGTGTCAATATCCACTGGTACTGCACAGTTAGAACCAAGTCTAGATCCTATGCAACATTGGAGAGTACAGATCTACCAAAAGGTCGAATGGAATTCGATTAGGGTTTGAGTAAAGCCTAATCGTTCGAAGGACTATAAGAGGGAGAGGGGAAGTCGAATTTAGGTTTAGAGAATAAGTTACGATTCTACATTAGAAAACCTTGTATTTATCCGATTTGTATGAGTCTATGACATATCTCGATTCTTGGTCGATTGATTAAACTTGTATCAGAAAGTTCTAGGAGTAATCACTAGTTTATCTTTCTGGCTAATCATTTCTAGGACCCTTGAGTCTCATTATACCATTATTCCATTATTCTCTTACTGTAAAAGAATCTCGATTCCTGGTCGATTGGTTAAACTCGTATCAGAACTTGATCCTTATTAAAGAATTGTTAACCCATACTTAACTGGTCCTCATGTAAAATAAGTACAAGTTTTCACTCATGATCTACAAACTTACTATGTTTTAAGTATCTTAAATTCTAGATCTTAAATGCTAACCTTCGTAGCATATGAGCTTACGAATCTCTAGATTTTCATGAAATAACCTAAAGTATTTCTCTTTCACAATAAATCTTCTATCAAATATCTCCATCATTTAATTGTGAGAAAAGCCCAAAATATATCCTCGTGGTTTATCCACTGTCTCGCTTTACATCCTCGTGGTTTTCTTGGCACATATACATCACTCTGTCACTAAATTTGGCCACCATACATCCCTCTGTTATTACAATCTTGTAACGATAACTAACGGTGCAAATAATTTCTCCATTATCTCCTAATGCAAGAGAAATTATTTGCATCGTTAGTCCTCATGACTGTTTTTACTAATGGATGAATGTATGGTGACCAACTTTATTGACAGAGGGATGTATGATTGCCAACTTATTTTTTTGAAATAAATTAAAAAGGGAATAGTAAGTCTCGAACTTGGGTCTGTTGCTCCAAAAACCAACGCTACAACTACTGGACTACGCGTCCAGTGGTGTAATTGCACCTAAATAAATTTTAGTTAACTATTTTTGTATGCTTTCGTCCGTTTTTATACGTTTTCACACGTTTTTATCCGTTTACGTCCGGGTTTTATGTTTTCAGCCATCTTAGTCTGTTTTTATCCGTCTTCGTCCGTTTTTATCCGTTTTTTCCGTTTTCTTAACTTTCTATTCATTTTCGTCCGTTTTTATACGTTTTTCGCTGTTTTCATACGCCTTTTTTTTAAACTTTTTTTTAACATTTTTTTACAGTTTTTTTTACGTATTCATACGTTTTTATCCGTTTTCATGTGTTTTTTTCCATTTTCGTCCGATTAATCCGTTTTCATCGGTTTTTATCCATTTTCGCTTGTTTTTAACCGCTTTTGTCCTTTTATTTATTTATTTGTTTATTTATTTATTTTTTTATTTTTTATTTTTTTATTTTTTACATTTTTAGACGTTTTCTTACCATTTAAAAATGTACGAAAACATTTAAATTGCACGAAAACGTTTAAAAACGTAAAAAAAAGAGAATGAAAACGGCTGAAAACGTATAAAAACGGATGAAAAGAGATAAAAATGTAAGGAAAAGAAAATGTATAAAAACAAATGAAAATGAATGAAAACGGATGCAAATAAACGAAAATGGAAAAGAATGGAAAAAACATACGAAAACGTATAAAGATGTAAAAAAGAATATAAAAACGTAAATAAATGTATAAAAACAAGTGAAAACGTGTAATAATGGATGAAAATGGATAGACTCGGAGGACAACGGAAACAAATGGATGAAAACGGATAAAATCGGACAAAAATGGATAAAACAGACGAAAACAGATAAAAACGTAAAAAAAGTTAAGAAAGAGTATGAAAACGGCCGAAAACTTATGAAAATGGATAAAAAGATAAGAAAACAGACGAAAATAGTTAAAAAAGAAAAAAAAAAGAACGGATGAAAAGGTAAGAAAACGGATGAAAATGGATAAAGCGGACGAAAACGGATTAAAACGTATAAAAACAGTTAAATAAAATTTATTATAGTGTCCTGTGGTGTATCTTTGATTTTTGAAACAACACACCCGAGTTCGAGACTTACTAGTCATTTTTAATTTATTTCAAAAAAAAGGTTGGCCACCATACATCCCTCTGTCAGTAAAGTTGGCCACCATACATCCTTTTGTCTGTAAAATTAGTCTTGAAGACTAACGATGAAAATAATTTCTCTTTTTTTGGGTAAAAGGTCAAAGACCCGGTAAATATATTACTCCAAGAAACGTTTAAATACAAAGGATATGGGTGAATCCCATATCTCAGGCCGTTACATAGGCAAAAAGCTTATATAACAAGAAACTTCATATTCTCTAAACAAGAAAATAAACCACTACTCAAAAGATAACATTAGACTCTTATGAAAACAAAGTTACTTCCTACCAAGACCTTGGAGCTTGATACCATACATGTCATAATAAGCATCCAAATTCCCTGGGAGATCGTAGACCTGATCCGTATAGTCATCATAATCATCTTCACGATCATGACCACCACCAAAAGGGTTCATTGACTCATCAAAAGTGTTCACAACCTCCTCTTCATCACTATCGGAATCAACAATCTCTCCCACCTTAGAGAATGGGTTAACCCTCTTAGTAGAAGAAGTAGACGGAAAATCTTTTTTATTACCTGGATAATCAACATTTTTAATAAGATTACCATCATCATCAACAAGAGTAGATTTCCCATCAATAAGAAGCTTTTCAAACTCCTCAATTTTCTCAACAATAGTGGTATGACCAACCTCCTTAGCTTCCATTGTACTTCCAGAATCCACTACATCAGAAGGAATGTCGCATTCATCAGTATCGTTCATATTAAGTGCAACAAAAGGATTAGATGTAGCAATCTTCGTCCCACTCGTACTAGCCACTTTAGTGGCTTTCTTCTTTGTATTATCCACCTTCTTGGGTTCAGGAGGAGGCACTTTAGGTTGATACCTAAACTTAGGACCCACACCAGGTTTAGTAAAACCTCCCTTACCTGGAAAACTTTGACCACCATTCCTACCCTTATTCTTGTTATTGACGGTTTGAAAACTATCATTAACACTCTGTTTAGGCTGAGTTGGAGGTGGAACAGATTTAGGGCAATCAATTAGCGTATGACCAAAAAGCTTACACGTATCACACCGAGGAGATTTCCATTCATATTCAACCCGAATCTTTTCAATAGTAGAGCATGTCCCATCAAGTAATGATATCTCAACAGTGATACTCTCCCTAAGAACCTGATCCACCTTAACTTCAATTAAGCACTTAGCAAAACTACTTCGACCCCAAGATTCCAAGCACATTTGACTAGTGTAAGAATCTAACATTTTTGGTGTACCAATCAATGTGGCTAGGAGGCTGAGACCATCATCAGAAAACATAGCAAGGGGCACATCATGGAGTTTAACCCATACCGGAATATTAATCAAATCCTCTTTAAGAAGGTTTGTGTTTAGGGTCCAATGTTTAAGAATGATAGGCACATTTCTAATCATCTACGGGTCGGTTTCAAGCACATCATCAACACCTTTCTTCGAATTAAACTTAAAGAAGAAGAAACTCTTAGCATTCATCATGACCTTTTGAACGCCATACTTAGCCTACTTATTACGTAAATAATAATCAACAACCGGGAAAGCAATACGTTTACCAAGAAAATAGTCATACAAAGTATTCTCAAATATGGTATTCACCTCTTCAACCACTTTCATCGGGACGGAAAGATCAACCCCATTGGTTTTATTGCTACACTCAAACCATCGAAAGTTAGACATTCGTTTAATAGGATCATTAGATGTAGCACCTGCATAGGAAACCGGCTTCCCACTAGCAGCCACTGCAGTAGTAAGTTGTTTCAAAACACTTGGAGTGTATTTAATAGAAGCAACCTGATGTGAGGCAGAGATGCAGAACCTCTCATTTTTCAATTGGATATCGTGCATTGATGCCTCAAAGTCCTTACAAGCATCTAAACCACCTTATCAATACCATTGTTTTCACCATTATCGACCAATGGTGCCTTGAGTGGATCAGTAGTCAAAACAGAAGCAACACTTGAATGACTAGGCTGTTGCAAACTACTAAGAGCATGTACACAAGAAATAGATGAAGTCTCCTTCGGTTCAACCACTTGTGAATTAGGCGTTGGCTTTGGAGCAGTAGAAGCAGCCATATTACGCATGGGCGTGTCATGGGCACTCGTGTCCACACGTGTTACCAAATTAACATCACCATCATCATCAATTGTCCAATCAACAATGATAGGTCCCTCATTAACGACAACAACACTAGTATCAACATCCATAGAAACCTTATTAACCACATCACCCAATAAAGTACCACGTGCATTCTTTTCAAAATAAATTACATTATCATTGGTGAAAGTGACATGAGTATCCTTGTTAGTTCCAACCAGTGTTTTGAAACCCGGGTCGACCCGGCCGGGTTAACCGGTCGGACCGGTTCCGGGCAAAAAAACGGGTAAAAAAAACCCGGGTTTCTAAAACCGGGTGAACCGGTTAGACCCGCCGTGTTTTGAGTAACCCGGGTCAACCCGGTTCTCGAAACCCGACCGGGTTTGTTTTTTTCAAATTTTTTTTAATAAAAACCGGGTAGACCTGGGTTAACCCGGCGGTCGAGCCGGTTGACCCGGATTGACCCGGCGGTCGAACCGGTTGACCTGGTTATTTTTTATTTTTAAATTTTAAATGGATAACCGGGTTGACCCGGAGGTCGAACCGGTTGAACCGGTCGACCCGGTGACTCTACCGGGTCGATTATAAACCCGGTTTTCAAAACATTGGTTCCAACCTTACCAGATGAAACAACATATTCAAAAGTGACAGCAATGGGACCCTGCCTATTATCATCAACATTATAAGTAGCATCTATAACACAAGATGCATTAACCACGTTCGTATCAGTAGCAATCCCACCAATCATCACATTATTCCCTCCCATAGATGAGCTTATAGCCTCGATATTAGCCCCACTCTCCAGACTCGCTCCATCCAATTCCACTCGATTTCCTCGTTTAGGTTTAAGAGGCATGCCGTCAGTTCCCGACTCACTAAGCATTGGAAAGTTGGAGTTCAAATCTAGGTTACCGGTTCCACTAGTTCGAGTATCCAAAGATTGGCCACCCACACTGTCATTTTTTTTCTTTTTCTTTTTCTTTTTATCTCCACCTCCTCCCGAATACAAAAAACCCGATTTCATATTCACGACGAGTAAAAACAGTAAGCAAACATGAAACGTCTAAATCATCAAAAATACGCAACAAAACACTAACGAAAATAAGGGTTTGTAAACAACAACACGTCCAAGTTTAAGAATATATCAATCAGCGCTTTACTCCAGTAATTGTGTGAATGATTAAAGAAATAAAGTATTAAACGCATGCAAAGGAAACAAGAGCTAGTGACAAACAAAGACCCTAAAAACGAATAAACAATTATCAAAGAACCGACCCACGATGACCTTAAAATAATAAATCAAATTGAGTGATTAGTGGAGAATGATTCAAGAATTCAGTAATCGTTAAAAATTGTAAGGGATGCATGTTAGGGTATTGCATGTTGCCAAAATAGCCAAACAAGAGCTCTTTTTTTTTTTAATAATTTCTCTTGCGTTAGGAGATAACGGAGAAATTATTTGCACAGTTAGTCCTCATTAACTGATTTTACTAACGGAGGGATGTATAGTGGCCAACAGAGGGATGAAGATGGGATAAAAAACACCACGAGGATGTAAAGCGATTCAGTGAACAAACCACAAAGATGTTGGACTTTTCTCTTTAATTGTATTGCGACTGGGTTATACTCCTTGATTCCATCAAGACTAGAGCTAAGTTCATCTTTAAAGTATTAAGATCTTCCATACATTCAAATTATCGTAGAAATATTTTGGTCATTTCATCAAAGATTTTTGTTTCTTTGAACATCCATCCAAGATGGATCACATCAAAGCTTATGATTCCTTCGAACTTGAATTAGACCAAATAAATTGTTCTTTACTTGCATATGCTTTGGGGATTACCCTAAAATTTATCGAAAACTTTTAAAATAATCAAGCTAGATACAAATTTCCAAAAAAGGTTTTAGAATATTAAAGTTAGAATGTCCTTTATATTTAAACGATGCGCATATAATGACTCTTAAAGACATCATCTAAAGGATATGTTCTAAAGAGCAAAAACAATTTTTACAACACATATTTTAAGTGTTTTATAAATTCTAAATCCTAAAGATAGTCAACTGATGCACTGGTTCTCTTCCGTGCTCCCACTGCTTCTCATTTCTTCTTGTACTCCATAGGATCTTCTACCTCGTCATGACCTCCTAGTGTCTTGTTTGTCTTGATTTAAATTTAATTATAATAAAAGCCTACTATTTTTTAAAATTAATTTACCAAAGGGAATAACAATGATACACATGGCTCCCTTAAATTCAAAATTCTTAAGAATATAAACAAGTATAACTACGTTAGAACCATGCAGTTTATAATTTGGTCAGTGGCTCACGCTTGTGTTCACATGCATGATTTAACAAAGCAGGAAAGTACTATAAATAAGACAAATGTGAAAATACTTAAGCTATGATTTGCTAGGATGTACTACACAAGTTCATGCACTGCATGTGCAGCTCATCTCATAAGTACATGCAAACCGAGTTTTACCCGCATCGTTGCATGTTAATGCAACTGTCATTCCTATCGAATGACGGTTCTTACCTAATTGCTTATTAATATCATTTTAGGAAACTTTTACTTTTAAAATTTATAAACCCTAGTTAAGGTTTCAAGACACAAAATATTTTTAAAAAGTTGTGTAACTTAGGTTACAAGAAACCCTAAGTCACACTTTTGATAAATTAAGAAAAAAAATATTATGGAAGGTTTAAATAAAATTGTATTTCCTAAAATCTCATGCTATGTTTTAAATATAAAACCCTAGTTTCCATGTTTGGAAGTCCCAACTTCCAAAAAGGGTAAAACTAAACTTACATCAGTTTATGAAAACCTAGTGCTTAGTCACCAAGACTTGTGTTAGTCGAATTTTATTATCCTTATCTAGCTGGGATCATAAATTTGACACACATAGGGTTATGGTAAACCCTAATAAGTTTTTCTTGTTCGATGAGTTATCTTGTTTACCATATGATTTAATTTGGTAACCTAAAGTTTTCAAAAGTATTTTTAGCATATTTGAGGAAAGTATACCCTTTACCAAAAATAACTAAAACGCTAGATTATAAATAGATACAAAAATGCTTGCATACAAGAAAAGAATCTACGTAAACCTAGTTTTCGTGATCTACAAGACAACACGAATTACGGGTTTTCACGTTTGATTATGGATATAGTTATATCCTAATAAAGTCGAATCCATTAGGTTTTGGAAAACACTAATGGACTGATTTATGGGACCAAACACATAAACCCTAATTTCAATCAAAAGAGTTATTAAACCCTAGTTCTCAACAAAAAGAAAAAAACCTTAAAACCTAATATACACAAATTGACCCAAGTAAACATAGCAAAAACTAAAGATCAACTTTTATGAAAAAAGAAGTAATTTAAAAAAAAAATCCTAGGTAAGTTATATATGATTAGGGTGACTCTGATACCACTGTAGGGTATTGATGGCCATATGAAAAAAAGAAGTAATTTTAAAAAAAATCCTAGGTAAGTTATATATGATTAGGGTGACTCTGATACCACTGTAGGGTATTGATGGCCATCCGCATGACCTATAAAACCAGAAGATGAACAGATAAGTGCCATGCAGATCAAACACCAATATCCAAATCTCCTAATCAGAGATGTAACCTAAAAATTAAACACATATAAGGGTGTTTATAGAGTTACTTTATTGAGCCTGCAATACGTAAGCTGCAACTCTAGTCTGAACTCTGCTACGTGCACATAATCGCCTCCTTTTTCTTGCCTGATGTTGGTTCGATCGATCCAAGGGTTTATGAGGAGAATCACCATATTTATTGCATGAAGTATCCATCAATACCGCACAGTCAAAACTAGCGCTAAATCATATGGAGAGTTGGAGAGTACGGGTCAACCATAAAGTCGAATGGGAAGTAGATTAGGGTTTGGGTAAACCCTAATCGATAGAAAGGTTAGGAGAGGGAGAGGGGGAGTCAAATTTTTGGCTCGAGAATAAGTTATCATTCTATTTAGGAAGCCTTGTTGTTGGTCAACCAATATAAGAATCAACATACTGTTAAAAGAGGTTTTAGATAAAAAAAAAAAAAGAACTATGTGTTTTCTAGAGATATTATTATGAAGCACACCCTCAACTAACGAGGAGATGTGGTATACTCTACGTAATGCTTAACCGGGTCTCGTGACTACACATTAGTCACAAGACGTTAACCTAACGAGTACAAACGTAACATAAACATACATCCTAGAATTTAACTATTACGTAGTGTTTGGTACATCATAATGAGAGTATGAATAGAAAAGATCATTATGACGGAATGAAAAATATTATATTTGTTTACAATTATAGAATACAATGACTCATTACATGAAATCACCCATTAGATAAAAAACTAGCATTTTCATTCATTAGGGGTCCATTGTTTTTTTCATTACATCTTAAAATAGAATCATAATTACCTAAAAGCCCTTTAATAAGTATCCACCAAACACAAAAATATATCATCAAAGGGTATTTTAGTATTTTTTTATTAATTACGTTCCATTTTATCATAACAACCAAACATAATTACAATTGTAATGCGTCATTCCATTACTTCATTTATTCAGTTACGACGTTCATTCCATTTCTTCGCTACTTTATTTCGTCATACAAAACAGACCCTTACATTTTTACATATATTAGATCCTAGATAATCTCGGATGTATGATCATCACTTCGCAAGCTAAGAATCTCCCCCTAAGGGTGATCGTTAAGGACTTATAGAGATTTTCACTTGTTTGGATGTTCTCTTAGATACTTGTGAGTTCTGATGTAGCTTTTCTAGCGTTTCTTGAATAATTGAAGTTCCAGCCTTTCTTTTATCAACTGATCATCTATTCAAATCTTTTTTAACTTGTCTAATCTTCATAACTTGACTTGATTTTCCTTGTTCACTAAGGTCTTCTAAATCTTCTAATCTGTCTGTTTAGCTCTTTAAATCCTGTAGACCTTTTCCTTAATCCTTGATTATTAGTTCTGAAGCTAACCTTATATAATTTTTACCTCAACTCATCTTGAGTAAATATGATCGTAAGATCTATTTTATACCCATAAGAAAATACTTCTGAAGCTAACACTTTTCCCTTGTAAGTAAAGAATCTTTCAATGTGAACAATCTCTCCGTACCAAACAATGGCATGTGGATACTTATTCAAGCTTTTCAACTGTTAGTTTCTCCACTAGGGTAGATTGTTTAATGTAGATTTACCATTCAACCTTTCTTGATTATCAACACCTTTCATTGTTCTTTAATGTTCCCCTCAATTAGCCCTAAATACCTTTCCGTCTTTCACATTTCTGCCCAATATCTATGAACCCTTCTTCCTGGTATCGTTCTTCCCTGAACTGGATGGTTGATCTATGAGTTTTGTTGATGTGGCCGGTATGTTATTTATGGTGTTGTTCCTAAGTGAAACTCTTAAACCATAGGACTCTCTTCTTCCCTAGTACCACTCTTAAGAACTCTTCTCCCCTTCATCATCCTGAACTGGATTATTGATGTTGTTGTTGCTTTAGTCATTTGATGTTGGTCATGATGTAGATTGAACTTTTTTTTGTTTTCGATGTAGTACCATGAGATGTTGTTGTCGTAGTTGATAAGGAGGTTACATGAGGTGAACCAATTAGCATACAATTTGAATATCAAATGTATGACATGCGTATAATGATAGCACTGGCAGAATTTCTAGATGATCCTCGTAAAAGATCTTATATCATTATAGCATAACGGTGATTCCCAGATCACATAGATCTCCAATTAACACTTTTTGGAATCAATAGAGAAACAACTTTAGAACCTACGTTCAGCGTTGGCGTGATGTTAACATTCGTAGGGTTTCCTTACGATCCTCGTGAAAGATCTTACAGATTACTATCACATAATTTCATCTTACTACATCATTTCCCGAAAAAGCTATTAAAGTTTGCAATTCACGAACACCTGGATCACATAGATTACCAGTTTACACTAGTTTAATTAATACATTATTAACCAATTGACATACTTTCAATGTTGTTTGATGTTGACATCGGTAGGATTTCCTGACGATCCTCGTTAAAGATTAACATTAGATCTCACTACATCAGTTATAGCAAAGCTATTCAAGCTTGCTTTCCACATACACCTGGATCATGCAGATTATGAGTTAACCCGTAAACTAAATGATGAATCAATTTAGTGACCTACTTTCAGTGTTGTTTAATAATGGCGATGGTAGGATTTTCATTCAATCATCGAGGAATACCAAATTTAGGTATCACTATGAATGTTTCGTCAATATCTCAATGATATGCATGATTAACCGGTACAAACTGTATTCTTTATTGATAAATACAAGTGTACAATATTGTATGTGTCTTAAGGAGATTTTATTGTGAATCCAATTGGCTCTAGACTCGATAAGTGCATTTTGATATTTAAGGAGCGGAGGCTGGAGGATACTGCTACCTCTTTCAGTACCAACATTCTCGGAGTGAGAAGTTGATAGACTACGTGTGTAATCTCTGTGAGAAGTGAAACAAGATCTTTTTTTTGAAGAACTTGAGTGGCTGGATAGTTTTTTTGCATTGCGTCACTGGGTCTATGATGTATGTCTTTAATATCAGAAATCATCTTTTCCTAGTGTAGGGAGGGTTTTCATTTCTTTTAACCCTTTCACAAAAAATTCTTTTTAATTCTTCAACCCTTTTAATTCTTCAACTTCTTCGATGCTAGCCAAGTCATAATTACCATCATCATATTATGATTGTTCCAATGATGGGTTATGACTTAGTAAGCTTTTTTCCCTTTCTCATCCACCATTTCCAAGACTTACAAACATCTAATCTTTTTAAGGAATGTCCCTGGGTAGGTCCCTCTAGCTCTGGCTGGACCATGAGATAGTACCTAACTGTATCTCCTTGCACTCATCATTTTCAATGTTTGAGTTGGTTTGGTATTGAGATTGCAACCATTAAAAGTTTTGAAAAAGCATCCAAAGTGTTTATGAATAACAAAATTGTTTTAACACTTTGAACGTTTTGATTTTTAAAGAAACTCCCCCTCAACATATGCGAAGGAAAAATGAAAAACTTTTCAATTTTGTATAGGTTCCGGTGTAAATTGCGAGCACCACTTCAAAAGATCAAATCCTTATAAAACGCTTATCAAACTCAATTATGCTTCCAAAAATAGATATGTACAAGAGTCTTTTGTTTTCTTGGACACTTAAAAATTTTAAGCACCTTCAGTTAAACGATGAGTAAATCATTTTAAGAATCATTTAAATGAGTTGAATTTATCGTGCACATTTTCTACTCCCCCTCAAATATGGCATAATTTTGAGAAACTTTAAACTTTTGAGTGTTTGAGTGAGTGTTGTTTTTGAAATATTCTTATGTATGAGTGACAATCTGATATGATTGTAAGTCATAATCTTGATCACAAATTTTGAAAGATTTTGAAAATCTTTTTGAATTTTTTTGAATAAATGATTCGTGTGAAGTGAGTGGTGAAAAACAAACACAATATCAATATATCAAATTAACCGTGAAACTCGACAAACCAACCTTTTAGGAAAAGGGTTAACGTGCCAAACCTCACGAATGTGATAAAAATGATACCGGGAAAGTGATTTCCCCGGGTCGTGTCCCAACGAGGTGTGAAATTGACGGTGTCGTTGAGTTTTGTGATTATGGACTTGAATTGGTTTAACGATTTTTTTGATTTGGATTACGTTTTCTACAAATTAAAGAACGGGAATGAAAATAAAGCACGTAAAACAATGTAAACTCTAAGTAAACTACTACTAACCCTAAGAAACAATAAAACGATGCTAAACTACATCCTAGGGTGCTAAAATGCAAAAATATGAAAACCCGGGCTAATCCCGAGCCTCATAAAGTGAAAAATATGCAATTTAAGTCCTACAAGTGCAAAAACAATTTTCCTACATTCTACATGACAAAAAATGATTTTAGAAAAAGTCGGTAATTTTTTTTTTGACTTTTATTTTATTTTCTACGAATTAAAAACTGTTTTAAACTAAATTAATTATTAAAAATACTAAACATTTTAAGAAAATTCTACAAAAGATACTGAAAATACTTTGAATATCAAGGAATCTAATAAAAATAAAAAACTACACTAGTGATTATTGAAGCAAGTTGTTAAGTAAGCAAATAGGTTAATAAGCTATAACTAAAGAAAACTGGTTATGTATAATTAAGGTGCAAGATTAATCACAAAAAAGGCCCAAGGGCTTATTGGTAGTGGAGGCGTGTTCTGAGGTGTGGACTGCTGGGCAGGAGGTCTTGGGTTCGAATCCCACCTTTATTTATTTGATTTTTTGGGCTTTTGGAAATTAACAGTGCAAAACATAAACAAAAAGGAGCCCAAGAACAGTTGGGTTTGTGGTGCAGTGTCTGTTCGTGGGTCTGCAAGTCCCGGGTTCAAACCCGACAAGTCCCTTTTGTTTACCCTTTTTTTTTTGGCAACTGAACAAGAGATAAATTAAGCTACTTTTCTTTTTTTTTAATAAAAGCTAATCTTATGAACTGGGAAATAAGTTGAAATTCAGCAGATAAGAAAAATGAGGAGCATAAGCAAAAAAAAATAAGCTAAAAGTCAGTATATTAAGCTTGGGACATTTTAACCAAACACCCCATCGCCATTTATAAGCTCAAAATAAGCACAACAAGTATTAAATAAGTATCATGTAATCACAATAAGCTAGCGCATGAGTACATAAGCCACAAAAAGCAGAAATAAAAGGGGGAAAAACTGTTGGGAATAAACTATGCTAGGGGAAATCCTAAACTAGTAAAATGGAAAAATAAGCAATAGAAAAGCATAAATAAGCACCTAATTAGCTGTGATTGAACTAATCCTAAACTAATACAATGATAAGAACTTAAACTAACCTAGATTAAGCCAAGAAAGCACCTACTAAGCACTTAAAAAGGGGGGTATTGCTGTTGTAGTCCCAAAACAGGCTAGGTAGGCACTTTTTATTTAAAAAAAAAAAAAAAAAAAAAAGCTAAGTCCTCAACTAGAAAAAAAAACTGAAATAAACTCAAACTCTAATCTATATTAACCCAAAAACTCAAAAAGCTGATGTGGAGACACTTTCAAGCTTATACAAGCTTGTGAAGGTCCGAGCAAAAGGAGCTTGTGGGGACAGTTGGCGACATAGGACATACTTGTTTTACCATTTTAAAAACTTGTTTTGCAAACTATTACCAATGAGACTAATACAGGAGAATGTCTAACCTCTGACCACAGCAATTTGAAGACCCAAACTGGGTCAAAACATGAATTTGACCCAGAAAATGTACAAATCCAAACACTCTTTATAGGGAAGTGATTGAGAAAAAAAATGAGAGAACTTAAGATATCCTACTTTGAATCACACAATTGGTTTCAAAAGTGATTTTAAACAACTTCTACAAACCTCAGAACATAAAAATGCAAATTAATTGAACCAAAAAAAATAAAATAAAAAATAAGCTTCAAAAAAAATTAATTTAAAATAGGACTGGAAAATTGCATTACTGAAAATTAAAGATTACATGTAAATGACAATGAAAGTAAAAGCATGAGCTAGAACTACAATTCTAGGCAAATCTTTTACACTAATCCTATAATGATTATTTATACAGGAAATAAAAAATTTGTTTTCTCCTTTTTCTTGGCTTCTTTCTTGTGTGTTTGTTTTGTGAGACAAAACAAGCAAAACCATCCTTTGTGCTTTCTTCAGTCCATCCCCACCTTTGATTACTCCTTGGATTAACACTTGGTCTCATCACAGCCCTTCAATCCACTTTTGCACTTTGGATTGCCAAAGTGGCATGGGTAACCCGTGACTATGCATTGGGTGATGGAGTGAGTGGGTTGGGGATTTGAGAAAGTGATTGAGAGGAGGGAAAATTAGCCATTTTATGTTTCGTGATTTATCTTTTGTGTTCTGAGTTGAGAGTGGATAAAAAGAGGGGAAGAGGTTAGGTTGAGAAAGGGATCAAAACGGGAAGGGTTCACTTGGTTTGGATGGGGTTCAATGGTTTAGGGGTTTAATTTATTTTGTAAAAAAGAGTTTTAAAGTAAAAATGTATCTCTTTTTTTTTTAACTAAAAATTGTTTTTAAACAAAAAATGAAATTTTATAAAATTGGTTTTGAAGGCTAAAATGGAATTTTTGGATTTTTTGGTTTTAAGGAGCAATTTGGTCATTTGGGTATCGGGGAAGGGTAAAATGGAAATTTGGGTTTCGGGTTAGGATTTTAGGTTTGTTTTCCCACTCTCATTCCAAAAACGCGTCCCAGTCTCTGAAAATTTAGAAAATCCACTCCTAATTCACTCCGACTCCCTGCTTTCAAAGACTTTTTCCAGCTCAATTTTGCCCGTTTTCGCTCTGTTTTCAATCCTTTTGTACCTGCAAGACACAAAACACACTCCGAGGATATTTTTAACATATTTTGATCATATTTGGGTGTTTTTGGTCGTTTTTGTGGTCTTAGGTGGGTAAAAACGATGAGTGAATAAGCACTCATCAATAAATTATGCTCAAGATCAAGAAGACTTCTACTCTATTCTATAAGGATAGTCGCACTAAAACTTACAACAAGGTCCTTTCTTTGAAAGTGCAGGTCCTGATGTATCTAGAAGACATAATTTTGAAGCCCAGGTTGTGCATTGAGTGTTTTTTTTGACAATTCTGCTTTGAAATCAGTTGGATCCTTTGAATTCTCGTTTACGGTCTTTTCAAGACAAATATTTTCAAATTATAATGAAGAGTTTTGATTAAAATTCACATTCTCGTCCTCACGGCTAAAAGACATTGATTTGATCAATTCAAACTAATTTGTGAAAAATTCTTTATGAATATCCAAGATTAAGCATTTTTCATCAAATTCGTCTTCAAAAGAAGTAACATATTTTTAATCTTCTTTTATTTCTTAGGAAAGATTCTTTTCAAAGTGATTAAGTTGAGCATTGATGGTATTGGTGAAAGGCTCAAACTAAGTTTTCAAAATGACTTTTTGAACATGTGTAGGTTGGAACATTTCTTCTTGTGTGATATTTTGCTTTCAACGCATTTGTTTCACCAAACTATCAATTTGTTTTTTGAGAAAACAAAAGTTTTCTTAGGTTTACTTTGCCATAAATTAGCATCATAAGTAGCAAGTTGAACTTGTTCAATTTTTATTTTCAAGTTTGTGTCTCTTCTTTCCGAAGGGACTTTTGGATCACTATCCTTTTGACGAAAACCATACACAAAGACATGATACGATAATGAGGTTTTTCCTTGTTTAACTTTAAAACGTTTTTCCTTTTCACATATTAAAACTTCTTGGGAATTGATCATATGATCGATAAACCTATCATTTCCCATTTGGTCACCGTTATACAAATTGGGTGTCAACTTCTTGGATTTGTTCAAATTATGAGGATTTTTAAACTAAAAATGATCAGGATTCTCAAAACCAAGGCTGAATCTTCCAACATTAACATTATCTTTTGCTGAAAGCATCATGTGAAAAGTTTGAACAGTCTGTCCCATTTTTTGAATATTGATTTCAAGATCATTTATACTTTTTAAAAGATTTAGATTTTCATCTTTAAATTTAGAAACCTCTTTTGCATGATTCGCTTTAACTCTCAATATTAGAAGTGGTTTTCTGAAGCTTTGAATTCTCACCTTTTAACTTGGAGATTTCTTTCAAAAGGTTTTAACATTCTTTGAATATACGTTAACCTATTTTTTGAAATCTGCTTTTGACCTTTTTCGTGATAAATAGCTTCCAAATAACCAATTTATACTTTATCTTCTCTTTCTAAAGGGAGTTGGATAGACTCTTTATATCTCTCATGATCCCTGATTAGTTTCCATCCTTTGTGAACAGCTTGAGATGTAAGGTTTCATATTTCTTCGTTAAGAGCTATAATATTCTTTGATTATTCTGATATTTCTTTTTCAAAAAAATTCGCTTTTAAACTCTTTTCTAGATAAATTGCTTCAGAATAACCTTTTTCAACTTTCTATGTTCTTTTTAAAAAGGGTTTGGCAAATTCTTCTTGTTTCTCGTAAGCCTTGATTCATTTCTATAAAACATGATACTTTTTTTTTCAACAACGTGAGTTTTAAGGTTTGAAATTTCTTCTTTAATATCTTTAGCAATTTTTGAGTTATCAGGAGCTTGTTCATCGAATTTTGTTTTCAAAAGTTTTCTCGACGCATAGTTTATGCATAACCTAGCTTGAAATCTTCTTTCCGTTTTAAATCAATTTCAAAACTTTTTTTTCTTTTCTCTTATATCTCTCAAGTTATTGTGTTAATAAGTTATTCGCTAGTTGACCTTCGCGGTTGACATTATTACACTTATCAATCTCATTTTGCAAATTATTGACTAAGGAAGCAATTAAAGCACGTCCATTTGTTTGAGTAGGAATTAAAGTTAGCCATTTGTCGTAGACAGTAAGAGTGTTTGGAATAGGATTGAGAAAGGGTGTATATGCACTATGCAAAATGTGCAGTCAAAGGATATGGGAGGAAGGAGCAATATATGAAATAAAACCTTTTATTACTTTGAATAACAATACATAATGTATATTACAAACTATTTATACTAAATGAAAAAGTGTGATGAACCATTGTGATGCTTCACCAACAGACATGCCTTTGCTTACATAACTGTCAATAACTATAAAAACTATAATAAGTGTCAAATAACTACTAACCATATTAACTGTCAAATGGGTCGAATTGAATACATATGACCAATTAACAGAAACCTGCAGACCCATATTAACATGTTCATAGGACTGCATATTTAACTAAGACATATATTAAGCTTTTAATTACAAAGACTAATAATAGAGAAGGATTATGATCTTGTTCTCCAACAATCTCCCTCCCAAGATTATAAGCCTTCAAACTTGATTGTCCTTTAAATGATGATTATGAAACCATCACAAGTGCTGCTGTTTCTTGAATCTTCATGTCCTTGCAGCCTTGATGTTGATGGTCCTGAGTACATTCCTTGTAGGTTCTGACCTCTTATGAAGTGTGATAAGATTGGTTGTTCTTGAATGTCTCCTGTGTCTTCTAATTCGACACCAAAATGCTCCAATGTCTTCTTTTCTTTTAGGACTGCATGCCTTCTGTTAAGTGCACCAATTCCACCAATGTCCCATTGGTTAAGACAATCTATGTCTTTGTCTTCTGCCTTCCATGCAGATTCTTCAAGGATCTTCTTGTGTCCTTGCTGTGGTGCTCTTGTAGTTTTATAGTAAGAAGTAAAGATATTTAAATATCTCATGTAGCATTCTTTAATTTCTTCTCCATTTCCTCTTGACAACCCTATAATTTCGCCAATAGTGTCAAATTCTTGACAAAAGTTCACACTCAAATATCCTCCTGATCCTTCTATTAGTTTGTATAAATCAAACAATTGAACATGTACTCATTTTATACTTGGAGGGATTGGTCCAGGAAGTGGTTTATCAAGGTAGTGAATGTAGAACCATCTTACAACCTTATTGAATCTGTTTATGAAGAAGTCCCATTCTTGGCTTACAATGTCACACCCCCAATTTACCTGTTTTGCAGAGGAATGGAATTCCTGGGGGCTTGACTGTCATAGCACCACATCACAGTTATATTGAACGACCTAAAGTGCCGTTTTAAAAACACATCGTTGGATATTTATTAAAAACGTTCAGAGTACAACATCGGTCCCAAAAGGTTTACAAAGTTTGCGAAGATACAAATATATTACAAGTCCAAACGATGTTTTTGAAAAGAAAGTGCCATAATGTACAATGATGTAAGTCGACGCCGCGACTCAAACTGTGGTTCCTTAACCATGCCATGCGAATGTCTTAGTTACACCGAAAATACATTGCTAAAACGGTCAACAATAATGTTGGTGAGAAATCATAGGTTTATGTAAATGTTTTATACGACTACGCAAGTATAGATCATGCATGACAATCCTGTCACGTAAAATGTTTCGTGCATGACAATTATGTCAATAAAAATGTTACAATTGCATAAGCCCATGACCCCGAAACTAGACTGTTCATAATGTATGCCCCTGCAGAGTGTTTGCCAGACAACTCCGTAATGTTATCAAATGAAATGCATCCGTATGACAAGTGGGGATTCACCAACTCGGATGGAAGGCCACCCTCGATAGATCTATCCACTCATCCTCGCTCCAAAGATTAACGGTTCATGTTCAAGTAATGGGGACTTTCAATTGGCAATGTGGTAACTTACGCAATGTAAATAAATTTAATGTACTTGGTATCGTAATAAAAATGTTGTGCAATGTATTCTCCCCCGTGGGTTTGAAAATAATTAAAAGCATGCGACGGGGCTATGAAAACTCACTTGGATAAACTGGAATAATCGGCAAAAGTGAGTACACTGAGGTTTAATGTGATGCTAACCGGACCTATTACGAATGATATGATATGTCATGAGTTGCAATGTAATGTTATGCATGCACTTCATATGTTATTTGTACCATTTGCGGGTTTGAAAATAATACTTGTCGTCGAAAAATACTCGTTTGACGTCTTGACCAATCAAAAATCACTTTTCAAGTTTTTACGTCAAAATGTCATCCTACAATGGTTTTATAATGATTTATGGTGAAATTTCCACTTTTCGTCACAAAACAATGTCGTCGGAATTTTCATGAAATTAACAATAATGGCTTTGGAAAACTAGCCGTGAAAACGGTACGCGATCGCATCGTTAGAGAACGAACTTGCGGTTTTGGAAAGTTTGTATCGATATCTAAAAGTTTGATTCCAGGAGCGTCCAAAAGGTCTCGAACATAAATATAATAAGGGTTATAGATGGTGGTTTTGGCTAATTGCTGTGCAGAAAATGAGTTTCGGCCAAGTTTGAACATCCGTAAATAATTTACTACAACTCCGCTTTCCAAACAGCTTGTTGTTTTGAAAAAAATATGGCCGGTGAACTTGATTTTTCTAGAAGACATTTCGCTCCAAAAGTTTCACAACCTCGCTAAAAACAGCCCTCAACATGGCGTATAGCTACCGTAACACTTGTATCGTAAAAATAATATAGTTTTTCGAAAATAATAGTTACGCACTTTTGTAAAAACGTGTATATATTTGTCGCTTTCAAACCGCTTTCTACATATAATACGTCCTTAGCTTCAGATCGAAGTATACTAATATATTTTGACAAGTCGAAATAATTTGTAGCTTAAGGCTCGTTTTGACCGAACAAACTAAAATATGTTGCTGAAATTTCAGGAAATAATATATTTCGTCCAAACTTTAAAATTCACCACGATTTCGTTATAACTCCTTTTTATCCGTTCAAAAGGCCACGGATTCGTTTTAAAGTATATTTTCTAAATATCAAGGCCAAAGTTTCGTACCCACAGTAGGTTTTTCCAGAAAATATCGAACCTATAATCAAATCAACTTAATCTAATCCTACCATACACCTTCTTAGGGTGTCATGGGTTCCTAATCACTATCAAGACCAAAGAATACCATGGGGATAATTATAGGATGACCAAATATATACATATAACTCTTAAAATCATGAAAAATGGTATAAATCACATATCATGCATGCTTGCTCCAAAAATGAAAAGATGAATATAAAATGATAAGGAAACATGAAAAATGAAAGAAACAAGCTTACAAATGAATATGATGAGGTGCTAGTAACAAGGATTAATCCTAAATACTCTTGGTTTTTATTTCAAAACCATATAAAGAGTATAAACTAGATTGATAAAACACTTGAACTTGAGAAAATTTTTGACCCCTTTGCCTCTTGATGTATAAACCGTTTTGAGAAGCCCCAAAGAAGAGAGAAACAAATTTTTCTAACACTTGAAAATGATTGAAAGTGAATGAGTAAACAAATGAGTCAAGTAGGACTTTTTATGTTGAGTGAAATTAATAGCAATCACAAACCTTACCTCATTTAATGCTTCCCTCCCTGGCCTGGCGGTGGGATAAGTATTTAAGATATTTTTTTTTTCTTTCAAATCTTGTATAAACTTTGAGTATAATGTGCAAATATTTGATAAAAGTGTAAGTAATTATAGGAAATATGTACAAGTAAAGGTAAATGGAAATTTTTGGTGCAAGTAAGTTTTTTTAAGTCAAAATAGAATGAAATGAGATAATAAAATTGTAAAAATACATTCCTTGTGAAATTTGAGTGATAAAATAATTATCGTATAATTTTTAAGAAAACGACGTAATAATTTAACTTTAACGATTTATGTACCAAATGAATTTGAAACACTAGGAAAACTAAAAATATAGTTTTATAAACTAAATGTAAGTTTAAAAATACATCGGGATCATTTTTGAAAGTAACGGATCAAATATTTAAAATAATAACTCACGCCGCTTTATTAAATATAAAAATTACGCGTTAAATGCGAAATGAAATGTCATGAATGAATTAATGTGATGCAAATGATGTCAATGAAATGTAGACTAATCTTAGTCCATATGAAATGTACTTGATGTTATGATCATGAATTGCCGTTAAACCTTTTAAGGTTACGCTGGTTTTGAAACACGTAAACCAAGTTTACGATAATTGTTGAAATTGTGAGGCATAAAATGTTTCGAGAAATGACCTAAAAGTACGGGTTGTCACATACAATATCATCCTGCTTGATCAAATTGAGAAAAGTTACATAGTCATTAAAAGTTTGAACCTTTGTAGAATAAAGGTTTCCTTTGATCTTGATCAAGTCTCCTTCTAGGCATTCCTCTTAGTCGGTGATCCAAAGTAATCTTCTAGGTACTTGTTCTGCAATGATCTCATTTTGTCTTCATCAAAGAACTCGGTTTCCTTGTTAATGAACATATAGGACAAAGTGCATCCATTGCCATCATACTTAACCTCAAAACCTTGTTTCTCAAGCAAATCAAATGAAATTATGTTTAGGGTAACCTCTAGCATAAATACCAGTGGACTAAACAACCTTGGCCACCATAGTCAATTAAAACTTCACCAATTCCATAGGTGAATACAAATTTTCTTTCGTTTTCTAATTCTTTGAATAGAAAATCTTCCATAATATTACAGAAAAAATCAAACTTATAGAATACATGCCTATTGTTGGATCGATATACTCTGACCAAACTAACTATGTAGCTTGTAAGGGCTTAGCAACCTCGGATAAATCCTAAGTTACTAACAATGAAACACTGAATTTACTCTATTAAGTATGCGGAAACTACTTCAATAAAGCTAAGAAGAATAATTTTAACTTCAACGATTTTATTAATACTTTGAACCTGCTTGATACACAGATTCACTAACAACCCTAACAACTCTAATATCAAACTTGATAAACTCTAATATTCTCTCTAAAGCCATATGCATTCGTACCTCTAATGCCAATCTAGGGGTCATTTTATAGACATAAGGAATACCCTAGTCGGTTTACAATTATAATTCTTGTACGACAAGTAATACTAATATAAACTAAGAATATTCTAGAATAACAAAGCTTTCCATAAACGATATAGCTTTTTAGCTTTCCAAGACTTTGATGTTGAGCAAGACTTTGACTTTCTTCTTCGGACTTTGACTTTCTTCAAGATTTTGTCTTTTATATCCCAAACAACTTCCCTAACTTGAATTCTACTTGCTTGATTTCAAGTTCCTTTGTATCTCAGAACTTTAACATCTTTTTTCTTCAAGGAAAGATTGTGTCTTTATCTCTTGATTTATTTTATACTCTTTTGTGCTTGTATTATCATCATCAGTAGTCTTTATAAATAATCCTTTTCAAAGAATATCATCAATCTTCATCTTTGCCTACGCTTAAACATATGGCAATTGTACATCTAACATAAAGTTTCGCTTCATTCTCATCACTTCCGTGTGTAAACTCCTGTGAGAGGTGAATCATTGAAAATTTAATGGATTTTATGTCTCTTTACCAAAGCCATTAACTCTGGAGTAGCCAATGTTTAGGTGTGTAAAACCATGGTACATTGATAACCATTTAATTTTTAGCAAATCATCCTATCAACGAGTTGTTTTGTCTTTACCAAAAGTCTTGCCCTTTTGGACTAGTTAGTTCTTGCAACCATGGTGAACTAATTACCATATAAATGGTTTTCCACAGCCTTTACCACAAGCCATTTTTCTTGTGGGCTAGCCAACTCTTCACTATTGCAGATATGGTGAGTTGATTACCATACAACTTATTGGCAAGTTGTCAACAATCAACGGATTTGAGATATCTTTACCAGAGCCGTTTGATCATGGATTAGCCAGTCCTTTTGTTAGACATGGTGAATTGATAACCTTTTGTTATGTTAGTGCAAAGCACTTTTACCAATTAAAACCATCTCGAAAACCATTGGTTGCAATTAACTTTTGTTTCAAAATATTTTGCACTAAACAAAAGTTTGCTTTAAAAAATCGTTTACTGGTTTTGTGCTGCAAGGAGTACTTTGGTTAAAGTACTGTTTGTCCAGCAGTACTTTGAATAAAGTACTAATTTTTAAAAATTTATACAATTATAAATCATACCAGTATTTATGCATCATCATCAGCCATAGTTGTCCATTTGATGAATAGTTCAATGACCATGAGAGCTGTTTCATTCTCCTCTTCGACCTCCATACCATGGTCCAACATTCTTCTCATAAGATCTCATTGTGTTTGGATATTCTTTCTCTGCTAACATATGGATCATGGTTCCATCTTCTAACTCCAAAACATGCACTCCAGATTCTTCAAAGAATCTCCAGCTAGTAATCTCCCAAACTTCTTGATTTTGCCAGATTTCACCAGTGCTTATCTCTTCTGTCTCCCAGATGGTTGTGAGATCTCCCAGGAAGAAGCCCAATTCCATTTGATGGAATATGCTCAAAATATTCTTGCACCAGTTGATAAAGGTGAAACAGATCTTCTCTATCTATCATGTGTAGTATGTCCCATAACAGATTAAATGTTCTAAAGCTTTCATCCTCTCTATGGAACATTAGATAGTCTCCATCTTTTGATTCTACAACTTCAAAAGCAGACATCTTAGACTTATTTGCTGCAACATCTTTGGACTTAGGATGCTCAAAATCTACAACTCTAAGATAATTCCTCAAATCATCAAGCAGTATCCGATCTCAATTCTACCTTCTTTGATGGTTGTTCATCTTCGTTGTTCTTTTCTCTTTAGCTTCTTTTCTAGCATCCTCCTTCAACTTATCATCATCTTTAAAAGAAATAATACTATCAACTTGCTTTTGATAAGCTTCTCAAACAACATCATATAAATCTTTCATCTCTAAATATTTAAATTTCGTAATCCGGATATCCTTGACCTTCGGATAAGCCATCATGGCATTTCTTTCCTTAGCAATACTAGGTGGTCTTTGTGGTATAACTTCGCTTTCTAGTATATCACCTTCAACATCCAATTCTCGCTTGTAGCTTCCTAGCGCCTTCTTCATTCTTAGCCACTTCAATCGCTTAATTCGCCAAGGTAAGTTTCTTCTTCTTCTTCTTCTTGGTTTTAACCAATTTTCCTTTTCCTTTATCCTTTGGATCTAAAGCAGGTTGAGAAGCTTGAGGTTGTTCTTCAAAGAACTCCTAGAATACTAACACCCCTTTGTCTTGATAGGTTTTGCAATATTTGAGCAACAGTCTCATCATCACTTGCAGTGTGCTCTACTTTGGGTGTATGACTTTCCTCTTGTAGTGACTGTTGAAGGACTAGCTTCTTCTTCAAAATTTAGAGTCCCTGGTGTAATAAGCTCTTGTCTATATGTTCCTTGAAGAGCAGAACCTTGATCATCAGATTTGAACACCAGATTACTTTGCACGCCAAGATACCTTGAGGCTCAGCTTTAGTTTCTTTAGCTTCTTTTAGAGAATCATCAAAAGTGTCAAGACCTTCATAAGCTTGAGCATCTTCATTCAAATTTTCTAATATCCTCCCCAATTAGAATGAAGCGCTTGGGATTTTCTTGCCCTTTGAAGTCTTTTTAAATTTCCTTCCTTTCTTCTTCTGTGACTTCACCCACAACCTGTGATGTTGAACTAAACGCCATACAAATTTCTTCAATCTTCTAAATTTGGTGTTCAACTTCATAAGTGATGCCAATTGAGCTTCAAGAGCTTTCTTCAATCTCACCAATTCCCGTCAAAACATAGTTATCTAGGAACCAATCCCTCAGAGGTATATCTTCCTCATCTCCTCCGGATGTTTGAGACCCATATGGAAGTGTAATCATTGGGAGAGGATGGTGGGTTTTACCGTTCAATCTTCCAGAAGCGTGTCGTGTAGAGATTTAAAGAGGTTGAGCTTCACTTCCAGAAGTAGTACCAGAGAAGCGATGTTCTCTTGATTCCGAAAGCTCATGTTCTTCACTTCACAAGATCTTCATCTCTAACAGCTTGTTCAATTTCCATCATGTGAGTAGTCAAAGGTGTATTCCTCCCAGAGAATTTGTCACTCTTCCTAGCCATGAAAGTGAACACCTTTGGTGGTTGTACAACAACAAGTAACAAGCTCGAAGGTTTGGGTACATCCTGAAGTTGTTTGTTCAAGAAAACTTGAACAAATCTTGGGTACATTAACCATGGTGAACCATTGGAGATATGAGAGAGCATACCATCCAGAGTTAATCTTGAAAAGTTAAAGAGGCGATTGGTAGCTAATCCCACAAAAGCAGATGCTATATTTGATCCAAATTGCTCCTATGAGGTACTCTTGGGACTTAAACAATGAAGTAAAACATGAACTAGATACTTAAAGGTTGTTTCAGTGAGAGATCCTTCATACCCAATATCCCTTAATGTATCCCAAAGTACTTGCTTATCAAAATGAATAGCCCCTTCAAAGATCATCAAACAATAAATCTTCTCAATCGATGCTTCACTAACTCTAACGATCTTCCCAAAGAACCTTAGCTCTAATGTTTGCATCATCTTCCATATGAGATCTAGGAGTTGCCCAAAATTGTTGAAACTGGGCTCAATGATGCGGGTTCAACAAAAGAGCTAATAACATTGCTGATCCAGTGAGAAAATCAATTATGTCATGAAAGAGCATTGGGCGGTGTTTTGTCCAAGTTAGCCACCATATTATGCTTACTAACCGTGGTTTCGATTCACCATAGAAAGTTGTTATAAGAGAAGATGGTTCGATGAATAGTTTATGTGAATAAGAAAGAGATATGGAAAAGATTGATAAGTATATGAGAAGGAAAATCGAGGTAGTTATTTATAGGTAAGATTTAAAAAATCATAGCCCAATTAATACAGCTTCTGTTATTTGAATTTTACCCCATCTTTTGACCGTTGGAACAGACGTTGACAAGACTAGCGTTGCTTTCCACGTGTGCAATACTTTTCAAAGCAAGACTTTCACGTTAGATTCTCTCGGATAAACAATAAGCAAAGACTTTTCCATCCTCTCTTTACAATAGCAAAACATCAAAAGGCATTGTATTGCCTCCCCTCAAACAATGCATAGGACTATTTAACTAACTAATAAGTCCTCCCCTTAATTGTAGCTTAATAGTTAATCATACCAATACTCACCACCACATGAATAAATCTTGAAACATCAAATCCTTTTGTGAGTAGACGCCTACATTGTCATCTCTGTGTGGACCTTGACAACATTAATGAGCCTATGCTCATAACAATCTCGAATAAAGTGATGCCTAATCTGAATATGCTTGGTCTTGGAGTGATAAATTGGATTCTTCACAATGCAAATTGTACTCTCATTGTCAATGTTGATAGGAGTATTCTTAAAGTTGAATCCATAATCCAAATATAGGGGTCCTTTTATAGACATAAGGAATACCCTAGTCGGTTTACAATTTATAATTTGTGTACGACAAGTAATACTAATCTAAACTAAGAATATTCTAGAATAACAAAGCTTTCCATAAACGATATAGCAATTCTTTAGCTTTGCAGTACTTTGATGTTGAGTAGTACTTTGACTTTCTTCTTTAGCAGGACTTTGACTTTCTTCAGGACTTTGACTTTCTTCAGTACTTTGTCTTTTTATATCCCAATACCTATCTAATTGATTACTAACATACTAGACATCATCCCATTTTGCATGATCAGTTCCTTTAATCATGAATGTGGTGGAGAAGTGGATGCTTTCTTGGTATTTTGTTAATACAAATAAACCGTAAAAACGTTTATTAATATTTAGCGATCTCTTTGTGTTTTGTTGATAACAAATATAATTTTATCATAGGTAAAATTATAAGGATACATGTTATTTTTGTAAAGCATTTACATATAGTCATTTAATACAAATTGTTGTAATAAATCATTTGTTGTAATAGTTTATTAGGATGGGTAAAAATAACAACCCATGGAGCATATCCATAACCCATGGTATTGACCCATACCCATTTGACTAGATGCATTGCATCTATTAGATACATTGTATCTAATGAAATACCCATGGACCAACCCATAACCCATGACCCATGACCCATGACCCATAACCAAAAAACCCATGGGCAAAGAGGAGCGTCCCACGGATCCCTAGCTTTACACTAGACGGATCCCTTAAAGGAGGGATCCGTGGAACAGTGGCAAGATTTTGCCTATAAATAGAGAGCCATTTCTTCATTTCTTCTCACCCCTCTTCTTTCTAAATCTCTCATATACTCTTACTCTCTCTAACAAAAGATCACTTGATCTAGAGAGTTTTTCTTCTTTCTTCTATTGTGATTCTCATATAGGTCCTTCTCTAAGGCGAGATCACGAGCTCACTACAAGTCATCCAAGCAAGGGGTCCTTGATTGATTTGTTCGTCCACAAGATTTCTATAGTAAAGATCTTGTACTTGATATTTCACATAGTTGTTGTGTAATAGTCGTGTTGGTTTGGTCCTCCGTGTTACTGGAATCGGTATTTAGCTTTGTACCGGAAAAGGTGTAAAAACAGCGTTGTGTAGGCTTATCCGCCAAGTGAAGGAGTTTGTTGACATAGTGCTTGAACTCTCGAGTAGGTAACTTAGGGAGTGGAGTAGGAAAGGTGTCCTTGTAGCGAACCACTATAAATCAGTTGTGTCATTTCTTTCCCTTGCTTTACTTTATTTACTTTCATTACTCTTAGATCTATACTTTATCTTCATCCATACGATTTCACATAACATCGAATATAAAGTTTTTGAAACTAAATTAAAATCGGAAAAACTATTCAACCCCCCCATCTAGTTTTCCACAATTGGCATCAAGAGCTAAGTTTATAAAAGTTTTAAAGTAAACCGTATTTTAAAAACTTTTCGATCAATATGGGTTCTGAAAATTACAAGGAAGGGCAATCTATGCAACGACCACCACTACTTGAAACTAATGGTTTTATATATTGGAAAAAGAGATTCGAAACGTATGTGAAGTCAAAAGATATTGATCTTTGGTACATCATTGTTGAAGGCGAGTTTGAAGCTACATCAAAAGATGATAAAGGAAATTTAGTTAACATACCTCATGATGAACTCACCGATGACATTAAGAAAAAGCTTTCCAAAAATAGTGAAGCTAAAATGGTCTTATATAATGCTTTACCTAAAAAGGAATTCAAAATAATTTCTATGCATAAAACCTCTAAAGAAATTTGGAATTCTTTAGCTGTAACTCATCAAGGTAATCAATAAGTTAAAAATAATAAAATTGATCTATTTGTTCAACAATATGAAAAAATTTCAATATCGGATGAGGATACTATAGATCATTCTTTTGCTAATTTTAATACTATTATTACATCTTTACAAGCACTTGATGAATCTTTCTCTAGCCGTAATCATGTTAGGAGATATCTAAGGGCACTTCCATCCAAGTGAAGATCTAAGGTGACGCGTCAGAAGAATCTAAAGATTGACAATCCTCACCCTTGATGAACTCATAGGCAATTTAAAAGTCTATGAGCTTGTCCTCGCTAAAGATTCGAAGCCTCAAAAGTGAAAGAGAAACACAAATCTCTTGCCCTTAAAGCCAAGAAGGTCGCAAGCGATGAAGAGAACTCTCTTGGATAGTGATGACGAGAGTATGCCATGGTAAGGGACTTTAAAAGTTCTTTAGAAGGAAGGGAAGATACGTCAAACAACCGTATGACGACAAGAAAGGATTCCGGAAAAGCAAAGAGGACGAAAAGCTAAGGGATGATCTTGCTTGCTTTAAATGTGGGGACCCAAAGCACTTTATTAGTAAGTGTCTCAAACGGGATGATCAAAAGGCATTTGTGAGAGGTTCGTGGGGAATGAGCGAGGAGGAAGACGAAGAAATTTGTCTCATGGAAAATGACGAGGTATGTCACGAATACTATAGTAGCTCATCATTAGATGATGATTTATTGCATAATGAATATGACAAACTTTTCAAAATTAGCTTAAAAGTAATTAACAAAAACAAGTTTTTGAAAAATCAAAACCAACGTTTAGATAAGGAAGTCATAGAGTTAAAGACAAAATTGAAACGTCTAGAAAATGGCAAAATAGCAAGTGGCGAATGTGAAATTTGCGTTCAACTTCAAACACTAGTTGATCAACTAGATTCTAAGATTGCTAGAATGAGTACTAATACTCTAGATATGATACTAGATAGTGTTAAAACTGGAAACAACCAAAAAGATTTAGGTATTCAGCAACTTGATGCGTCAAATAGTGAAAACAAAGAAACACAATTCGTAAAAGCAATAGAAAAACAAGTAATTGTTGTGGCGGATCCCACGGATCCCACAAAAAGGGAACCGGCTAGTGTATAGCCAGGGATCCGTGGGTTTGATGAAGCAAACAGTGGTAAACACATAGCTTCCTCTTCTAGAACTGATTTTGTTATTGTTAATAAGAAGAAACCAACTCATGTTACCATTAGACAACCACCCCAAGATATAATCAAAGTTTTGTAAGAAACAAAGGTCCATCATTTTTAAAACCAAACACATCTAGGAGACCTAATAATGTTTACCGGAGAAATAACTATCAAATGGGATGGAACCCAAATATGCAAAATGGTTTTCCGTTTCAAAACTTTGCACCATGGAATGCATATTCACCTTATCCATACATGTCTAACATGAATGGAATGTTTAACACTAATGGACCCATGAACAAATGGGGACCAAACTTTTGAGTTAATTAAATTCTTAGGTGTGCTTAAAGGTCGACCTAGATCTGGATGAATGGATCAAGGATAGCGGGTGCACGAGGCAAATGACCGGCAATAAAGACTTATTCTCCACATATGAATCCTTTAATGGAGGAAATGTGGTATTTGGTAATAACAAAAGCAAAATCATCGGTATAGGTACGATTTCTAACAAATCTCTAACCATTAACGATGTGTGTCACGTAGAAAACCTAAACTTTAATCTCTTAAGTATAGGACAAATATGTGATAAAAAGTGCAACGTACTTTTTAACGAAACCGGTAGTAAGATATTAAAAAATGGCATAACCATAGGAAGAGGAATTAGGAAACATGGAGTCTATGTCATTAAAATTGGTAATGAACCTAAAGACAAACTTTGTCTTACTTCTATGGATGATACTTCGACCCTATCACATCGAAGATTGGGTCATGCCAATATGCGACTTATTCAATCGCTATCATCCAAAGATCTAGTAAGAGATCTACCTAAATTAAAATATGAACATCACTTTTGTGATGCTTGTAATGTAGGAAAACAAGTTCATTCTAGTCACAAAGCTAAAAACATGGTGTCTATAACTAAGTGTCTAGAATTAGTACACATGGATTTATTTGGTCCATCCGCTATCCAAAGTTATGGAGGCAACTACTACACTTTGGTTATAGTGGATGATTACTCTAGGTACACATGGACTAAATTTTTAAAGAACAAAACTGAAACGTTTAATTACTTTGAAATATTAAGCAAGAAAATCCAAAGACAACTAGGAAGTCCTATAGTGTCTATTAGAACGGACCATGGTAGGGAATTCGATAATGAAGTGCAATTTGGAGCTTTTTGTGACTCTAATGGTATTACTCACAACTTCTCGGCTCCTCGCACTCCACAATCGAATGGGGTAGTTGAAAGAAAGAATAGACCCTACAAGAAATGAGTCGCACCATGCTAAATGAGCAATCCATACCTCAAAAGTTTTGGTGCAATGCCGTTGATACCTCAACATACATACTTAATCGAGTCTTAATTAGACCAATTTTAGGTAAAACTCCATACGAGTTACTTCGAGGCAAAAAGCCTACGATAAATCACTTTAGAGTCTTTGGTAGCAAATGTTTTCTACTTAACACTAAAGATTACCTTACAAAATTTGATCCTAAATCAACCGAAGGTATCTTTCTTGGTTACTCTCCTAATAGCAAAGCTTACGTCATATTAAATAAAGAAACAATGAAGGTTGAAGAGTCATTAAACGTTAAATTTGATGAAAGTCCACCCCAACCTTCTCCACCTCTTGTTGATGATGAGATTGTCAAAAGTGAAGCTATTGTAATAAAGAAAAATATAAACGAAGAAGAAGAACCTTTAAATGAAGAAATCTTTAATATTAAAGAGTCCAAAGATCACCCCATAGATAAGGTCATAGGAAAGCTATATGAAATAACTTTAAGGTCTCAAGTTCAAAACCAAAGTAGCTTGTTTTGTTTTGTCTCAACCATAGAACCTAAAAACACACAAGAAGCCATAAAAGATGAAAGTTGGGTAATGGCTATGCAAGAAGAGTTAAATCAATTTGTTTCTAATGATGTTTGGACAATTGCCCCTCCACCTAGTAATCAAACCATAATAGGAACCAAATGGGTTTATAAAAACAAGTTAGATGCAAACGGTGTAGTATCTAAAAACAAAGCTAGACTAGTTGCCCAAGGATATAATCAACAAGAAGGAATAGACTTTGATGAGACCTATGCCCCCGTGGCTAGATTAGAGTCTATAAGAATACTTTTTGCTTATACTTGTGCTAATGATCTTAAGCTTTATCAAATGGATGTCAAAAGTGCTTTTCTAAATGGTTTTATTAATGAAGAAGTATATGTAGCTCAACCCCCGGGCTTCATCGATTTTGAAAAACCCAAACATGTATATAAACTAAAGAAAGCCCTTTACGGTCGTAAAACAAGCTCCAAAAGCTTGGTATGATAGACTCAAGTTGTTCTTAATCAAACACAAGTACACCATGGGGTTAGTTGACAACATTCTTTTTACTAAGAAAAGGGAGTCACATATAATCATTGTTCAAATGTATGTAGATGACATTATATTCGGATCTACTTATCAAGACATGTGTGATGATTTCTCTAAAATCATGCATGACGAGTTCGAGATGAGTATGATGGGAGAACTTAGTTTCTTTCTTGGTCTACAAATCAAACAAGTGCAAGATGGTATCTTCTTTAATCAATCTAAATACATTAAGGAAATGTTAAAGAAATTCGGTTTAGAAGAGTCAAAACCAATTAGGACACCAATGTCATCCGACACTAAACTCACAAAAGATGAAGACGACGAATCCGTTGATAACACAAAAATCGTGGCATAATTGGTAGTCTTCTCTACCTCACGGCTAGTAGGCCGGATATCATGTTTAGTGTTTGTCTATGTGCTAGGTTTCAAGAAGACCCTAAAACATCACATCTAGAAGCCGTCAAAAGGATATTTAGATACATTAAGGGTACGAATCAATTAGGATGATGGTATCCTAAGGGTACGGGAGTAGAAACAATTGTATATGCAGATTCTGACCATGCAGGTGATTATGTTGACTGAAAAAGTACAAGTGGGGTATGTACTTTTATGGGATGTTGTTTAACATCTTGGTTCTCAAAGAAACAAACGGCATTAGAAATATCAACAACCGAAGCCGAATATGTCTCCGCCTACAAAGCATGCCAACAAGCACTATGGATGAAACAAGCGTTAGTTGACTACGACATTCATCTAAGTGACATAGCCATTCTATGTGACAACAAAGGTGCCATCGATTTAAGCAAGAATCCGGTATTACATTCTCGCACAAAGCATATAGAGATTCGTCCTCACTTCTTAAGAGACAATGTTCAAAAGGGGAACATCTCTATTGAGAAGGTAGCGTCCGAAGACAACATAGCCGACATCCTCACCAAACCGTTGAAGCGGGAACAATTCAACCTACTTCGTCTTGGTTTTGGTCTCATGGAACAATCTTCGTAATTTTATTTTTTCTACAAGGTATGTAAACACTAGCCTTGTTCTTTCTGAGTCTAGGATCTCTATTTCACGCACAACTCACAAGTAATACGGGAATTTTCAAAACCCAAGATAAGTTTTTCACTTATAACTCATAGTTTTCTCTTATTTTCTTTCAAAATAAGTACAAGTTGCAAACACGTAATTACATACACATCCTCTTTTCAAAGGATAAACGTTTTTTCGCACATAGAAACCTCATTTCAAAATGTTTTCTAAAATGATAAATTTTCCCGTATCAATTTGACAAAAGCCATTTCTCACGTCTAGAACAAATTGCTTTTTTCATTATTAATACAAAGTAAAAACCCGTTTTCATTGCATCTCATGTCTTTTGAATGCTAAATAGGACACATAACTAATATATGTTTTTGGGTACATTCATTTAAGCAATAATGAATTAGGAGAACTCGGGTTATCTCACATAATAGTATGCTTTTCACTTCAAGTTTATTTTTCTTTTCTCTTTAGGAGTCGAGATAACCGCAACTCCCAATGGTTTGCATATAGGAACACACTAGGCACAAATGTTTCCAAAAGGGAAATTTTGAGTTTTCTGAATCACCAGTACCACGGATCCCAGCCTTAATGCTGGACGGATCCCTCAAGGGAAGGATCCGTGGGATCCGTGAGACAGAAGCTAGTTTTATCTTCTATTTTTCTCACTTCATTTTGGAGTATGTGATTTAATGTTTGTTTTCTCATGATCACATGCCTTAAATTCATATCTAATCATTAGATTTTAATCCACATTTTGGGTCAAGCATTCATTACAATGCTTTATTTTTTTTCTATAAGTAGGATTCCCAACATTGCTTGCTCATTCATCTCATCCTCACAAACAAACACCACCATGTCTTCCAAAATATATTCCAACTTAGATGAATCACCTAGTCCAAACAATCCATTTCAAGAAATCCAAAATTTTGTCCTCCCGCCTTCCAAAATACCACAATCAAAATCTAGGAAATCCGCACGGATTAGCATCTGGCCTTGTTGCTTAGCAAAACCATCATCGAATGGCTCATCACCAATCACTAACTCACCACAAGATGCTTCCATTATAGCACCTCCTTCATCACCAACAAGTACACCAAATTCATCACCCATAAACTCACCACCTAAAGTCACTCTTTTGGAACTCCTTAAGACTCCAACAAGATCTCAACAACCAAAACAAAAAGAAATAGCCTTTTTGACACCTCCCACTTCTCCAAACACAATTTTCAAAGACCTTGAAACCTCTCCACCCTTATCTCCCATTGAGCTACAAGAACATCTAGGTTCTTTTCCACCACCACTTCCAAACATTCCGGACTTTGATCCGTATTTTCCTATTTTTCCACCACATCTTCCGCATCTCACAAATCAAAACAACCTGGAAAACTTCCGGACTCATTACCCACATCACTTACATCGTGAACATTGCCAATCCACTAGGTATATTGCAATAGAAATTAGAGAAGAAATGCGCGTCATACCCAACCTCATTCTTGATCACATCAATATCATTACACATCAAACCCTCCATCCATAACCTTATGCAAGCATTGAAGGAATCATTATTACTATTTTTTTTTTGTTTCTTAGTATTTCTCTTTTGGGTCATTTTTAAGAACAAGTCTTGTTCTTACTTTTACATGCTTGTATGTGGCGTAAATACCACTACATTTTGTTGTTTTATTACAAGGCCTTGTTTACATACCTTGGCTCCCAATCTTGATTCTCGTCAATCACAAGATCATTTATGCATGTTACTACTAACCTTTTCTTTGTAGGATTTTTTATTTTTCTCACTTGACGGCCCAAACTAGGGGGAGCTACCGTCAAGGGGGAGTAAGCGATACGTGGGCTATTTTTCCACATTTTATTTCTTAGTTGGGTTAACTTTTTGTTTCGACAAAAAGGGGGAGAAGAATTAAAACTTAGGCTTTCAAAACTTACATCTAATCTTAAGTTTTACTCATCATAACACTATGTTTTGTCATCAACAAAAAGGGGGAGATTGTTAATACAAATAAATCGTAAAAACGTTTATTAATATTTAGCGATCTCTTTGCGTTTTGTTGATAACAAATATAATGTTATCATAAGTAAAATTATAAGGATACATGTTATTTTTGTAAAGCATTTACATATAGTCATTTAATACAAATTGTTGTAATAAATCATTTTTTTTAATAATTTATTAGGATGGGTAAAAATTACAACCCATGGAGCATATCCATAACCCATGGTATTGACCCATAACCATTTGACTAGATGCATTGCATCTATTAGATACATTGTATCTAATGAAATACCTATGGACCAACCCATAACCCATGACCCATAACCAAAAAACCCATGGGCAAAGAGGAGCGTCCCACGGATCCCTAGCTTTACACTAGACGGATCCCTTAAGGGAGGGATCCGTGGTATCCGTGGAACAGTGGCAAGATTTTTCCTATAAATAGAGAGCCATTTCTTCATTTCTTCACACCCCTCTTCTTTCTAAATCTCTCATATACTCTTACTCTCTTCTAACAAAAGATCACTTGATCTAGAGAGTTGTTCTTCTTTCTTCTATTGTGATTCTCATATAGGTCCTTCTCTAAGGCGAGATCACGAGCTCACTATAAGTCATCCAAGCAAGGGGTCGTTGATTTATTTGTTCCTCCACAAGATTTCTGTAGCAAAGATCTTGTACTTGATATTTCACATAGTTGTTGTGTAATAGTTGTGTTGGTTTGGTCCTCCGTGTTACGGACTCGGTATTTAGCTTTGTACCTGAAAAAGGTGTAAGCAACGTTGTGCAGGCTTCTCCGCCAAGTTGAAGGAGTTTGTTGACATAGTGCTTGAACTCTCGAGTAGGTGACTTGGGGAATGGAGTAGGGTAAGGAAGGTGTCCTTGTAGCCGAACCACTATAAATCGGTTGTGTCATTTCTTTCCCTTGCTTTACTTTATTTACTTTCATTACTCTTAGATCTATACTTTATCTTCATCCATAAGATTTCACATAACATCGAATCTAAAGTTTTTGAAACTAAATTAAAATCGGCAAAACTATTCAACCCCCCTTCTAGTTTCCCACATATTTAATTGACACAGTTGGCTTGGTGGTCTTAAACCCTTCCATTCTTCTTTTTGCAAGGTTCTTTATGTCTGCCTTTATAGCCATGTCTTTATCATTCTTGTCCATAGGACAGAACTTGATGATGTGCCCCAACTGCTTGCATTGGAAACACTTGTAATTCTTGTACTTGTTATGTTCAAGGTTTTTTGACTGTGGTTGGTTTAGGGTGTTGTTGTATTGCATAACTTCCTTTAATTCCTTCTTTAGCATGTCTCTGCAACCTTCTGAAATCTGCTTTATGCAGGACCCTAAATGGTATGACCTTCTCTCTTTATCTTTCTCTGGATGAAATCAAGTTGTTGATTCCTTCTCAAATGTCCCCAGTTTTCGCTCTGATGCCACTGTTTGTCATGGCCATAGGGTCTTCTGTTGACCCTTTTCCATTTGTTTGAGTAGGAATTCAAGTTAGCCATTTGTTGTAGACAGTAAGAGTGTTTGGCATAGGATTGAAAAAGGGTGTATATGCAGTATGCAAAAGTGTAGTCAAAGGATATGGGAGGAAGGAGCAATATATGAAATAAAACCTTTTATTACTTTGAATAACAATACATAATGTATGTTACAAACTATTTATACTAAATGAAAAGGTATGATGAACGATTGTGATGGTTCACCAACAGACATGCCTTTTCTTACATAACTGTCAATAACTATAAAAACTATAATAACTGTCAAATAATTGCTAACCATATTAACTGTCAAATGGGTCGAATTGAATACATATGACCCATTCACAGAAACCTGCAGACCAATATTAACATGTTCATAGGACTGCATATTTAACTAAGACATATATTAAGTTTTTAATTACAAAGACTAATAATATAGAAGTATTATGATCTTGTTCTCCAACAATTCTTGCTCATAATCCACATTATTATGTTCTTCCTTATATCTACTAGGTTCCATATTTGTTCATTTGTAGCCTTCTCCCAGTGTATGGATATGGTGTCACTCAAGGCTTCCGAATAAGACACTGGTTCATTACTCTCCGTCAGTAGAAAATAGCTTGATGATAGTAAGTATCCCTCTAGGGATTTAGACTCTGTGTAGGATCTTTGTACCTTTAGAATCACAAGGGTTGCATCAAATTTAGTTCTGCCACCCGATCCTCCACTATTTTTTTAGCTCCCACTATTTATGAATCCCCTCATTTGCATCTTAGTTCCCACATAGTCTCTGCGTGATTTCTGAACACTAAGTCTCAAACCATGCTCTGCAGCTATTCTAACACCCTCTGACATGTTCTCCGAAACATCTCACAACACCACCTGACGTTTACGTATTGTTTCATTCAATTACTCGAATTTTTTGTAAACCTGGCTTTATACATTGAGTCCTCAAATGTGATGTATCTGCTTCGGATAACCTGGTGACTCTTTATATCCAGGAAGGTATATCCTATTCCATCTGAGTCGCTGCGTATGAATATACATTTCATGGCTTTCACATCTCTGCAAACAACTTTCACCTTAACAAATGAGTCACAACCGGATAACTTCATATGTGCAAGGCATATTTCCTTCCCTCGACATTCCTCCTCTGAAAATGCAACCCTTTTGGAAAGCAGGGTCTGTGGTAGATTGAGTACGCTGTAATAATTGAATCTACCTATAACCTCTTTGAAGCCTCTGCACGAAGCCTTGTGCTCTCTGCTCTAAATATATTTGGATCCATCTTTCAGCAACATTGAACTGTTGAGGTATTTTTGAGACCTTTTTAGCATTACAATCCTGTTCTTGGCAAAATATTTAATCGGTTTGCTATCATACTCTCTACCATTATCATACTTCAAACACTTCACCTGAAGGTTTGCTTTTGTTAACAGGTCTTGAATGGGGTTTTCCAGGATCGAACATTATCAAACAACATCATGCTTCTTTATCAACAAGGATCGATAAAAGTAAAAATAGAAACAGTGAAGTGAAGAAGGGGTGAACCCTTATATATAAACTGATGTAAACATACAGGAAAAAGGTTGCTTTTGTTTGTTACAGAACCATACATATTTATACATGATGAATCGATGTGATGGAAGCCACACACCGTTTCATATAAAACTAAACGTTACAATGTTTCTAAAGCCTAATAACCGTTTCTCCTAATAAATGCTATATAATGGGTTTGTTGTAGGCCCATCAATCTTGCAGGCTAATTTTTTTTATTTTTATTTATTTTTTAATTTTTTAATTTTTTTTTATTTTTTTTACTGTTTAGCATCCAAGACATTAACCGGTCCAACATCTCCCTCCTAATGTTGAATTCCAAATTGTTTCTTCTTCAATCTTCTTGTTCTTGATACTTTCTTCAACCTTTCTTGTTTTCTTGATGTCTTCAATCTGTGTTGTCACTGATCTTCATGATCAATTCTGTGACTTCAAGGCAAGTAAATCCCTTGGCTTTCTTCCTAGCACTTGAGTACATCTTCCTTAAAAAACATCCATTATTTCCATGGTTGCTCCTTTTCTTTTGAGATTTTAAACTGCATCTTTGATCTTGAATTTTTGAAACACGAATTGGTATGTTGCTTGATCCCTTCGGCTCTGATGCCAATGTTAACAGGTCTTGAATGGGGTTTTCCAAGATCGAACATTATCAAACAACATCATGCTACTTTATCAACAAGGATCGATAAAAGTAAAAACAGAAACAAAGAAGTGAAGATGGGTGAACCCTTATATATAAACTGATGTAAACATACAGGAAAAGGGTTGCTTTTGTTTGTTACAGAACCATACATATTTATACATGATGAATCGATGTAATGGAAGCCACACACTGTTTCATATAAAACTAAACGTTACGATGTTTCTGAAACCTTAATAACCGTTTCTCCTAATAACTGCTATCTAATGGGTTTGTTGTAGGCCCATCAATCTTGCAGGCTTTTTTTTTCTTTTTTTTTACTGTTTGGCATCCAAGACATTAACCAGTCCAGCAGCTTTATTACCCACCGCATCCCTCCTACTGCAGCCTTCGATAATAGTATCATAGTAGTGGGATCCACCTATTAATGGAACTGATTTAGGGTTATAGCATTATGTATCAACTAGCTCCAACATCTGCAATTTCCTTGTCTTCTCTAACATTACAAAGCTTACTTGCTTCTGTTTTCCCAAGTGACATGGCTAATAGAAGCCTATATCTACCATCTTTAAATCTAGAATCTAGATTGCCTTTGGAAGCTACAATCTTCATACTCTTCATTCTCATATCACCAAACCTCTGTTGCCACAAAGCCTCATTGCCTCTACCATCAATAGTTTCACTAATCCCATTGGAGGGTATCTCAACGATATACATGCTTGTATACCTTTTCTAATCTTCCACTACCTATCACCAAATCTTACACGATACCCTTCTTCATCTAACTGCCCAACGAAGATTAACATCCTCCATAGACGTAGACTGTACCTTACATCCTTCAGCGTTAAGCTTGTACCAAGGGTAGTTTAAGGAAAACACCCCTAGCTCCTGCAACCTCAAGTGTCTTGTCATCTGCCAAATGACTATACCTTACCATAGCATAAACCTTTATTACACTTCCTGGCAATGGGTAGCATCAAATGATGCATCTGAATCTATAACCCAGGATTCACTCTCTAGGATATAGGTTGCGTACACTGATTATGAAAGTGACCCTAGCCTTCTGGTTGCAATTCTAACATGACTTCATGCATGTTCTTTGTCTGACCTCTCTGTCTTGATTTTTACGTCTTTGTTCTGCTTCTCCTACCCATTTTCATAATTTCTGCCCCTGCCTCGGTCTTCTGCACTTAATACAGAGTTCAAGTATTCTCTGGATGTCTTCCTACGGATATCTCATATCTCAAATCCCTTTAAACGTATTGTTGAGGTTCCAGTTGAACCACTAACTGCTGTAACGGTGCCTGACCTACTCTCGGGCTAGAAGAGAGTAATAACAAAGCCTTTACTTCGTCAACAAACTTAATTCAACTGACACCAACAATGATAAAATTTAATTAAACTCGTTCATATGATTTTCTATAGAGGCCCCTTCCTTCATCTTTGTACTAACCAATTGTCGAATGAGATACACCTCATTCAACATACTAGGTTTCTTGTACATATTAAAATTAGCATTTATCAATCCGTGTATAGTCTTCTCCTTGACAACGTCATAGGCTACATTCTTTGACAAAGATAACCAGACTGCACCCAAAATGCCTATCCAGCAGAGCCTAATCTTTATCTTTTTTGCATGTGGGTTTTCCTTATGCTAAAGGCCCGTGAAATCATGACCATCAAACTTTTCGATCTTTATTTTCCTATCTTTGGCCATTGTTTATAGTCACCAAAGCAGTGATACCACATTGTAGGGTATATATATATAGCACTTGCATACACCTTATAACAAACAAAGCTTACGAAATATAACCAACACAAGATCTAGTGTGGTATCCATGACTAGGATAGTTGTGACAGTCCACAAGGTCTAACTAGAGAGATAGTATTAAGCTATGTGCAAATCTGCACAGTGCCAAACCGTACGAGGTACACACGCGTAAGGTCCAAGTTTATAATTACATTGAGGGGGTATTTATAGTGGTGGCCAACGCTAATCCTATCTTTCTCCTCAAGAATACAATCCAAGGGCAACTTGTGAACCTAGTTAATGCTTGTAATGCATTTGATGAACAATTTATTTAGTTTATGTATGTATGGGTCAATATGGGTCAAAAGGGCCATGAAACGTTTGGGTCAAAACTGTTAACCCAAACGGCCCTTCAAACAATTAGTTTATTTGGTTGACAGTTATGTATGACAGTTAGAAAACGGTTATTGTGTGAATCGACACAATGGTTGACCTTGAAAGGTTGTGTCGTTTCACATAGTATAAATACTCTAGGATTACTTTATGAAATTATCAAGTCCTTTTAGTAATTACTGTTACATTGCTTTTATACGCATACAAAGTATTACAAAACCAAACATTGTTACTTATTCAACTATGGCAAATGTCAAACACATATTGGAATGCAATTGGCTTCGACCAAAACCTGTGACAAGATACCAACACAACTCCATGTGGGAGAAGCCCATGCTTCCAGTTATAGCCCAGGAGCCTATGTCCGCCTGATAGAGCGTCTGGATGAAGCCCTTGTAGAAGCCTCTATTAAAACTTCCAAGCCTCTGCCTCACCTGACAAAGCTTTGTCAATCTTCTTCTGCTTCACTTAAGAGTAGGATCCTAAGAAGCTACTGCATACACATTGTCCTACCTTTGTATGCTTGGTAATTTAACGTCATAGCTTAACATAGCCTATATCAGTCTCTGCAACTTAACGACGGATTTCTATCTCTCGCAAAATATGTAAGTGAAAGTCAACTTTCTAGTAGTAAAATTACTTTTATTACTTCGTTTTAGGTTTTGGTACGCTTTTCTTCCCAGCTTTATCAAAAGGCCGTTCTGAAAAATGTTTTTTTGTAGTGATATATAATGAATCTAAAAAAATCATTGAAGGCATAAATATAAATTGTAAAACAATGTAACACAACCAAAATAGAATAATCTTAATCTTAACTTTGTCTTGTTCAACATTTGTCTCCGGTGAACAGCCTGGAGTCATAATGGAAACATCATTCAAGATGAGCGAGACACTAAATGGTAAAAACAATCTTGACATTAAGAAGGATATGAAGGTGATACAAGAAAGACTTAGGCTTCTCGCGGATAAGAAAGCTAATGAAGAAGCCATCTCAGCTGACATGAAGGGACTTGGTATCCAAAGGTTTGTCACTTTTCGTTCTAAACAAGTTTTTTATTTGAAGTATTATTTGAACAATCAGTGCAATATGAGGTTTTCACTAAAATTATAAAAGTGAAATCATGTATTAATTTTTCATGTTTACTGTTTGAAGGGAAAATTAAAGTTGCATGGATGGCCAAATACTTATGTTTTCACCAAGGCAATGGGGGAGATGCTATTGTTCGACGGATTAAGACAAGATGTGTCACTGGTCTTAGTACATCCTACTGTCATCACCAGTACTTATAAAGAACCGTTTCCTGGATGGATTGAAGGCGTCAAGTAAATCAAATTACATTCTATTTACAGTACACAGCAAAATTAGTGTAACGGTTTAGCTAACCATTACACTATATTATTCTTAATAATATCATGAACCTAATTAAACTAATTTTCCAGAACTATTGATGGCATCATTGCTACATATGGTAGAGGGAAGGTATCTTGCTTCCTTGCAGAACTTAGCAAAGTACTTGACGTGGTATTTTACCTCATAATCTATATGACTGATATATACCTCAAAAATGTTGTACATGTACACTATTATGAGGTCAGTTGCATGGACTTAAATGACCAACAACTGATATAACATGTTGTTGGTTATCTCTTTCTATAAACTTACGAATTATAAAAAGGGAATCATGACGTGACAGAGACAATTTTGTAAAACATGCAGATCCCAGCAGATATGGTGATTAATGCTATGATTGTAGGAATGGTGGCTCATACAAAGTGTTCGTTTTCTACAGGATCCATACTTCACTTTCTCCAGGATCATCAATAATCAAACAAACATCATGTATGAAACATCATCAAGAATAATAAGGACAAGAGAATGGGTTTGAACCCTTGAATGATCTGATATATATTTAACGAAGGGTTGATTTTGTTTACAAGAATCCTAATCTATTTATACTAATCTAAACGGTACTAAGAGATTTCTCCAAACGGTATGATGTTTAGGAGATAACCGTTTCCTACTTAACTGGCATTTGTAATGGGCATGTTTGGGTTATATCGTTTCTGACCCATAGGACTGATTTCGACCCATTCACAATACAGAACATACAATACATATTACATAGTTATAAAACTAAAAGTCTTAAACATAATAACTTTAATTCTACATTTGATCTAACAACATTATAGGGCTAACAATTTCCCCCTTAATGTTTTAGAATCAAATTCTCTTGAGTGATCTTCAATGTTTCTTCAAGCAATGTCTAAAGTTCATTGCTGTCTTGACTGCCATCATTGTTCTTCATCTTCATCATCTTCAAGACTAACACCAAAACGATTCTGACTTGTCTCTATTGCTCCATCCTTCACTCTCTTTCCCTTCTGGTCTTGCAGGTCCATGGCCAAGCCATCATTGCTTGCATCTCCTACATCTTTGACTTTTCACCCCAAGGTACATTAGCAGTTTCATGGCAGACTACAATGAGATCAACAAACTTCTTATAACATGCAGTCACAACTGCTTCATCATCTTTGGTATCTAGTCCTTGAAGTTTTTGCAATCATTCCATACTTGTCACTCAAAACAATTTACATGTACCCTTTTCTCTTTTCTTTCTTTGTTTGAATCTGGTCTTCATCATCTCTACCTTTGTCGCAACAAAGAGGTCTTCATCTTTTGTGTTGATTTGAAACACTTCGTACCCTAGACAACTTTGTTTGTCTCGGCTTTTACTTCCAAAGAATTCGCAAGTTCTTTGCAAACAACAAGTTGCGTCCTTGTTGTTTCTGGTTACCAAATCTGTGTGAACTCTCAAGTTCTACAACATATCGCCAAGTATTCTTGTAAACCATGGCGAAAAACCAGACTCCAATCTTAATGCTTTTGAATCTTGAGTGATGATCAAAATCATGAATTGTTGTGTTGTTTGATTCCTTGTCTCTCTGATACCATGTTCGTTTTCTACAGGATCCATACTTCACTTTCTCCAGGATCATCAATAATCAAACAAACATCATGTATGAAACATCATCAAGAATAATAAGGACAAGAGAATGGGTTTGAACCCTTGAATGATCTGATATATATTTAACGAAGGGTTGATTTTGTTTACAAGAATCCTAATCTATTTATACTAATCTAAACGGTACTAAGAGATTTCTCCAAACGGTATGATGTTTAGGAGATAACCGTTTCCTACTTAACTGCCATTTGTAATGGGCCTGTTTGGGTTATATCGTTTCTGACCCATAGGACTGATTTCGACCCATTCACAATACAGAACATACAATACATATTACATAGTTATAAAACTAAAAGTCTTAAACATAATAACTTTAATTCTACATTTGATCTAACAACATTATAGGGCTAACACAAAGAAACCTTACTCCAAGATCATTTATCATGTCAGATCATCCACGTCAAACCCATTGAAAATTTCTAGCTTCGTGAACTACATCTTTGATTACTTTTCTAATAAACCATTAAGAAACAGACAGGGAAACCCCATTATACCACCAACCAATGCTTTGTTTTTTGATTCCATGTCTAGCTTTAAGAGATATATGGCAGTCCGTTATATAATTCCCTTAAAGGTATTCTCATCATTGATCATCTCTAATAAGATCGAATGTGTTAACAAATATTGAACATAGGAAAGTTTATATATCACTTTTTTATAACAGTTTTGCTGTTCTTTTGAAGGGAGTTAAATATGCAAACATAATACTTTTTGGGGCTTTTAATGCATTGTATCTCGAAGCTGATCGAAAGATTCAAATCATGCTTCAGATAGCAGATCTTTACAAGCCATATGCTCTCATCAACGTCATGCAAGTAGTCTTTCATTTGACTAAAGGCTTTAGTTAACACGTGGCGAAAAAATGAAAACCAAAACATATGTGCATCTGCATGTAAACATATATTTTGCAGCGGAACTTAACCTCTTCAGAAAGAATATATTAAAATCTTTTGCATAAGATCTTGTTGATCACTTAAAGTTTTCATGATTCATAGATATGATGATGCAAATCTCAAGACACTTCATGGCGCTCTCAGAGAGTGTAACAAAGCTGAGAAAGAGATTTTCTATTTCGATGTGAAGTCTGTTAACTGGGAAGGCTATTTTAAGAAAATGCATATCCCTGGCTTGGTGAAGTATGCACTCAGGTAATAAAACACATCTAAGTAGCTACAAAACTAGAAAATTTCTCTTGCTGTTAATTACTCCGTACAATATAAAAAAATAGTATTGATAATATGCTCCAAAGTAAGACAGATATGCGAATATGCCATGTTCTTTTTTTGTTGGAATGTCCGAATGTCTTTGTTACCTGTCGATTTGGAAAAGAGTCAGTATTGACTAGTAAAAAGGACGGAGTTGATAGATATGATCGATGAACATATATATGTGATCTACTAAACGATAGTTTTCATGAGTTAGCGGAGTTAATTACATAACCTTTTAGTTCTATAATTTCCTTTTATTTATCCTGGTTAAAATCCAAGTTTTAATACGTAATGAACTAATGATTATGTGGTCTTGAAGATTATAGAAGAACACCAATGTACATTTTTAGATGCAACTAACTTACATAGTTAACACATAAATTATCTCTCAATGATGTAACAGAGTTGAAGGAAAAGTACCAAAGCATGGTAATATCATGTCATCAAAATTGTGAAAATATCCAAGCGTTCAAGAAAATTGTATGGACCAAGTTAAATTATGTTGAGGTCCGAAAGAACTACCTTTCCTTTCTGTTACCAGTTCTAGATTTATGTGAAGAACTGATGCTCTCATACATTTTTACCAGGTTCTGTAGACTTGGAGACTTCATCTTTATAGCTAGAGGCCGGAACGGGCAATGCAAAGCGATGTTCTTAATTAGCGACTCATCATTGTACCAAAGTGTAATTAAGTGAAACACATATCTAACAATGTGTCCCTAATATATGCCACTAAAACAGTTTTTAGTTGTACTGATATATGTATGTTTCTTTCTCATATTGAACCTGGTTTTATGTTATTATTAAACTTTACTTGTAAGAAGAAGAGTACAATAAATTACTAATCAATGGTTACCCGCAAGTTTATTAATACAATTTGTGTGCATTATAGCTACCAAGTTCATTTACCAATAAACATGATCGATGAATTTATTCGTCCAAGTAGCTAGCACGAATTTAGGGTGCGTTCGCTTTATGGGATTGGGGATGGGTTTAGTAATTGGGTATTGTTTTGAAAAGGAGTCGGGCTTGTAAATCCAAGCAATGTAGCCTGGTTTAGAGGGAATGGTGAGCCCTCTTTTCTCCACATATATGTTTGGCGCGAAGCTTTGTGGAGCTTTTTGAGGCGGTGAGCAACGAGTATTCTGATTTGTAGTGGTCGTTTGGCAAAGAAGCGGTGAGCGTTTTGATTTTTTGTGATCGTTTGTCAAAGGAGGGGTGAGCTGTATATATATATATATATATATATATATATTTTACATCATTTTACTCATTTATCATTACAGTTACATATGTTGTCAAGCGTTTTTATTTAAAAAACAGTTACCACTCATGGTTAGTGCTCACAGCTATTGCCCACCGCTACTTTTAACAAAACCCTATATCTCTTTTCATTTATTTTATAAAATGACATATTTCAAAGTATTTCTTTTAAGAACTTTTATACAGACAAATTTATTAATAAAACATAAATTATATTCATGGAAGAATTGCATATATAACTCTCAAAAAGCTTAAAATTATTTATATATGCAACTTAAACTTATAACTGCATATATATCCTCTCAAAAGCTCAAAAATTGCATATTTATCCAACTTAAACTTATGATTGCATATATATCATTTCAAGACCTTAAATATGTCATATATACCCAAATAAATATTTAATATAAATTTACAATTCTAGAATACATGACAACTATAATTATAATTATAAATTTTTTTAAATCATTTTCTCTTTATTTACAAACTTGTTGGTTGTAGTATAGCATTTCATTATAAGAGTTGAGTAGTTTTGCAAACTCTTATTTTGATAGAAACTGAGGGACACATCCAGATCATCAATTTTATTTAATTAAAAAGACAAAATTTAAGATTCAAAAAACCATGGAGAAACAAAAAGTGTAAATTTACTCAAAACTCACCACAACTACTTCCTCAGTATCTGTACAGTTGGCAAATCTTGCCCAAATTGCAATAAATGGCCCTTTGTGGCATTTTTGTACGTTTCATACGTTTTTGTCTGTTTTCATACGTTTTCATACATTTTCGCCTGTTTTCATACGTTCTCGTCCATTTTCATACGCATTAGACCGTTTTCATACGTTTTCGTCCATTTTGATACGTTCTAGTCCGTTTTCATACCTTTTCTTAAGTTTTTGTCTGTTTTCATACGTTTTCGTCCGTTTTTGTTCTTTTAATACGTTTTCGTTCGTTTTCATACATTTTCGTCCGTTTTCACACGCTTTCGGTCGTTTTCATACGCTTTCATACTTTTTCGTTTTCAAATGTTTTCGTCTGTTTTCATACGTTTTTGTCCGTTTTAGTATGTTTTGATACATTTTCGTTCGTTTTCATCAGTTTTTATATGTTTTCATCCGTTTTTCATACGTTTTTCATCCGTTTTCATACATTTTCGTCCATTTTTGAACATTTTTATACGTTTACATACATTTTTATCCGTTTTCACACGTTTTCGTCCTTTTTCATAATTTTTGGTCCGCTTGAATACGTTTTCGTCCGTATTCATACGTGTTCGTTCGTTTACATACGTTTTCGTTCGTTTTTATATGTTTTCGTCCGTTTTCATACGTTTTGGTCCGTTTTCCTCCGTTTTCATACATTTATGTCTGTGTTTTACGTTTTTTCGTTTTCATACACTATTATCCGTTTTCGTCCGTTTTTATACATTTTCTTCCGTTTTCATATGTTTTCGTCCGTTTTTATACCTTTTCATCTATTTTCATACGTTTTGGTCCGTTTTCATACATTTTCGTCAACATAGTTGTTGATAGTTTGCAATGTTTATTACTTAAATTTTATTATATGACATTTCTAATATCACTTATGATATTTCATAAACATAGTTAATGTCAAAATAGCCCATGAAGAGTGGTTTTGAGACCACTCTCTGAAGGGGGGTATCTCCATGACCAAAACATATAGAAACTGGTTGCACAACCTGTCTCTATAGAAGTATCAACACCGGTTTTCTCCTAAGAATTGGTCTCTAATATAGAGTAAACACACATGTTTTTATTGGACATTGGTACCAGTTCTCCCACAATCTGTCTTTATAGAAACATCTAACCAGTCTTTATATAGGGTAAAAAGATATGTTTTTATATCAAAACCTGTCATTTTGTAAATCTCTTTTATAAAAAAATTTGTTTTTGAAATTTTCCATTTTTTTGAAATTTCATAATCTACAATTTGACTCACCATAATAAAGAAATATAAATGCCACAAATATATATATATATATATATATATATAATGATTTAAATACACCAAAAATGTCAAAATCAACAAATAATTAAGATAATACTTCAATTCAGCAAAATATAAATCCTAAACAAAATCCAAATTGAAATACTAGAATTCAACAAACTATAAAGAAAAACACTAGAATTCAATATAACTAGCCATAATTATCTAAGATCAATCATGCCAAAATGTAAACCATGCACCAATGATGGCGTTCAACTATTTGTTCTCTAAGAGACGCTCGTCACTCCAAGGTACCTATACGTAAATTAATGAAATAAAAACATCAGCAATCTGCAGAGAATACCCTAATGATTTGGATAAATTCAAGTGTCCAAAAAATCATGTTCCTAGGGAGTGCTCAACACTATGTTCGGGAAAAATTGAAGTTATTTAACAAAAGCAAATTACCGCAGGGAATTATACTCTGATGATTTGGGTAAATTCAAGTTATTTAACACGCACTTACTATGTTCAGGAAATTTTTATGTTGATACTTTAGCACAAAGTCATGCCTCCATTTCATCACATAAAATCCACACTCCCAATCAAATGGCCGACGATTTACAGCAGGGAATTCCCACCTCAGACTACCAACGACACTAAAAAGGAAATAACCAATAGTGTGTAAGTTAAAATTTATAGAAACAAATGTTAATTGTAAAATAATTTAATATAATTCTTACGACTCCACAAGTCCAACGAGCCTATAACTTTCCTCATTCTTGCTTGAACCCTTAGAAGAATTGATAGTGTCAACTGAAAGTGTAAGATACAGTAACCATAAAAAAGGTGAATGGTCAGTATTCATTTGACAAGAAATTCTTAAAGTATGTTGAGATACGTTTTTACTTGCATGTTAGCTTTTGTGTTAAACTTTCATATCTTGTTTGATTTAGATTCTTGGTATCCCAATTTTTTAAAATAATATCACTAGCTTGTAAGGTAGTTACCTAATTGTCGATGGCGGATTTCCAAAGCTCTAAGTTAACATGTCGCAAGTCAAACCTAAGATGCCTATACGTACATGCAAGAAAGTATATGAGCTTTCCTAGGGGTGTTCATCAGTCGGTTATCGGGTTGTTCGGTTTATTCGGTTCGGTTAGTTCAGTTAATTTTTTTTTGGTAAAAGCGAAACCGAACCAAATCGAAAACCAAATTTGAATTCGGTTTAGTTTTTGAGTTGACTCGAATAACCGGAATTACACCATTTAATTTTTTTAAAATTTATTATATAGATTTTTGGCAAAAAAAAATTCAAACATAAAAGGTGTAGAATAAAATAATGATGGTCTTTTTGTTTACATAAATATATAAAAAATACATATATATTTATATAAATTCGGTTTACGATTCAAATAGCCAAAATAATATCCAAACTGAAAACCATATTTTTAGTTTGGATCGGTTTTGGTTTTCGGTTTATTCGGTTATCACCCGAACAATGCACACCCCTAAGCTTGCCTTGAGACAAGTGTGACTGTCTAGTTCATTTAATACTACATCTAAATGCAATTTAACATACTGAAAAGTAGGACTACCACTTCACAAAGAGTATTTATTGGTAGTCTTCTTAACAATTTCTAAGAATGTATCATGTAAAGTAACAAATGGTTATGCTGTGCATGAAAGCGCAAAACAATTCTTTGAAGGTAAAAAAGTATTATTTGGATTTCAAAATCGATTAATATATAATATCAAGATACTTTGGAAGCGACATAATAGAGAAAAATATACTGGAACTAACCATTAAATCATCATTTTTATTCTCCCAACATGTTCAGACATGGTTGCATCTTGTGACGTAGACTCCCCTTCTTTCTCTTGCTTAAAGAATCATCTGCAGCTTTTTTCGAGGCGGCTTCTTGCCTCGCTCTATCCTCTTCCATTGACACACGAAGAGAAAGAGCAAGTTCAGGGTCCAAATTGGGATTGACACCGAAATCAAAACCATATACACTACCAGCTGCGGCCGCTGCAGGAGCTGCGGCAAAACCACTTCCACATTCTCCATCACCAGTAAAGATTGGAGTAATAATAAAAACATTAAAAATTTCAGCTAAAACGATAACATGTAATAACTTTGTGTGGAATCAAACAATCACAAACCTCAATAGAACGTCGGAAAGAGCATTAGATCAAGCTGGAACATGAACATGTGACTGCTGCATTATTACTCACAGCAGCAACCATGGCCTCAAGATTTTCCGTCTTAGCTTCATCCTCTTCACCGAAGTTCACATCATCACGAGCGACCCTGTTCTTTTTTAACTTCTTTCCAATCATCTGCAATACTTTCTTATCATATTTCACAGAAATGTAAGCCACAAAACATAGAAAATAAGAACAAACAAATCAAAACATACTAAAACCCCACTGCCTAATATGCACAACACATACCCTCCAACACAACACAATAATCCTTTGTTGCTGCTTTTTGTTTTGACAATGCTTCAACGCCAGCTGCCAAGTTCATCTCACCGCCTTTATCTAAACCTAAATAACCATTACATGTCACTTTCTTGTCATTTCTCAACCCAAATTGGCCCTTATAATTTTAAGTTTAAATCCAACTATCATGAATTCACCAATTCCTATGTTACTTAAGAGTTGAGTAGCTCAGTATCCTACTCATATCAATTCAACAAATGTTGCCACAAAAAATCCGTAAATGGGTTTCAATTGGTTAAAGTGAGTGCTTTACCCACAAACTTAAACATATCAACAACGTTACCAAAAGGATTATACCTACTTTGAAGATGATACATCTGGAATTTTACTTCACATGACAAACAAGTAATTAAAAACCAAAATTTACTTGCCACAAAATTCATTTATATTTAGTACTCTATAAGTTGTACCATATAACCATCTAGAAACAATTCTTAAATCAAACACGTGGTGAGTAATGAAATCGTACCTGTGCCTATGTAAAAGAATCAATAATTCCTCTAATTCCAAACTGCAAAATTAAATAAAAAATTCCTTAGAATCATGTATTTCAAGTCATATTTAATAAGAAATCTCAAACATCCCCTATAAGCATTAGTGACTTGACATTTTGAGTAACATTTAAAAGCAATACCAAACAACCCTTATTAGCATTAATGACAACACATTTGACACGAGCTGAGCTGGGAAGGAACATCCCATCAGAAGATAGACAGCTAAAGGTGGCACCATATGTTCCCTCTAAAAATACCTGCAAGCGAGCCTATGAATATATCAGACGTGTAAAGACTGTTGCTCAAGTACATGAGTCATTCACTAACCTAAGAAAATATTTACCGCACATAAAGAAGATTAGCTATCAACTAACTACACAAAACTCGCAAAAAAAACTATGCGGAGTTTGGAGGTATAGTTTCTAAGTGATTATAGCAATCTCAATATACAAAATTATATATAACCAGTTGGTAGAAGCTAAGAATATTTAACTTATTGGAAATTCACTCGATAACTGGTTCTCTTTGCAAAGCTTCTTACCTTACTATCCAAACATGATTGTTTTGACGTTATATAACTGGAAAATAGGCAACAAACATCATCAGTTAAGATAATTACAGGGCCTTCACTTAATAAGTGCATCTAAACACCCCTGTTAGCCAGTAAATTCATCATATATACAGCTCCATTGACACTATCAAGTGTCTCATAATCACACCAATACTCCTTAACAGTGCCGGTAGATTTATGTGGGTCATGTATATTTTGGGAAGATGTCAATTTAGTAGTAGTGGTTATACAAGAGCACTGAATGAAATTATAGATAATAACTAACCTATAAACACTCATATAGAACCCTAATTCACATTTTCTTAACAAATTTACAAAATTCCTAATTTTGGCTTAGAGCCAAGAACCCAAATGAGAATTCTGATCAGGAACCAATTTCCGCTCTCATCAAAGAACATGGAAAGATTCAAGAAAGTAACTAACAAATCATATGAAATCAAGATAAAACAAACTAAAGAACCTGGATTATATAGATGTCGACTCGAAATGACAATAATTAGATAGCGACCCACAATCCCAGCATTACCAACAAAGGTGTATTTTTTATTTTTTTATTATTCTTTTTTTTGTGTGTGTTTTGGGAGAAGAACAAAATTGAAGTGACTTAAAATTTGTGAAAGTGATTAAAGAGGGAAAAAGCCCGCTTAAAATTTTGGTAGATAGAAACCGGGTATTGTGAAATTACTAGTGTTTTAATCTTAACATTTTGGATCCCCATGTAATTTTTCTTTAAAAGACCAGGTATTTTCGTAACCGGTCTCTATTTAGAGATCTCTTTGACCTTTTGTGTAGTAGTGAATATAGTAATATCTTTTTTGATATTTCATAAACGAACAAGTATGTTTTTTAACCTTTATATCACCTGAGATATTTTATTTCTTTGTATATTTTTTATATGTTATCACCTATATGTTTTCTAATATTTTTATATTTTTCAGGTACAAGATGATTTTTTTGCCTTTCACCGCAATAGACAAGCATATAGTTTTTTATTGTCGGTTCAGGTTGCTTAAGAATGAAACTTTGTATAAACGTTTGTGTTCTTTTCGGAATCTTTTAACATGTAATCAATCTTTTAGTTCTATAATTTCCTTTTATTTATATTGTTAGTAGGATAAAAGAGTTAAGCCTCTTTAGACGAATTCTTATTTTGCTCAAAAGCAATGCTAAATTAATGCAACACTTGTTTGATTTTGAGAATATGTCAAGTTTCTATTTTTATAGTTTCCTTCATTTTTATTCATTTTGGTATTTACAAGCGACACTTATTTATCTCTTGTAATATAACACTGTAAGGAAGATGAAGAGTATTCAAATTGTCATTCTTAGTTACTTAAGAGTAATATCTCATGTGATAAAGCAATATAATGGGTATGTTTGGTGAAATGGTTTGGGGCTGGGGCCGGAGATATGGCTTATATTATAAGCCGAAATTAAAATTTTTATTTTTGTAGACTTGTTTGGCAAATGGGCTGGGGCTGTGGCTTATTATTGCAAAATTACTAAAAAGGACTAAATTAAATGAGTTTTATGGTATATGTTAGATATTTTTGTGAGTAAATATGTAATTTATGGTTCATAAGCCTCGGGCTAAAGTTGTTAGCCCTTTTTATGGGGCTGGGGCTTATAGAGGCTTATGACTTCATAAGCCCGCATGACAAACGGGGCTTATTTTATAAGATGACTTATTTAAAAAGCCCAAGCCTCAATAAGCCCTTGTAAGCCCCTCCCCAAACACACCCAATATGAAAATAATTATGGTATTTTATATATGATAAATATCACATGTGATAAAGCAATAGAATGTAACACTAATTCTTGTATTCTACATATGAGTAACATCACAGGTGATAAAACAATAAAATGAGCAAAAGTAGACATCATTCATGTCTGATTTTATATATTCAAATAACTTAAAAGCATCATTTGCATCATTGTGTACAAGTATTAACATGCACGTTTTCCAGTTACTTCCATAATCCTTCTCTTTCTTCGTTCTTCTACAAACTACTTCATCTCTTCCTCGTCTGGATGTTCAGTTGAAACCTAGTTTCCTAACTCCGTCATCATCATCTTTATTCCATCATTTTTCATCTCATGAAGAATCACTTTTCTGGCTGATGTGTTTGAGTTTCATCATTCACATCTGCATTACATGAGATATTATACATAAATTAAATCAAGAACATGACATAATCACAATATAGTAATTATAACTTACTTGGAAGGTCAAATAGTCAAAGGATAAAGAAAACACACATTTCAACTAAGACAAAATCATCTTCTTTAAAGAAAGCTTGTGTAAAAGCACAAAGTAAACCAAAATGTAAAGTAGTACGAATTTGAAAGTAATCAAAATAAGTATCAAGGGGAATATCTTGTGATTTTCAAGTGGCTAGGTTAGATGTCTAATGTAAATTTAATGTTCCAAACAATGATGTTGGTAAGTATGTTGTTCGTTGAATGATGTAGACAATGATGCAGGCTAACTGTAGTACACAATGATGCAGCCTTAGATGCTTTTGGGTTATCTGAATATATATATAACTAGACATGAATGATGTCTATTTTTTGTCATTTTATTGCTTTATCAAATGTGATATTACTCATACGTAGAATACCAGAATTAGTTTCACATTCTATTACTTTATCACATGTGATATTACTCCAAAGTGACTAATTTTACATTCTATTACTTTATCACATAAGATATTACTCTAAATTGACTAACAATTTAAATACTTTTCATCTTTGATATAGGGTTATATCACAAGTGATAAATAAGTGTCACTTACAAATATCAAAATGAATAAAAATGAAGAAAACTAAGAAAATAAAAACTCGACGTATTCTCAAAATAAAAAATGTGTTGCATTAATTCAGAATTGCTTTTTGAGCAAAATAAGAATTCTCTGAGGCTCAACACTTTTATTCCTTATAACGGTATAATATCACAAGTGATAAATAACATTGATTACATGTTAAAAATTCCAAAAAGAACACAAACCGTTTGAGCAAAGTTTCATTCTTAAGCAACCCTGAACCGACAGTAAAACATTTCCTTTGGTTCTCTATTGCGGTGAAAGGCACAAAAATCATCTTGTACCTGGAAAAAAAATTAGAACACACGTAGGTGATAATATATAAAGGATATACAAAGCAATAAAATATCTCAGGTGCTATTAAAGGTTAAAAAGCAAACTTGTTTGTTTTGTATGTGGCATCAAGAGATAACATCATCAAACTCTTCGTAGTTACACTTTGTAACTTCATTAGTCCAAACAAAAGTCAACACAACTCCGCATTGTCTGCAAAATTCTCAATACTGGTAATACACTAACGGGAACTCTTGGAGCACAATAAAGTGATCCACCAGGAGTATCAGTAAATTTTTGATGGATCAATGATTGAGGTGTTTGTACATTATTAGAAGTTGTAAAAGAAGGTGATAAAACACACAATAAATAGGATATCACAACCAAAATATTAACCATGCTTATGAAATATCACAAGTGATATTACACATGTCATACAACAGGTTACATTTCAATTGGTTAGTAACAAAAGTTTGAAATATCACAATTGAGTTTTGAGTTAGTAACAGAATTTACAAGTTACAACAGCTTATACCAAGTGCACATGCATCCGATAACATTTTACATGGGTTCGAGTCGCACCATACTACGAGAATCAATAGCTCAATGTTGGTTCACCAATAAACTCTTGTTTGTCCACAAAGAAGTCGAAGATCTCACTAGCTTTCTCTTGGAGACCGACTTGGTTAAGGACTTTACTTCTTGCAAGTATAAACCATGTCGGCCTTATTTTATCCGAATGCACAATTCTAAACCTTTGTGTATAACAATCAAAGTAACTCCAACAAAAACTCAGAAGATATGTCATAGATAATCATGACATTTTAGACCCACAATGTCTTTCACATTACACATTATCATTTCACAATACATTCTAAACCATAAGATTTTACATATTAATACACATCATAAGCTGTAAATCTAGCTACATCTTCAACATAAAATTTAAAAACAAATAAACAAATAAAAAACAAAAGAAAAAACTATAGATCTAGCTATACAAAACACAACAAAATCAAAACTAATTAAAAACACAACATCCTTCAAAAAACAAAACTTAAAAAAAAATCACTATACACAGATAACAAACACCTCAATACTCATTACAAACCACAAATCTAACATATAAACCCCAACTAACCTTTAATATAGCACAAAAAACTCATAAAATACATATAAAATGCATAATAAACCATATATCTATATTTTAAACACATTAAAATCATATAAAATTAACCAAAAAATCCTAAGTACGCATTAAAAGGTATATCTATAAACACATTATCATTTCACAATCAAAAACTTGTAACACCCCCAATTTTGTGATACGCAGCGGAATTCAAACTGGGTGTTATTTCATGGCACAACAGTCATAACAATAGAAAACGAACTCTAATGGAGTCGTTTTAAAAAGGATGTATCATTCGATTTATATAAATATCAGAGTTTACAAAAATGAGGTCCCAAATGGTTCCATGTTTACAAAATACATTAAATTGATTTTCGAATGATAATAAAATTTATAGCCTTCTTGAGTATTTGTGCTCCTCCGTGCCAGCCTCGATCAATATGGACCTGAAATACATGCTTAAAACTGTCAACACAAAGGTTGAATGAAATTTATAGAGTTTGTTTGATGGTTGAACACATTATGTTGGTAGTGTGAGCTATAGACTCACACCAATGGTTTGAAAACAAAACAGTTTTTATTAGGCTAAGCATCATGCAATCAAGGCGTTAACGTGTTCCAAAATTAATTGGAGAAAATGTCGGTGCGTGCCCTTTCAGGTAAAAATTGTCGTTTTTACCAATGTTACTCAAATATAGTGCGTTTGTTTGCCTACCCGGTCAACACAAACGGGATTTGTCAATCCCAATAGATCTATTCACAATATTCGCACCCACTCTCACTAGTGATTAATGATTCATGATTAAGGGACTTAAGTTTGGCAAATGCGGTAACTTAGTGCTAATAAAACAATCAGATAAGTATACAGTTTGAAAGCAATGTGTTCGGTTTAAAATAAAGCATGTATCTCCCCCAAGGGTTTGTAAAACAATTAAGTAATAGAAAGTGCGGCTATGAACTCACCTCAGAGTAAATGATATCAAATGTATAATGAGAATGATGGATATGCCGTGAGAACTTCTAAGAGCAACCTAAAATGGAATGTTGCGACTTAGGTTTGGAATAATGTTTAGGATAACATAAACCATCCTATATATGTCTCTATGTTGATCATGATGTAGTACATGGTATTTGTGTATGTCATTTATAGAAATGGTCTAGTTGTGAAAACGGATTTAGTTTACAGATATCGTACTACTGTTCGGGCCATCATAATTCAGAGGTCATGCAGTTAACGTTCGAGGAGCTAGGACACTTTAAATCGTAAATCCAGCAACTCGTCGATACATTTTACTCAAATGAAACCCCTCACATGAAGCTCTCTAGTTTTGTAGCACTTAGTAGATACAATATATGTTTTGAGTGAAGATTGTTATATAAATAAGTTTATCATGTTTTTACAAGTTCTCGTTGTTTCATAAATATGATTACCTTAGTTAACGGTCTTGGGTAAATAAGCCTTGAAGCTTTAGCCATGGCCTTGCCGTGGCTTTGGTCTTGACAACCATGGTCTTGAGACTCAGCTTTCACCTTAGCCATAGCCGTGGTCTTGGCTTATGTCCATTAGGCCTCTTGGTTTGCTTTTAGTTGTGACAAAAGTATAGTCTTGAAACTACATATAAGGCAGTTTCAGTTTTTTTAAAGAATATGGCCTGTTTAAGCGTTTTCAAGGTCCGAGCTTCTTGTTTATTGAAGGAAAACGTCGTTCCGGACAACTTTCGTGTTTTAACTTTTTGATGATTCGGGCCAGAAGTACCACTTTTAGCACGACCAGACCCTTAACAGCAAGCTATTTGGCAGTTCGGCGTTTTGGTTTTGCTAACTTCTTTTGGCCGTATCTTTTGACTCGTTTGTCCGTTTCGGGTGATTCAAGTTGCTATGTTTACCTTTTTATCTTGTCTACCATATTATGTAAGTTAGAAAGTCCATATGTGACCGGTTTTAATGGTCTCAAATGTGTAGAATATGACTAGTTTACTAGTTTGTTACTTTTACGACAATATGTGAATTAAAACATGTGATTGAGTATATCTACATCATGAATCAACATAGTAACTATATATATATCATGAAATTGTTAAGATTATGAATAATAAAGATGAGATGATGGTGGTGATTAGTTGCTTACAACTTTTGGCTTTCAATTAAGAAAGGAGTAACTAGTAAGGATCGGACTTTGATTGAACACTTAGGACTTCGGATTGAACTAGCTTTCTATACCTTGGCACCCTTGCAATCTTGAAGAGTTGGTGATGAAGTACTAAGTGACTTGAGTGGATTTAAACTCAAGAAGATCACTTAAACTTTCTAGAGATTTGATGTAGTAACTTAGTACTTGAAACTTCTTTGCATAAACTTGGAGTTTAAGAACAAATTATGGAAGATATGATGGTTTGATGATATGAACGACCCAATTCAGTGTTTTAGGGTGTTTAGGATGTATTTCACTTGCTATTTATAGGAGGGTAAGTTTGGTTAACCATATATTGGGTTAAATATTAACCATGGTTAAGTTAGGACACATGTAATGATCTAAATGAACCATGGTTAAGATTATGCCACCAAAATGATGAATCTCCCCCCCTTAGGTCAGCCATAACATGCATAGGTAGCTTATATGATAAGTCTTGGTCTTATCTTGAGTTTAGAGCATGATTTGGTTCCGTTAAATGCCAACCGTAAGTTGTTAAGCAATAAAACGTAAAACCGGGTATCGTTAAAATACGAAACTTGTAGGAATGATGAAACTCATCATTATACTCAATCTAAAAATATAAATTGGGTGATAAGTCTCATTGGGTGCAAAAACGCTGCTTAAAGCTGGAAACGCGGGTCAAAAACGCGTAATTCGCAATTTATCAGAAAAGGACGAAATTTCGGGGAAATGACCGTGAATTTATTTAGAGTAGACTAAAATTAGTCTAAAAGTGATATGAGATGTCAAAATGTGGTTTTCATTATACGTGGGGATAACTTAACAGTTATCCGTGAAGTTTAAAAGTTACGCGATTTAAGCAAAAATGTAAAACGTACAAGGTTAATTTCTTTATGGTCAACGGAGGAGGGAAATATGTTTGACTTTTCCAAAAATGGAAAATTGTCTAAACATCTTAGAAAACACAGTGCAGGAATGGTTAAGTCTGGGTCTAAGTAGATTTGTTTAAAATATAAGTTTAGTCTCGTACGGCTCAGGGTTTATTTGGTAAAATTTTTAAAATAAAATCTTAAAAATTCTCTAATTGTTTATGAGTGATCTAAAAATTAATCTGATGTGAGGAAAATTTTTAGAGTTGATTTTCGTTATGCGCGTGATGTTCAAATGGTGTTCCGACCAAAACGAAACTTTAAAACGATGTTTTCTTAATAACTTTTGCGAAAATGATCTAACGATTGTCAAACTCTCAGGATATTACTAAAATAATTTATCTTACGAGAATGTGAAATAAAATTTTTTATGGGATGAATAGTGAAAGTGAATAGTAAAAGTGAATAGTAATTTCTCGTGGTGAATAGTAAAAATTTGTGAATGGATAGAAATCCTGAAAATGCGAATTGTTACAGTCTCACCACCTTAATGGGAATTCCGTCCCGGAATTCAATGTGTGTTATCCGGTGTTGAAGTGTCTAGAAAAATTCAGGGTGTATACGCCGAATTCTAATCTTTGCGTTCTTAAGTTTCTGGTCATACAATGTATTACGTGCCATGTGGCTTAAGTTGATAATCTAAAGGGTTTTGTTAAAATCTTATAGAGTCCAATATATCTAAAGTTTGGCTTTTCCAGATTCCCAAAACGAATCATATCTTATTGTATCGAGGCTATCAATAAAACCTTAATTTCTAACATGGAGTTTTTGGTGATAGTGTGCGGCATGGAGACTAATTTATATTTGTATGGTTTCCTTAGTTGTTTCGTGGGTGATCCCTAAACACCTTAGTTCAGCAAATGGTTAACTAAACACTTTCATCGATATAGTGCCTCAAATGGAATAGTTTTTGTTGTTGTTAGGGTTTTGTTAATCAAAGGTGTAAGATGTTGTTGATGTGAAATAGTTTATAATGATGTGATAATTGTTGTAGGAAAGTCTTGCTAGTGGCAAGTGGTTATCCAAACCATTTCCAAAGTTGATCAGGTCTTAGGTGGTTTCGGGATGAAGGCTATAGTGTTTATGTCTACTAGTGTTTGAAAGAAACGTGGTACAGTGAAGATTTACGTACTGAATTTCAATGGGGTTCAGATAATGATGTGACATTTTGACGATTAGAAGAGTGTAGCGTACGCTTACCATTATTCTTAGGTAGAGATGTCAAGTTTGTTTTAAAATCAAAAGTGGATTGTAAAAGATTATGGCGGCATGATATCCTTGAAACCTAATCAGGCTAGTACTTCTAAGAAATGATGAGAAGATTTGATGACTATCCCAAGATTGTAGTTTGGATTATCTCATGTATGAAAATTTCAAGAATGAAATTAGGTAGTATAAATAAGATGTTAAGATTTTGCTGAGTGGTAAGACACTATCGTGTCTCTAGATCTTTTTAATGAATTCTGGTGGTTTATCGAGTTTAAGTAGGAAATTAACCTGAATATAACCCTTGTATAACTATTCTCAGTGTTTGAAAAATTTAAGTCGAACATAGTTAGTCAGACTATTTTCCACTATCCCTAGGTTAAATATAGGTGACTAGACTATATTTAGCAAAGGTTCGATAAATTTTTCAAATACCTAAATTAGGTATACTCGTGATATGTCCATAGCTTTTGAGAAATTGTCCACTAAGCAAAGGCGATATCAAACCATCCAGTTGCAAGTCCTGGCCATAAAAGACTTGTAACCTATGTTTTCACATTCCATTGCATAGAAGATAGTACGGGTAGCTACGTGTGGAAAGGAAAGGAAATCTTAAGTAATTTTAAGATTCACGGACATTTAACAATGAAGGTTTCAAAAGAGAATTTTGATGAATGTAGAGAAAGTTGCCGAACTTCAGCTTTTGTAGATGATGAATCAGTTTGTCCTTTAGAAATCCCATTTCTTGTATTTCCATTAGGGAAATTGATAGATTGTGACGGGTTTCTTGTAAAACAATATCACATAAGGTTTTATAAGATAATTTCTAGAGTCTATTGTATAATTTACAATGTCTGGGAAGTAAATTAGACCATTATGTAACTCACAATGTCTAAGAAATGATGGAGAGATCATTGTGTAACCCACAATGTCTTGAGAAATGATAGAGAGATCATTGTGTAACCCACAATGTCTTGAAAAATGATGAAGAGACCATTGTGTAACTCACAATGTCTTGAGAAATGATGGAGAGATCATTGTGTAACTTAATGTCTTGAGAAAAGATGGAGAGACCATTGTGTAACCCACAATGTCTTAAGAAATAAATGAGACCACTATAAGATTTACAATGTTTGAGAATGTAATAGAGACCACTGTAGGATTTACAGTGTCTGAGAATGTAATAGAGACCACTGTAGGATTAACAGTGTCTGAGAATGTAATAGAGACTACTGTATCTCATAGTGTCTAGGAAGTAGGAAATACCATTATAATCAGTTACAATGTCTTGGATAAAGTTTCTTAATCCTAAAATGCACGAGTAGATGCATGATTGGGAGATTAGGAAAATATGATTGTGCCGTAATGCCTTAGAATAGGCATACGTAGATATGTTGAGTACTTTGTTTATGATTTGAAATTATGTCAAGTGTATATATCAATATACTAGTATGTTTGTATAGCTTAAAATGCCTAAAAGTCACATAATCGTCTGGAGGATGGAAGGTACGGAGAATGGAAGGCTATAAAATGTTTTTGTTTGTAAAAGTAGTTATAGTTTAAGTCTAAATTAGACCCATTTCTCTATAACTGTGGCTCTGATACCAATCTGTAACACCCCCAATTTTGTGATACGCAAGTGAATTCAAACGGGTGTTACTTCATGGCACAACAGTCATAACAATAGAAAACGAACTCTAATGGAGTCGTTTTAAAAAAGATTTATCATTCGATTTATATAAATATCAGAGTTTACAAAAATGATGTCCCAAATGGTTCCATGTTTACAAAATACATTAAATTGATTTTCGAATGATAATAAAATTTATAGCCTTCTTGAGTATCCGTGCTCCTCCATGCCAGCCTCGATCAATATGGACCTGAAATACATGCTTAAAACTGTCAACACAAAGGTTGAGTGAAATTCATAGAGTTTGTTTGATGGTTGAACACATTATGTTGGTAGTGTGAGCTATAGACTCACACCAATGGTTTGAAAACAAAACAGTTTTTATTAGGATAAGCATCATGCAATCAAGGCGTTAACGTGTTCCAAAATTAATTGGAGAAAATGTCGGTGCGTGCCCTATCGGGTAAAATTGCCGTTTTTACCAATGTTACTCAAATATAGTGCGTTTGTTTGCCTACCCGGTCAACACAAACATGATTCGTCAATCCCATAGATCTATTCACAATATTCGCGCCACTCTCACTAGTGATTAATGATTCATGATTAAGGGACTTAAGTTTGGCAAATGCGGTAACTTAATGCTAATAAAACAATCGATAAGTATCAGTTTGAAAGCAATGTGTTCGGTTTAAAATAAAGCATGTATCTCCCCCAAGGGTTTGTAAAACAATTAAGTAATAGAAAGTGGGGCTATGAACTCACCTCAGAGTAAATGATATCAAATGTATAATGAGAATGATGGATATGCCGTGAGAACTTCTAAGAGCAACCTAAAATGGAATGTTGCGACTTAGGTTTGGAATAATGTTTAGGAAAACATAAACCATCCTATATATGTCTCTATGTTGATCATGATGTAGTACATGGTATTTGTGTATGTCATTTATAGAAATGGTCTAGTTGTGAAAGCGTATTTAGTTTATAGATATCGTACTACTGTTCGGGCCATCATAATTCAGAGGTCATGCGTATAGCGTTCGAGGAGCTAGGACACTTTAAATCGTAACTCCAGCAACTCGTCGATACATTTTACTCAAATGAAACCCCTCACATGAAGCTCCCTAGTTTTGTAGCACTTAGTTGATACAATATATGTTTTAAGTGAAGATTGTTATATAAATAAGTTTATCATGTTTTTACAAGTTCTCGTTGTTTCATAAATATGATTACCTTAGTTAACGGTCTTGGGTAAATATGCCTTGAGGCTTTAGCTATGGCCTTGCCGTGGCTTTGGTCTTGAGACTCAGCTTTGACCTTAGCCATAGCCGTGGTCTTGGCTTATGGCCATTAGGCCTCTTGGTTTGCTTTTAGTTGTGACAAAAGTATAGTCTTGAAACTACATATAAGGCAGTTTTAGTTTTTGAAAGAATACGGCCTGTTTAAGCGTTTTCAGGGTCCGAGCTTCGTTGATATTGAAGGAAAACGTCGTTCCGGACAACTTTCGTGCTTTAACTTTTTGATGATTCGGACCAGAAGTACCACTTTTATCACGACCAGACCCTTAACAGCAAGCTATTTGGCAGTTCGGCGTTTTGGTTTTGCTAACTTCTTTTGGCCGTATCTTTTGACTCGTTTGTCCGTTTCGGGTGATTCAAGTTGCTATGTTTACCTTTTTATCTTGTCTACCATAGTATGTAAGTTAGAAAGTCCATATGTGACCGGTTTTAATGGTCTCAAATGTGTAGAATATGACTAGTTTACTAGTTTGTTACTTTTACGACAATATGTGAATTAAAACATGTGATTAAGTATATGTACATCATGAATCAACATAGTAACTATATATATAGCATGAAATTGTTAATATTATGAATAATAAAGATGAGATGATGGTGGTGATTAGTTGCTTACAACTTTTGGCTTTCAATTAAGAAAGGAGTAACTAGTAAGGATCGGACTTTGATTGAACACTTAGGACTTCGGATTGAACTAGCTTTCTACACCTTGGCACCCTTGAAATCTTGAAGAGTTGGTGATGAAGTACTAAGTGACTTGAGTGGATTTAAACTCAAGAAGATCACTTAAACTTGCTAGATATTTGATGTAGTAACTTACTACTTGAAACTTCTTTGCATAAACTGGGAGTTTAAGAACAATATATGGAAGATATGATGGTTTGATGATATGAACGAGCCAATTCAGTGTTTTAGGGTGTTTAGGATGTATTTCACTTGCTATTTATAGGAGGGTAAGTTTGGTTAACCATATGTTGGGTTAAATATTAACCGTGGTTAAGTTAGGACACATGTAATGATCTAAATGAACCATGGTTAGGATTATGCCACCCAAATGATGACTCCCCCCCCCCTTAGGTCAGCCATAACATGCATAGGTAGGTTAGATGATAAGTCTTGGTCTTATCTTGAGTTTAGAGCATGATTTGGTTTCGTTAAATGCCAACCGTAAGTTGTTAAGCCATAAAACGTAAAACCGGGTATCGTAAAAATACGTAACTTGTAGGAATGATGAAACTCATCATTATACTCCATCTAAAAATATAAAATGGGTGATAAGTCTCATTGGGTGGAAAAACGCGCTTAAAGCAAACGGGTCAAAAAGCGTAATTCGCAATTGTATCGAGAAAAGAACGAAATTTTGGGGAAATGACCGTGAATTTATTTAGAGTAGACTAAAATTAGTTTAAAAGTGATATGAGATGTCAAAATGTGGTTTTCATTATACGTGGGATAACTTAACAGTTATTCGTGAAGTTTAAAAGTTACGCGATTTAAGCAAAAATGTAGAACGTACAAGGTTAATTTCTTTATGGTCAAAGGAGGAGGGAAATATGTTTGACTTTTCCAAAAATGTAAAAGTTTCTAAACATCTTAGAAAACACAGTGCAGGAATGGTTAAGTCTGGGTCTAAGTAGATTTGTTTAAAACGTAAGTTTAGACTCGTACGGCTCAGGGTTTATTTGGTATCATTTTTAAAATGAAATCTTAAAAATTCTCTAATTGATTATGAGTGATCTAAAAATTAATCTGATGTGAGGAAAATTGCAGAGTTGATTGTTCAAATGGTGTTCCAACCAAAACGAAACTTTAAAACGATGTTTTCTTAATAACTTTTGCGAAAATGATCTAACGATTGTCAAACTCTCAGGATATTACTAAAATAATTTATCTTACGAGAATGTGAAATAAAATTTTTTATGGGATGAATAGTGAAAGTGAATAGTAATTTCTCGAGGTGAATAGTAAAAATTTGAGAATGGATAGAAATCCTGAAAATGCGAATTGTTACAGTCTCACCACCTTAATGGGAATTCCTTCCTGGAATTCAATGTGTGTTATCCGGTGTTGAAGTGTCTAGAATAATTCAGGGTGTATACGCCGAATTCTAATCTTTGCGTTCTTAAGTTTCTGGTCATAGAATGTATTATGTACTATGTGGCTTAAGTTGATAATCTAAAGGGTTTTGTTAAAATCTTATGGAGTTCAATATACCTAAAGTTTGGCTTTTCCAGATTTCCAAAACGAATCATATTTTATTGTTTTGAGGCTATCAATAAAACCTTAATTTCTAACATGGAGTTTTTGGTGATAGTGTGCGGCATGGAGCCTAATTTATATTTGTATGGTTTCATTAGTTGTTTCGTGGGTGATCCCTAAACACCTTAGTTCAGCAAATGGTTAACTAAACACTTTCATCGATATAGTGCCTCAAATGGAATAGTTTTTGTTGTTGTTAGGGTAACTGTTGTTAATCAAAGGTGTAAGATGTTGTTGATGTGAAATAGTTTATAATGATGTGATAATTGTTGTAGGAAAGTCTTGCTAGTGGCAAGTGGTTATCCAAACCATTTACAAAGTTGATCATGTCTTAGGTGGTTTCGGGATGAAGGCTATAGTGTTTATGTCTACTAGTGTTTGAAAGAAACGTTAAGTACAGTGAAGTTTTACGTCTGAATTTCAATGGGGTTCGAGATATGATGTGACATGTTGAGGATTAGAAGAGTGTAGCGTACGCTTACCATTATTCTTAGGTAGAGATGTCAAGTTTGTTTTAAAATCAAAAGTAGATTGTATAAGATTATGGCGGCATGATATCCTTGAAACCTAATCAGGCTAGTACTTCTAAAAAATGACGAGAAGATTTATACTATCCCAAATTTAGGTATTTCATGTATGAAAATTATCGAACCTGACTAAATATAGTGTAGTACCTAAGATGTTAAGATTTTGCTAACCTAGGGATACTGGAAAATATCGGTCTAGACTAACTTTTATATTCGAATTAAATTTCGATAGTTATAAAGGGTTATAATAGTGTTAATTTCCCTATAAAGTCGTTTGATAAACCACCAGAATTCATTAAAAGATCTAGAGACACGATAGTGTCGACTTTTTCCACTCAAAATCTAGGTTAAATCTTATTTATACTACCTAATTTCATTCTTGAAATTTTCATACATGAGATAATCCGAACTACTATCTTGGGATAGTCATCATAGCTTTTGAGAAATTGTCCACTAAGCAAAGGTGATATCAAACCATCCAGTTGCAAGTCCTGGCCATAAAAGACTTGTAACCTATGTTTTCACATTCCATTGCATAGAAGATAGTACGGGTAGATACGTGTGGAAAGGAAAGGAAATCTTAAGTAATTCTAAGATTCACGGACATTTAACAATGAAGGTTTCAAAAGAGAATTTTGATGAATGTAGAGAAAGTTTTGAACTCACTTTTGTAGATGATGAATCAGTTTGTCTTTTAGAAATCCCATTTCTTGTATTTCCATTAGGAAATTGTATATATATATATATATATATATATATATATATATATATATATATATAAATATATATATATATAAGGTGGGGATATAATGAGAAGCCTCTTAAAATAAAAAGGATGGGAAGCTATCTCAACCATTGGATCTAGTTTGAAAGATTAAAAAAAGCGGAGTGGCACTTTTGATAATAATGAAAACATCAGGGGCGGATTTGTGTCAAAATAAAATACATGTACCTTATAGCAAAAACACACTAATGTACCAAAATGACGTCACCATAAGTAAAAACCTAGATCTGATCATTTTTCACCCAAATTTAACACGCATTTTTCTCTCATTTACACACTAAATTCACGCATTAAAATCACACACTAAAACTCTAATGCATCAAAACGATGCTGACGAAGATTGTTAAACAGTGTAAACCGCCTTGTAAGTTGATATACAACCCTAGAATTGTTACTGCATCAATTTTTAATTTTATTTTAATGAAATCATGTTTTAGAATAACCTACTACATCAAATCTAAACAAATCTGATAAAAAAACAATTTTGTTCAAAAGTGTTTGGATGTGTATGTTTATGATGGATGCAGTAGATTATGAAATGTAATGTAGTAGGTGTCCAGATTTTGATTTGCTAAAATTGTGTTTTTATTCATTTGTTAGGATTTGTGTTTATAAGTTTTGTTGTTTGTGTGATGCACTGGAATGAGAACTGTGACGCAGTAGCTGTTGAGTTTTCGCGTATACGGATGTATGCAAGGTGTTTAATAAAATATCTCAACAGGACTTTATAATTGTGGTGCACTAACTTTACATTCTGATGCACTTGTAATGAAACTATGATGCACTAATTTTGAACAGAGATGCAGTAGGTTTTCAGTTGTCATGTGTAAAGATGTAATAGACTAAGTTTAGGCTCTTTTATGAGTGTAAATATGTTAATATGCTTGGTTGTATATGTGATGCACTAGAATTAGAATTGAGATGCAATAGGTATTCATTTGTTGCTTGTAAGGATGAAATAGGCTAAGCATAGGTTGTTTTATGTGTGTAAATATGTTTGTATGCTTAGTTGTATGTCTAATGCACTGGAATCTGAACTGAGATGCAGTAGGTGTTCAGTTGTCGCATGTAAGGATGAAGTAGGCTAACCGTAAGTTTTTTTATGTATGTAAATGTGTTTGTGTGCTTGATTGTATGTGCAATGCACTAGAAAATGAATTGAAATAAATTGGGTGTTCAGTTGTCGCGTGTAAGGATGAAATAGGCTAAGCTTAGGATCTTTTATGTATGTAAATGTGTTTAAATAATGATGCAGTAGGTTTATATAAAGTCTCTGATGCAGTAGGTTTATTAAATATTGACGCAGTAGGTTTATATAAATTATGATGTAGTAGATGTATTTAAATGTATAATGCAACTGATGTAGTATGTTTATCTAAATATTGATGTAGTAGGTTTATTTAAATATTGATACAGTAAGTTTATATAAACTCTGATGCAATAGGTTTATTTGAATGTATGATGCAGCTAATGTAGTAGGTTTATTTAAATAGTGATGCAATTGTTGTATTATTGATGCAGTATGTAGATGCTAGGTGTTTATTAAATCACATTACGTCAGGCTAGGTAAGATTTATGTACTTAAAAGATGTTTTATTTGTAATTGAATGATTAATGCGGTTGGTGTAAACAAGTGATGCAATAGGTAGATGTTAGTTGCATATGAAGTTAGATTAGGTTACGGGAAGTATGTTTTATCTGCTAAAAGTTGTCTTTGTGTGTCTTTGAATGATATTGATGCAGTTGTTGTAAACAAGTGATATAGTAGGTAGATGTTAGTTGTATATGAGGTTAGACTAGGTTAGGCTAAGTTTGTTTTATGTGGTAAAAGTTTTGTGTATGCGCTTAAATGCATAATGCAGATGATTTAAACAAGTGATGCAATAGGTAGATTTTTCGTTGCATATGAAGTTAGATTAGATTAGGCGAAACATTTTTTATGAGCCAAAAAGTGTTTTTGTGTAATCTTTCACTTGTTTTCAAATCCAGCCCTTATAAACACATTATCCAAGTTAAAGAATGAAAAACAATCCCTAAACCGATCTCTCTTTGGCGAATTTTTTAAACCCTCACATCCCTTAATCGTTTTTTCTTCAATTCGCCTATTCCTTGGGATTCTTTGCTTCTAACTGATTGTGTTATCGATTAACGCTTAGTTAATTGGTTCTTGATTGGTTTTAGGTATTGTTTCTCCTGATTTAGGTTTTTTGCTGAATCATTTTTTTAGGGTTTATTAATTCCGTTTTTTTCTGGATATTTGTGGTTGGATTATTACTTGGCCTGATTCATCTTATCATTCTCTTTAACGTTTCTGTATTATGGGATAGGATCGAATTCTTTGTGGTTTAAACCCTAACGCTTTAGTTAGGGTTTTCTTGGTTCATGCTCGCTGGTTGATTGGTACTTGGTTGGGGTGATTTGGTTCAGTAGGTTGAGGGTTTAAGAGGGATGGAAAAAGGTTTCTTCAACAAGAATAGTGTTCGTAAGGGCACTAGAGATGTGGGGTTGTCGACTAGTTTGGCCAATCAAACTAGTGGTTCGCAAACTATTGATACACCATCTAACTTGGCTGATCAAGTTGGGTTGGAAAAGGATGATGAACTTGATGCACGGTTGAATACAGCAATTGATGGGAGACCGGTCATAACGAGAGTCTTGTTGATCATTTAGAATGTATGGCTGATAACGTGAATAATGTTAAGGATAAGGTTGTTTTGGATGATTTGGAGCAAAGCCATGATACACCCGCTTGATTCGGCCTCTAATGTTTCAAAACAGCTTAATGTGGAGCAATTGATTGCTAATGCGCATCAGAACTTTGATGAAGCAATGAATAAAATTGACAGTGATATTGCTAAGATGGCTTCATCTTCTGATGTGAACAATTCGATTGGTATTGGGCTTCAATCTAAGTCGAATGGTACTAAAGTTTATTAAGCAAATACTCCTCTATCGAAGTTTTGATTGGCTATGCAATCCCGATGTATGGTACTAATCATAGTGTTACTTCTGATCCTAATGCCCCAAGGTTGTTACTACTAGTAGGGTAATGGAGTAAAGTCGGTTTCTTACGCGTGTGTTGCTTCTAATGAATCCAGAAACACGTGTCTAATTTTCAGAGGTTAGAAGCAGGCAAAAAGAAGGATGATATTGACCTTTCAGTCCCAATGAAAGTGGTGGAAGAGGTGAACATGAGGTTTGAGAATACTCTCTACAGATACTTCCTTGGTCAACGCCTTGCTTTTCCTGTTGTTGACTATTATGTTCGCAATACGTGGGCTAAGTATGGTTTACAAAAGGTTATGATGAACGCTAAAGGATTCTTCTTCTTCAAGTTTAATTCGAAAAAAGGCGTTGATGATGTTCTTGATAATGGTCCTTGGTTGATTCGTAATGTTCCTATTATTCTTAAACCATGGACATTGAACACCAACTTGCTTAAAGAGGATTTGACTAACATTCCGATGTGGGTTAAATTCCGGATGTTCCTTTAGCTATGTTTTCTGTTGACGGGCTCGTCTTCTTGCTACATTGATTGTACGCAAAAGGTTAGATGCTTTTACTAGTAAAATGTGCAAAGAATCTTGGGGCCGTAGTAGTTTTGCTAGTTGTATGATTGAAGTGAAGTCGGATGAGGTTCTTTGGGACGCCTCACTATCGAGATCCTTTACTTGATGGTACGGGTTCGACTATTGAGAAGATCCGTGTTGAATATGAATGGAAACCGCCTAGATGTGAGAAATTTCGGGTATTTGGACATACTTTGGTGGATTGTCCTAAGGTTGTGATTTCGACTGCTCAACCACATAATAATGTATGTGATGGTTTTCAACTGTAACAATAGAAGAGGGAAAGCAAGTTGGGCTAATCCGGGTCGAGGAGGTTCTAATAAATCTGTGGTGGGCAAGCATTTTGAATATCGGCCCAAAAAGCCTCCTCCTGAACCCAAGAAAGTAAATGTCGGTAAGAAGATAGCTTCTAATGTGGCTAGTATGAGTGGAACCGTATCACTACGTCTAATAAGTTTGATGCTCTTAATATGGACGTATCTATGTGGATACCGGTCGCACAATGGAGGTTAATGAGGATGAGTTGATTAAGATCTGTTTCTACATCACATGTTCCGCTTGTGAGTGATTCAATGGGAACAATGGATGTGGGTTCTACTCCCATAGTTGAGAAAATTGGTAAGCTTTGAAAACTACTTATTGATGGGAAAGCTACTCTTGTGGATGATGATGGTCAACCTATTCCGTCCACCTCTTCTACTAAGAGAGCTAACCCTTTTCTAAAGTGGAGAGATTGAGGTGTCTGATTCTCAAGATGAGGTTGTTGCTAACCCATTTGATGAGTCTGCTAATATATTTGGTAGTGGCCAAGAGTTTGAAGATGAGTATGATGACTATGACTGATGACTATTGCGAAACAGGTTCGTGATCTTCCTGGGAATTTGGATGCCTTTAATGCCATGTATGGCACAAAGTTTCAAGGTCCTAGGAAGTAATCTTATTTCGTTGTGTCATATGTTATCATTTGAGTAGTGGTTTGTTTTCTTGTTTAGAAAATAGGAAGTATCTTGTTATGTGAGCTTTATGCCTATGTAACGGGCTGATATATGGGATTTCACTCATATACATTGTACTTAAATGTTTATTTGGTTAATATATTTACCAGGGTGCAGGAATACTCCCCTTTACCAAAAAAAAGTGTTTTTGTGTGTGTTTGTGTGCTATCGATGCAGCTGGTTTTATGAATTAATGCAATAGAAATTTCTATGTGGGGTATGATCTAGGTTAGGTTACGAACAGAGCATTTTAGTTTTTAAAAAGTTTTTTGTGTGCGTTTATGTACTACCGATGTAGTTGGTTTAATGAATTAATGTAGTAAGGACTTTTATGTTGGGTATGAGTTTAGGTTAGGTTATGCGCAAAGCATTTTAGTTTTTGAAAAGTGTTTGTGTGTGCGTGTGTGTGCTATTGATGCAGTTGTTTAATGAAGTAATGTAGTAGGGATTTGTATGTTGGGTATGAGTCTAGTTTAGTTTGCATGCAAAGCATTTTATTTTTTGAAAAGTTTTTGTGTGTGTGTTTATGTGTTATCGATGCAACTGGTTTTATGAATTAATGAAGTTGGAAGTTGTATGTGGGGTATAAGTCTAGGTTAGGCTACGTGAAAAGAATTTTAGTTTTGAAAAGTGTTTGTGTATGTGTTTATGTGATATCGATGCAGTTGGTTTAATAAAGTAATGTAACATGGATGTTTATGTGGGGTATAAGTCTAGTTTAGGTTACATGCATAGCATTTTAGTTTTCGAAAAGTGATTTTGTGTGACTTTATGTGCTATCAATGCAGCTATTCTAGTGAATCAATACAGTAGATACTTGTCTGTGGCACATGAGTTTATGTTAGGTTACGCGTAGAGTGTCTTAGTTGTCAAAAAGTATTTGTGTATGTGTTCGTGTGATATTAAATGCAGTTATTGTAATGAAGCAATGCAATAGGCATTTGTTTGTGGCATATGAGCCTTGATTTGGTTGTGAGTTTAATGATATAAAAATAAGGTATGGGATTTATGCATCATATATAGTACGTATAACTAAAATGCATAAAAAAATTTATTGCATCATAAAGTTATAACTAGTGCTTCATTTACTGTTTTTAGCATTATAGTATTATATCTAGTGCTCCAAACAAATTACATTAATGTAACAATGTATTATAATTTTCACAGATTGAATCATTCGTTGACCACCTTGAAAGAAAATCGCACCCGAGATGCTATGAGTTTTTATATGCTGAACGTAAGCATGTTGAGTTGCCGTGGAGGAAACCTACAATTCTGTCGACCGTGGAATATTTTATAACGAGGCATGCAGAAACATATGTGGGTCAACGTATTTTTTGAAAGAGTTGAAAAAAGAAAGACATGGTCATAAAGCACAATTAAAGATGATGCGCACCAAGTACTTGGCAAATATCATACTTATGAGCTATAATGAGGAAAAAGAAACGTTATTGAAAGAAGCAAAAGCATACACGAAGAAGAAGCCAAAAATTTCTTGAATTTTAACAGATAATTATGTTAGAGTGGATGAAGATTTGTGGAAAAGCTTTATTGAAACAGTAATCAATATCACTGATGCTTAACTATTCACCGAAGGATTACTGTGCGGGGATAACTGAATAGCTTTAGTTTTATGTCTTTTGGATGTTTAAAATATTTCCTAATACATTTGTATTACTATTTGATAGATACCAAGTACTTTACTTCTTAATGATCATTCTTTGTTTAAAATTCTACTGCATTACAATAATGTTTTACTGCATCATAATGTTACATATTATTGCATCACTATGTATATTCGACTGCATCACAGTGATGTGTCATACTGCTGAATCACAATAATTCTTTAGTGCATTATTGTGTTCGTATACTCCAATCACAATATATAATTTAATGTATCATAATTTATAATCTACTGCATCACTATGTAGATTATAGTGCATCACAATACACTCTACAAAAAATGATATATTTAGATAGTGTTACTACATCATTATGTATTCATCACAGTGATGTATCATACTGCTGCATCACAACAATACATTAGTGCATTACTATGTTATTATACTCCCATCATAATCTATAATCTACTGCATCGCTATGTATACAGTTTAAGAATCTGGTGCATACCATTGTATATATTCACTTAAATATATAGAAATTTTGGAATTACCACAACCGAATAAGAAATATTAATAGTATGACACATTAACTTTGATGTACTAACACAATGTATAAGTCTACTACATCACAATGTTAGTTTATAGCACCATGATGCACTAAACATAAGACCATGATGCATTTAATTTAAACATAAAAGATATTGAAGTTAAAAAGTATGATGTACTACAAAAAAATAACCTACAAAAACATATATAAAAAGTATGATGTAGCACATAAAAATCATATATGCACCATAGAAACTAACAATGATGCAGTGTACAATACAAAAGCAACACACTCTACACATTTCTTTCTTTAGAAAATAGCAATGATGTGTCTTGGGCTGAATGGCGGGTGCATGTTGCAATGCTGGAAATCATACGAGACATATCACTTTGACCTTTAATCTTTATGTAGACGCAAGTCAGCTATTGAGTCAAAGTTTCCATCATTCATCGCTCGCATGAGTAAAGGACTTTCCTGCAGTTTGATAGATGTACCAACAAAAGGATCATTAATCCATTAATTCATAAACATAAATTCCTTATAAGATCACTATTCATAAACATAACCTCCTAATAAGATCATTAATTCATAAATACTATGCAATACGATTACACACTTCAAAATAAGATCATTAATTCATAAACATAACCTCTTGATAGATCTATTGCATCACAATTTATAAATCAACTGCATCACAATGTTATCTGCTGCATCACAATGTATAAATCTACCACATCAAAATGTTATAAATCTGTTGCATCGTAAGTATAAAATCTATTGCATCACAATGTTATAAATCTGCTAAATCATAATGAATAAAATCTACTGCATCACAATGTAACAAAAATAACCATTTTGACCCAAACTCTTTATTAAAACTCAAAATCAAAAAGCTTTTCACTAGTGCATCAAAGTCTAATATTCAGTGCATCAGATCTATATTATCCAAACTCAAACATAATTTCAAAAAAAATCAAAATTTAGAAACAATCACAGATTGGAATCAAGTATCAATGTTCCTTTGTGGCAACCAAAAAATATGAAAGACTTACCTGTAGCTCTGGCAAATGCATTGAGCTAAAGTGAGTGCCTCCGGAGAGCTAAGAGATGGTTTTGGGTCCACATAAGGAATCAAATTCGAAGAAGATACAACTAGACAACTCTTTGGACCTTGTTGATGACACTACACACATATTAACGAGCCATTGTAGCCACCACTTTTGGCTAGATTGTCCTCAAATGGGAACTAGAAGGTGATGGTTAATACTAATCTTGTGCTTATGCATGCTACTATATCCGTTGATCCATGGTTTGTTGTGGGGCTCACGTCTAGACTAGAAGTTAGGTCTAGTGTTCTATATGTTATATCCAACACACTCTTCCCACCACCCTAATTAGCATACATTAGTTAGTTAAATGTGTACTATTAATGTATAGCATAGAAACTTCTAAATCATATTAATCAAAAGTTGACCGTATAAAAATCTAAGAGAAATAACTAACCGGTTTGGTATCCAATGGGATTATACGAAATCCCGAGAGTATTAGGGAGCAATATCTGAAAACATCTCATCAATTGGAGAAAAAATGTTAGCCTTAATAATTATTAGGGAAAATGATGCAAATAGACCGCACGCCCTGAGGCTTATCACTTTCCGGACCACTTTTATTTTTAATTTGAGAATGGACCTCCGGCAACCGCTGTCATTGGGCAACTCATCGACATTGTGACAAGTGTCCCGTATGTGTAAGGTATTGTTTTTTGGGCAACTAAAAAGCGTTGGACAACTGTATATTTTTTAAAATGGTTTTATCGTCATTTCACATTTCATAGAATGTACACAATTGAATAGTGAAAGTACATTACATATGTATTCAAAATCAATTTCCCACTCGCACAAAAACATTCATAGTTACCGTTTTTATGTGTTTTTGCTTCTCGCATAAAAACATTGTTAGTAACTTGTTTTCTCAAATGATATCGTCTTCTTCGTCAGTCCCTTTTTTCCTTGTATCGTCAGTTATGTCACCAGCTATAAAGGTACACTGTTGAGTGCAACCCACATTGGATTGATCAAGTTTGTTTAAAAAATGTGGCCAAATATGGTACGTAAATATTTTGCTCGTTTTTTATTGTATATTATTTATTTCCAATTGGTATATGCTTCAACAAATCGTTGTTGTTATTCGATTAATACCTTTGTTATATAGGTGTTAATTCCATTCTATAATCCATTTCTCCTCTTTTATGTCTGTCTGATTCGTAATTATGTAGGGTATAATACGGTAGATGTCGTCGTCTAGGTATGTAACATAGCCTGGTTCATTAAAAAATTTAGTGGCACTCTCTAGACTAATACGGAGTGGTTTATATGCATCGTATACGCAATTTTTTACGACGTTGGTATAGATTCCATCCATGGTCTGATTTAAATTGTTGTTTTTGTTGACCTTTTTTAGGACTATGAAGCTAAGTTAATCATTACCAATAAACTGAACTACTTTTGGTTGATAAAGCAAAAGTTACGCAGACGCCGCATCTTGTTTAGGAATACCTCCTTTGGAAGATGGATTGATCTCTTATTTTTTGAACATGAAACGCACATCATAGATTATATGCTAAGGAAACAGCATAAAGTCGACGATTCTCACTATAATATGCCCTTCATTTTTTACATTGAAGGGCATGCTTTACATTTTGGTCGTCGTGAGTTTTGTCTAATGACCGCCTGCGGTTTTGGATCTGTAAGCTTCGGGTTGTATACATCTGGTTCTCTAAATTTTCGTAACGGGTATTTCCCGAGAAGCAAGGGTATATTCTAACCAACTTAGATGTTATTGGTGTTATCGAGGATGAAGAGCGGTTTTGACAGATATCTGATGAAGATGTTGTACGTCTTTGTCTTTTGTTAGCCTTAGAGGTGATCTTTATGGGTCGTTTGTTGACATACGAGGTGGATGATACCCGATGGGTTAGTTGATAATCTAGATGATTGGAATGCTTTTCCATGGGGGAACATATTTGACTCATTTATACGACCAACTTCATAATGTATTTGATAAGCACGCGGATGACCACCTTTTAAGATTGAAGAAAGATCCAAAGCAATGTCCAACATAAACACTGCCCGGATTTGTGTTTGATTTTCAGTATCCATTTTCCAACTTAACATTTTTACTGATTTGTATATAAGTTTATGTTTTATTTTCATTTTTTTTAGTCTCATAGGTGTGGATCCTTGAGTCCATTTGAAAAATCTCATGCTTTGGTGGATTAAACTCCAATGTGACCCAAGAGCACTTGCCTGTCTAGGAAGTCCATCTTTAAAAGAACTTATCGTTCGAAACCTTTTTTTCAAACGTAGCCAGATTAAACTTTGTTGTTATTTATTTATTGTTTATGGTAAAAAAAAAGTAAACCTACACACAAATTAGATGTTCCATTTCCACCTATCTAAGCCC
>OU343224.1:328656203-328756924 GCA_910596185.1 Chrysanthemum makinoi
ATCTAATCAAGTACCATTTGGGAAGAATGCCTAGGTCGTATAATCGATGAGGTGCATCATTATACATATAAGTATTTGTTTATTTCCAAGGATGGTGATATCCTTGATGGTATTGTAACAAGGAGTGGATCTCCTTGATATTAGGTGTTGTGTTGTGAAGGGTAGTAGTTCCTCCATAGTAATGGAACTAGGTGCTTAGCCTAGTAGACGTTGTGATAGGATTAGTTCTCCTTGGTGTGAAAGAACTCGGTGGTTAGCCTAGCACCGTGTAAAGGGTAGGCGATGTTGTGTTAGGTGTGGTTCGCCTTGGTGTAAAGGAACTCGGTATTTAGCTTTGTACCGGAAAAAGGTTAAGCGACGTTGTGAAGGCTTCTCCGCCATAACTAGATTGGTGTAGTGTTACTGAACTCTCGAGTAGGTGACTCGGGGGTGGAGTAGGGCAAGGAAGGTGTCCTTGTAGCCGAACCACTATAAATACTTGTGTCGTGGTGATGTGCTTCTTACTCTTTATCTTTCATTACACGTTTATATATCTATCTATCAACGTCCAACATAAACAACCAAGTAGATTGACATAAGTCGATCTAAATATTTAAAAGGAAGTTTTAAAAATTGGTAAAACTATTCTTCTAGTTTTCCACAATTGGCATCAGAGCTTAGTTACCAAGTTTCTTAAAGTATGTTGTACTTTAAAGACTTGATACGATCGTGTATGTTTGAAAACTACAAAGAAGGATTTTTAAGGTCATATTTTCTTTAAATTATTTTGTTGGACATTGATAGATCATTCTAACAATTTTTGTTTTCAAGAAATCTTCATGCTAGAATCTTTCCAAAATCTTCATCTCTATTCAAAGAATAATGAAGTCAACATTCAAGGAAGGATCTAAAAGTAATCACAACTTACGTACACCAAGTACAAAGGATTACTTTAAAAGCTCATGAAGTATTTTTTATGCCAAAACCAAGAAGCATAGAAGTATGTCTTACTTTTCATTAGATAGGTTACATGAGTTTAATTTATTTCATAGTTCTCTTTGTTTAATAATTACTAGAATCGTTAGAAGTCTCTTCGTCACTTTTCGTCTTATTCATCATCGGGATAGTATTCCTCTTGATTGTCAAAACTAAGCCGTCGTCACATATGAACCCTCGATATGTGATTCATCAAAACCCGTCATCCAAAAAAATCTTCATCTAATACCTCCAAACTATTTTTGTAAGGTAGTTTATAAGCCTACTACAAAAATATGCCAAACAACCCTTTTCGTCCCACAATAGCCGGATCCCTCTAGTTGTACTAGCGGATCCCAAATACAAGGGATCCGGGGGGCGTGGAACAGAGAACTCGCTATACGCTTTCAAAAATCACCACTGACCTTTTCCCTCTATTCACATACATAAAAACGTGCTCTGATTCATCCTCATTGGATTCCATACTCTCAAGTATTCCTTCCTAGAACATCATTGTAAATAATTACATTAACTTGTTCTAATTTTCATCATCCTCATCCTAGGGTTTATGGTTTCTTAATTTCTAATCAATTAATTTAATTAGGGTTTTTCAAATTAATCATGAAAAGGGGCTTTTAACAAAATCACATTATTCACAACATTGTTAATACAAATCAAAACCATAAACCCATCCCAACTAATTTTACCTAATTGGAAATTTTGTATTTTTAGGACCAACCATGCCCAAAGCCACTCAACAAGATCATCATGACACCGTCCATTACCTTACTCATTACTATCGTAAAAAGGGATTAACCAAAACCGACCGTAAAATATTCAAAAGCCTTGTAAAATGACTTATCCACGAAGGTCGTGTAGTCAAGGAATGTTTCCTTGAAGATACCGACATTCGTCAAGTTTTCTCTACAATCAACTTTGATTGTCTTCTTGACATAGATGAACAAATTTGTCCGGTTTTCATTTTTAAATTTTACAAAAGCTTTAGGATCATTAGAAACTCCGACAATAGCATCTCAATCGCCTTCATCATCAACAAACAAAACTTTACTCTTCCTCTCAACACCTTTGCTCAAATTCTTCGCATTCCTTGTGAAGGGATTTGTATGTATTCTCAAGATTGGGCAATTAACGCTCAAAACCTTGCACTTGATCCTAAGCCTCTCTACAACACTCCTCTCGACAATCCCGAAACCATTCGAGATACTATCTTCAAAGTTAGGACCGACCAATCCCGTTACAACCGTAACAAAAAGCTCATTCACCGTGATCCCTTTTAAATGGAACTTTTCGAAATGCATCCCATGTTTATAAAATGGGAAGAAATCCTTAGGGCAAACATCATTAGCCTAGTTGGAAACAAAGATCATCCAAACGCATGTCTTGTGCAAATGATATATTGTCTTACCCACCAAAGGCCATTTAATCTTGCCTATTACATGGTAAGGAGAATGGCTGGGGTATTCAAAGCTTCCAACATGGTACTTCCATATGGTATGCTCCTAACACGACTTTGTAAGTATGTTAGTGCACTGCAACCATCTCCTATCAACGATGATCATTACCTTTCCGATCACGTCATGGTACCTCTTACCAAACAACCCCCTAAACGGTCCATGGTCAATGGAAAGAAACACGAAAGCTCTCTCGGACTCCTCGGTGGTGAAGAAGAATAAGGTGAGAAGAAGAAGACGTCGACCCCATAGCAAACATTGAATTGAACCCTTGATTACTCTGAACAACTTCCAACCATTCCAAACGAGACCGCGGAATTCAAACAATTGAGGGGCATGATTCAAAACCTCGCTTACAACCTCACTAAGCCGTCAAAAAGGAAAAGAAATGATTGACGAAAGAGACAATAGGAATATGCTTATTTTCCTTTATTTTTGGATGTTTACGTTTTAGCACTTTGGTTTATGGTAATTTGGATATTGTTACTTTATCATATCTTTATAAGTGGTGTTTTGTGATAACATGCGTGTTCTTATTGCTTTGTTTAAAGATTTATTAGTATGTAAAATATGCACAGCAATTCTGTGAAGATTCTGATCTGCAGATGCCGGATCCCTCCCTTGAGGGAACCGTGGGATCCGTGACATCGGTCAGAATACATCATGCTTTACATCAAGATAGCTTTCTAGATAACATCACATTTTGCTAGAACCCAACTAAGTCCACTTCAAGGATGAGAAAGGATTAGACTCACTTATGGCTTACTTAAGATCTTAGTCAAAATGCCTCTTGATTTGTCAAACGCATCAAAACTCACCATATTTCCGCTTCAACATTCACAAATTGTTTCTCATCTCTCAAAACATTTAGGTAGACATATTTAACAATTTTAGGAAATTGTTTCTAGTCATCTCTATCTCAAAATGGGTCAAGAATTAAGCTTTTCAATTCTTTTGATTTTTAAAGATTTTTCAAATTCCATCTCAAGCCAAAATCTGATCTCTAGGATCACTTATTATGACTTGACACCACCAAAACTCTTAGTGTTATCCTTGGACATTCATTGGTAGTCATCTTGTCTCATCTCCCTTCCATAAGAAGCAATCATTTGCTATAACACTTATCACCCTTGATCATTTAAGTACCTTCTCATCTTAAAACACTTAGGAGAACTGAAATACTCAAAATGAGATAAGCTTTAGCTCTAGAAACCTCATTTCAAACTGTCATATAGCTAGAGGCCGGATCCCTAGGATTAGCCTAGCCGGATCCCTCCAAGGAGGGATCCGGGTGACAGTTTATGTCAAACATTGCTTAAAACAATCATTTCAACTCATCTTCCTAACTCAAACACTCCATCTCATCTTAAATGAGTTCCTAGATCAGTGAAACTTTAAACTTCAACCTTGTGCATGTTAATCATCACATTTCAAAGAATCTTAGTGGCCTAAGTCTTAAATGCACTTGCCAAGCTCTTCCCTTTATAAGCCATATTGCTAAGAACACTTTAGCTATCAAACACAAACACAATTACAACCATCTTCCTTAGTCATTTCATCATGAGAAAAGCTCCTAGTGCTAACTCATCCACTCAAGAACCACCCAAGAAACTTACTAGGATCATACACGAAGTTTCCTCAACCGAATCATCTCCGGTTAAGTCCACTAATGCTAGGATTTCTCCTACACCAAGGAAACCAATCAAACTAATCCCCAAGAAAATAGTTCCCACTAGGACTTCATCACCAAACTCTACCAAACCAAACATACCCTCCACAACTCAACCAACATCATTAGTGCCTAGAGCCACCTCACAATCATCTCCACATTCTCACAATGTAGAAGACTTACCTCCTTGGCCATCTCACCTTTCACCACTACCAAAAAACTCACTTGAAAAGGTTGGGCAACAAAATCAAAATATTGAATCAACACTTGATCCAATGTCAAACTCTCTCATTCCCCCCAATAGTCCATTTTGGATTATGAGAAGACATCAAAGTCAACCACCCGACCACATGGAAGTTGATGCTTCTTTACCGCCACCCTCAAACATTGTAGAGCCATCACTTAATGAGCCTCCACCAATTCCTCCTTCATTTGAAGATCCTCAACCCACTTCACTTGAACTCCCACTTCAAGAAATTCAAAACCATGACAAGGATTGCTATCATTGTAAACATGTTGAAAGGTTGATCCATGAACTACGTGAAGAGCAACGTTTCATGTTTTATCACCTCCTCGAACGTTTCGAAGAGGTCAACAAGCCTAAACTACAATGAGCATCATAATCCACAAGCTCAAACTTAGAATTTTTAGGAAAACTTTTCTCATCCTTGATCATCATTAAACTTTTAGTTGAATCTTGAGTTTGGGTAACTCATTAGCATTAGTAGCATTTGTATGGCTAGTTCATTCTCTTAGTTTTAGAGATTTGGTTGGTTATCTCTTGTTTTATTGAATGAACATTTATATGCTATGATTATTTTGTGCATTGTGTTTTTTATTGCACACATATATTATCTCCTCATTAGCATTGTTTGACACATCTTCATTGCTGAAGAAACTGTCAACAGACAGCCGGATCCCTCCAATATACCTAGACGGATCCCTCCTCTAAGAAGAGGCGTGGGATCCGTGGTCTGAAGCACAAATTTCTACTAACTTGAGTTTATTTGTAGGAAATTATGCACTATACTCTTGTTTTCTAACCTTTACTTTGTAGATTTTCAAAATACATATGAAGATTTTGACACCATAAAGCTAGGGGGAGCTTTGTGTCAAACGATATTGCAAAAAGATTTGCAACTTAATCCGATTTTTGATTCTACTTCATGACACCCCATTGCAACTTTGCAATCTTCGAGGGGGAACACGTTTTCATCACTTTGACGAACCATTTGCAAACATGTTTGCAAACACAATTAGTTTATTTTACGTCATGTCCTTGACGCCCTCTCAAAGGGATGGACTCGTCAAGGCGTAGTTAAGACGAGTACCACTTCCGTCACTTGCTCTCTTTACATTTTTTTTCTTATAAAAATTGTGTTAGTTTCTTTTAACACTTTTGTTTTAGACAAAGGGGAGAAAAAGTAAAAACTACTAATTCAAACTTTACTACAATTTTAGTTTTTCTTAAAATAATTTTATGTTTTGTCATCAACAAAAGGGTGAGATTGTTAATACAAATAAGCCGTAAAAACGTTTATTTATATTTTCGATCTTCTGTTTTGTCGATAACAAGCGTAAAATCATTTTAACGAAAACAAATAGAATCGTAAATAGTTTGAGTCAATAGGTTCCTAACACACTTACGTTTTCACATAAAACACTAAAACAAGTATAAGTGATTTTATGATTTAGATACATATGTACAACAACTAGTGTTTACATATTGGGTTAGCATATAACTAGTGTTTACATATTGGGTTAGCATATACTTAAAACTAAGTATACTAAAATGGGTAAAAACAAGTAAATACTAAATGGGTAAAAACTAGCAAATGGTATTGACCCATAACCCATGGTTTTATATATACCACTTAACCAAGTTCATTGTATCTTTAAGATACATTGTATCTAGAAAGAAAACCATGGATCAACCCATGACCCATGACCCATAACCAAAAATACCCATGGGCAAAGAGGAGCGTTCACGGATCCCGGCTTTGTGCTAGCGGATCCCTTGTGGGAGGGATCCGGGGGATTGAGAAATTTTCTCTATAAATAGAGAGCCATTTCTTCCTTTCTACTCACAACTTTACACACATACTTCCCCAAGTATTATAACCCTCTAACCTCATATCCAAGTGATCTATGTAGTTTGTCTTTTGTTTTTGTGTGATCTTCTAGGTTCCTATTAAAGGCGAGATCACCACTTCTTGAAGACGAGCAAGCTCAAGTCCATGAGTTGCCATGCTTCGTCATCATCAAGACAACTAAGGTTCTCTTGTTGATAGTTCTTTCTTTCTCCATAGATGTTGGGTTGAAGGCATTAGTGAAGGATGCCGAAAGTGTCAAGATGAAAGCATTAGTGAAAGGTGCTTATCGTCCGTGTCAAAGCATTAGTGAAGAATGCTAAAGGTGTCAAGACGAAGGCATTAGTGAAGGGTGCCAAGCGTTGTGTCAAAGGCATTAGTGAAGGATGCCGAAGAATCTAATCAAGTACCATTTGGGAAGAATGCCTAGGTCGTATAATCGATGAGGTGCATCGTTATACATATAAGTATTTGTTTATTTCCAAGGATGGTGATATCCTTGATGGTATTGTAACAAGGAGTGGATCTCCTTGATATTAGGTGTTGTGTTGTGATTGGTAGTAGTTCCTCCGTAGGTGCTTAGCCTAGTACCTAATAAAGGGTAGGCGACGTTGTGATAGGATTAGTTCTCCTTGGTGTGAAATAATTCGGTGGTTAGCCTAGCCAGTATAAAGGGTAGGCGACGTTGTGTTAGGTGTGGTTAGCCTTGGTGTGAAGAACTTCGGTATTTAGCTTTGTACCGGAAAAGGTTAAGCGGCGTTGTGAAGCTTCTCGCCATAAGGAGTTGGTGTAGTGTTATGAACTCGAGTAGGTGACTCGGGGAGTGGAGTAGGGCAAGGAAGGTGTCCTTGTAGCGAACCACTATAAATACTTGTGTCGTGGTGATGTGCTTCTTACTCTTTATCTTTCATTACACGTTTATATATCTATCTATCAACGTTCAACATAAACAACCAAATAGATTGACATAAGTCGATCTAAATATTCAAAAGGAAGTTTTAAATTGGTAAAACTATTCAACCCCCCCCCCTTCTAGTTTTCCACACTAAGTACAAAAGTTAGTTGCCAAATTTATTTTGGGTAACAACTGCTTGTTGCCCAAATTAAATAAACATGGATAATGGGATAACATAACAGATGAAATAGTAAATACGTTGACATACAAGCGTTTGATCTGAACAACCAACTACATATTACGATTACTACATGGTTACAACTTTAATTGTTACATATTATATAACCACTTCATTGATAAGATTGATTGACTTCTGAAAAATCTAAGCAGTCAATGCTTCCCTTCCCACACAGAGGGCAGTACTAAAACCACACAAACCTTCATTCTCATTGCTTTGATCAGTAACTTATTTGAACAAACAATTTGAAAATGTCATTGACATATCATTAACCAAATCAAGTGATAATGTTTAAAAGGAACATGAATAGAATGGTATGTTATAAATAAAAACATACTATAGAGCGAAGCGGTCTGTATGATTTAACAAAGAGATTCTTTTTGTATGGGCGTGTAGAAAGATCTAAGTATCTCCTAAAATTCCCATCTTGACAAATAATTCAATTTGGTTGTCATGCGGGGAATAGCGAGTGGCTTGAATGGTTGCCAATATGCGCTTCACTATGGAGCTTGATCCTTTGTAAACCCAAACAAACAACGACGAGATAATAGGGTAAGGATGGCAAAGAGGCTTCTAAATGATCTTATGGCAAAACCATTCACGTCCAACAACCATCCACAAAACAATGGCATATCTTCATCAATGATCATACCAGAAATCACTAGAGAGGTTCCAAGATCGAAAACATAGAATGGAACTGGAAGTTCATTTTTTAAAATCTGCGGTAGGTCTATAACTTTAAATTGTTTGGTTACCAATCAAGCGAAATCAACATATAAATCTTGTATGTAACACCGTCCTCATTAGTTAACTTTTCACTCCAGTCAATAGATAAAATGACCTACAAGCGCGACTTTGACGTTTCAATTTGATAGTTTCATGAGGAGGGTGGAAATTTTCAAGGCATGTCCACCTTAACGAGTTGAAAGAAAAGGACACATTACAGAAACCACTTTGGAAAGCGGGATAGGAGACCTTCCGATCATCGGGTCAGAGTGTGGGATGGATGGCAAAACAAAACAAATCTTTTACATTCAATTTGATGCGTGTAAGCGGGACATGTCTTGCAAGTGATTTTTGGATTGAGGGTTCCAAATAGAGACATTAGATTAGAGCCATAAACAAAACACGAAAGACCATTAGAATTGCCAACTGCAATCATAAATGAAAGCATTAAATCACTTTGAAGTACCGTGCGATCAATTTGTTCATCAAAAGCTAACATAAAACCTTTGTGACCTGATCAAATTTTAGCGTAAAAACACTCATCGTTACGACGAACAAGTAATTAAAGATGAAGAATCCACAATCTATACGGCCTTCCATAACTTGCAAACACTCACGTAGGTGGAGTATAGACTTAGGAGGTAGCCTGCGAATGATATCTAGTTGAACATCCAGTGGGATATAGTCGGATATTTTGTTAAACAAAGCGAGAAAGATTGGGATAAAAGATATGAAGTGAATAGACCAAGAAGAAGAAAAGATTTTTGTTAAACAAATTAAAAAAGATTTGTATTGAAGAAAGAGATTGGGAACAGAAGACATTTAAGGACATGTACCGTGATGTATTAACTATAGGGCAACCTAATATTAAATTCGCTATATACCAAAATTAATAATAAAGTATACATAACCCATATAGAAGTGGTTTGCAAAGCATAGGCCTTTTATAATATGTGCACGGATATTAACTAGAGAAATGCGTTGAGTTAAAAAATATTATAATAATCGAATAATATATAATAGAAGTAAAATATACCACAATATACTGTTGAAAAAATACTACAAGTCAACATTAGACAATAATTATGGGTCAAACGGACATTAAGGATGCATACCTGAAAGACCGCTATCAATTTACGTATTCAATCTTGTGTTTCAGTATTTAAAGCATCCGTTCGGTAGCTAAAGTTGTTTGAAGAGAGTCGTCTACTTTAGGAGGTGGTTATGGAGCATCTGTATAAAATAATGCACACCCATACTACGCGCACCATACAAGTTGATTGTTCGGTACTTTTGGAAACTTGTATGTGATTTATAATCCCCAGTGATATGCCCTACTATACAGTACCCGAGTTTGTTAGATTGATTTAAGCTATGCTTGTAACTTTCTCTTGGAACCTCGCAACCACCGTTCACGTCGAGGTGACCAAGAGAGTCATAAATGTAAACAACTCCGGTCTTGGATATGGAGCTCACAGAGTAGCCAGTGTTTTGTATTTTCATTCATGGGAAAATACACCTGATATATAAAAAAAATCTGAGAATATTATAAGCATTTATATTGATAGTGGGTATATGTCGGTAAGAGTCTGCCAAAATGATCTTTGCAACATCTCGCCAAGCCACCAGGTAAGTTGTGCCATCTGAATAAGTGGTAGGCATGTTGCCACCTAGATTTGATTGAGAAAGTACACCACCCAAAGCCCAATCTGCATCGGTGGTCTAAACAACCACATCAATTCAACCTATGCATCCAAGTGCTGCGGACATATAAAGCAAATCAAAACTGTAAACATTCATTTCATAAGTAACAAAATGAAATAATAAACAAGTGCAGTAGACCAGCTAGGCACTCGAGGTTTTACTGGCTAACTCATTAAGTCACCGCATGGGTGCAATCTTCAACACATGCAAGGCTACCCAAAAATTCCTATAAGCAATAACCCATGGAGCTAAGGAAACCTATAAAGTAATGGTTCTTTAAGCTTCAAATACTTGCGAAGGTAATCAGGAATAGTAACCTTCTTCTTGTTGCATTTCAGGTGTCGTAAAAGTTCCTAAAAAATAAATATATTCAATAACATACACACAATGATAATCATGTATCATTCGGTTATAAGTTCCTAAAATGTTAATTTGTATTAATATTTTATTGTTTTTGTGTATTATTGCTAAAATAGTTATTTATAAATGTTTTTAGTGATTATTATACTAGATCTTATTTTTACAACTTTAATTTTGATCTCACATTAACCTTCATATATATATATATATATATATATATATATATATATATATATATATATATATATATATATAGAGAGAGAGAGAGAGAGTGTGTGTGTGTGTGGTTATTGTAAAAAGTCACTTGTGGTAAAAAGGATAAGAAGTCTTTCTAGCCATTAGATGTGTTAATGCAAAAAAAATTAATGGACGAGATTAATGGGTTATTAGTGACAATTTATTAATTTTAGTGGGTCATTATGTATCATTGTAAAAACAAAAACAATATCATGGTCTTTAGTATTTATCATTAAATGTTTGTTTTACTCACATCATTTAATGTCATGACAAAGTTTATTTAAAAATTTGAACCGTATACATGATCCTCCATCAAACTATTTTTTTCTTAATTTTATGACAAAATATCTCTTTTGAGACACTTAATTTCATAATACATTTTAGTGACACGCTAAGTTTTTTGACACACTTTTTAATGACAATCTATATAGTGACACACTAAATTTTTTTTTATGCATTTTTAATGACACACTAGGTTTTATAACACATTTTTAATGACAAACTATGTTTTTTTGACACACTTAGTTTTATACTAGGTTTCTCGTGACACATTAAGTTTTTTTTATACACTTATTCTTTTGACGCATTTGTAGTGACACAAAAAACTAATTGTTCAGACACATTGTTATATATTTTGACACACTTACACACACATCCTTACACATATGGCACATTGTTTTAGTAAAGTGACACATCCGTATACATATTTACACATTTGACATACATTTAATTTATTTTTTTATTGAAAAGGAAAAAAAGTTGTATTTTTAATTAAAAGTGTGCGTGAGTTTGCATTTGTAATATTAGAAACTTAAACGAGATATTAAAGAGGCTTAAATGAGTATTTAAAAGTGGATGTAAAATATTTTTGCTACCCTTGCTAGTTTATTGACAAAATTTTCATTTTCTACACTTTTTATCCTTTTTATCCTAAATCACTTTCTATTTGATCCAAACTATATATATATATATATATATATATATAGGGTAGGGTTAAAATGAAAAGTTTCTTATAATAAAAAGAATGAGAAGGCATGTGGAGGTGACATGTGTCACCTTTGCCACATCACCATGCCATGTCATGTGACATGTGTCACCCCCACCCCCCGCAAAAAAAAAAAATTCCCGCCAAAAAAAAATTTTTTTGGGCAAAAACAAAAAAATTCCCGCCAAAAATTTATTCATCCGCAGGTTATAAAATAACTGCATCACAATTATAATTGTGATGCGATGATTTATAACCTTAATGCACTAAAATCATGATTATGATGCAGTAAATTTATAACCGTGTCTGCATAACTTATAACCTTAATGCACTAATAAGTTTTGGTGCATCTTTATTATAAGTTAATAGTTCAGTACATCAACTATGATGCACTAAAATCAAGGTTATAACCTTAAATGCACTAACATCATGATTGTGATGCAATAACTTTATAAGCGTGATGTAGTCATTTATAACGTTAATACACTAAAATCATAATTGTGGCCAGATAACTTATAACCTTAATGCACTAATAAGTCTTGGTGCATCTTTATTATAAGTTATTGCATCATAGTTAATAGTTAAGTGCATCAACTATGATGCACTAAAATTAATGTTATAACATTAATGCACTAAAATCATGATTGTGATGTAGTAACTTTATAAGCTGTGATGCATAACTTTATAACTGTGATGCATTAATTTATAACCTTAATGCACTAAAATTATGATTTGTGATGCACAGAACTTTATAACTGTGATGCAGTAAAAAAATTTGGCGGGAAATTTTTGGCGGGAAAAAAAATTTTGCCCAAAAAAAAAATTTTTTTGGAGGGGAAATTTTTTTCGGGGTGGCGGTGGGGTATGGTGATGTGGCATGGTGATGTGGCAAAGGTGACACATGTCACCTCCACATGCCTTCTCATTCTTTTCATTCTAAGAAACTTTTCATAATAACCCAAACCTATATATATATATATATATATATGGGGGAGAGTTAATGTGAGATCAAACTTAAAGTTGTAAAAATAAAATCTAGTCTAAAAAACCACTAAAACATTTATAAATAACAATTTTAGCAATAATACACAAAAAAATAATAATTTAATACAAATTAACATTTTAGCAACTAATAACCAAATGATACATGAGTTTGGATTAGTGATACACCTGATACGCATTACACTAATAAATATTTTAAAACGCGATACGCATACAAAAACCTGATACACATTACACTTCTAATCAAAGTGAACCTAGATTTTGGAAATTTTTAAAAGAAATCTATCTAAACTTTAATAATTTTAATCGTAGTTAATAAAAATTTTATTTTTGATGTAAGGAGAGTGTCACTTGTCAAATTTTAGTTGGATCTTATTTTAATAACTTTAAGTTTGATCTTATTTGATCTAGATTATATATATATATATATATATATATATATATATATATATATATATATATATATATATATATATATATATATATATATATATATATATATATATATATATATATATATTGATGAGTGCTTATTCACTCATCATTTTACCCATCTAAGACCCACAAAAATGTCTAAAAACACGAAAATATAACCAATTATGCTGCTTGGATATCCTTGGAATGTGTTTTATGTGTTTCAGGTACAAAGTCAACGAGGGCAAGCGGACGAAATGAGCTGGAATGGAAAACGTGCATTGCGGATGGAGCCGAGATGATTTTCTACATTTTTGGGCCGGGATACATATTTGGGAGTGAGCTTGGGGAATGGATGAAAACCTAACCCATTTCCATTTTACCCTTTACCCGAACCCAATTTATCACCTTTACTCTAAAAACGTTTTTCACTTAAAACAATTATTTTCATTTACAACAATTATTTTAAAAAAAACCAATATTTATTAAAATTATTTTCTTTAAAAAAAAAAAAAAAAAAAAATCGAGAAAATATAAAAGTTTTATTTACTTTTTAAAAAATAAAAACCTTTTAATACCATTGAACCCCCTTGTTTATAACCTTTGAACCCCCCTCCTTATAACTTTTTGAACCCTCCTCTTCCCCATTTAACCCAAAACAAAACCAAACTCACCCAGATACCCTGCTCCAATTTTTCCCGCCAAAATCCCAAAACCATTCCCCACACATCCCTTGTCTTCTTCCCCAAGTCCCTCTCAAACTCTCTGTCCCAAGTCAGGGCTTACCCAACACATGGGTCTCTCAGTGCACCTTGGCAATCCAACTCATATGAGGACATATATTATGGACGGTTGAGATTTCATGGCTTTGGCTCCAAGCAAGATAAAGGGCTGAGATGAATCCAAAGTAGCACAAATGCTAGCCAAGAGCTCTTTCTCACAAAAAGCACAAGCAGTGAAGATGTGGAGACCCATTAGCTTAGTATAAATAGCAATCACTTGTAGCCTTCTATGGCATTAGGAATTTAGTAGTTTTAATATTTAGTTTCTGTTTTTAAATTGTACTTTGTCTTTTCAATTAATGAAAAAAAAGTTTTCTTTCTTTACTGCTTATTTTTGCTAATAAGCACTTTAGTGCTTATTAGCTTGTTGCTCTTTATTTTCGGTTCTAAGCCTCATCTTAAGTTACAAAGTAGTTTTACAAAAAGAAAATCCAAGTTTAGTTTTTTTAAAATCAGTTTTAAGGTTTAACACCCATTAAAAGGTGTTTGGCACTAGCTTATTTCACGTCCAAAAACTGTTTCGTAACCACTTTGACTCTTAAAGTCAAACTCCATTTAAGTATTTCAAATTAGTTTTATAGTTATTAATCTGTTTTAGCAAGTTTTGTACAAGTTTTGAAAAAAAAAAAGTTTTCTGTCTAAAAACCTTGCACAGAACAGCAGCCTATGCTGCTGTTCCAACCCTTTTTTTTACAGCTTATTTGTCATCAAAAATGTGTCAAAATTGTTTTTCTTGCAACCTCACATACCCATTTCATCATAATAGTAGTTTATTCGCACCTAGGATAGCATTTACTTAGTTCAATTTGCATGTAAAAAATCTGTTTTCACCATATCAATACCTGTACCTGCAGCCTAGGTGTCCCCACCCACTTCCTTTTTTAGATTTTTAATTTGCTTATTACTTAGCTTTAGATTCTAAAATTTGGTATACATAGTATTTAGTAGGTTAGCTAGATGATGATATTTTTTATAATTTTTAGTTGTAACTTTTTAGTAGCTTGCACCTTGAAATCACCCCTTAAGGTGATTCGTTCTTGACTACAGACCTTCATAGGAGAGTGTAGGTACCTTTTTCCAGCTTATTAGTGGCTTCTCTTTTAGCTTATTCTAATTTCATTAGTAGCTTTTTAGATAATATAGATTAGGTGTAGTAGTCTTTCGCTCATTTCATGCTTATTAGTGCTTATTAACAGCTTTTCCATTGCTTATTTCCTCTTTTCTAGCTTAGGACTCCCCTAGTTAAGCTAGCTTTTTCCAACTGCTTATCCTACTCATTCCCTTTTTTTGTCTGTTCCTTAGCTTATTTTAGTTATTACATATGCAAGATAGCTTATTTCCTCTTAATATTGCTTATTCATTGCTTCTTTGTAGCTTCTAGTTTGTAAAGAAAAAAAAAGTTGTTTGTTCTTGCTCTCTTGTCCAAAAGCAAAGCAATAGCGATCAACACCTTATGCATGTTTTCATAAGTCAAGTTTTTAAGAAAAGATTGCTTATTTCATTTCCTTTTAAGCTCAAAAGAAAAATTCAAAAAAATGTTTGAAAAAACGCCATTCTTTGGGATTTGATCCCGGCCACCCACTCACCACACACGCTCATCACCAACGCCTAGGGTCGTTTTAGTTTATATTCTTGCACTATTTAAACTTTAAACACAAAAACAGTTTAGTATTAATAAGCTTATTTGGCTTTTTAGTTGCTTATTTACAAAGCGAGTACCACCTTTTTATAATTTTCTTAGAATCGTATTATTCTCAAAGTATTTTTAGTGAAATTTTCAGATTTTTCTAAATTAGTTTAGTATTTTTATAATTAAATTAGATTAAATTAGATTTTAATTCATAATAAATAATTTAAAAGTCGAAAAAATACCGGCTTTTTCCTAAAATTATTTTAGTAGTTTAGAACGTAGGAAAATTAGTTTCACATCCGTAGGCCTTAAATTGAATTATTTTCACTTTTGGAGCTGGGATTAGCCGGGTTTTCGCGTTTTGCATTGTAGCACCCTAGGACTTAATTTAGCTTAGTTTTATTGTTCCGTATGCTTAGTAGTAGTTAGTTTGTCATTTATTAGGTTTCCCTTACCTTAATTACTTTCCCGTTAATTAATTTAAGAAAACGTAATTAAAACAAAATCGAACAATTCAAGCATTCTAATAACAAACCTCAAACGTTATCCTCAATTCACACCTCGTTGGGACACGAACCGGGTAATCACTTACCCGGTATCACTTATATCACATTCGTGAGTTTTGGTACGTCAACCCTTTTCTAAAAAGTTGATTTGTCGATTCTCGCGTGTATCGTATATTTGGTATATTTTCTTAAACAAATCAATTTTTGGCGCCGCTGCCGGGGAGGTTGTGTTGCGACAATATCGTTAAGGTTTGACGATTAGTGACTTGAAGAACCTTCCTCGTGAAGTTATTGCTTTTTTGAAAAATCAAAAAAGTAAAAAAATATTTTCCTTTTCTTTGTATATATATCTATAAAATTAAAAATACAAAAAGATTTTCTCTTGTGATTTTGAGCTTAAATAGAATACATCAATTATATAACATTCTCAATGGAGGTGTTATCATTAGTAAGTTCACGAACCAAAGATTTAAAACTTGCCTTTGGTCGCTTGGCGTCGATTTATTTCTATTCGATAAACAAAGCTGTGGTGGGTATAAGGACGGCGACATTAAATTGCGCGGTGAAAAGCGGGTTTTAATAAGCCGGCTGACCTAAAAGCTTCTCCGCCGCTTGTGCGTTTGTCTTATAGAAGTGATTTATTCACTTGGGATTATTGGTTTAAGTTCACTGTGTTTTCGAATACCGTATCATTTTAATTGCCTTGGTTTTAAAGTGCATGCTTTTCGCTCTCAATCAAGACGACTTCATAATCAGTCGAGCGTACCCGTTACGTAATATGGCTGGTAATCAAGTACCACCCGTTCCCGGTCCCGATCCTCCTCCCATTAATCAAAATGCAGCTCCCGATCTCCGAACGATGGAGGAGCTATGTCAACCCACAATGTACGGGAGGGGAGGACCCATTGCACCGACTAATATTCAAGCTACCGATTTTAGCTTGAAACATCATATGATAGAACAAGTAAAAAAAGTTGTCAATTTCATGGTTTACGGATGAAGATGCTAACAAACATCTTGATAAATTTCGACCGCTACTCGAGTATGAAACAAAATGGGGTCTCCAATGACGCCCTTCGTCTCTATCTCTTCCCATACTCTTTGACTCATCATGCTACTTCTTGGTTTGATCGACTCCCGAAGAATTCGATTCATACTTTTGAGGAAATGGTTTGAAGTTTCGGCAAAGTATTTTCCACGTCGATGGTGCGAAGTTGAGGAACGATATCAGTAATTCGACAATATCCCGCGAATCTTTGTTTGAAGCATGAAGCGTTATAAGCTTGCAATTGATCGATGTCCAAATCATAACATGTTGCTTGTCACTCAAATTGATACGTTTTATAATGGTTTGACGTTAAGACACTGTGACACAATCAATGCTGCTGCCAGTGGAACTTTCATGAAAAGGCGTCCGAGGATGCTACGATCTTATTGAGAACATGACCGCCCATCACCATTATTGGGATTCTACCGCCGAAATGGGTGAATCATCTCGACAAATCGTCTTCTTCTCTCGAAATAGCCGCCATGACAAAAGATCGACGATATCTTACGGATTACTCAGATGAATAATCAGAATCAACAACAACAAGTGAAAGCGGTACAACCGAATTGTGAGACTTGCGGAGGTCCACATTCTTATTCCGAGTGCCCAGCCGTCGGTGGCTACGCACATGAGAATGGTTATGCTGCTACAGGAAACTACAATCAACCGCAAGGAGATAGAAATCTTCTTAGCTACCGTTCAATCAATTATCTCGGACCTCTCGGTTTCAACCAACCTCAACACCAAAACCAAAATCAAAACCGTTTCAATGGTAACCACAATGTTAATCAGAACGAAGGAGCTAATGTTAATCATGGTAATCAACAATACCAAGCTCCTCCACCTCAAGTTTACCAACAACCACCTCCTCCTCAACATCAATATCAACCACCTCCTCCTCAAGTTGCTCCGAACAACGAGTTTCTAACTTACATGAAGAATTCCGATTACACCATTAAATGTTTGCAAACTCAAATTAACGGCATGAGGGCGGATTTCAAGAAGGAAATTGAAGCTACAAGTAACAAACAGATGACTGAAATGAGGAATATGATGGCTAGTTTCTTTCAAGCCAATCAACCTTTTACTTCTTATTCTCAACCCTCGGGTTCGGTTCTCTCCGAGTAATACGATTCCCAACCCGAGGTGACATGAAAGCGATCACTACCCGAAGTGGTGTTGCTTACGATGGACCCACGGCTCCTACCACTACTTTTTCTTCTCCGACTCGTGTGGTAGACCGTGAGACCGGGGTGACAAAGGACCCGGTGCTTCCTATAATAAGGAGATGCAGGGAATGTCCAACCCACGGTTGTCAAGATTCTGAGCTCGAAGATGCTCCGTTAGTCTGAAAAGACTAATCAAAAAACGACACTCCCATATCCATCTCGTCTTAAAGATCAAACTCTTCGTGAAAAGTCTAATCATCAAATGGAAACGTTTTCCAAATCTTCAAAGACTTGAATGTGGAGATCAGTTTTGCGGATGCCCTTCTCTTGATGCCTAAACTTGCTTCTACGATTAAGGGATTGCTATCGAATAAGGAAAAGTTGTATGAGCTTGCTACTACGTCTTTGAATGAGAATTGTTCGGCGGTTATTCTCAAGAAACTTCCCAAAAAGTTAGGTGACCCCGGCAAGTTCCTCATTCCGTGTGATTTTCAAGGAATTGTTCAATGCTCCGCCTTGGCCGATCTTGGCGCGAGTATAAATTTGATGCCAAGCTCAATCTACGAAAAGCTTTCGTTGCCTCCACTTACCCCAACGTGTATGACCCTCGAGCTAGCCGATCGTTCTACGACCCGTCCAAAGGGTATAGCCGAGGATGTCTTTGTTAAAGTGGGGGAGTTCGATTTCCCCGCTGATTTTGTTGTAGTCGATTTCGATGCCGATCCTCGAGTACCCCTAATTCTCGGAAGGAGTTTCTTAAAGACGGGTCATGCGTTGATTGATGTGTATGAAGGAGAAATCACTTTAAGAGTAGGAAACGAAACCGTCACGTTCAATGTAAACAATACTTCTAAATCTCTAACCAACCAATATGATGTGGCCAAAATTAATGACACCAAGGTGACAAAGGACCGGGGAATTCCTACTAATAACGGAAGTACCAAAAACGTCCAACCTCCGGTGGTCCAAAAAGTTGAGCCTAAACCATCGAGAATTGAACCGAGTCTTTCACGTTTCACGGTTAAGAGTTTGTCGACGATACGTGCTGAGCAAAAGAAGAAACTAGAAAAGGAGACTACAACGGTAGTGGTGGAAAATGCTAGCTCTAAGAGCACACCACTTGTCCCACCTCCGTTTTCTGTGTATCGAATTGATCTTGTTCCTAATAACGTCGAGATTTCTTTGAGTGGCAACCCACTCCTTCTTCTGAAATTATGGAACCTTCTAAGTCTTCCCCCTCTCTTACTCCGTTTGAGGAAGATGACTTCTTTTTGAAAGAGACCGATGAGTTTCTTGCTATTGATGAATCGATTCCACCGGGAATTGATGATGGTGTTTATGATTCGGAGGGAGATATCCTTTATCTTGAACAATTGTTAAATGAAGATCCATCACCGTCACTCCCTCCGAAAGAGATCACGATTGAAGAAACCAAAGAAGTACAAACATCTGATGAAATTCGTACGGAACCCGAGCTTAAGGATTTTTCTATCGATTTACTTCTCGAGGAGTTCACCGATGAACTCGCTCCTACCGACTCAATTTCTTTTGCAAATGAAGAAAATGAATACAATGATCCATTTTACACGAAGAAGAAAGGAAGCAAAGATTACGATTGATGAGCTTGTTGATACTGAGGTCCCACAACAATTTTATCCGAGAGTGATTCCTCTTCTCGTGAGGATTTTCACGTAGATGATACCTTGATTTCCTTCCTCTCTGAGGACAAGATTTTTAACCCTGGGATACTCATCGGAGAAGACATTCATATCACCAAAGTTATTCGGAAAAAGGATCCTATCTTGGATGCCTTCATTGTTGCACCTTCAAGTAACACTTTTCTGTACCATGGACTCCTTTCTTCTATGGAGTCGTTTCACTTTGATCCGTCATCCCGACGTCCGCCCGCTAAACCGCCGGATGATGGATCACTCTTTCTTGATAAACCTTTTGTAAGTTTGGGAGGAGTTATCCCATTTGTGCTTGAGCCCGACATTTTCTATCCCTCCCAACCCACCCATTCTCTTTACCTCCGGAGTGAGGATACCATCTTTGAGCCGGGTATCCCTTCCGCTTGCTTCCCCAAGGACAAATGAATTCGGGGTCGAGTCAAGCTAGCGACTCGGTTAACAAAAACAGTAGCATTTCATGTTTGTCCACCCATGTTTTCGCCTCTTTCTATTTTCTAACACTAAGTGTGGGGGATTTCCCCTTTGTTGTTTGCTTGTTGTGTGTTTGCTCTCTGTTTTCAGTTCAGTAGATCGTGATGATTGATGCGCTGTTTTCAATCCACCGCCCAATATCCGATCTTTTTGCTAACGATTATCTAGGGATATCTTTATAAAATCCTTTATGCGAAAAAAAGATTTCGTTTCCACACTTGGCTAGTAGTATTACCTTTTTCCGTTCTATAGTTTCGGCTACGGCCGGTACTTTGAATATTGAGGGCAATATTCAATTCTAAGTGTGGGGGGGAATTCTAGCGAATTTTGATCACATGTGTACCTTCTAGTACCCTAGCACCCCCGTTTTGACCAAATTTTTAAAATTTTATCGCCTTAAGTCTAGTATTTACATTTACAAGAAGTGCTTTGCACAAAAATAAAGTATTGATGCTTCGGCATTAATGGTAGTTTAGTCTTGATTCGGCTAGAACAAGGGGAATCCCGACTCTGCTAGAGTGTTGATCTAGCTGCTCTCTTAACATTAGGCTAAGGTTTTACGCGTTGTGCAAATGAAAATGCTAAGCGTGGAGTAGTTGGTTCTCTTTAGAGCTTATATAAGTAATCTATGGCTTTTTCTCCCAGAAGCTAACTAATTGGACCTAAAATACGTGCTCGTTGTCAAACTTTTAAACATTCAAATCGTCTTGTTACAATAAAAAGTTTTTAAGCAAAATTGATTTAGAGTCCGAGTTCAACTTTTTATTTAAATTTCCGAAAAAGCATACTTTCTTAAAATCTGAATAATGTGCAAAATGAAAGTATCGAAAAGTGCTTGAATGCTGCAAAAGTTGCAAAGTTTAATGTTAAAGTCAAAAAAAAAAAAAAGAAAAAGAATGAAAAAGTTGAAAAAATGAAAAAATATGAGTTGCGTGAATAAAAGCACTATGTTGCTTATGAATAAATGTGCGAAACTTGCTTTTTCTTAAATTTAAATCGGAAGTTGAACTCGTATTCGTCAAAGTTGTCTAAAAATTTGACGGTAATTTGGAAATCCTCGATTTCAAAGATCCTGAAAGCTCCGATACTATTCTCAAGGGTGAAAACCTAGCCTCCTCAAAAGGACAAGCTGAGAAAAAAATCGCTACATGGAGTGATCTCACCTTTGAATCTCGAATTTTTAAAATTATCGTCGGTTGTAATCCATTTAGGTTTAGTTTTAACTTAACGGTAGCTTCGTAAATCTTTGGAATCGAATTCCCGCTGATTTCGGTACTATTCTCGTGAGGTGTCAATAGCCGGTCACTTAAAACTTATGTTTTGGGATGTGCCGAGAAGAAAGCCGCTACATGGAAAATGCTCTTTCGATCCTTAGACTTTCATCGTTTCCGGTGAGTTAGTACTTTAGTTAAGTGGATAACAACCATAACAAAGGTCGATTTCAATGGTCAAACTTTTGAAAATAAGCACACTCACTTAAATTGTATAAATTGCGGGAGTAAAAAGTTAAGTCTCGACTTACATAGATTATTGATATAAGTAGTGTTAGCATTTTACAAAAACGTTTGCACAATAAGTTTAAGCTTGGTTTGAGAGTATAAAAAAGAGGATGACGATTACAATTCCCCGGAGACACCCATTTTGCGTGAATCCCGTTCTATGATGCCATGTTTTGATAATCAAGCATTTTATTTATTTACGTTCAAATTTAAATTTCTAGTAGTAGAATAAAAAGTCGAAACGGGGTATTATTGGTATTTTTGATCCTTTCATTACTTCATATGATCGGATTGCTAGGGACTAGCAATTGATAGTGTGGGGGATTTGATGAGTGCTTATTCACTCATCATTTTTACCCATCTAAGACCCACAAAAATGTCTAAAAACACGAAAATATAACCAATTATTCTGCAGATATCCTTGGAATGTGTTTTTATGTATTTCAGGTACAAAGGATCGAAAACAGGGCAAAAACGGACGGAAATGAGCTCGGAATGGAAAACGTGCTTTGCGGATGGAGCCAGGAGATGATTTTCTACATTTTCGGAGCCCGGGATACATATTTGGGAGTGAGCTTGGGGAATCAGATGAAAAACCTAACCCAATTTCCATTTTACCCTTTACCCGAACCCAATTTATCACCTTTACTCTAAAAACGTTTTTCACTTAAAACAATTATTTTCATTTACAACAATTATTTTAAAAAAAACCAATATTTATTAAAATTATTTTCTTAAAAATCATTTTGAAGCAAAAATCAGAAAATATAAAGTTTTATTTACTTTTTAAAAATAAAAACCTTTTAATACCATTGAACCCCCTTGTTTATAACCTTTGAACCCCCCTCCTTATAACTTTTGAACCCTCCTCTTCCCCATTTAACCCAAAACAAAACCAAACTCACCCGAATACCTGCTCCAATTTTGCCCAAAATCCCAAAACCATTCCCCACACATCCCTTGTCTTCTTCCCCAGTCCCTCTCAAACTCTGTCCCAAGTCAGGCACCCAACCACACACATGGGTCTCTCGGTGCACCTTGGCAATCCCCAACTCATATGAGGACATATATCTATGGGCCATTGAGATTTCATGGCTTTGGCTCCAAGCAAGATAAAGGGTGAGATGAATCAAAGTAGCAGCACAAATGCAAGCCAAGAGCTCTTTTCTCTCACAACAAAAGCACAAGCAGTGAAGATGTGGAGACCCATTAGCTTAGTATAAATAGCAATCACTTGTAGCCTTCTATGGCATTAGGAATTTAGTAGTTTTAATATTTAGTTTCTGTTTTTAAATTGTACTTTGTCTTTTCAATTAATGAAAAAAAAGTTTTCTTTCTTTACTGCTTATATTTGCTAATAAGCACTTTAGTGCTTATTAGCTTGTTGCTCTTTATTTTCGGTTCTAAGCCTCATCTTAAGTTACAAAGTAGTTTTACAAAAAGAAAATCCAAGTTTAGTTTTTTTTAAAATCAGTTTTAAGGTTAAACACCCATTAAAAGGTGTTTGGCACTAGCTTATTTCACGTCCAAAAACTGTTTTGTAACCACTTTGACTCTTAAAGTCAAACTCCATTTAAGTATTTCAAATTAGTTTTATAGTTATTAATCTGTTTTAGCAAGTTTTGTACAAGTTTTGAAAAAAAAAAAATTACGTCTAAAACCGCACACCGAGCAATGACCTATCTTCTTTGTTCCAATACTACGACTTATTTGTCATCAAAAATGTGTCAAAATTTTTTTTCTTGCAACCTCACATACCCATTTCATCATAATAGTAGTTTATTCGCACCTAGGATAGCATTTACTTAGTTCAATTTGCATGTAAAAGATCTGTTTTCACCATATCAATACCTGTACCTGCAGCCTAGGTGTCCCCACCCACTTCCTTTTTTAGATTTTTAATTTGCTTATTACTTAGCTTTAGATTCTAAAATTTGGTATACATAGTATTTAGTAGGTTAGCTAGATGATGATATTTTTTATAATTTTTAGTTGTAACTTTTTAGTAGCTTATTGCACCCTTGAAATCACCCCCCAGATTAGATTCTTTGCACTCTGCAGGCCTTCATAGGAGAGTGTAGGTACCTTTTTCCAGCTTATTAGTGGCTTCTCTTTTAGCTTATTCTAATTTCATTAGTAGCTTTTTAGATAGTATAGATTAGGTGTAGTAGTCTTTAGCTCATTTCATGCTTATTAGTGCTTATTAACAGCTTTTCCATTGCTTATTTCCTCTTTTCTAGCTTAGGACTCCCCTAGTTAAGCTAGCTTTTTCCAACTGCTTATCCTACTCATTCCATTTTTTTTGTCTGTTCCTTAGCTTATTTTAGTTATTACATATGCAAGATAGCTTATTTCCTCTTAATATTGCTTATTCATTGCTTCTTTGTAGCTTCTAGTTTGTAAAGAAAAAAAAAGTTGTTTGTTCTTGCTCTACTGTCCAAAACAGTAAGCAATAAGCAGTCCAACCTGCTTATTGCATGTTTTCATAAGTCAAGTTTTTAAGAAAAGATTGCTTATTTCATTTCCTTTTAAGCTCAAAAGAAAAATTCAAAAAAAATGTTTGAAAAAGCGCCATTCTTGGGATTTGATCCACGGCCACCCACTCACCACACACGCTCATCACCAACTGCCCTAGGGTCTTTTCGTTTATATTCTTGCACTATTTAAACTTTAAACACAAAAACAGTTTTAGTATTAATAGCTTATTTGGATTTTTAGTTGCTTATTTACAAAAGCAGTACCACCTTTTTATAATTTTCTTAGAATCAATATTACTCAAAGTATTTTTAGCGAAATTTTCAGATTTTTCTAAATTAGTTTAGTATTTTTTATAATTAAATTAGATTAAATTAGATTTTAATTCATAATAAATAATTTAAAAGTCGAAAAAAAATACCCGGCCTTTTTCTAAAATTATTTTTAGTAGTTTAGAACGTAGGAAAATTAGTTTCACATCCGTAGGCCTTAAATTGAATTATTTTCACTTTTGGGCTTCGGGATTAGCCGGGTTTTCGCGTTTTGCATTGTAGCACCCTAGGACTTAATTTAGCTTAGTTTTATTGTTCCGTATGCTTAGTAGTAGTTAGTTTGTCATTTATTAGGTTTCCCTTGCCTTAATTACTTTCCCGTTAATTAATTCGTAGAAAACGTAATTAAAAACAAAAAAATCCCGAACAATTCAAGCATTCTAATAACAAACCTCAAACGTTATCCTCAATTCACACCTCGTTGGGACACGACCCGGGTAATCACTTACCCGGTATCACTTATATCACATTCGTGAGTTTTGGTACGTTAACCCTTTTCCTAAAAGGTTGATTTGTCGATTCTCACGTGTATCGTATATTTGGTATATTTTCTTAAGCGAATCATATATATATATATATATATATATATATATATATATATATATATATTGGCTCCTTTGAAAATTTGATCTCGGTAAAAAAGTGAGAGAATTGATTTCAACCATTAGATCTCCCTCCCTTGCCCTGCTTTTTTTCACACCAAACTACATGGACCCAATTGTAATTTTTTAAATTCTACAAGGTTTATTTTGTAATATTTCTAAGGATCATATATAATGCCTAATTTGTTCATTTTTTTTTCTTTTTCTCTGGTTCATTCCTTTCAGATCGTTCTAACTTTTTTCCAAATTAAACACACTTTAATTTCTTATGAATTCTTCCCATATATTATTGCTTATAATCTCTACACGATAAAAAAAAATACGATATGTTATCAGATTCAATAATCATCTCTTTCTAATATCTCAAATCACATATTAAAGTAAGTTTTAAGACCTTTTTTAATTGTAATTTTGTTACTCCTTTTATCAAAGATCGAATATAAAGCTTAGGGTGTTGGTTACAGTTTTATTTGCACCTATTAGTGTTCATTATGAGATAGTGTTTTCGGTACAATCATGTTTTCCATACAGTGTTTTTTGACATGATTTATTGTATATAATAGTTTTTTATAATTGTACCGATTTTAAGAGTTTATTGACATGATTTATTGTATATAATAGTTTTTTGAAATGAAATTGAGAAATAAATATATGGAAAACATGTTTACAAAGACTGCACATCAAGTGTTTGATAAAATGTTTGAATGAGATTTTATAACTGCGATGCACTAATTTTACAATGTGATTCCTAATTATTGTGAATAGATTTTAGTTATACTCTGATGCCCTAATTGATTTAGGTAGGAGGATTTTAGATTTGGATGAACACACTTGGTAAGACAATTGTATCAACTTCAGGTTTGTTGCTAGTGTATGTATCACCACGTCAGCATAACATGTGCTATTACACATGTATTTGTTTTTTTATTATGACGACTAGCTCTGAAAATGATAGTTGATTACATGGTTGCATTTTGTATTTTCTTGCAACATTTCTATCAAGAGCTATTGAAAGTTCCACGTGTTGAATATAAGATCATAGCCTTATCTTATATGTTATGGTTTAAATAATTGGTTAGAAGATATTTCTAGATACACCTTATCTATTGTTTATAGTTTTATATTGTAATCTAATGCTTAATTTTGTTTTAATTTATGTTTTCGAGCTTCGACAGTGCCTAATTCCATCTGCTGCAGATCAGGCAAGTTATCATCAATTAGTCACTGGAAAAATTATTAATTGAACTTTATATCTCACGTATGTTGGTGATTCAATCAGACCAGGTGTTCGGCTAAATTGAAGAGAGTCATGCAAACACTATTTTTGCTTAGGAAATGCATTTAACCAAAGGACTGCAAGGGTCAATTCTATTATAATGCGATTAGTTTGGTTGTTAATCTTAAAAGTTTTTGAGGTTTTTTTTTTTTTTTTTGCCATACATAAAAATAACTTGGTTTTGTTTTAGGTGATGATGTGGGATTCAGGTTGGTGACCATTCTAAAACTCACAGATACTCGTGCAAGGAATAGTAAAATGACTCTTATGCATTATCTTTGTAAGGTATTCATTTCTTTTGATTTCATCTATATTATTTTTCGAGTTTATCAACGTAACACTTTGATATCTGGAGCAACATATGATTTCTTGCTTTCGCCTTTTTTACATGATAGTCATTGCTTGTTGCCAATAGGTTCTTGCTGACAAATTACATGAAGTCGTTGATGATAAGACCCTAACTATAAACGGATGCACTAAAGTACCTCAAATGGATGCACTAAAGTACAAACTGATGTACTAAAAGAGTACCTCAAATTTTTCCAAGGATCTTGGAAGTTTGGAACCTGCGTCAAAGTAATCTATTTGGAGCTTCAAGAAGTTCTTATAAGAGAGCTATGTTGGATTTTCGTTAAGTTTGATGACGTTGATTATTTATTGCCAGATGCAACTGAATTTATTGGTAGAGAAAATGCAAGTGATTACCAGAGGATTTGTCTACAATGATTTGGGAAAAACAATTTACTAAAAAAGAGGGATATGTATAAAAAAAATCCATAAATGAAGACTATCAGTTAACCACATAGGCTTACTTATCATATATCATGAGTTCTCAATAGAAACAAAAAATCTTGTGATTACAATAGTTGTTAAATACTTGTATAATTATTGAAATACTGAATGAGTTAACTGTTTAAATTACCCATGTGTTTCTATCAAATTCACACTAATGACCCATTTCAAAAGAGTTATGAAGCTAAAAATGAGCTCTAAGGGTATGATTATACATGTTAAAAAAACCCTCCATATGTGGATCAACAAAGTAACAACTTGCAACAAATATTAGTGTAGAGCTTTAAGGAAAAAGTAGTAAAAGAAAAGTAACATTATTTCATATAAGATGAGGCTACAAAACTCAACTTAGTCCAAAAACATTAAACGAATGCCTTAATGTGATACAAACTGATGCACTAAGGTACATCAAACGAATGCACTGAAATACAAACAGATGCACTAGAATATATTCATGGTTCAAATGTGTTTCATACTGATCTAAAATAGATGCATTAGGATTAGAAATTATTAATCTTCCTATAACACCTTGCATACAAAGAATTTTATTCTCAATAAGCGTTGCAAGTGGAAGATGATTAAATAATGAATACCATAACTGTCACTATTGTTCTAAATTTCAAATAAATTTTGCAACAATGTTTTGCATATTGTACGTATGGTAGAGCACAAAGCTGACTGGTAATTTTTTGTGATGTGAATCTAGTCATTTGATCATGAATACACGGATGCTACGGATTACAGGCTATGAGTAATTAAAGATTTTGGAAGGTCTATGATGCATTAGTTGTTAACCAACTAATGTCCTGAACTAGTTAGAGTGATGCATTACTTTATACACTATGATGCATTACTTTGCTGCACTTTGGACTTTGGTTTTTCTACTATCTAGTTTTTCTACTTTGGACTTCAGTTTTTTTACTATTTGTTCAATCAATAAAAAAAACTACAAATAGAACAAAGAATATTTGACTACTAATCATATACAATCTCATTCTGAATATATGAATTTAGAACAATGGTGACTTAATAATAAGAACATTACTAAATAACTGATGCAATAAAGTACCTTAATTAGATGCCTTACTATGATATAAACCAATGCACTGAATTACATTAAACGGATGCACTAAAATACAAACGGATGCACTAGAATATGTTTATGGTTCAAATGCGTTTCATACCGAATCTAAAAATACACCCGTTAAGATTACAGATTATTTATCTTCCTATACCACCGTGCATACAAATAGTTTTCTTCTCAATAAGTGTTGCAACTGGAAGATGGTTAAATAACTGATTGAATTGTGTCCATGCCCACATCCCATCTTTCTCACCCTATATAGCACAAATTGACAGTAAGAAAATTAATCAATGGCCGGTAAAGGTTTAAAAGTCAAAATTAGTCAATTTGGTATGCTTAGTACATGATTAACTAAAAGCAATTCAAAAATGGTTACACGACTACAACATCTGCTAAACATACACAATGAAAAAACTGATGTTTTGCTACATACCATTGTTTCAATGAATTCAAGACGGAAACCAAAGAGTGCATTTATATCAGCAGCCTCATGATTCCCACTTATCTAGTGAACATTCTCGGGATACTGAATCTGAAAAACAAGAATGGGAAAGGAGTGAGGCTTCAATATGACACTAGATCAGCATGTTAGCAGTTGAAATAAAACCTTACATCTAGATCAAGAAGCACTAAAGTATGTCAAACAGATACACTGATGTATGTCAAACAAATGCACTAAAGTATGTCAAGCGGATGCACTAAATTATTCCATAAAGATGCCTTATTATTTCAATAGATAATTAACTAGCCAACGATAATAGAGAATTAACTAATGAAACTAGGGAAATAATCAACATTTCAAACTACAAACAAAAACAATAAGCAAGACTAACATTTCACAAAAAGATGTGCGATTCATACATAAGGGAGTGACTTTTTTTTCAGTAAAATTTCATGATGTAAATATGAAGATGCTTATGTGATGAGTATCTTAAGGGCTAGGAAGGTCGGATGAAGCATGAGGATAAGAACGATGGCTGTCTTTCCTACCAGTATGAAAATGATAAAATGGTCCTCCAACCTATAAACAAAACCAAACATCATCAATCAAATCATTATGAAAAATACATATCCCTTAAACATTTCGCAACAAAATAACTAGTTACCAAAACCACACTTCTCACGAACTGCCATGACAAGAAGATCAACACAGGAAACCACACTAGGACACACATTTTCTAATTCAGACTTAATTAAGTTGGTATGTTCAAATACTTTTAAAGACTTATTCAGTGGCATGGTTTTCTCAGGTCCCATAACCTCTGTCTGCTCCAAAAGCACAGATGCATTACATCCATGCATCGTATTCCATCAGCATCCCAATTAAATTAAAGTTTAACAAAAATACATACTTCTAACTATCTTCTATCCACTTTTAAACATAAACAATTTACATACACATCATTTCGATGTAACTAATACTTTCAACTAGCAACAAGTCACAATATAGTGTTTAACGCGCCATAACAATTAAAACTTGATGAAGCACAAATGCATCACATACCTGCATCATATTCCATAAAATCCTAAATAAACCTAACATCAAATAATAACACATACTTCTAACTGTACTTTTATACACTAATCTAAACGCTCCACTTAGCAGCATAATTACATACATCAAAACCTACATAAACAACATTACTCACATAACTCGCTCTTTCAACTTCATGCACGTTAATCGTGTAAATTTCACATTAGAACCTAAATTTAAGCGATTAGCACAAAATAACGATCTTTAGTGCATACGGCCTCTTAAATCAGTTCAATCAAAGAAAATGTAAGTACGCAAGAAAGACGAAAAATGGATGATCAACGATTACTAGGGATGCACTAAACATAAAAACGGATACACTAGACATACAAATGGATGCCCTACTTTGACCAATGATGCACTAAACATACATATGGATGCCCTACTATGACCAACGATACACTAAACATACGCATTAATGGATGTACTAAACATACAAATGGATGTCCTACTGTGACCAATGACGCACTAAAAATATAAATAGATGCCCTACTATGACTAACAATGCACAAAACATACAAATAGATACACTAAACATACACATTGATTCCTTAATATGTCGAACGATGCACTAAGAATACTCAGTGATGCCCGAATCATTACTCATTGATGCTCTAATTTGTTCAAGTTTGCACAAAACATACAAATATTTAATCTGATGCAGCAACCACAAACACACATGCACTAATAAAATTTGATGCCTCAACATGTAATCTCATGATGCAAATATACACATGGATGCCATAAGATATCATATGATTCATATTAAACACATATGCTTTAAATAAATGCATCACATTTCATAAAATCTTATTGAGACATTTTATCAAACACCTAGTGAGGAATTTAAAAAAACACATTTTTGATGCATTTTTTTTGTCAAATCTTCGAAAATCATTACATCGTTAATTCACAGCCTCATTACCTCCACCAAAACATTAAAATAAATAAATTTATATAAATTAAATAATTAATAATATTATATATAATCAATTAACCTAAAGAATATATATCTTGATGACTTGAGCGGCGGAGGTGTGACGGTGGCAGAGTGAAGATTGACGCGGTGATTGCACGACGGAAGACAATGGCGATGATGATGGGGTGACGGTGACGGTGGCGACTTTGGTGGTAGCTCATCTCCATGGGAATACGAAAGTGAGATTTATGAATGATGATTTGTTTTCTATTTCATCTTTTATTTATTTATTCATTTTGGTCGGAGTTTCGTTCTGATGATCGGAGTTTTGTTTTGATGATCGGAGTTGTGTGTGTTTTTTAGAGAAATGATAGGAGCCGGTTAAAATGATATGAAAATGACGCTACAGGTTTGGTATCTCATCTTTGTTTGGTTTTTTTTAAAGTTTTTACCCCTAAAGTTTTAGATGTTTGCAAAATCTACCCTATAACTATTTTCTCACTTTTCTATCTAATTATACTTTTCTCCAGAACCGGTTCCTATATATATATATATATATATATGTGTGTGTGTGTGTGTGTGTGGGGGGGGTGATGTGAGCTTGATGAATTGATCAAAAACAAATTTATTTGATTTAAAAAAGCGAAGATAATATGAATAACAGATGACACAAAGATTAAAAAGAGTATATAGAATTCTTCTTTTTTAGATGAAGTAGGCTTTCTGCATTTTGATGCGGAAAATACTACATCAACAAAGTGTTTACAATTTTTTTCCACAAAATGACTTGTCACCAATAAATCATCTTAATCAATTCTCCTTCTTTCTTTTAAATTTTCATCTTCCTATAAACGCATGTCACATCATTTCGTGAAAAAATATTTTGTAAAAATTTGTGGATATAGCATCCTTTTTTAATACTGATGCGTGGTTCGGGGTCGAAAGACTTCATTTTCATGAGCAAGCTTTACAACCACTAGGCAGTATACCTAATCATTGCAGTGTAGTATGAGCAAGCCTAGGGGGTTGATCGTTCTCTAGGGGAATAGAGATCCTAGTAGAGATGTATGATGAAAAGGTGAGGTGAGGAAGATTCTGTATAGTCTTTTTATATTTTTTTATGAAAGCGATTAAAATCTCGGGGTTTGAAGAGTGGGGGTTGGTAATTCTACCAATTAAACTACTTAACAATTTAAATTAAAAAACTAATTAAACTAATGAAAGGTAAAAAAGCTATGGATCGTATGAGTGTGTTTCTTATGATAATAAAAAATGTGTTCAATTAAATTTTATTACTCCCTAGTTATCTTTTATTTGTCGGTTGAATTGTCACATCCTCATTCTAATTGATGCGTTGTATTTCGTGTTAGTCATAGGGTGGTGCCTAATTCCCCAATTCTATGAATCGTAACTCTCCTCTAGAACACCCGGGATCGCCAAGTACCGAAGTATCTCCCCTGAATACCCTATTATCCTTTAGCTACAACTCGCGCAATAAATACAACGATGGCCTAAGTGCACTCTCAAGCTTTTTTCTATTTAGGACGTTCAAGCTCGCAACAATTAAAGAAGAAGTCAGTTTTTCTTACTTTAGAGTCTACCAATTAGAACAAGAGACAACCTAACAATAATCAATAATTAGGTTTCATTAGATCTAAGCAAACACTTAATTAATTTAGTTACGCATGATAGATAAGCAAGAACACAAACAAACAATTGAACATAGATGAAACATGATGATAGATTAGATAAACAAACTCATCTTTAAGCGTAAAAGAGGGTTTGGAACCCTAAAATACTCCCCAAGTCGGACCTCAAACGAACTAGGGTTTGCTCTCCAAAATAATGCACACAAAATACAGAAAATTCGAAGTCTATATATCGATTTTACACTCGCGACGGCGTCGCCTTTTGATGGTGACGCCGTCATTAGGGTTTCGTTTTGACCAAGTCATCATTGGGACGGCGTCAGGTATGAAGTAGTGATGCCGTCTGGCTTGCTTATGGACGTCGCCTGGGTAGAGTCTTGGTCGTCTGGTGTGAAAAGGAAGAGTGACACCCTTCTTAGTTTTGGCGTGACGCCGTTAGGTGTTAAGACCAAAATAAGTTATGAGTCGTCGCTTGAGACTTTTTAGAAGACCATGTGAGTGATGGCGTCGCCCTTGGAGTTGGGACGCCGTCAGGCTTGAGAAAAGGTCTTGTATTGTTGACTTTGTCGTTTTCTTCATGTTTTTGCTCCTTTTCGTCCAAAAATGCTTCATTCCAGCAATTTGCTTCCAAAAGACCTAAAATATGAAAAAGAACGATTTTAAGCAGTAATGGATATAAAATGTAACAATTTAGGGCTTAAATGGCCCCCTAAAAACGTATGTTTTAAATCCTTATCAGATATTGAAGGTAGATTGGACACACGGAAAATTTACTTCTCACAATATAGAGCTTTGATTTTTGATATAGGTAGTGCTAAAAATACCATTAAATCTACCAAACAAACCTTAAGAATTCGATAATTACCAAAAAGTTTTTTTTTTATAATAAGTTTTTAGTAGTGAGATTTTAGTATTGTTGAGTGGCCGGATAAATGGGTTTTATGTTATATTTGGCTCTACCAATATTAAGATTTTTAACGGGTTTGTGTACTAATGCTACCAAAATCCGCATGGTCGTCAAGGCGATGACTTGACCGTTTGACTGAGCTTGACCTTAACTTTCGGGTCTTAGGTAATAGTGTTGAAAAGATAAAAGAGGATCGTTAGAGAGGTCCCCAGGCTGAGCCCGGGTGAACCCCCTCCGACGATCAAGTTAGTAATGATCTTTATGCATTAAAACATATAGTTATGCATTAGAATTAGGTTGAGAAGAATTGATGTGTCGGTAGATTATGCATCAAGATGTATGAGCCCTTTAGAGTAGAATGATTTATCGGGGTGGTGATTCCCTGTTGGTAACTCACATTATATGTGGGGTTTTACGCCACTTTTCCTATTTAAAAATTAATGGAGATATATCTCACTATAGGGTTTTCCCTTTATGTATCGGTTCTACTAATAATAGTAGAGAGAATATTTATGGTGTAGATAGAGAGAAGTGAGGAGATGAGATGCATGTGTCCTTACAAGTGATCTTTGAGGGCTATTTATAGATGATCATATATGATAAGATATGCTAAGCTTATTTGGAGATAAGAATGGAAGTTGATTATGCAAGTTGAACCAATGCAACTTGCTAGTTTCTTGATTGAAATTTGATATGAAAGATATGGAAGATACACTGATATTCCATGAGATTTGATAAGAATGGTACATGCTTCATGGGTTCCATGTATCATGACTATCCATGCACCCATACATCATATAATGTACCACATGTTGGTTCTCAAGTTGGTTCATCTCTAGATGCATTATTCTTGACAAAATATAAAAAGGAAGTAAATAATATATCAGTAACCCCATCATGTACAGTTTTTTTTAATGGCATTTTATGGTGGTTTCCCGAATGAGGATGTATATGATTTAAAATCAAAAATATCATATTTTTGTTTATAATGCGATGTAAAGTGTTTGCAATGTGGCCGCGCGTAAAGTAAAATGACAGGGGTTAAAAGTGAAATTAGGGAATTGTCGGTAAAAACAATTTAATTACCTCGAGTTGGACACTTTTTTATTTTGTCATTTTTTTCATTTTTAGACAATTTCTTGCGCATCATTTTGTAGACCTTTAATTCTCTATTTGTCGTCTTCCTTATTTATGTTGAAACTTTAATTAAAGTGACGTAATTGTAATTTAAAAATTGTAAGCGAATTTTTCAAAATTTGGGGCAGTTATATTATATCATATAACTATAATAGTTTTCTGGAAATATACAATTTTGTGGTAGTTATATACTTATATTATACCATAACTATTTGTGGTAGTTATATTATACCATAACTATAATAGTTTTCTCGAAATATACAATTTTGTAGTTGTTATGTTATATCATCAATTGTCCATATCTTCAAGGAAAATAATTAAAATTCAATAAATTTTGTTTATTTATCAGGCTAGCCCCAATGAGGGGATTCAATCCATCATTTGTCGAGCTTTCTCTCTGGCGCCTTCAGGCGATTAGGTGCTTTGATAAGGGCGACCAAGTTCAATTTTTTAAAGAAAACATTTTTAACATAAAATAAAATTTCATTAATAATTAAAACGTTACATAATAATTCAAATAAAATTAAAACATTACGAAACTTATTAAAACATTACAACACTTATTAAAAATCTAGGTTGTGGCGTGCCTCGATAATTTGATACGGTTGGTCGTCGAAATCAAAACCCTCAAGATTGATACGGTTAACCGGAGAATATTCTTGATAATTTGAATATGAAGACAATGATGAATCCATTGTTGGGCCGGTACCGCAGTTCGTGTGACCCATACATAGATTGGTTGCTTCGACGGGAGTAGCTTTGTTGTTGTTGTTGGTAGTGGATGTTTTGTTGCGGTGGAACAAATTGACGATTCATATTAAATGGATTGTTAGGGTGTTGTTGTGGAGCTTGTTGGGATTGATATTGGCGGGGGTTGGAAATTGATTATTGGTGAGACACCGGTTAACCGGAAATTCGAATCCGGTGTTAAAATATGCGGGACGTTTTGTGACAAACGAGATTTTCGGCCTTTGGTTGGTGGTGTTTTCTTAGACATTTTTGATAAAGAGGATTGTGAGATTTTTGATAGAGAGGATTGTGAGATTTTTGAGTTTTAGTGTGTAAATATGTTGTGAGATTTGTGATGAGATTTTAGTTGTATTTATAGGGTAATGTTTTTTTTTTTTTTTTTTTTTATTGAAACGGGTTTACGTTGGAAGAGTCGATCGGCTACACGATTTAATTGGGCAAAGTTGGAGGCGATCGATTGTCTTCACATTGAAGCGATCGACACCCAATCGATCGTCCTAGTGCCTCGATCGATGGAGATTGAGCTTCATTGGGGCTAGCCTCAAGACTAGTTGGATACTCGCGCACAGCGGCGGCGATAAATATAGTTATATAATAAATATAGTAAATGAATTGCTAACCTAACTCTCCTCGTAATTTCCTACCCGCTTAGTGAATTCATTTCACAACACTCCAAATGTATATGTGTTAGTTGTATGTGTTTGTTTGGGTTTTCCGTATCTTTCCCATGACATCATTATTCCCGCATATAAAAAGACCTTCACAATCTCTTACCCGTCAAACACTTTCCAAAAGTAAATGATTTTGATAAATAAAGTTTGTATTGATTGAAATAAATGTTAAAGTTATAAAATTTTGAATCAAAATAAAATAAACCTACTAAAAATGTAAAAACTAAATAATAAAAATATATCAAAATGGATGTTGAATTAAAGATCACAAAATTTTAAAAAATATGGTGAAATTATATCATAAAAAAATTAAACGAATAAAAAAATATTTAAATTTAAAAATAAATGTGATTAATTAGTTAAGAAGTGACATGTGTCACCCCATTATTGGAGCTCCTTATTTTAGTTTGTTAGAGCTCCTATCTTTTTGTTATTTTTTAGTTAGAGAAGTGACACATGTCACTCAATGATTGGAGCTCCTTATCTTATTTTTTTGTGGAGCCCACAACTTAAATGCTTTATATAGTAGTCACTACAACAGTCGTTTCTTTCGTAGGCGAAATTTCAGGGCTTTCGCCGGGGACATGTCCCCTGCGAAACCTTTCCCCTGGGACATGTCCCCGCCGAAAGTCCCCCGGCAATACCCTCTCGGGGATACTTTTTCCGCGGACTATTTACAACCTTTACCGAGGACATATAGGTCCCGCAGCAAATTGTCACCGGTCAAACATGTCCGACGTGGCACTTTGTTTTGCCGTGGACTGTCCCCGGGGAAAGGGTAACTAAAGTTTATCTTTAACTCCTTCGCCGGGGACATGTCCTCGGGGAAAATAAAAAACTAATATTATTATGACACTTTCTCCGGGGACATGTCCCCGGTGAAAGTCTTTGACCCATTTTTACTGAAAATTGCTGCAAAATGAGTAATTTCCAGATTTTTTTCCAGAATTTTTCCAGAAAAAATCTATAATGTAACAACTGGCTTGTTTTCAGAACCTATTTTATGCTACAACAACACAAAATCGCTAAACATAATATCATATATAACCAAATGGTCCAAATTCGCTACAACACAATCGATAACATAAAATGTGTTTCCAAAATCGCCAATGGTCCAAAACTACACATAAGCTACCTATACGCAAATGGTTCAAAACTATACGTATAATCCATTTAGCGGGAATCCAAACCTACAAACATATCCTAACACATAAGGCTCGAACTCGTGTTCACCAGTGGTTGGCAGGGTGTTGGGGTCCACCCCTTTTCATGTGTAATAGCACTTTAACTATGTTAATGAGATCATGTTGTTTCAATTGCTTGCGATACAAAAGATTTGATCATGTTTGCGTACGATTTTTGAAACAGTGTGCCTAGGGTTGAGGGTTGGTGAAAACATGAGAATGGTGTTAGTGTGTCTAGTTAAAGTGCTATTACACCATGTACCGACATCAATTCATTCTCCTTTTTACAATGATATTCCTAAAAACTCACCAACAATTCTCTCCCATATTATCAACCAACAAAATTGAAGTTAGCAGCGGTGACACGTGGCTTCTCCGATGGTTTACGGCAAGAAGGTACACGGTTTCTTGGTCCAGTAGATATAGGAAAGTGTACTGCCCATTGCTTGTTATGGTTACCTGATGATGAGGGTTGAATATTTAAGGGTAGAAAGGTGATGCAAAATGGTTTAGCTTGCTCTGAGAGTTCATAACTATGTGTGTGTATTTAGTGTGAAACTCTGTATGTGTGTAAGAGAGAGAGAGAGAGCATAGATGATAAGAAGAGAGATGAAAGGGTTTGTAATGATAGTGCTGGAATAGTGCCGAGTGAAGTGGGGTTAATGAGGCACCCTCACAAACCCTTTCATATCTCTCGCCACCATTCCACCACTATCCTTACCAACCCTTTCATCTATCTTCTTATCATCTATGACCTCTCTCTCTCTCACACACACACAGAGTTTCACACCAAAAAACATACACTAAAACACACACGCAGTTATGAACTCTCGAGCTAAACCCTTTTGCACCACCTTTCTACCCTTAGAGATTCAACCCTCATCGATAACTGTAACGTAACCGTAACAAGAAGGTGCGTACGTACACTGCCTCTTCTTGACCAAGAAACCGTGTACCTCCCGTCAAAAACCATCGGATAAGCCACATGTCACCTCCGCTAACTTTAATTTTGTTGTTTAATAATATAGGAGAGAATTGTTGGTGAGTTTTGGAAAGATCATTGTAAAAAATATGATAATAGGAAAATATTGTAATAACACTTTAGACACATGCTACCATTTTCATGTTTTTACAACCCAACCCTAGACACTGCTTTCAAAAAAGTCATAACAAACATGATCAAATCTGTATCTGAGATGAAACAACATGATCTCATTAACAAAGTTAACTGTACAATGAACTGACACTACCAGCTAAGATCTTGGTTTAGGTCCTAAAATCCACCATCCTACTCTCCTACCCTAATTGTTAAAATGACCAATTCAACCCTAATGGTTTAAAAGGTCTTTTTGATACCCGATGCTTGGATAGTTCTCATTACCTAAAACCCTAAACTATTTAAAATACGTAGGTTAATATCTTACCTTTTGGTCTCGGGTGTGGTCGCGGCTTGGCCTCGGCTTCCATTGATTTCTACAAGCAAAGCACATAGTTAGAGTTTCGTATTCCATTGATTTCTACAACATATAGGGTAGCTCAATGATAAAAATGTCCTTTTCGGTAATTTTAACATTATGTCACTAGATAATCTAATTTTCCAAACACATAAAAAATTTGATTATCTACTCAAACATGTAAAAAAATTTACAATTGAAATATACAATTGAAGCTATACTACTCTGCTATACTACTCAAACTGCTATACTACCTTTGGCGAGACCTTTAGGTAAAAAAATATTAAGAATGTATGTCCCATTTAGTTAAAACTATACTACTCAAACAGGTAAAAAAAAATTACAATTGAGGCTTTACATAACCATTTTAATGCTAAACATACATATCCAGCATAACCATGAAAAACAGAGATATTAAAACTATAGCAAAGTTAATGGAACCTGTATCGGTAAACCACACCATTGCATCTCCAATATCGGTCCAGCGGCACTTTCATCCACAGAAACTCCTACATGACAGCAACTAAGTTTATCAACTTAATTTAAAAGTATTCTAATAATGGTGTATGTGTTGAGTTGATGTAAGCTTTAATCTCGAGTCCAGTTGCATAACTGACGTGTGCTGCGGGAAGAACGTGTGCGTCGGCATCTAGGCTGAATCCCTGTCCTTCTTGGTTCATCAGTATCATAGCTGCACCACCCGCATTTTTGACCACTTCTCCTTTCTCTATTCGTGCGGTCACACCTCTTTCAACATATGGTGCGTGGTGGAGATGGTGAGGAAGTGGTGGTGGTGTTGTGGTGGTATTGCAAGCCGCAGCTGAGAGAAGTGTTGGTAGGTATATTTTTTTTATGTCAAAATGATAACAGATATGCGTTAATAATTGATACGTTTTTCGTTTCACTTTTCGGGGGACGGTCCCGTGGTTTGTCTTCTAGTGTTACCTTTGGCGGGGACACGTCCCCGGGGAAAGTAATGGCGGGATAAAGTAAAAAGAAACGAGGGAAAATGAAAAGTTTCGCAAAAACTTTCCGCGGGGACATGTCCCCAGGAAAGCTTTAATTATTCAATTTTCTTTTTGAAAAAACTCTTTATTATCATTTTAAATAATTAAGATTAATAGTAAATCAGTTTAAATTTAACCTAAATGTATATCAAAATAAAGCAACGAGTGATCATGTTAAACGACCAACTATAGGTGATATGGTATACATATCATGTTAAACGGCCGAGTATAGGTGCTATGGTATACGTATCATGTTAAACGACCAAGTATAGGTGCTATGGTATACGTATCATGTTAAATGGCCGAGTATAGGTGCTATGGTATACGTATCATATTAAACGACCGAGTATAGGTGCTATGGTATACGTATCATGTTAAAGGGTCGAGTATAGGTGCTATGGTATATGTATCATGTTAAACGACCAAGTATAGGTGCTATGGTATACATATCATGTTAAACGACCAACTATAGGTAATATGGTATACGTATCATGTTAAACGACCAACTATAGGTGCTAGGGTATACATGCCGAGTATAGGTGCTATGGTATACGCATCATGTTAAACGATCAAGTATAGGTGCTATGGTATATGTATCATGTTAAACGACCGAGTATAGGTGCTATGGTATACGTATCATGTTAAACGACCAATTATATGTGCTATGGTATACGTATCATGTTAAAGGGCCGAGTATAGGTGTTATGGTATACGTATCATGTTAAACGACCAAGTATAGGTGCTATGGTATACGTATCATGTTAAACGACCAACTATAGGTGCTATGGTATACGTATCATGTTAAACGACCAAGTATAGGTGCTATGGTATAGGTATCATGTTAAAGGACCAACTATAGGTGATATGGTATACGTATCACGTTAAACGACCAACTATAGGTGCTATGGTATACGTATCATGTTAAACGGCCGAGTATAGGTGCTATGATCAACCAAAGCTGACATTTGTTAGTAAAAAAGATGTATCAAAATGGAAAGAATTACTACCATTGTTGTTACCTTGGACGCCATGAATGCCCTATGTTATACGATCAAATGTTGTACTCAGTTAACCATAAAACTTTTGGTACACTGTAACTTTTAACCATTTTTTTTGTTTAACTATCTTTTATTAATCGGGACATGAAGCTAGTCTGTTTCGACGGCATCGGGGTTAACAAGATTATGATTTCCAAACACCCCTTTTCCAATACTAAATTACACATGAATAAAGAAACAACTTGACAACAAAAGCGAAAACAACTTCAAGCGCATTATCAAGAACCGGTAAAAGAGATATATCATAACGATAAAACCCGGTGACCACTCTTTTCATTATAATCAGCCATTATATTGTTATGTGTGTTTTGTGAGAATTGCTGATTGGGTTATTTATGTTTTTCAAGCATCGGGTTTTATTATGTATTAATAGTTGCAATAAAGTGTATTTTTAAATATTACTTTTGGGGGGACCGTAGGAAAGGTTGGCGGGGAATTTTCGCACAGATGCTATGCTTGCCTTGGACTTTGGTCAAAGTTTGGTGAGCGTAAAATACACTTTCGGCGGGGACTTCGTCCCGAGAGAAAGATTGCGTTGAATTTTGACTATCCGGTCAAATTTTGTTAAAAATCCAACTTACTTTTGCCGGGGACCTGTCCCCGCGGAAAGTATGCGTTGAATTCTCCACAACAAGTCAGCGAATTCATGTGCCACGTCAGATTCAATTTTGTCGTTTAGTGACTTTCGCCGGGGACTTTGTGTCCTCGGCGAAAGTCTCCTCGCCCGTCCATCCGATTGTTGTAGTGAGTATAGATATGTATATATATTTCAAGCCACATTGTACGACTCAGTGTAATTTTGTTTTTTAAAACAAACCAACCATCACATCTATATAATGCACATAGAATATATTGTGAACAATTTAGACAGTCTTCTCTTAATCTTTCATGGAAATGGGAAGCATTACCGATTATCTTGAAAATAAGACGATCTTAGTCACGGGTGGTACTGGATTTCTTGGCAAAAGTAAGTTTAATTCCCACTTAATCTCCCTAACACAAAAGATTGTTTATGATTATGCTTCTACTTATATTTTCTGCAGTTTTTGTTGAGAAGATACTGAGAGTACAGCCAAATATAAAAAAGCTCTATTTTCTTATACGAGCTTCGGATCCATACTCAGCCTTTCACCGCTTGCATTCTGAGGTACATGTAATATTTTTCTCTACGCATGGCATACTCACACGCGGATAACAACTGTTGAAACCTACGTTATATTCAACGTGACTAGAGATGTGATTAGCTTACATATCTTGTGTATATATAGGTAATCAGCAAAGACTTATTCAGGGTTTTGAAAGAGAAACATGGCAAAAAATATAATTTATATCTGTATATGGTGGTGAATCTCGAGTTAAATGAAATCAGAACTGGATGTTGTTGTGTGCTCACTATATGAATATACCCCATCTTTTTGGGAAATTGTCTATTTTATACAAATAAAAAACTTTTTTTTTTGTCATCTTTTCTTCTCATGAGAAAGTACTTTATCTTCAATCAAGTTATTTTGTAGGCTAAGAAATACACATGACTAAACCATGACAATAATAATTATAGCACCACAAAGCCAACATAGGTTTATCGACCTACTTATATCACTGAACATAGATGAATGCATCGAACATAGTAGCTTGCACCATCTGCAAAATTTAAACTCTCTTATTAGAATGCCATTATCCAAGCACCAGATAATATATAGTAACTACTCGAACTAATTTACCACTTTGCTCTTCATGAACGTCACATTTGTTTGTAGATATGACGTGGCATTTGCAACTAACACACTTGGAGTTGAACATGTCTCTGACTTTGTCAATAACAGCACTAACATAAAATTGCTTCTTCATGTATCCACAGGTTTGTATATTGAACTGAGCATTGAATTGAGCATAACTAACGTTGTGCATCTGTCTACATTGTCGATTTTTTGGTTATATGGAAAGTTAATTTGTCTTCTTTCAGCTTATGTTTCGGGTGAAAGGTCTGGAATCATATTTGAAAAGCCATTTATGATGGGTGAGACACTTAATGGAAAAAATGATCTCAACATTAAAGAGGAGAGGTTGGTGATACAAGACAGACATAGGCAACTCCTGCTTGAGAACGCTGATGAAAAAGCCATTTCATCTGCCATGAAAAATATCGGTCTTCAAAGGTTTCTTACTATGATTCTTCTCTTTTACTTGAATGATTCTAGAAAAGTAAGGTTTTCACTAAAGAAACCTTTTCAGGAAGGAATTATATCAAAATTTTCATTGTAATTTTATTAGAAAATTGGATACATTTCATATACATTATTTCTAATAATGTCATTAGAAACTGTTTTTATGAAGTAAAAGCATAAGTGCACCTTATAAATCAAGCTTAAAAAGCCTTTGAATAGTATGTGTCTTAAGAAAATAACAGCAAAGAGCACAACAGTTTAATTGATGAGACACACGATAACAATAGGTCTTTTACCATCATTGTCAGTTTAATTAGTGCTTTAACTCACTGTTTTAAGGGCAAATTTGCATGGATGGCCAAATACTTATGTATTCACCAAGGCCATGGGGGAGATGTTACTGCTCGAGGTATTAAGAAAAGATGTGTCATTAGTCATACTACGTCCTACCATCATCACAAGTACTTACAAAGAACCGTTCCCTGGATGGATCGAAGGCATCAAGTAATTCAAATGCCGCTCTTTTTCGATTATTACGGAAAATGTTTACATTTCAATTTATTCTTCTTAATATGACCATGAATAATGTTGTTTCACTCAAAAAATGTGAACATAAGCTTAGATTTGTACTCTCCAGAACCATCGATGGCTTCATTGCATCATATGGTAAAGGCCGGACTTCATGCTTTCTCAGTGATCCTGACAAAGTTCTTGATTTGGTGAGTTATCGCGCTATCTACAGGTGTGATATTCTTTGAAAATTAATCACCTGCACTTGAACAAGTAAAAAATGCATCTTTTGCATATAAAAACATGTAGATTCCAGGAGACATGGTGATTAATGCTATGATTGTAGCAATGGTGGCTCATATGAATAAACCTTACTCGAGGATTATTTATCATGTGGGATCATCCATGTCAAACCCTTTGAACATTTCTAGCTTCAGGAATTGCGTAATCGATTACTTCATTAAGCATCCTCTAATGAGTCGACAAGGTAGCCCAATAATAACAACACGCGATGTCAAGTTGTTGACTTCCATAAATAGCTTTAATAGATATGTGGCGATCCGTTACATGATTCCTTTAAAGGTATTCATTTATATACTATACCTCTTCCTTTTAATACCAGTTTTCGTGTTAGAAAGTGACCCCACGACGTCTTTGTCGGTGGCTCACCGATTGATGACACGAGGGTAAATGACTCTAGAGATCTCTGATTCAATATGTTTAAAATGGAAAATTCTAAATTATTGGTTTTTTTCTTACATTTTCTTATTCTTTTGAAGGGAATTCAATATGCAAACATATTACTTTGTCGGGCCTTTAGTGCATGGTGTCACGATGCCGAACGAAAAATCAAAATCGTACTCCGACTAGCCGAGCTTTTTAAGCCATACGTCCTCATACACAACATGTAAATACATATTCAATCCCATGATCTAGTTAACAGATTTTGGAGAAGTTAAGTTCCACTTTTATAATAGGCATTAAAGAGTTTCGAGATATCACTTCATCACTTTAATCTAAATGATATTAAAATAGGATTTAGAAAGAAAACGAGAAACAAGCTTACAGTGGAATTTAACCTCTTTAAAGCTCAATGAAACTTATATATATGTTATCTTGTTGATTAACTAAAGGTTTTCAATATTTATAGCTTTGATGATGCAAATCTCAACATACTGAATGGCATAGTCAGCGAGAGTATGGGCGCTGAGAAGGAGACTTACTTTTTGGATGTGAAGTCTATTGACTGGGAGGATTATTTTACTTATATACATATTCCTGGCTTGGTGAAATATGCACTTAAGTAATAATGCATACATAAGTAACTACCATAAATAAGTTTATTGCTGTAAGGAACAATATATGTAAGCAAATTACTGCGCATTTTTTGCTACTTTTGAAGAATTCATATGTCATCAGGTAAGTGTATGACTATCTACATCATGCCTGGTATGACTGTCTACATCATGCGTGCCTCATAACCCGCGCATATGGGATTGAGTATTGCTATTGTTTTGAAGAAATCATATGAACATTGTTGGACTTGGAATATCTATCTTTTGCTACTTCTGTTTTCATCGATCTGTTTGTTAATTTTAAATTCTCTAAATGGTGGGTATTTATTTAATTGAAAAGAATAGAAAAAACTATATAGTGACACAATCTGTATGACTTACATCCTAACTCCTTCTTACCCGGCTCGGGCAAGATTGGGTATTATTGTTGTTGGGAGAAATGTTCTTCCAAATGAAAACCTACATTACCGATTTTGCCTCAATTTATATCCAATGGGTCTTACACGCTACCCATACTTTTTTTTAGCATAACTACCCATACTTTGATATTGCTAATAATCAACATGCAACTGCACACTCCTTTTACTCCCCTATATAACCAGTAAAAATCGAGCGGCTTTAGCTACAAGAAAATTCTTGCAAAATGGACAATCTAGGCAAACCAAATGGATTTTTTTGATGTTAGAAAAGAGACAAGAAAATTGACTTTTGACTGATTACAAGCTATTTATACAACTTTTATTCAATGGCTTTCTGTGAGGAGGAAAAAAACAAAAAAAAACAAAAAAAACAAACTTTTGATAAATAAATGGACAAAACTTTGGCGAAGTATATGGTGTTTTTCTAATATTCGGCTTAATTATATAAATATAAAATTTGTCAAAAAAAACGTGAGAGGGAGTATTGTAGCAGCGATTATTCCTAAACCCTTGCATTGTTACTGTTCCTAATCTCTCACATTGTTATTGTGCAATTAACATTAAAAAAAAATCCACCGTCCCGCTATCTCTTGCTTGGGATAAAAAAAAAATGGTGCGCCCTGTTTATTTATGCAGTGGTTTCTCACCAAACTCCCAGTAACCCACTCGATTAGTCTCTAGAACTCACCAAAACGAAAACCCTATATGAGTTTTTGCACCTCAAATCGGTTTGGGCACCCATAAATCATCTATGAAGTTTGCACCCCCAAAACAGTATAGTTGATGAGGAGCTATTTGTGTTAATGGTAGCCAAAACAGTATAGTTGATGTGGTTATTAATTGATGTCTTTATAAATGAGTTTTTTGTATAAAGTTTGTGATTTAAGTTTCATTCTATTGTTTTGTATTGTTGGTTAATGTTGGTGTGTATGTCCCAGAACAGGGTTAGATAATCAGTAGCAAGCAACAATACTACTAGGTGGTTACCGGATATCACTTGAAATCGTGTGATCACTTTCCAAAGTAAACTATTCGACCCTATGCCTGGGTATCACGAATATCTACTTGGGATAAGACCAAATGCCGTTAGAGAATTAGGCACAATTCTATAACCCTTTCGCTAATAAGTGTTTACGCTTCGTGTGTCTTTCATGCATATTCAGATCTCCTATTTATAGGAGGTTACTCTTAGCTAGTCAAATGTAATTATGAGTATTAATCGGCCCATTAATAGCCTCATAATTATCCCCATTATAGCCATTAGTGGTTACATGACCAATTAAAACGTGGTCATTAAGCTTGTAATCGCCATTTAGCAAGATTTTAACACTAGCAAGACTTTAACACTAGCAGACTTCATAGTGCTATCAATACATCGCAGTGGAATCCACAAGTCAGTGGAAAACACAAGCTTCAGGAAAACAAGCATCGCGGAAATGAAACATCATATCCGTGGAAACCACAAGCAAGATTTTCCACAAGTAGTACTTTCTACTAGCACTACCAATACAAACCACTACAAGATTCGTGGTGTTCATGGACCCATGGGGTGTGCACTCCTCCCTTTCCCATTACAAGGTGTGAACTAATCCCACAAGTGCACTAAATTTTCCAACAATCCTCCCCAAATTTAGTTCACTTCCTTTGCATGAAAAATAAACATCAAGCAAAACATGTGCATAAACTAAAATGTCCTGAGGATTGAATTTTCATCTTAGTAAATTACACGCTTCAAATATTCGAGAATCAGGGTGTTCTAAGAATTGAACCCTTCAACCCATTTGAATACCCGAAGATAAAATACACACAAGTTTTCAAACACTTAAAAGCTCCTCACACTATACAAGCCATGTGTCCATATCCAAATTCATAAATGTTGTAAAAGCTAAAAAGTCCAAAGCTTCAAGCGCAAAACTTCAACATTTACATAGGTGGTTCCTCTTTAGTCATGCTCCCGCCAAGCACTTTTTCAAAGAAAATTAACCATTAAGAAGTAAAGACTTCATCCTCCTTTCTGCACAGTTCCGAGCACAACCTTAGGATGTAAATAAAACATGTCCAAATTCCACCTAATGTTTAGCTTTCCACATTGAACTCAGCTCCCAAGTTTCCTCAGGAGAGAGTTGGGTGTCCTAGCATTCAAAGGACTAAGTTGGACTTAAACCCATCTCTTTAGTAGACTTTATAACCAAGTCTCTAGCCGCACCTTCGTCAAGTGACAGTTAAGTTCTCGTTGAGATCTCACAAACTCTATAGATACCACCCCATTTATGATAAGCTCACGAATCATGCTATGTCCGACACCTAAGTGTCTAGACTTACCATTGTACATCTCGCTATAAGCCTTAGCCAATGTAGCCGCACTATCACAACGGATAGAAATAGGTGCTATAGGTTTAGGCCACAATGGAATCTCAAGAAGCAAGTTTCTTAACCATTCAGCTTCTTACCAAAGAAATTAAAGCCATAAATTCAGATTCCATTGTTGAACTGGTGATGCAAGTTTGCTTTTTGGATGCCCAAGAAATTGCACCTCCTCCAAGTAGGAATACCAGACCACCGGTAGACTAATTGTCTTCGTTACGATCCAACTTGCATCGTGTATCCTTCCAACACCGATGGGTAACCGATATGAGAGACTATAATCCATAGTTCTCTTCAAATACTTCACATCTTTGAACTCGCTTGCCTGATGAGCACTAGGATTACTAGTATACCGCCAATTTTCCCAATCAAGAAAACCAATATCGTCTTGTACAAGTCATGGCATACACAAACCAATTACCCTAGAATACTCAAGTTGAGATACTTTGCCATTATTAGGCACTTCTCACAAGTATCCATAGGTGTACTCACTGAGTACAATCAAAGTAATTGAATTTCAAAGACTTTCTCAATATAATGAGACAGAGATAGAAATTCTATTACTTTCATGTTTAATCCTTATACCAAGGATAACATCACTCCCCCCTTTCATGGAGAACCTTGATGACAAAAATTCCTTTGTCAGTCAACCTCGATTTTGGTCAAGCCAAAGATCAACATGTCATCAACATATAGACAAATGATTACTCCTTTACCAGATTCATCAAATTTGCTATATACACATTTGTCAGACTGGTTAAGAACATAACCACTAGACAAAACCACTTCATCAAATATTTGATGCCATTGTTAGGTGCCGCTAAGTCCATAAAGAGACTTAATCAGCCATTACACCTTGTTTTCATTGCCGTGCATGATGAAGCCCTGGTTGGTTCATATAAACCTCCTCATCCAATTCACCATTCAAGAAAGTTGTCTTCACATCCATCTGATGAATAATCAGATTGTAAATAGATGCCATAGCAATCGCCAGCCTTATGGTATTGCACAGCCAATAGGGCATAATCAAAATAGTCTATCCCTGACTTTTGTTTAAAGCCCTCAATAACTAATCTAGCCTTGAACTTTTCAATAGTTCCATCTACCTTCATTTTCTTTTTGAAAATCCATTTGCGACCTAGAGGTTTGCAACTGAGGTAGATCAACCAACACCCAAGTGTTGTTCCCCATGATGGAATCCATCTCATCATTGATTGCTTCTTTCCAGAAAGCAATATCCTAGGACTTCATTGCTTCTTCAAATGTCTTGGGATCATCCTCAACAATGAAGTAATAGGAGTATTGGTCCAGACCTCATCCTTGTTCCTTCAACTAAGTATAGTTGAAACTCAGGTCCAAATGACTTTGGATTCTAACCTTTTACTCTTCCCCGAAAGCACGTGTTGTTGAACCACAACCTCATCGTGGACCATCGATGGTTCATCATCGGGACCTCTCGATATACCAGTTCATGAGTTCCATTAGGAATCCTCGACTTGTCTAGGGACTGATGAGAATCTATTCTCATCAAAGTTTGCATCCCTTGATTCAATTATTGAGTTAACCGAAACATATTCATTAGGTTCAATAACATAGAACCTAAAAGCCTTGGAATGCTCAAGATATCCAACAAAGATGCAGTCAATGCCTCTTTCACCCAAAGTTTTCAACTTTGGATCGTGGAGTCTTTTACACAATTTCTACAACCCCAAACCTTGAGATAGTCCAGTTTCCTTTTAGTCCAGAGTTCATAAGGGGTAACCTTGTTCCTTTGTTAGAACCCTATTTAATAAATAGAAAGTCGTTAACATAGCTTCACCCCAACCTTGACCCCAATAGGATAACATGGAATTAATCTCCTTCAAAGACTCGCTTTTTCCTTTCGAAATACCATTTTGCTGAGGAGTATAAGGCGCCGTTTCATGGATAATACCAATAGATGAAAGTACCGAGTATCCATGTACCACCTCCCCTATCATCCTTAATCTTTTGATCAAAGACCCAAGTTGTAATTCAACTTCACTTTTAAACACTTTGAATTTATCTAATGCTTCATCCTTTGTATGTAACAAATAAACATAAGTAACCTAGAAGCATCATCAATAAACGCCACAAAGTATTCTTATTCCCCAAAGAAGGATGGCAAAATCACACGTATCACTGTATCGTATCACCAACCACTAACACCTCGAAAGGGTTTCTTGGTAATCTTGGTCAACATGCAAGTTTTACACTTTCCAGTGTCCATGTCAAAAGCCTGATTAAACCATCCCTAGACATATCTTGCATTCTAATGTACATGGCCAAGTCTAGCATGCCATATAGAGTCTGTCAAGTTATATGTGGTCACAAAAGCGTAAATAACATGCCGTGGTAATATTAAGCCTGAACATTTGATTACATAAATAACCAAAACCAATAAAAATACCATTCTTAAAAAGCACAAATTTATCGCACTCAATAACTTGTTTATATCCATGATTATTCAATACACTACTTGAAACCAAGTTCTTCCTTATATCGTGAACATGAATAACATTAAACAAAGTTACAATCTTTCCAGGACTAAAATTAAGATCTACACAACCACGACCATGCACCAAGGTCGTTGACTCATTTCCCATGTGAAGAATAGAACCATCATTCAGTGACTCATAAGTCTTGAACCAGCTTCTATCTTTACACACATGAACTGTAGCACCAGAGTCAACCCACCACGCAACATCATCATCCGCACAAAAAAGATTCAGATACATATGTAACATAATAAATCTGGACTTATTAAACATTTCGACCTTTCGAAGGCTCAACCACCACCCCGAACCATTAGTGCCGATCCATTGGCTTTACCACCAACTTTAACACCCTTGCACCCCTTTTAATGTGACCCACATTTCCAAACAACAAGTAGGTGTTCCTTCTTGTTAGGATCCGCCTTGTGTTATCATGAAATTTGTGTTTGCCTTGTTGTCATTGTACCTGGTGGAGTTATTATGCTCCACCATATTGACAACAGATGCACCAAAGAGATTGCGCTCTTGGCTTGTCATTATCCCTGCATCTTGAGATTCCTCTCATGCGCAGATGACCTTCAACTCAACCAGAGTTAACTCCTTCTTCTTATGTTTCAAGGTATGCTTGAAATCTTTCCAAGAAGGAGGGAGTTTGTCAATGACACATGAGACTTTAATGGCCTCATCCATGTTCATATTGTGTTGTGTAAACCTTCCAAGTATTCCAAGAAGTTCATTGTATTGTTCCATGACTGGTCTTGAATCACTCATTTTGTAATTTGTGAAATTACTAACAAGAAACTTCTTACTTGATGCATCCTCACCATATATTTGGCATCCAAGGAATCCCACAGCTTTTGGAAGATTCAAAGTTCGATAAATATCAAACAAAGAATCGACATACCATTCGAATAAGACCTCTGCATATGTAGTCATCATTCTCCCATTTGCTCCTCCTAATCGCCAACCGTAGCATCATCCCCATCATCCGAATAGGTGTGGTTAGCACATACACCAAACTCATGCTTGAAAGAAGTGCATCTTCTTCCGCCAAGTCTAACACCCTTCAAACTTGTCTAGCTTAGCAAAGTTTGAAGCCATGTGTTTCATTGCAAAGCTTGCCATTGATTATCACAAAATAGTTTACTTTGATTGTTGGTGTGTATGTCCTAGAATGTGGTTAGATAATCAAGTAGTAAGCAACAATACCACTAGGTGGTTACCGGATATCAATCGTGTAATCACTTTCCAAAGTAAACTATTCGACCTTAATGCCCGGTATCACGAATATCTACCTGGGATAAGACCAAATGCAGTTAGAGAATTAGGCACAATTCTATAACCCTTTCGCTAATAAGTGTTTACGTTTTCTGTATGTCTTTCATGCATATTTCGATCTCCTATTTATAGGAGGTTACTCTTAGCTAGTCAAATGGAATTATGAGTATTAATCGCCCATTAATAGCCTCATAATTATCCCCATTATAGCCAAGTAGTTACCCAATTAAACGCGGGTCATTAAGCAGTTGTAATCGCCATTTAGCAAGATTCTTTAACACTAGCTTTAACAACAGCACTTTCATAGTGCTATCGAGATACAATGCCTTCGTGGAATATAAGCTTCAAGTGGAAAACACAAGCTTCTGGAAACATCGCTATCGCTGGAAACACCGCTATCGTGGAAAACACAAGCGTATTTCTCAACAAGCTAGACTTTCTACTAGCACTACCAATACAAACCACTACAAAGAGTCAGGGTGTTCATGGACCTTATGGGTGTACACTCTGTACCTCCTAACCCATTACAAGGTGTGAACTAATCCCACAAGTGCACTAAATTTTCCAACAGTTAATTGGTATGCCGATGTGCAGGATGAAAGTGCTGCAATTGGGTTTTAATTAATTGGTTGTGATGAAGTTTTGGGTTTGCTGTTCTGTTGCGCAAAATGGAAGGATAGTTGAATGCAAGGTTAAATAGATGGATAGTGAAAAATCTCATAGGCAAAACAACATAAACCTAAAGCATAGTACATATATCAGCAAATTTGAAAAGAATGAAACCAATTTTTTATGCCAAGGCTGAGGACAAAAATGTTGGACTGAAGCTCGCTTTGTAGGTATCAATGGGTACTACTGTTTTATGACCTCAAAATCGAATCTGTTTTATCATATGCGTGAAAGGAAGTTTCGTGGGGATAGTTTGCATGTTTAAATTGTCCAGAGATTTATGTTTTTTGTCGGCCAAACCACAACTTATAAGTTCATGAACTGAAAATAGATAGTCTAAGAAAGTTATAATTGGTTTTAAGGGTGTTTTTACACGTTGTTTAGTAGACATGTGATGCGCATGGATTGCAACACTGAAGTTTTACAATCCTCCTAGGCAGAGTACCTAATCGTTGTAGTATAGTATAGGCAAGACTCGGGGGATTGATCGTTCTCTAAGGGAATAGTGAGGTAGGTTATATATGTATGTCGGATTAAGTCTAAAGGTTGAGGGAAAATGATTTGTTTGGTCTTTTTTATATTTTAAAGCAAGTAAAATCTCGGGTATTGGAGGAGGTTGGTTTTAAATTACTTAAACTAAAATGCAATAAAATTAAATGACAAGAAAAGTAAAGTGGTGGTGAATTTCTTAAATGAGGAAAAATGTATTTACCTAGAATTTTATTGATCCCTAGTTATCTCTTATTGTATTGTTGAATTGTCACGTCCTTGTCTAATGTAATGTGAAGTATTCCTAATTACCAGATGTGGTATATGTATGTCGGATTAAGTCTAAAGGTTGAGGGAAAATGATTTGTTTGGTCTTTTTTATATTTTAAAGCAAGTAAAATCTCGGGTATTGGAGGAGGTTGGTTTTAAATTACTTAAACTAAAATACAATAAAATTAAATGACACGAAAAGTAAAGTGGTAGTGAATTTCTTATATGAGGAAAAATGTATTTACCAAGAATTTTATTACTCTCTAGTTATCTCTTATTGTATTGTCGAATTGTCACATCCTTGTCTAATGTAATGTAAAGTATTCCTAATTACCAGTTGTGGTATAGTCAGTTCCATGTATGACTAACCTAAGTGAACGACACCTATCAGATTTGTCAAGGTCACTCAATAACTAACCTACGCAATAAATATTCTCCCTATTAATTAACCTAGACATAAGTGTTGGGAATTAAACGTAGCACATTTCAATCGCCACCAAGCATACAAACCAACTAGTGATATTACACTAGCAATACTAATCGACTTAGTACTGCTAGTACATATTGTTTGTACTGCTTAGATGATATGCACGCGTTTTATATTTTCAGAATAGATATTGTATATCTTATACGATTATATAGTGATAGTTTTCTTGTACATGACTCCTTGTCCTATAAAAGGAGGTCCTAGGTTAGGTTATTATATACAATTTAATTATAGCAAATGTGATGAAAAGCTTCAAGGTTGTATACCCTGATACTAGTCAAAGTATCCGTATTATTGTTTAATAATATTGAAGTGTTTGGATCATTAATTTGTCCATTGCATATTCACTGTTTCATTGATTATTCTTCTAAGTGTTATCAAGTAGATTTCGCATACTTGATTAGCATTAAGCTTTGTTTCACTCACAATTGTTTTGGAATCTTCCAAGGCAATACACTTATACAGGCTAAGTAGATATAAGGTTTGGGACTCACAAGTGGTATCAGAGCTTGTGTATCTGAAACTCAGAATTAGAAGAAGTTCATTCCAAACAAGAAGCAATGTAATATGAAAACAGCCAAACACATGTTGCTGCAAAGATCCCCAAGGTGAAGCAGGGAGAATATGATGTGTGAAGGATAAAGATTGAGCAGTATTTTCTAATGTTGGATTACAATCTCTGGGAGATCATTGAGAATGTAAACTCTTTCATTGCAGTGCCTATTCCAGGAAAAGAAGGAGAACCTCCAACCATCCTAAAGCCTACATCCAGTGATGAAAAGATCAGAAGAAAGAATGATCTAAAGGCAAGAAGTTTGTTACTAATGTCTCTTCCTGATGAACTATTACTGACCTACTCCAAGCATCAGGATGCAAAGAAGCTGTTTGAAGCCATTGAAGATGGTTTTCGTGGGAATGAAGCCACCAGAAAGAGTCACAAGACTTTGCTAAATAGCAGTTTGAAAACTTTTGTACAACCAGTGCAAAATCTCTTGATTCTGTATACAACAGGCTTCAAAAGATTGTTAGCAAGCTGGCCATTCTGGGTGTGTGTCTCTCTATTGAAGATGTGAACTCTAGGTCCACGAGAAGCCTATCAAGTGAGTGTAATACACATGTAGTGGTTTAGACCAACAAGCCATACTTTGAAAATATGAAACTTGTTGACCTGTACAACAATTTTAAAATTGTTGAGCATCAAGTTAAGAAATCTACTTCAACTGCAAACTCATAGTCACCAAATCTAGCATTTGTGGCTCAACCAGGCACTAGCAGCTCCAATGATGTTCTTGAAGTTAGTACTGCTAGTACACAAGATACTTCTAGTAGCCTAAGCAATGCTACTGTTAATGCCTTTCTAGCCAGTTAGCCAAATGGATCTCTGTTTATTCATGATGATTTGGAGCAGATTCATGAGGATGACCTCGAAGAGATGGACATCAAGTGGCAGGTAGCACTCCTAAGTTTGAGGGCAAAGAATTTTATGCAGAAGACTGGAAAGAAGATCATCACTCACAATGATGAAACTGCTGGCTTTGACAAATCTAAAGTTGAATGCTACAACTGCAGGAAGCTAGGACATTTTGCTAGGGAATGCAGGAGCCCAAGGTCACATGAAGGAAGAAATGGGAGCAGAACAGTCAAGGGAGAAGATTTATCTTCCAAGGCTATGGTGGCCATTGATGGAGTTGGGTATGACTGGAGCTACTTGGCTCATGATGAAAAAGCTCCTCCTAACATGGCACTAATGGCGTTTTCAGACTCTGAGGTATACAATGATAAATCTTGTATTAAAACTTGTCTGAATAACTATGAATCTTTGAAAACTAGGTATGGCAAATTAAGGATAGAGTTAAATAAATTTGAGTATGACTTAGCTAATCATAAGAGAGGATTAGCTTTGTAGAAAAACAATTAGATTACTAAAGAGAAAATGAAGAAGCTTTGACTGAACAGGTTGTAGTTCTTAAGAGGGACATGCTATATAAAGATGCTGAAATATCCTTGCTTAAAACTGACTTAGATAAAATCAAGTAAGAAAAGGATAATATTCAAACTCGTGTGGACAAATATGCTTATTCAAAAGATTGTTCACATAGGATTATAGAGGCTGGTCTTCTTAAACCGGGAAAAGGTTTAGGATACAACAGTGTTGTACCACCCACTTCGGGCTTATACAAACCTCCTAAATTTGAGCTTTCTAGCACAGGAATAGAGGATTTTAAAGAACCTAAAATGCAATATGGGCTTAAAAAGGATGAAAAAGAAGTAACTAGTGAGGTTAAGGACAATTCTGATACCTCACAAGTCAAAACTTCTCAAGATGGTGAAACTAAATCTGTCCCACATATAGAGATTGTTTAACTTAAACAAAAGGCAAAACCATTTAGGAACATAGTCAGGTATGCTGAGATGTATAGGTCTAGAGAAAGATCATCCACTCCTAGGGGAAACCATAGGAATTGGAATAGACAACAATCACAACACCTAGAAGGTGAGTTTGTTAGGTACAACAAATCTTGTTTTAGGTGTGGAAGTCTCAAGCATCATAAGAGGGGTAGTGTGCTTTATGAGAATAATTTTGCTAGGAAAGATGACTTTTCTCATCCAACCTATTTCACTTAAAGAGCAGTTCTCTTGAAATTTGGCCTTAAAACTGTCAATACAAAGAAGGCCAAGTAATACTGATGATCCCCATCCAACTGTTTTGTATGCAAGACCCAAGAAATCTTTTACAAAACAAGCACCATCATCTGACCCAAGAACCATTAAAGAAAAACAGCATCAACCTTTCAAAGCTTTAATCAATAGATTGAATTTTACAAAATGAAGTTTTGTACTGCCAGACCCACAGTTTGTACTGGTAGGCCAAAACTTAATACTGTTAGACCAAAAACCAACACTTTCAGGTCTAAAAGTAATGTTGTTTGGGGTAACAAAGGGAATGTTGCAAAGACCTCAACTGTTTAGGTTAGAAAGACCATCAAACCCAATTGTTCATCTATTAAGTTGAAGAAAAACACCTATCTTGATGCACAAGTCATATCCAAGCAAGTGATGGTTTGGGTTTCCAAGGGACTCTAATTTCCTTTCTTTTGTTATGTTAGTCATATTTTGTACGATTATAATGGAAATACTCTGTTTTCTATTTCCTTGGTTTTAGACTAACATTTGCAGGCACATCACTTTAAATGGATTAAGATGTGTGAAGACTTTGGCAGTTTTAGTAAATAGTGTGGGTGACTTCCCTTGATAGCACTGAACAGCCACATGACAAAGATTTGCAATGCTGATAATCATGTAAATGCCAAAGCATTATGAGGCATCTGGACCTTGATTGAAAATAAATTGATGGTTACAGTTAAACAGTTTATTCTGATCTAACCCACTATTTGCCATTCTATCATGTTTCATGATAGTGTGTTACTCTAAGGAGCTCTGGCATAGAGAACAGTGAGCAAAAGAGAATCTAACACGTATGTGTTAGAGGTAACAACTGCCACGAGCTGGAAACCCTGTCAAAAAGGCTCTTAGATTGAGTCTATCTCACACAAAGCATAAGTAATCGAAACTATTGGTTTTAACACAACTAGAGGTCAAATAAGACCAGAATTTGATTGAGTGTCTTCCTTTACACTTAATATTTTCTTTAAACTCAATGCAGTATTGTTTTATAAGAAAATTGAGTTAATACTGCTTAGAAAAATGTTTTGGAAAAGTTTGTACTAATAGGCAAAATATTTGTACTGCTAACATAACTTGGTACTGCTGGGAATTTATTCAAATAATGTACAAGAATAATTAATTTTTGAAAATAGCCGTTGAGAGTTTGTTATTTTTCTAAGAGGGTTTTTAACTTGGAAAGTATTTACTTTCATTCTTTCAATAGATTATCTTACTGTTAAATTTTCCTAATCATTAGAGTCGGTTAGTCTTGATACCTAAACCCAGCAGTCAAAACATACTTTTAACCCTAAAACCTAAATTCTCTTTAATGGCACCTCTTGAATTTGCTGCAAAACACAATCTGGTGGCATTTTTGGAGAAAACCAAGGAAGCATGCGACTTCCATGAGATAGTGGATTTTTTGAATCATACCCACATTAGGTATGCTCTTACTGTTCATCCAACTGTCTTTGTTTCTCATATCAAGCAGTTTTGGCAGACTGCCACTGTCAATACTTTTGAAGATTGAAACAAATAGATTAAAGCCAAAGTTGATGGCACTATCTTCATTCTTACTGAAGCATCTCTTAGGAGGAATCTGCACCTAGGTGATTGATGCAGGTTTTACTGACCAGGTCTTAATATTTATAATGTCTCGTTATACCTATGGTCTACCCTAGTGTACTAACTGGCAGTGTACCCGGTCGTGTGTAGTGTAGTAATCGGTAAAGCCGAGGTCGTCCCAAGAGCTATGTGTGTTGGATTATAACTAAGTCTAGGTGTCACAGATTAATAATGGTTTCGATAGGGATTTAATTAATTAAACTACTAAAGCAGAATAAAATAAAGTAGATAAAAGCAAAAAAAGGATGAAGGGAAATCAATAGAGGATAGTGGTGCTAACCTAGTTGATACTCCTAGCTAGTTATGCCTACGTCTACTTACTTCCAATTACTTCAGGTGGGGTCAAATTCGAGAGGACAAGATTTGGTCAATTCGCCCTAACCTATCAGCAAAGATGCCACCACAGGAGAAATCAGGCGCACCGTCCTAAGTCCTGTTGTTCCTGGTCCACAAAGCCAAGTCATTAAGTACGCTACATGCTAGATTTATAATAGTGAATGCCCGGCCGTTAGGAACTTAGACACGTACCCCCTAATTCTTAAGTTCATCCAAACGATAGGTGATCAGTTGGTCAAATCGCACAAGTAGAAAGGGTCGTCAGTTGGTCATATCTTACCATTCCCATCTCAGTCCGCTAACCTAGGGTCAGTTGGTCATATCTCCTAAGCAATTGGCCTCTATCGCTATTTAAAACTACCGAACCAAGGGTGGCTACCAATAAACTATGCATGCATACATTTAGAAATAATTATACGGAAGTAAAGTAAATGCAAACAAAAAAATTAAGGAATCATAACTAGGTCAGAACCAAGAGGTTCTTAGCCGCTGTTAGGAATTGGAAATTCCATGTTAAAGTGTCGGTCACCCCAATTATGGTCTAGCATATGTTAGCTCGTAGACATGTCGTTATTTACGTTATTTAGTAGTTTATTAGTTAGTTTGTAGCATAGATTAGTTTAGTGTAACACCGTGGAGGAAGGACGGGTCTTTACCCACTGTATGCCTGATCCATAGTCCGATAGGAGGACGTTGTATTTGTAACTATAAATACCCCTTCCATCCTTGGAAGGGGTGGTGCTTCTCATAATCTAACCTTTTATTTTTGTATTACAAGTCTCTAACAAGAACACCTTCTCATCTCTTTCTCTCTCTAAATGGCTAACATGTATTTCCATTATCCAAGACCACCCGAATCATCAAACAACACAATATTTACGATCCTACAAATGGTATCAGAGCCATGGTTATTGTGTTTTGATGATTTTGTGTGGTTTTGAATCTTGTTTAAACTGTTTTTAAAACTGTTTTTATTATCCTGGGTTAACAGTCTTTTACAAGTATTGTGTATTCTTTTTTGTGTCAAGTCATTTGTCCAAACAGTCCAGACTTTCATTTTGAGTGATATTTTTGTACCAATCTCTATCAGTGAATATGGTAATATACTTGGTCAGGTTTTTTGTAGTCTATGGTTGGTACACAATCTGAAGACAACAAAAGTGGTCAATCTGGTATGGTTCTATGGTCATACATGCGTCAAAATGGGTAATAAGCATGTCCTTTTAAGTTTTTTCTGGGTTTGATGCTATTCGAAAAATGGTTTGAAATTCCTGCTAGCGAGTTGACTGAAAAAGTAGTCCAGATTCATTGAATCTTCTAGGCGACTTGTCGTTACAAGTCGTAGCGAGTTGTCTAAAAATCAAATGGTCAAAAGCGACTTATGTTTATAAGTTAGCGATTTATGATAACAGAAAATGTGGCGACTAGTCCGTAAATCAATAGCAACTTTTGTATACAAGTAGCGACTTGTGTCTACAAGTAGCGACTTGTGAATAGAAGTAACTTGTCAAAAGAATAGTAGATGAAGAAATGACTAGTAAGACCAGGACTGACCACAACAAATATACCAGATACCAAAAACATCTCCTCGACCTCAGTCATAAGCCATCATTGGTCCAAGAAAATGGTCATACTAGAAGACACAAAGCTTAACAGATCCGAGTCATACGAATCCAACATCACAACTTCAACAACTACTCAAAATCTATCCTATCCTCCATCGTCTATATCAATCTATTCAAGACTCAAACAAAATGAAATACAAATCAATCTCAGAATCGATTCAAGTTTTTTTAATCTTTTAAAGAATATTTCAATTGAATCAATTTCCTCATCGATCTTATTGTGATATTATTCGAAGACAAAGAAAGAGTATAACAACCATGTTATCTCGTTTCTTTTATTTCGTTCATAAATGGAAAAGAAAACGTAAAGAATATCACATTAAAACCTACCCGAGACCCTTATTAAAGAATCTTGATGATTGATCTACCGTTGGTCTTGTCGGGCTGTGGTGTGTTTCCTTATCTTTTAAGATTCATGATTCATGGATCAAAGTTATGATGTTTGTGAGATTCGAAATTGTTGTTTAAAACTGAGTTAGATGGAAGATGAGATTTGAGATAAGAAGAAAAGTTTGGTGAGATGAGAAAAGGGAGGCGTCTGTTTGAGAGAATGTGTTTAGGTTTGAGATGATTAGGGTTAAAGTATGTATTAAGTTGGTGTTATATATACTAACGATTATAATGTGTATTTTGGTTGGATCGGATCTCTTTCTTGGATTTGTAACGTGGGCCTATGGTGAGATGCTTGGATTTGGGCTATACAAACTTTGCTCCTTCATGGCCTTCACTGATTTACGCTTCTATGTATTTGGACAAATGGATTTGGAAGTTTGATTTGTGATATAGAAATATAATATCTGAATTTTTTTAGATATACAATTTCTTTATATGTATTAGATGAGTTGGTATTTTGGTCATGAAAAATTTCACGAAAGGATACATAAATTCAAGGCTTGAGCGAAAAAGTGAAAAATGACTACGGGGTCTTGTACGGTATTATTGATGCGAAATATGTGGTCATTACTATTAGCCGGTGAATCAAAGGAGGTTCGTTTATAAAGAATTCTCTTGAGATATTCGACGCCAAAGAACGTCAATGATACTTCACAGTCTAAGCAAAATCCTTCAAGAATCTTCAACGTCAGTCATGATCTTTCAAGATGTTTGCTTATGACAAAAACTTTTCGTGCAAATGGTCGTACACATTATGATGCTTCCGAAAGTTCAAAACCATCAAGGGGAGAAACGTGCACTTTGATGCTTTACGGTCAACCTCAGGGGGAAGTGGTATATACTACTTGACTTAGTATGGTTTGTGAAGTTGTCTACATATGGGTAAAGTATTGTTGATGATCAAGATGATTTGTTGATGAACCGCTGCATGTTCTCCTAAAACAGATATTCACCGAAACCAAAGTTGTCATAACACGTTCAAGCTGACATTGTTTACGGTTTTGTCTTGATTTTGTAAAACTCCAAAAGAAACTATTTCTCGGTTTGAATCATAGACTTGTAAAATCCCGTGACAATGGAAACATCCCGTAATAGTAAAGTGCAATTCGGATCTTATTTATTCTTGGTTTTGTAAAATCCCGCGAAAGAAACTATTTCTTGGTTTAAACTATAAAATTGTAAAATCCCGTGTTGATGGCATCATCCTGGAGAAAGGGAAAGTGTAATTCTGGTGCTACAGTTTCTGCTTCAAAGAATGGATAAAAGGGTGTACTTCATGATTTGGATGTGTGTTTGGATATTCGTCATGGTAGTTTGGTTATTACATGGTTTTACGGGGTTATGTGCTTTTAACCATGGTCAGGATGAAAACCATTATCATAGTTCACTTAAAACGTAAAAGGAGGCTAGATTTAAGTTTTAACCAGAAGATGTGACAATGGCGTTAATTTATTATTATCTATTTGAGGTTGAAGTGAAATTTCACGGGCGAGTGTACTTAGTATCTGAAGGTATCGGGGATGGTTGGATGAAGATTCTTCAAGAACCTTGTTCGAGATTATTATCAAAAAACGAAGACTTGGAAATCTAGTTATTGTTGGGTGACTTTTACCTTTTCTTTTACCACTTGGGGGAATTGGGCTCTTACCACCACAAAATAACTTTCACTTTAAGGAGTTAAAGTGCTCAATGTCACATTCAATTGTGGATTTTCAAGAGGTGATGTACGTCTTATACATGATGGTTGGTTGGTAAAGAAAGTATAGAGTACTTAGAGATGCTAATGGAAATCATTTTGTTACATATGTGCAAGTTAAAGTCAACGAAGTTCGGTTTTTTATCACGTGGTCAAATTCATCATATTGGTTTTCTCCACCACGCACAAAGAGCCTACTGAATGATAATGGGATTGATTACAAGTTTTGCCAAGAGATGATGAAAAGAGAGAGATTATGATGTTTGAACACAACAGTTCAAGCCTCGTTCCTCAAAGAAAAGAAAAGTGTACGTCTCAGTGCGCTTTATCTTCTGAATAAGAGAAATCTTCTCTATTATGACCATTCTCATCAACATGCTTCATGCTTTTTCCATGTGCTTTCAATTATCAAGTGAACCGGGATACCATTGATTGTTTTCTTATTCTACTTGCTCTATTATAATGACGATGGCGACATCATATGCAACCTTTGAGGGGGAGAAGTATGAATAGACTACATTTGGATGATACTCACTTGTTTAATCAAGAATGGCAACGCCGTATGCAATTCTTGAGGGGGGAGAAGAAGTGTGAAACTGCTGCATGTTGAGTGATTCCTGAGAAGAAATGGTCATACGGCTCCTAACTCATGGAAGAACCGAGCTTCGTCTTGTCGGGTCATCTTCATCATGTCTTTGATAGAGATGATGGTGTACAGATTAGTTCCACGTGTTCCTTTAAAATTTCAACACCATCTAGTTCTCTAACAAAGCATGTATGTTTTCTAAAGGCAACCTCTAGATCAGAATTACAGAATTGACCGACAGAGAACAGATTATGACTAACATATTAACAAAGCAATTGTGTTCTTCTAAGAGCCGTTGGTTAACATCTTCACACGGGCAGATATGATTAAATGACAAAATGCTTCTAGTTGCGAGGCTGATATCCTTGATGAACATCTTTCTGTTCTTGTTTGATTGGAAGGGATTTGAGTTAAGGGGATTTGCTTTATTTAAGTTAACGGGAATGCATTTGGTGAGTTGAAGATGTTGACTATCTATTCCCCAACTGAACAATCAAGAAGAAGGTCGAGTCTACAGTCCGTTCTACATTTTCTGCTACATGTTAGAAGACTAAAGACGAGTTGCATTTAACGATCTAAAGACTTCTTCTTAATTCAAGCATTCATCATAAAGATTGTCGGTTTAGGGGAGAGCACTAATTGGGGGAGAGTGAAAAGCCAAAGTTAATCCCCAATTAGACTTGCTCACATTCTTCCGCAGCAAGTTGATTCTCACAAGAGTTCAAGTGTTCTTCTCAAAAGATTTCTAGTACACGGGCTTATAATGTGTTGCTGATTCTGAAGTATCAAAACCAGTAAGGGGGAAGGAGACACATATCTAAACGCGAGTAAACTTGATGAACTCAATACTTCTAAGTGATTGAAGATATCCCACAAATGTCATTACCGCAGAGAAACTCAAGGTTTGAGTCATGGCGTTTAGTGTTCTTATTCCAACTATGTGGGGGAAGAGATGGAAGAGTTAGTTTCAAGATGAAAGAGGTAACAAGTGTATGATGATTTTGATGTTATCGCAATCATCGTGGAGAGAGATTGTGTACATCGGGGATGCTCTGTTTTACTGAGGGCTTAATCATGATTCGTAGATATAATCACTTATTCCGAGTTGACATCCACCGAGATTGTCATCATCCGCAGAAAATCGCTGATTCGCTTGCTACTTCAATGTTATCGGTTATTCTCTTTGGGCATTCGGTACTTTGGGGCTTGAGCTATACACTATAATCGTGGGAGAGAAAAGTATACATCGGGGTTATTCTTTGGCTACCGGACTTAATCTGCTAGTTCAATGGTATAAGTTTCTTTGTCTTCGGGTATATTTGTATTCAGGTTCGTGAGATCTAGTATAAGAGACTGACTGCATCAATTCATCTACTTGGGGGAAAGTGGTCTCTTGACTACTTTTGGGATGCATCGCTGCACTTCAAAGGGTAATGAAATATGAGAAGAAATTAAAAGAGTGGGATGATACGTCGTCTTGTTGATGATATAACCCCGACCAAGAATCTCGACATCGCTCTTAAAAGGAGCAAAGGGATTTATGATAATTGTGTGCTTCTCTATGCACCGCTAAGGCAAGCTTGAAATAGAGCTTCAATCGCTCATCTAATGGATTTTCAGGGGAAGATGCCAAAGTCTCTTTCTCAAAGGCTCATGTTCTATCTTCTATTCTCGAGCCTCTAAGCTTTGGTGGTGGAAGTTTAAGAGATGACTAATTCTATCTTCTACGACGGTCGCTCGATATCCTTATCTCGGTACTCGTATCATCATCTTCTTAAACTATATCATCTACTCTATCTTTTTAAATATTTATCAAAATCCAAAATACAAAATTATAAAACCAACAAAAAGAAAATAGAAAAATATAAAACCTTCAAAAAACCCATAAAAATCAGAAAATTTGAAAAATACCAAAAATATTGTTATTCAAAGACATGTCTTCTGGTATCGATAACATCTGCGGTCTTAGAAATGTCATTCAATAATGGCACGGGACCATAGATGAAGTTCGAGCATGTGGTGTAAATATTCTTTTTCAAAATATGTCTCAAAAATATGGCTTACAGTTATTTCAGACTGTAACCCGCGCTTCAAAAATAGCCTGCAGTTATTTCATACTGTAACCCGTGCTTAAACTATGGCTTGCTATTATTTCCGATAGCAACTTGTTCTTCAAGAAAGGAAAGTGTTGCGCTATACCAAAAATTTTCAAATATTTCGTGCACTTATCCTAAAAACAAAACAGCATGTCAAAGATCAGTTGCTCTCTACACAAATGTTTTTCCTTAATTCTTCAGAAAAATATTTGTTGTTTTTCAAAAAATGGTGGTAAATTGTGTTGCTTATAAATCAATCAGATTAAGAGTTTTCATAAAAATTGAAAACTCAATCAATGACTTCAGCGCTTTTAAACTTTTCAGAAAATAAGTCATTGATTGAAGGGGAGAATGTTTTCAAATCTATTTCATCTAACGAGCTTATCTAATTATCCTATATACTGTAAAACATGTTAACCTACGTTGAAGGACTAGGTGCCTAGGATATGATTGTTAGGATTAGATGATTAGACTTTGATTATTCTCATGCTTTACATGATCTGATTGATATGTTGAATTGACTTTTATTAGTCGATTGATGTTTGGTGTCGCACCACCTTATATCGTAGAGTGTGTTCACTAACGATGCAGTATATTGGTATATAAGAATGTTCCCGATCCGGATCCCACAAAACATTATGATTGGATGCTGAAAGGAAAGGGTAACTATATCTTGGGTTAACAAATGAAGAAACAGGGCTTAATTTAACTTCTATGGAGAGTTGGCATGAAATGCAACGTAAGAGGTCTCATTGCATCAGCAGATGGTTTTCTTCATCATCAAATGAAGAAACAGAGCTTAATTGGACCTCTATGAAGAGTTGGCATGACAAATGCAATGTGAGAAGTCTCATCAGATCATCGTTTTCTTCCAAATTTTACATCAACAATGTAAGCAGCCCATACCACCTAACGATGTGCAGTGAAAAGTAGTGAATGATACCATTTTTAAACAATCTTGAAAATATTGTTTTGAAAATGGAAAAATATTGTCTTGAAAATAAATTGGACTAAATTTTGATAATCATCGGACTTCATTTTATCAAAACTTAAGTCACTCAATCATCGACTTCGGTCATCGATTGAGGGGGAGAGTGATTTAAAATAAAATATTTTCAAACGATATTTCTTCATAAAGTCCGGTTTGTACAAAATAAAGTGGTGATCTAAAGATTTAATGTTATGTCATGGTATGATTTTCTTTAAAACTCAAAGATCTTTCAAAATGAAATTTTTTCTGTTCTTGTTTGATTGTGAAATTGTTTTATTTTACTTAAAGATCTCTTAAAAACTATCATACCTGACACTAACAATCTTTAATGTCTTATATTGATCCTTATCAGTCTATTTCAAAATTAAATCATGCCACGTCTTTCCCCAAAATCTTTTAAATGATTTAAATCAATTGGGATCACAAATCTCAAAAGGTTCGAAATTTTTGATCGGGGGAGAGATCGTGATTTAAATCTCAAATTTATTTAAATGGAATTGGTTTTAGTCCTTTAAAGGCACTCCTGCCTCCATGTGCCAAACGATTTCTAATACATAATGCACATGTTGAGGGGGAGCATTTATCCAAAACAAGATGAGTATTTAAACAAGGCACATTTTCTCCCATGTTTTCTAAACCTTATTAAATCCCTTGGGATCCGAAATCTCAAAGGGTTTGACATTTTTGATCGGGGGAGAATTTGTGATTTAATAATGAAATCTGATAACAAGTGATCGTTTTGACTCAGTGCAGTCGCTCTCTCATGTGCTAAACGCCAATCTCGCACATTGAGGGGAGATTTCAAAAAGAAAATAAACTTTCAAGGTACAAAGATTTCTAACATAAAGTACCTTGATTGATTTTCTAAATGGTTTCTTAATGGTTTTTGTGATCGTGAATGTACTTCAAAAGAACTCTTTCCTCTATGTGGTAAAATGATTTCAAATATCCTACGCACATGTTGAGGGGAGAATTTACCAAAGAAATTCAAATGGCTTTTTCTACGGAAATTGTGATCAAGAATACATTTCTAAGAATTCTTGCCTCCATGTGCTAAACAATTTCAAAATCATATGCACATGTTGAGGGGGAGCTTTTCTAAATGATCAAAAATAATTAAGGTACAAAATACTTTGATATTTTGTCACCAGTACCTTGATTGGTTTTTCCAAATGATTTTTCAATTGGTTTCGATAAGGAATGATCAATACCTAAATACCGACCAATTTACTTTATGCATGGTGTTATAAGTATGGTTAGGTTAGGTATTCGCTCCCACGATCCCGCCAAAGCCGGAGGGATCTACCCAGGGACAATCCACTAGATAGTGTAAAAGTCCTTAGGTATGATAAAAAAGGAGAAAAGTGAGATATGGGAAGAGTGCGGACTGAGATAGAGCTAGAACTGGAATAAACCCAACAAGGTTCTAGTTATGAAGTCTCGGTAAGCACTGTAGGGGTTGAATAATGAAAAAGAAATGAATGTGAAAAAGGGTGAAAAGAAATAGCCCTCCAATAATTCAACCTTAGGGCAGTAACAGTGTTCAATACATATGTTACTGGTTGTTACTAAGGTAACACCGGTATTGAAGACAAGACGTCATGGACCCAGTGACGCACTGCACTACAACTTCCCAAGCTACTCAAGTTCCTCTTAAAAGGACTTGTTTCATTCTCACGGGGAACCTACATAATCTATCGACTTTCTCTTAGAGATTGTTGATATTGAAGAAGGAGACCCTCTCTCTAGTCTCCAGCATAGGAATCCAAAAATGCACAATTGAGTCTAGAGCCAAGAGATCATCCACAATATCTCATTAGGGCACAAAATTAATGAATACTTGCTGTTTCACACAATGTGGAAAGTAAGTATATATTAAGAGTCCTACGCATTACCCTTGTGGTATTTCCGAACATCGAAAGTGATATGTAAAATATTCGATGAAGATGCAATCCTTCTAGAGCCAACATCAAACAAGCTCTTGGTGGGTGACATGTGAGATCTTTCCAAAAGATCAACCTTGTGACAACTGGATAGAAACGATGGGGCTATTCATTCTTGAATCAACCTTGGTCCAGGAAATGAATTGACGAATACTTTTAGAAAAACCATTGGATGTGAAAATCTTCTTTTTTTAGCACATAGAATGTGTATTCATGTTTTCAAACACAAAAGTATCTCTGATTGAAAATATACTTTTGGAAAAACCGTTCGATGTGCGAATCTCTTCTTTTATCAAGCACATCGAATGTGTACTCTTTTCAAATACAAAATGTATTTTTGATTGAAAATTGATCTTTCTCATAAAACCTTCGTCGTATTGCAAAACTCTTTCTTCAAGAAATACACGATTGTTTTTCAAATCAATTTTTCATCAATCAGTGAATCTCAATTCGCTGGTTCACTCACTCTGTGTTGTCTTCTTTGAGACGCTTCGGTTTGAGAATGTCTAGAACAGCTGCTGTAACATATTGGATTTCACAAACACATCAAACCATAAACACAAATAGGCGTATAAGATGGGGTTTTAGAGAGAGAAAGAGTTAGAGGTTTGGGAACTTAGTGAGATAAAGTAAAAGTATTATTATGAGCTCCAACTCTCTACCTTAGGAGGTAGAGATTATTTATAGTCTTACACAAATCGCCACCTACGGGCTGTGGATTAGGCATACAGTGAGTAAATACCCGTCCATCCTCCACGGTGTTACTTAACTAAATACTACTTAACATTAAATAATCTACGACTACGAGCTTTCTAACGATTACATATACTTGAGGTGACCGACTCTTTAATGACTGGATTTACTAAATCCTAATAATCTTCCCCTAAGGGAGGTCACCTCAAATTACAATGAATACAAAATAGATATTATATAAGATTGTTCTTGGATTCTCGATTAAGTTCTTTGCTTAGTAGCTCGTAGTCTTTGATTCTTCATTTTCCGCATGTTTGGTTAATCCAAGTGGAGGTCTTTAACTGATCCACGTGATAATGAGTTTTTAGCCAGCTTTGAGATCATCAGCTATCATAAATCTCTGAGTCTTCCATTGTGGTTTTGGTATTATGTGATATTGTGACATTTGGACCGACATGCTGACATTCTGGATCATGATATATTCTCATCAGAGTAGCGGAAGCTTTCGTTGATTCATGATATAGGCAGCAGGAAAGCTTAAGCATGGAATGAGAATATGAGAGTCATTGATGCACTAATCATGATTTCTTTTGAAATGAATGTGATGTGTGAGCATGCGGCTATGGATTGACCTCGCCATTCTGATCAGCTGCAAACGTCAGCGTACTGCATACAACAGTTAGCAATAAAGCGCACGAAAGTGTCTTTGATCACTTTCGTTGAATTGAGGTACACGCCCACGGTTCCCCGTTGATCAGTACAAGTACTGCCTGTGATCAGGTATAATTCCAAAGAATTTCCTTGACAGGTTTCGCAGCTGCTCTAGCCTGTTCTCAAACTGAACGTCTCAAAGAAGACAACACGGAGTGAGTGAACCAGCGAATTGAGATTCACTTATTGATGATAAGAGATTTGAAAAACAATCGTGTATCGCTCAATAGAAATTTTTTTTTGCAATACATCGAAGGTTTTATTAAAAATCAATTATCCATCATAAACACCTTTTATTTAGAAATATGGGTACACAGTCGATGTGCAAAAGAAAAGAGTTTTTAAGCACAACGACCGGTTTTTCAAAGGTATCCGTCAATCCATAACCTGAACCAGGATTGAATCATAATTATGACTCGCCCCATTGTTTATGTTTAGTTGTCACATGGTTGATCTGTTGGATAGATCTCACATGCCACCCACCAGGAGCTTGTTTGATGTTGGCTCCAGAAGGCTTTCCATCTTCATTATGAATATGTTTGCATATCACTCAAATGTTCTGGAAATACCACAAGGATAATGCGTAGGACTCATAAGATATAATCTCTCTTTCCACATTGTGTGAAACAGAGAGTCTTTATAAACAGTGTCCTAATGAGATTTATTTGATGATCTCGTGGCTCTAGACTCAATAGTGCATATTTGGTTCCTATGCCGGAGACTAGGGAGAGGGTCTCCTTCTTCAATATCAACAAACTCTAAGAGAAAGTCGATAGATAATATCGGTTCCCCGTGAGAATGAAACAAGCCCTTTTAAGAGGAACTTGAGTGGGAGCTCTTTTTAAATCAACATCTTTGATTACCATTTTCTAAAAGATATCAATCATCACTTCCCTGATTAAATCAAGTAGATAAAGCATATTGGGGAAGGATGAGGTTTTCAAAATTTTGCTCCCCCTCAATATGTGCCTCGAGGTTTGAACGAGTTTTGCACATACTAGAGGGAATCTGCACTTAGATACAAATCAATCACGTTTCAATTCTTTGTGGTTTAAAATAGATGCTCCCCCTCAACATGTGCATGGAAAATTTGAAATCGTTTGGCACATGTGGGAGGAAAGCTTGCTAAACACTTATGAAACCATTTATCAAATTATCAGTTTAAATCCAATTTAAATCACAAATTCTCCCCCGATCACAATTTTCAAATCATTTGAGATTTGTATCTCTGTAGATTTAAATTGATTTTGAAACCTTTCGAGGAGAATTGTGACTTGATTATGAAAACATTTTAACCGATAAGGATCAAGTTTGAGACTTTAGACTCCAAAGATTAAACATGCTTGACTATCTTTAGAAAACATAATAATAACAAAGGTCTTGTACCAATTGTATACAATATTGTAAAATATTTTGGACCTTTCTTGATTACGTGCCAATTGTTTAGAAAAATACTCTTTTTGATTGAAATCATTCTCCCCCTCAATCAATGACATTTGTTGTTGATTGAAGGATAGAGATTTTGACAGATGAAAGGCCTGGATGATTTTCAAAAGTTGAGTCTGAAGTATTTTCAAAGCAATTTTGTCTTCATTAGATGACAAATATTTTTCAGAAGAATCATTTGAAGGAAAAATATTTGAAAGGAAATATTTGTCTTTTTGACGACAAACATTTGTTTTTAGAATCAGAGCATGAGGTTTGAAGATTTAAGATAAAGCATGGCTCTGTTCTTTCTTTGAAAAGCGGGTTACTGCCTGAAATGACAATAAACCATTGTTTCACTTTCTCCCAAAAATATTTTTTGATTTTTTTTAAAAAAAAAACATTCGAACAATATCTAAAGTCCCGCGTCATTCTTTGAATGACAACAAAAAGACCGTAGATATTTTCGAATTGAGAAAAACATGACAAAATGACAATATTTTTTGAAATTTTTCAAGATTTTTCAAATTTTTATGGATTTTTTTGAAAGTTTTATATTTTTCTATTTGCTTTTTGAAGGTTTTCTATTTTTGTATTTGGTTTTTTTTAATAAATATTTACAAGATATGGATGAAGAAAGACCTTTTACTCCTCTTCTTCCTCTTGAAGACGTTTAAGTGTTTCCGGTTGAAGACTCTTAAGACCAAGTCGTGGGAGGATAAACTCAAAACGTTCTCTAGGAAGAGCTTTGGCGAAGATGTCTGCTAACTGGTATTCAGTCCTAACAAAATAAAGTTCCACCACACCGTTTTCTACTTGTTCCCTGATGAAATGATGTCGAATGTCGATGTGTTTTGCTCTTGAGTGTTGTACGTTGTTGCATGAGAGAGCAATAGTACTTTTATTATCACAAGATGTAGAGGGATTTTGTTGAATTCAAAGCCATAGTTCGATAATTGGGATCTCATCCATAGGATTTGAGCACAACAAGATGACATGGCTATGTATTCAGCCTCTGTAGAGGAAATAGAAGTACTCATTTGCTTCTTTGAAGATCTGCTCACAAGCTTATCACCAGTAAACTGAGCACCTCCGACGCATACTTCGCGGGTATCTTGACATCCGCATGATCAGCATCTGCATAGGTGTTAGTGACATACGGTGTCCTTGGGTACCAAATTCCCATATTGATGGTTCCTTGGAGATACCGAAAGACCCGTTTAACCGCTTCAAGGTGCTTTTTGGTAGGCTTAGCCTGATATCTAGCACACATGCAAACAGTGAACAGGATGTCTGGTCTACTGGCTGTGAGGTACATCAGGGATCCGATCATACTACGATATTTCGTTTGGTCTACCATGATCCCTGAGTGGTCCTCATCCAGTTTAGTACGCTCTATCATGGGAGTGTCAACAGAAGAATCAAATCTAAATTTCTTTAAAATCTCATTTGCATATTTAGATTGATTTATAAAAATGCCTCCGGGACTTTGTGAAATTTGTAATCCCAAGAAAAATGACATTTGTCCCATCATTGACATTTGAAATTTGGAACCCATTTTTCTTGGAAAAACGGTCACATTCATTGGTGTCAGTCGAGGCAAAAATAATATGATCAACATATATTTGGACGTGAGTTAAATGTTTGCCTGACTTTCTGGTGAACAATGTCGGATCAACTGCTCCTTTGCTGAATCCAGTAGATATAAGAAACTTTGATAGCATATCATACCATGCCCTTGGAGCTTGCTTCAAACCGTAAAGAGCTTTCTTCAAACGATAGACGTGAGTAGGATGCTCTGGATTCACAAAGCCTTAAGGTTGGCTGACGTATACGACTTCTTTCAGATCTCCGTTAAGAAAAGCCGTCTTTACATCCATCTGATAGACTACCATGTTCTTACTTGCAGCATTAGCCAAAAAGATTATGATTGCCTCAATACGAGCAACTGGAGCAAATGATTCCTCAAAGTCAATACCCTCTTCTTGACGGTATCCTTTTGCAACCAATCGAGCCTTGTTCTTTTAAAACATCACCATGCTCATCAAGTTTTACTTTGAAGATCCACTTTAGAGCAATGATCATAGCACAGTCAGATCGGTACTAATTCCCATACATCTAGTCGATCAAACTCATAAATTTCTTCTTGCATGGCATTGAACCAGCTGTCTTCATTCATAGCAGTTTTGACGTCTTTTGGTTCGATCTTAGAGAGTACAGAGTTGAAGAAGCACCATAAGGCATCGGTTGCAAGTTGTCGACAAGTGGATACTGAACGAGAAGGGTTTCCAATGATGTTGTTCAATGGGTGATCATGTGTCCACTTTCTAAGGTGTTCATGTGGTTGTTGTTGAGGAACAGAAGTAGCAGAGTCAATTTCTCCTGATGAAGATGGTTCTGATGATGATTCAGGAGCAAATATATTTTCAAAAGGTTCATCTTCTGGATGAGCAAAAGGATTTTCATCATCTGTAACAGCAGAAACATTTCCATTCTATACACTTGATGATTGAGGCATTGATGATGATACCGAGTGATCAGCAGCAGGCGCTTCTTGACTTAGTGACATGGAAACTGAAGGGTTAACTTCAATGACAGGGATAGGAGCAGCCTCTGATGATGGAATTGACTGATCATTAGCCCTTGGCTCATAGTGTTCATCAAACATAGGATCAAATAATTTCTTCAAATCATCTTCTAAAGGAGGTACATAATGAGTTGCTGGTGAGGGATTTGAAATGAGAGTAGAAGCCCTGATAGGACTACTTGATGAAAGTTGAGATGCGGTCCAGAACTGGATTGTCCGGAGCCATTTGACCGGTCAGCTCATCGAACGTAACGTGAATTGTTTCCATGATATTTCAGGATCTCTTGTTGTAGATTCGGTAACCCTTCTTGTTTGGTGCATAACCAACAAAAACTCCAATATCTTCCTTTGCTCTAATTTTGCCTAAATCTTGACCGTCATTCGTTGGATAGCACAAAGCACCAAACACACGAAGGTAGGAGAGATCAGGTTTTCGTTTATGAACAAGTTCATATGGAGTTTTTCCATGAGAGGTATGAATAAGGGAACGATTTTGAGTGTAGCAAGCAGTGGAAATGGCTTCAGCCCATAGAAACATTGGAACCTTTGAATAAATTAGCATTGTTCTTGCGGCTTCCACAAGAGTTCAATTTCGTCTTTCAACTACACCGTTCTGTTGAGGAGTTCGTGGAACACTTCTTTGATGACTGATTCCAACACTTTCATAAAACTGAATTAAGTCTTTGTTAACAAACTCTATGCCATTGTCTGTTCGAACAATTCTAACAATATTGTTGAGTCGAACTTGAAGCTGTTTGATAAGTTTGATGATGACATCTGGAGTTTCATCCTTTGTCCTCAAAAACTTTACCCAAGTAAATCGAGAGTAGTCATCAACAACGACTAAAATGTATTTCTTCCCATTTATCGTTTGCACTCTCATTGGTCCACACAAATCCATATGAAGGGTATGAAGAACTTCCATTACTGAGTTTATGGGTTTTGGTTGTGGGCATCTTTCGTGCTTTTTCCCAATTGGCTAACAAAGATGATCTTTTCTACTTTAATCTAGGTAATCCTCTTACTAAGTCCTTTCTAGAAAGATTGTTTATGGTACCAAAGTTCAAGTGATTGAGACGACGGTGCCATAGCCATGACTTTGTTTTGGAAGCCTTTGACAGCAAGCAGATGGGTGAAGATTTCATCATATCTTCGATAGAGATTGTGTATAGGTTTGAACCACGAGTTCCTCTGAGAAGTTCCACACCATCAAGTTCTCTAACAAAGCAAGTATGTTTTCTAAAGGCCACTTCTAAATCGAATCACAAAATTGTCTGACGGAGAATAGATTGTGTCCAAGACCTTCAACATAATATACCCCGGAAATCACACTATTTCCAAACACGTAATCTCCATAACCCATAATAGCACCAAATGATCAAGCTTCTGAATCTCACAGTTCTGAAGAATTTACTCGAAGTTCATGAGCGCGACCGGTCTCGGTCATATGCTTGGATGTACCTGAGTCCAAGTACCACAGAACGATTTGAACGATCTGCAGTTGAACACAAGCAAGAATGGATAACTGGATAATTGGGATCCCCATGCAAGAATGGGTTTCGTTTGGTTAGTAACAGTGATTGGAACACCCACATCAGAGGTAGAAACAATGGACTCATTAGAAATAGATGCAGTGCTAGTGTCCGTATTTGACATATTCAAAGTATGTTCACTTCTTAAGGGAATAGTTCTACTAGTAGGCATCCATTTTCTAGTGGGCATTGACTTATAAAATTTAGGGCAAAACTCATTAGCCTTAGGCCCAGTAGGTATCCATTGATAACCTATATTACTAAATTTCCTTCCTGTGGGTTTCCACTGTTTTCTAACTTTCTTTTGCCTTTGCCTTTTAGCCTTCTTAGCTTGATTTTTTGCATTAACAGTTTTAACAGGGCATTAGACAGCATTAGACAAAACATTCACACCACATTCATGATTAGTAACAGAAATCAAGCAGTCATCATTACATGGTTTGCAAATAGTAGCAGAATTCGAATTAATTATAGTACGCTTATAGCTAATACTAGAATCAACACGATTCGTTTTATTCAACTCAAACTTAATATTCCTAGGGTGATCTTCTACTCTCTTCCAATGCACATTCTTAGCTTGCGAGGTCCTATCTTGCTTGGTATTGCCTAGAGGCTTTGACCCGCTTGCTTTAATGTTGGGTTTTTGGTTCATTGAATCATGAATTACTTTAAGTACTGGAACCACGAACAGGTTTGATATAACCACGGACAGAAGAATGTAACCGCTGATAAAGACAACCACGGCTAGTAGTAGTGTGTAACCACGGATGATATATTGTAACCACTGCTAGTGTTTTGTATAGTCGGTTTAGTTTATTGTATTAGATAAATATGGTAAAGATATTTATCTTGTAGGTTACGTATTGTATTATGTAAAGGACTCCTTAGTCTATAAAAGGAGGTCCTAGGTTAGATTAGATATACGTGAAAGTTTTATATCTAAGGTCGATACACTTCAAGGTTGCAAAACCCTAATACTGTAAGAGTATTCGGATTAATAAATAATATTGAGGTGTTGAATGTTAAATGTTCTTCTTCTTAAGATTAAGTGTTAAATTCCGCGTAATACTTAATAAGCTTTTATTCTAAGTCGGTTTCTATATTAGATCGTTTGCTCAACTGGGATCAACAAGTGGTATCAGAGCTTGTGATCTAGAAACTGTAATCAAGAAGAGGTCAAGTTAAGTTTTGTTCAAGGAAGATAAGATGTCTGACGAAACTCACATGGTAACTGCTTCAAAGGTACCCATGCTCAAGCATGGTGAGTATCAAATCTGGAGAATGCGAATGAGGAAATACATTCGTATGATTGATTATGCTCTCTGGGATGTCGTTGAAAAGGGAGACACTCTTCCTAAGAAGGGTGAGGATGGTCAAGAGATATCTATTGTTAGTGAAATTGATAAAGCAAAAAGGAAGCTGGAGATCAAAGCTCACAGTATTCTCTCCATGGGAATACCCAATGACTATGCTTTGGACTTTGAACAATATGAGTCTGCTAAAGACTTATTGGATGCTCTTGAAACAAGGTTTGCTGGTAATGAAGCCACTAAGAAGTCAAGGATGAATATGCTCAAGCATCAATTTGAAACCTTCACTGCTCTTAGTGGAGAAAAGATTGATGGCACATACAATAGACTTCAAAAACTTATCAGCCAACTGAAGTCAGTAGATTATAAGGTTCTTCAAGAAGATATTAATTTGAAGTTCATTAGGAGTTTATCATCTGAATGGGATATTCATACAATTGTGTGGAGAAATAAGGTGGACTTTGATAAGATGACTCTTGACAATCTCTTCAACAACTTGAAGGTTTATGAGTCTGAGAATAACTTTGCTAATGCATCTTCTACTAATCAAAACATTGCTTTTGTATCCACTAATCACAAGAGCCCACAAGATGTATCAACTGCTGCCTATGATATAACTACGGCTATTGCAAACAATACCACTGTTAGTGATAATGTCAGTGATGGTGCAATTTGTGCTTTTCTGGCTGATTTAACTACTAGTGTTACTGTGTTGAATCAAGATTTGGATCAAATTGAACCTGATGATCTTGAAGAGATTAATCTTCAATGGCAAATGGCAATGTTGACTCTCCAAGCAAGGAAGTTTCTGAGGAGGACTGGAAGACAAGTTAAGTATGATGGTCAAAGGAGAGCTGGGTTCGACAAAAGCAAGATGGAGTGCTTTAACTGCAAGAAGAAAGGGCACTTTGCTAGGGAATGTCGAGCTCCTAAAAGAATTGAAGGCATAAAGAAGACTACAGAAGAGCCTGCTGCTTCTTCAGCTTTGGTTGCTCAAGATGGGATTGGTGATTATGATTGGAGTGATCAGATTGAAGAAGGTCCCAATGCAGCTTTTCTTGCTAGTGAAGCTTCAAAAGAGCATAACTTTGCTTTCATGGCCTATGCTTTATCTTCGTTTGTTCGATTCTGAGGTATCTTATGATTCTCCCTATTCTTTTAAATCATGTCATGATAAATTAGAATCTCAAAAAGCTATCACTGAGCGTATGAGGAAATAAGTAGAAAGACTGACTATGGATAACTTAGGTTATAGAGTTGGTCTAGAGAGTGTGGAAGAGAAGCTAAATACGTATTAAATGTGAGTTTGAATATGTAGATAAGATCAATATATTAGGTGGTGAAATTGATCTTAAGAATAGAGAGATTAAAATGCTTAAAGAGAAACTTGAACTGGCAGAGAGTGCAAAACAAAAGGCCCTAGATGAAAAAGAAAAACATGTTGTTAGGGTAGCTAAAACACAATTTGCTTCTGATATGGTTCATAAATCTATAGAGAGTCATCTAATGAAAAAGGGTTCTGGGATAGGATACAACAATATGCCACCACCCACTCTTATGCAACATGCACCACCTGCTAAAGAACTGTCATTTAGTAGTGAATTCAGTTTTAACAAACCTGTTGAAGGAATAAGTAAGACTGAAACACCTAAGATAAGTTCTGATACGTCATCTGATGCTCCCATCATTGAAGATTGGGAATCAGGTTCTGAGGAAGATAGTAAAGTATCAACACAGCCTGAAAAGTTAGAACCTCTTAAGAAAGTTGATACTAGACAAGCTAACCTTGTACCTAGATTTGGAGCTCAAATTACTAAGAAAGTGGTAGAATACAAGGAAGTACCTAGGGAACAAATGAAAAGATATATACCTAGGGGCAATCAGAGAAACATTAATGGCCTAATATCTATTAGGTTAGGTAATGAGTTTCAATGTGTCAAGAAAGCTTGTTATAATTGTGGTAGTTTTGAGCACTTACAGAGAAATTGTTATAAAAACAGACCACAAGTGTGGAATCATTGGAGGAGGGTAAATCATCAAAACTTTTCAAAGAAAACAAACCCTCATCTTAACAAAAACATGATTCCTAGAGCAGTGTTAATGAGGAATGGAAATACAAAATCAATTGTCATGCTTCTCCAAATGGGTTCCAACCACTGCTAAGCAAAGTGTAAACACGGCTAAGCAACATCAAACCACTGATAAGCCAAAAATCACCACAGATAACAAAGAAGTTTTAAAAATTCCAAAGGTGATAACTGATACAGTGGTTGGAAATCATTGTTATGCTGTTAAGGCCTCGCTAGTGGCAATGGAAACCTAAGACCAAGGTTTTACATCATGTCAACTGTGCATCAATGGACCTAAACAAATTTGATTATATTGATGCACAGGGCAGACCCAAGTCAGTATTGGCTTGGGTCCACAAAAGGAACTAATTTGTTTAATTTCATGTGCAGGGCAATCTACAAGATGAGCTAAAAGACAAAGGAGTTTTTGATAGTGGTTGCTCTGGGCACATGACTTGGGATGGGAGCAACCTGGAAGATTTTGAAGCTTTTGATGGAGGATATGTGGCATTTGGCAATGATCCAAAGGGAGGAAAGATACTTGGAAGAGGCACAATTAGAACAGGGAATTTGGACTTTGAAAAGTCTACTTGGTACAGGGACTTAAGTACAATTTATTCAGTGTTTCTCAAATGTGTGATAAGCAAAACTGGGTACTTTTTGGTGAAAATGAGTGTGTGGTGTTGTCTCCTGAGTTTAAGATGCCTGATCAGAAGTTTATACAACTTAGGGTACCTAGGAAGGAAAATATATATTGTTTTGATCTTAAAGATGTAATTCCTAATAGGTCCTTAACTTGTTTGTTTGCTAAAGCATCTGTGGATGAGTCTAGGTTATGGCATAGAAGATTAGGTCACCTCAATTACAAAACAATTAATAAACTGGTTAAAGGGAACTTAGTGAGAGGGTTACCTTCTAAGGTTTTTGAGTGTAAGGAACTGTGTGTGGCCTGTCAAAAAGGAAAACAACATAGAGCTTCTTGTAAGTCCAAAACTGTCAACACCATTACACAACCACTGTTTATGCTTCATATGGACTTATTTGGACCTACTTTTGTCAAGAGTTTGAACCATAAGCAGTATTGCCTAGTTATCACTGATGATTATAGTAGATTTTCTTGGGTTTACTTTTTGGCTGCTAAGAGTGAAACTAGTGAAGTTCTCAAGAGTTTCATTACTAAGATAGAAAATCTAGTAAATCATAAAGTAAAGATAATCAGATGTGATAATGGAACTGAGTTTAAGAATGCTGTGATGAATCAGGTTTGTGTAGATAAAGGTATAGAAAGACAGTTTAGTGTTGCTAGAACACCACAACAAAATGGTGTAGCTGAAAGGAAAAATAGAACACTAATTGAGGCTGCGAGGACTATGTTGTCAGAGTCTAAGTTACCAACTACCTTTTGGGCTGAAGCTGTAGGCACTGCATGTTATGTGCAGAATAGAAGTAAGGTAGTGAAACCTCATAACAAGACCCCCTATGAGTTGTTACATAATAGGAAGCCTATGATTGCATTCCTAAAACCTTTTGGGTGTCCTGTTACTATCTTGAATACCATAGACTACCTAGGCAAGTTTCAAGAAAAAGCTGATGATGGATACTTTTTAGGCTATCCATCAAATAGTAAAGCCTTTAGAGTATACAATAGGAGGACTAGAATTGTTGAAGAAAATCTACATGTTCAATTCAGCGAAAAGACTCCTAGTGTTGAGACCAAAGGACAGCTGGCTGTTTAACATTGATATGCTAACCAAATCTATGAATTATGAGCCTATCATTGCAGGAACTTCCACTAATGTTGATGCAGATACTCAAAAGAATTCTGTGCAGAAGCAATTTCTAAGGAAGCTGATTCTCCTCAAGAGTTCTATTTGTTTGAAAAGTGGAAAGCTAGTATTGTCTCACCCATCATTGATAAGCAAGGTCCCACTGATGATGATGTCTTGAATACTGGAGGCAATGGTGATCATCCTCAAGATAAGGATAAGTTAGTGAAGATAATTCAGTGTTGGTAGAAGAAATTGGAAAGAAGAAAAAGCAGTCTGCAAGCACGGATAAGCCAAACATAAGCACGGATAGAGTTAATACAACCACTGCTAAGCCAACAACTTCTACCATTGTCATTACAAGTGAAATCCCGGCTGTAAGTACTGATAGTAGTACTTTCTTTGGACCACATGCAAAGCCATTACATGGTGAAGAGGAGTATCAACATGATCCTGATATGCCTGCTTTGATTGAAATTGATACTCCTGATGATGAAGACATGGATGATTTCTTCAATCTGATTTAACTAATTTGGAACATGTCATTCATGAAAGTCCTGTTACCTCAACAAGGATACACAAGATTCATCCCAAGGAACAAATACTTGGAAACTTGAATACTCCAGTTCAAACAAGAAGCAAGGTTAAGAACACAGAACCCTTTCCTGAACATGGGTTCTTTGCAAGATCACTTCACAAAAGAAACAGTCATAAAGATCTGCAAAATTGCCTGTTTGCTTGTTTTTTGTCTCAAAAGGAGCCCAAGAGAGTTGAAGAAGCATTATCTGAAGAAGGATGGGTAGAATCAATGCAAGAGGAGCTTTTTCAGTTCAAACTTCAAGAGGTTTGGACATTGGTAGAACTTCCAAATGGTAAGAGGGCAATTGGGACAAAATGGGTGTTCAAAAACAAAAGGGATGAAAGAGGTATTGTTGTGAGGAACAAGTCAAGGTTGGTTGCTCAAGGATACACACAAACTGAAGGCTTGGATTATGATGAAGTGTTTGCCCCAGTTGCAAGAATTGAGGCTATTAGATTGTTTTTAGCTTATGCTTCATTCAAAAATTTGTTGTGTATCAAATGGATGTTAAAAGTGCATTTTTGTATGGCACAATTGATGAGGAGGTTTATGTTTGTCAACCTCCTGGTTTTGAAGATCCTGATCATCCTGACAAGGTCTACAGGGTGAGGAAGGCTATGTATGGTTTGCATCAAGCTCCTAGGGCATGGTATGAGTGCCTGTCCACTTATTTGATGGACAATGGGTTTAAAGAGGACTGATTGATAAAACTTTGTTCATAAGGAAGCACAAAGATGATATTTTATTGGTTCAGGTTTATGTAGATGACATCATCTTTGGCTCAACCAATAAAGAGCTATGCAAAGATTTTGAGAAGCTTATGCATGATAAGTTTCAGATGAGTTCTATGGGAGAACTCACTTTTTTTTGGGGCTACAAGTTCAACAAAGGACTGATGGTATCTTCATTAGTCAAGATAAGTATGTAGCAGATGTTTTGAAGAAGTTTGGGTTTCAGGATGTGAAGAGTGCTAGTACACCAATGGAGACTCAGAAACCATTGCTACCTGATGATGGAAGTACCAGAGTTGATCAGAAGTTGTATAGGTCCATGATTGGATCTTTGATGTATCTCACTGCATCTAGGCCAGATATTATGTTCTCAGTATGTGTGTGTGCAAGATTCCAAGTCACACCTAATTCATCACACATGAATGTTGTTAAGAGAATCTTTAGGTATCTTAAGGGTCATCCTAAATTGGGCCTTTGGTACTTAAAGGATTCTCCTTTTACTTGGTAGCTACACAGATAGTGACTATGCTGGTGCTAGTTTGGATAGGAAGTCTACAACTGGAGGATGTCAGTTTTTGGGAAGCAGACTTATTTCATGGCAGTGTAAAAAAGCAAACTATTATGGCAAATTCTACAACGGAAGGCTGAATATGTGGCTGCTGCTAGTTGCTGTGGTCAAGTTCTATGGATTCAGAATCAATTGCTGGATTTTGGGTACAATTTTATGCATACTAAGATTTACATTGATAATAACAGTACAATATGCATCATTAAAAATCCTGTTTTACACTCTAGAACTAAACATATTGAGATAAGACATCATTTTATTAGAGATTGTAATGAGAAAAGGTTGATTCAAATGGTAAAAATCCATACTGATTTCAATGTTGCTGATCTTCTCACCAAAGCTTTTGATGTGGGAAGGTTTCAGTACCTTGTTGTTAGCATTGGAATGATAAATCTCTAAACTCTCAACTTGTTTTGTATCAGTTTGTATAAGTATTGGACTGTTATTATGTAATCTTAGTTTTGCTATTTTTGTTTCTAACCACTGATAGTTTGTTTCTAACCACTGATAGTTTGGTTCAAACTACTGCTAGTTGTCCTGTTTTCACTAACCATTTTGCAGATACAAGAAAGATCATTATAGAAGTAAAAGAAGTACTGAAGTTCATTGTTCATTCATTCAAAACAGTTTACAGCTTACAGCTTACAATGCAACTTCAAGTGCAAATTAAAAGACTACTTCTATACATGATTTCCTATTACTATACTTGCTCACATAGTTCCTTCCAGTTGCTGGATATGCATTTATCATATGCATGACCAGTACGACGAAGAAGCTAAGGATCAAAATGGGAAGGATGGATTGATGAAAACGAAGATGATGACGATGACCACAGCAGATGAAGCACAAAGGACATAGTCATATCATACTTGCATCTGCTGGTTTCACCAAAAAGCATCATTTCATTTTCCTTTTTCCCTTCCCCCTTACGATATGTGAAGAAGCACCACAACCTGGTGCTTGGTGACCAAGAACCACCTCTCTTGTTTTGGGAGTGGTGGGTTTCTTGCTCGTGGTCTTGTTTTGGGTTGGGATGATGAAGGTTGGGGGTTTGAAGTTCTCTTCTTTGAGGAGTCATCAGATTCCTCAGATGCATCACTTGGATTCACCACACTATCATCTTCTAATGATGGAAGAAATAGGGGATTTTATTGGTCTTGTTTCTTGTGGAGGGAGGTAAAACTGCCATGGGTTAGTATCTTTACTTGATGATGATGAGGATGAGGAGGATGTTAGATCTACAACTTCTGGTTTATTCCAACTAGGGTTCCACATGGTGATTGGAGTTGATTGTGGATTTTGGAGTAATTAGGGTTTTGATTTTAATTGGTGTGTGTGTTATATGAGTTTGGGTTCTTTATATAAGCAGAGTAATGGGCTTTGGAAGTAAATGAGGCGCAAGTAAAATGTGGTTGAGGAGTTAATGAGATTCTTGGGTATTGGACTGATATTAATCCAAAGAGTTGACCATATTGACTTTCTAACTGCGGATAGGTCATTTGGATCCCTTGATGGCTTTTCTAACCACGATAACCATAACCTTAACTTCGTTGTTTGTTTTGGGTGTTTGTCTTGCAGGTGTGAAGGATTTGTGTACATAGGAGCTGGTGTGTTAGCTGCTTATGTTTCTTAAATAAAAAAAAATTGTGTTATCCTTCATATTTTTGTGAGATCTCCCTTTTAATAACACAGATTTGCTTTCTATAACTCTTGGAAGATTGGTTGAAGTGCTACTTTCTATCCACGGATGGTTTGTGTCTAAACGGATAGTACATAGCTGGGGATAGCATTTTGTTTGAGTTGGATACTCTGTTTTGCTTGGTAACTTTTGCAAAAGCATTTTATTTCCCCAAATCACGGATGGATCATTTATTTGATCTTCAAAACACTTCTATTAGCTCTCATTAACCCTAATCATCTATCTTTATAATTACAAACCCATCATAACCATCATTCATCACAATGGTTGAAAAGTATTCCACTTCACATAACCTTGTTGCTATTCTCACAAAGAATGATCGATCTGAAGGGTTTCATCAAATGATTGATTTCCTTGTTCAGAGTCCTATTCACTATGCCTTAATTGTTACACCAACCATTTTTAAAGCCTACATACATCAGTTCTGGAGGAATGCTAAGCTTGAAAAGGTTGATGGAATAGAAGTGTTTCGCCTTGTTGTGGATGAGAATGCTATTTCATTTCTAAGGAGATCATTAGGGATGTTTTAAGTTTTGATGATCTGATGGTGTTGATAATCTTTCAGATGTTGAGATTGTTGTTGGTTTGGAAAGGTTAGGTTATACCCACAGAGGTGATAAGGTACAATATTTTAAGAGTTTCTTTTCAAAACAATGGAAGTTTCTTATTCACACCTTATTGATGTGTATGAGTAATAAGACCACGAGGTTTATGACTTTCCTTCCAAATTGCTACTCGCTATTATTTGTTTATCTGATGGAAGAAAGTTCAATTGGTCTAGGATGATATATGAGGGGCTAGTACAAAACATTATGAAGAAGGGTAAATACTATTTGTATCCTAGGTTTGTTCAATCGATTGTGAAAGTCAAATAGGAGCCTATGAGCATACTCAGAGGTATGAAGTACATCATATGCTTCCTAAAGTTTTTGCACATATGAGGAATCAGCCACTAAATGTACAGATTATAGATGTTCCTTTATTTCCTCATATGCTTACTTTGTCCTACTGATCTTGAGTTTGATGAGGATTACGCAAGCTGAAACCACTTTAGCATGCATCTCTAATCACGATAGAATACATAGCGATAGTGTATTACAATCCACTTCTAGTCAACCTTCAACCGATACACCTATTTTTTCACTAGGATATTGAAAGATATGAGCTACCTGGTAGTGCTAGTGGTGTTGCTCATGAGGCATCACAGTTGGTGAAGGTGACATGATTGGAAGGGCTTCCACTACTTGATACATGCTTAGATCTTTGGGTAGGATAGTGGAAACATAAATAAGACCCAACCTTTGGCAACTCTAATGTGGAGTTCCTTGGAACTTAACACAGTGGAGGAATCTAGCCACTTGGCTATCGGTGCATAGATGTTGGGCTCGGTTACGTGCTATGTTTTCTATATCCAAGGATTCACCTCTCGGGCAGATTAACACGGCTAAGTGATGAGGATAGGTTGGAACACGAACATGAATTGGCGGATTCGAGTTTGTACATGATGACTTTTCCAATGAACCACCTCGGACCGGTTCACACAGTCGAAGTGGGAGGATATGAGCATTTAAATGAATTGGCTGCTAAATGTACCAAGATGGAGGGACAATCTGAATCTCAAGGAGTTGGTTGTGTTTCATGGAAAGGATATTAGGCTTGAAGCAAGTTTTGGTTTGGAAAGATGAAAAGGCACGGGATTCTTTAAGGAGGCTACAGAGGCAGAAAATGAAGGTGGACTCCTCTGACTCGAATATGGAAATTTGGTATCCAAGGGGAGGAAACAGAGGCATTCGGGGGCTATTAATGTATCTATGGAAGAAGATGTTGATAGTGGAGATCAAACATTTTTTATATCGATAAAGATGGAATGAGGCGGTTCTTGAAAATGTGAAGAAAGTTGTAGAAGATGTAGTACAAAGAAACACAAACGATGGTATGTGCGAAACCACGGTTAGTACTCTTCTAACCAACTCTGCTGTATGGAACATGACAACTATAACCACTACAACTATACCCACTACTATCATACCCTTGCTATCATAACCACTTCCACTTGTTGTCACAACTCTCTCTGTATCACCACAAGTCTAAAGAAGTTGAGAAGAAGCACGCTTTAGTACATTGATAAATCTAAGCAAAACTTCATCTATTTCTACATATCATTGTACATGTTTATACATTCAATCTGCAACTAAACCCAAATCCAAAGGGAAAAGTTTAGTTATTGGTGAACCTCTGAAAGAAGAAAGTGGTTCAATCGATGTTGGCAAAGGTAAAGGGGTTGCGATGCAGAGTTGAAGTTTAAATCTAAAGCGGAACAAGAAGCATGATGCAGTATGTAAAGAATATGGTTCTTTGAGAAGATCAAGCTTTAGAGAAAAGAAAGCGAAAAGAAGAAGCTAGTCAGAGAATGTTAGCTATATGGTATGAATCACAAAACTTTCTTGAAGCTCCTCAACAAATACATGATGAATATACTGCACAAGAATGGAATTTGTTGGATGATGTGGAAAAAGCTAGGCTTTTGGGTGAATGGGCAAGGAAGGTTGGTAAAGAAAAGTTATTCACATGCTTGTAGAAGGTGATTATCCTCAGTTGAATAAGTATCCAGGAATTATTGCTCAGATGTTGAAGCCTGGTATTATCAAATCTTTGTTACCTATGATGGTCAAGCTTATGATTTGTTGAAGAAATATGAGACAATCCTTAAATCTCATAAGTGTTTGGCTACATCCTCCATTTGAGATGTTTTGAGCTTAAAGGAAACTTGAGAATTCTGTTGGAATTTATCAAGTTTAAGGGAGAGATTGTTGGGTTTTGGTTCATTGAATCATGAATTAATTTAAATCTTGGAACCATGAGACGGAGTTTGATATAACCGACGGCAGAAAAATGTAAACGTGATAAAGACAACCACGGCTAGTAGTAGTGTGTAACCCCGGATGATATATTGTAACCAATGCTAGTGTTTTGTATAGTCGGTTTAGTTTATTCTATTAGATAAATATGGTAAAGATATTTATCTTGTGGGTTCGTATTGTATTATATAAAGGACTCCTTAGTCTATAAAAGGAGGTCCTAGGTTAGATTAGATATACGTGAGTTTTATCTAAAGGTCGATACACTTCAAGGTTGCAAAACCCTAATACTATAAGAGTATTAGTATTAATAAATAATATTGAGTGTTGAATGTTAAGCTTTTTCTTCTTAGATTAAGTGTTAGAATTCGTAATACTTAATAAGCTTTTATTCTAAGTCAGTTTCTATATTAGATCGTTTGCTCAACTGGGATCAACATTTAATGTCACTGATTACTCCTTTAGAGGGAATTATGGGAACATTAGTTGGTTGATCTACTTTCATTCTGAATTAAGTGCGAGGATCGAACTACTTAAAGGCACATTAGTGTTTACTTTCTTAAACACGGGCATAGAATGGTTTGTATGCTTGGCAGGCATAGAACAAGGCGACTGTTTACCTTTTGCACCTAAGGATTTAGGACATGTTGCTATTAAACATTCTAGCAGCTCCTGAGATCGTTTGGCTTGAATGCAAGCAAACCTAATTTCTCTATCAAGAGGCTTATTTATGAAATCCTCTTCCACAATCTCACGAGACATTCTAGACTATCCTTAAGGTGAGCACAATAGTTATGAAACACAAGTTCATTATTCATAAGATGAGGAGGAAATGTATTTACTTGACCACAGTATATTTGCAGTCAGCGGATGACTTTGATGCAACATTCTCATTAAAGACAAGTGGCAGTTCCCTTTTTCCGACTCCTCGATTTTCAATTTCTTTTGTAAAGGCGTTATTTTTTAGTTGTTTTGTCACGAGTGACTTTCATTGAATCATATAACTCTTTAAAGTGTCGTTTAACTTTTTCATTTTCATCTAGAAAACTCTCGTTTTCCTTTTGTAAAGCATTAACCAAGTTTTGAAGATGAAAAGTTTGAGAATTCTGAGAATCTAAAGGAGGAGGCATTTGGGAGCCAGTCACATTGTTCTTTTCACCCTTTAATTGAGAACTTTGGGTTCTCAATTTTACGATCGTGTTACTGATTATGTTCATCACGTTTGCTAATTTCAAAAGCGCATCAAATTGAGGCATCCAAGGATGTCTTGATATTTGAGGTTTTAACATTTTCTTTTAGATGTTGATATTTTAATTGCAAAGCAAGATGCTCAACTTCAATTTAGAAAACTGTTTCACCAGGTTATCATGATCATCCTGTTCAACTTTATCATTGGTTTAGAGTTAGTTTTTTCAAGCTCAATGACACGATCATGGGAGACTTTCAGAGCAACAGATAATTAATGAAATTGAGAAGCATTAATGGAACAATTCGTAGCAGTGTAAAACACATCTTGAGTAATACATTCAGAAATAATATTCTCATTCAAGGTATGCAAGTTCTTCCTCTCAATTTCATTATATTTTAATTCTCGCTCATAGTTACTAACCTCAACAATCATTGCATCAAATTCCTTTTCCATTTCTTTAATATCTAAATCCATCCCCTTTTTAAGACTCTCAAATTGACCTTTTAATTGTTTAAAGAAAGGCATGACCTCAGTTAAATAGCATTCTTTAGTTTGCTCAAAACCTCTTTCCCCTTCAGTTATCCCAGTGGGTGTGATTCTTTTCTTACAAGTTTTCTCAAAATCAACAAATAATTGAAAATTTACATATTGACTAATTAAGGTCTTGCTTTTTAGTGGAATTGATCTAGGAACTAAATGCATTGGGGTATTGGGAGGATACACAGTTGCTTGAGGTAATTTCCTACAAGGGGGATTCTTTTCAACAAGGTTTTCACTTTTGCATATCCATATCCTTTTTCCAAAACACTTGTTCTGGGGTTAATAGAGTCTGAGGCTTAAACTTGTTTAAGGATATCCAATTTTCCTTAGTGTAATCATGGGGTTTTATCGTTATCTTATTCATTTTACACTCGGGATCTTCTAGCTTCTTATTCATTTTCTCCCTAGTAACTTCATCGATTTCTTATCTTCCTCAGTGCACTCAGCGCAACTAGGTTTCTGCCTAGGCTTAAGGATTTCATTGCCATTATAAAGTACCTTATGCAGTACTAGCCTTTTAATGACCTCTGTATTGGTTCCTCAACAAGGGGAATGCTATGCTTATCGCTTAAGACTCTATGCTTAGTGATCAAGTGAGCAGTCTGAATGGTATTCCCTTGTACGTACAACTTATTTTCAAGCTTGTTTTTCAAAGTTTTTAGATTGGAAAAATCATTCAAAAGTTTTGATTCCTTAGCATTGAATTCTTGCTTAAGCATTTTCACATTTTCTTGTAGTTCTTGTTTTTGCTTAGCAGTTTTAGAAAGCTTTTCTTGTAAGGAGTTTAACTCTTGTTTAATACTTCTTCTCTAAAATTACTTTTTCTAATAATTTTATGCATTTGGTCATCCATTTCCGCTGGGTGGTTAACTCAAACTTAGCACGTTGTTCATAAATAGCAACTTGTTCTTTATAGGCATTCAGTTCAGAGGTAACAAAATCATCAGGGGCACATGCAATGTATTCATCAAAGATATAGTCATCATTGACTGCGTTAGATGCATCACTTGGTTCAATCACACTCTCACATTGGGTCACATATTGATCATATGGGACATTATTATCATTGCCCATTAGCAATATAAGTCACTGGTTTCTGGATTGAACCTTATCATGTATCTTTTTTGATTAACATCATCATATAGTTTTAATACCTCTGAGATGATTGATTCTTTGGATGGACCAGACTTCTTTGTGGTGAAGGGACCTTTGGAGAGACCATTGGAGAAATGCTAGCCATGAAAATTGTTGCGTGCGTAGGTTCATCATCGACGTCGAGTCGTATGCATCACGGTCGACTTGAAAGGCGATGATTATGACCTATCTCCGAATTGGCTGCTCATCCACATCGCATCATATGTCTTGACATTGCCCTCGAGCAAACAACAACTCCTCTTCATCCAACCTAGCTCCATTGTCCTGAGCTTGCACAAGTAACATCTTATCTCGGAAGTACTCTGCATTTTGTGGGCGTTTTGGGGATGTGCAATTTCTAGCTATATGTCCATCACCACCACAGTTGTAGCACTTTATCAGCTTTGCTTGTCCTTGATTTCCATTCCTTCCCTATTCGATTTGCCACATATCCTCTACCAACTCCACCTCTTCCCACGTTCATCTGCCTTTCTTGGTGGTTTGCACCATAACCTTCCCATCTCTGACAGTTGCTTGATTGTGTGGATTGGATGCTATTCTGAGGTTATTGTGGTGTGTGGGAGAGAGTTCATGTTTTGACTAACCATGAGAGACGGTTGATTGATGAAGTTTTCCATGAGTGTGTTTGAGTCGGAGGCTTATATCTTTGGATCGAGGGATGAGTTTGTGATTACCATTACCCATGGGTATGACTTGAGAAGCTTTGGTGGTAATTCCAACATTTGTGTAAAAGGCTGTTGAATCATTTGGAGAACTTGTTTCTCCTGGTTGGTTTTGAATTCAAGAATCCTTTTTTCAACATAGCATGTCATTCCTGAAGGAAGGCATAAAGTTGCTCATAGTTTGTGTTCTTCAATCCTTTGGTTAGCTTCATAGAGGTGACAAACTTGTGCCATTCGAGATTCATGTTATTCACAAACTTTCAATTCAGCTGAATGTTTGGAATCGTCATTTTGATATTCCTCATATCATTTACAAGCTTGTGGAATCTCACGTAATATTCATAGATACTCTCTTCTGGTTTCATCTTGAAGTGCTCAAACTCATCATATAGTTGTGATTCTCTGTCTTCCTTAGTTAATTCAGAACCCGAGAGAAGCATCTTGACATTATCCCATCTGCCTTGGCTTGGTGTTATGATTGATAAGCTTGTAGATGTCTTTTGGAAGACCACGAAGTATAATGTTTGAAGCCCGATATCCATCGAATCTCTTTTCTCCTTATCATCGGAGCTCATCATACGTCTTTGGTCTATCCAATCCAAGATCATGGTTCCATCTGCAGCAGTATCAATTATGTCTCTTGTAGTCTCAATCTGATAAGGTCCTTCATTAATGGATTTGAGAATGTTGAACCCATTTTCCTTTCCAAGACAGTACAATCTGATTCGTTGAGCCCAAGAGTCGTAGTCAGTTATGTCAAGCATGGGTGGGCGAGTATCGAACCAGCTGTTTGAACATCCTCAAACGATTGGAGATGATTTTAGGTACGTTGGTAGACATGTTCTGCATTACACGGGTTTTATAACTCAATGATTAAACCGGAAATAGATTCTTTCACGCGATTTTACTAAATCAAGAGATAACGAGTATTACAAACAAAAATCAACCAAGTCGCTAAGAATTTTTGAACCATTCGCTAAGCCAAATTCGCTAAGACCCAAGTCATTTGGACACAAATTAAGCTAAACACCCAAGTCGCTACAGTCAAGTAAGCTAAAGAGCAACTCGCTAAGGTCCAGTCGGCTAACACAAGTATTTAGAACACAATTAAGTTGCTAAACAACAACTCGCTAAAGATCCAAGTCGCTAGTATCAAATCGCTAACAATTTACTCTACAACTAGCTAATTTCGAAGCAAGTCGCTAACCTCACCAAGTAACTAGCCGTAGTGGAGAATCCACTAACTTGCTATTTGTCGGCTTTGTCTCAATAGACAAGTCACTAGGCTCAAGTCGCTAACAACTAACACTGTAACTTCGCTAACTTTTCTGAAACAAATCGCTATGATGAAAAACACAACGAGCCAAGTCGGCAGCAAGAAAAACTTCAAAAACACACTTTTCAATCCAAAACAAGCTCAACCACAGTGATTCAAGCTTTCCAAATCAAAACCTAAGAACTTACAATGATTCTTAACACAAAAGTACACCCAAAATTCAAACTTTAACACTAGAAATTATCCACAAATGATGCAAAAACCACTAAACTATTTCAAACTCAAAAATCATCTAAAAACACTAGAAATCCAAGGATATGTAAGAGAGATGATCAAACCATGGCTCTTGATACCATTTGTAACATATTGGATTTCACAAACACGTCAAACAATAAACACAAATAGGCGTATAAGATGAGGTTTTAGAGAGAGAAAGAGTTAGAGGTTTGGGAACTTAGTGAGAGAAAGTATAAGTATTATTATGAGCTCCAACTCTCTACCTTGGGAGATAGAGAGTATTTATAGTCTTACACAATGGCCACTACGGGTGGATCGGGCATATTGTGGGTAAAGACCGTCAGTCCTCCACGGTGTTACTTAACTAAATACTACTTAACATTAAATAATCTACGACTACGAGCTTTCTACGATTACATATACTTGAGGTGATCGACTCTTTAATAACTGGATTTACTAAATCCTAACAGTGCGAAAACCACTGTCAAGGAGATTCTTAATTCTACGATCCTGGCGATTACTTATGTTACGATCAACGGGGGAACCGTGGGCCGTGTACCTCAATTCAACGAAAGTGATCAAAGACACTTTCATGAGCTTTATTGCTAACTATTGTTTGCGGTACATTTGGGCGGTTGCGGTGATCAAAATTGAGGAGTCAATCCATAGCCGCATGCTCCACGGCATCCACACTTAATGAAGAAATCATGACTTGTGCATATCTGAGAACCGGCTCGATATTTTACTATCTTTCCTTCTGGCTTGCCAAATATCATGAGCCGATGCAAAGCTTACGTACTCGATGGAAAGATGTCATGATCCAGAAAGTGTGAGCATGTCGGTCAATAAGTCACAACATCACATGAAGGCAACACAACTAAGGGGTGATCCAGTTCTTGTGGTTGATGATCTCAATGGCTTCGAAGATCATCAGATGTGGATGATTAAAGGCCTCCAAAAAAAGTATAAATCAATGCGGACTTTAAAGAAAGCTACTAAAACACAAAGATTTCGAAGCGTGAAGAATAAAAGTCTGAGCTTCGGAACTAAGACAAAGATAGAGTGCTAGGATGCAAAATGTATTTCATGGGGTGACCTCCCTTAGGGGAGATTGTTAGGAATTAGAAATTCCATGTTAAAGTGTCGGTCACCCCAATTATGGTCTAGCATATGTTAGCTTGTAGACATGTCGTTATACGTTATTTAGTAGTTTATTAGTTAGTTTGTAGCGTAGATTAGTTTAGTGTAACACCGTGGAGGAAGGGCGGGTCTTTACCCACTGTATGCCTGATCTACAGTCCGATAGGAGGACGTGCATTTGTAACTATAAATACCCCTTCCATCCTTGGAAGGGGTGGTGCTTCTCATAATCTAACCTTTCATTTTTGTATTACAAGTCTCTAACAAGAACACCCTCTCATCTCTTTCTCTCTCTAAATGGCTAACATGTATTTCCATCATCCAAGACCACCCGAATCATCAAACAACACTGTTAGTGCAAATATTACGATATTTAATCTACACATTTTCGTTTGTTTTGATTGATGACAAACATGTAACTTGTAATACATAGCGTAAAATGTACAAGTTACTTGTAATCACACTTTGTCACCCGACATAAATTCAACACCTCTCGATGTCTCAAGTCCTCATATATTACAACCTGAGTTCATACATGTTTTTTATGTGGCATTATGATCCAACCCATTAACAAATCATTTAGAATGTTTAAAATACGTTTAGAGTCACTAAGTATTTTAATAGGTTAACCATTCTATTTCGAACCTCATTTTACATTTTGCATTCACGAGTATTTTATACTAATACGTCTTTTGTAAAATATCTAACAAATATATACTTTTATTTGTACAAGTAAACTAACTGTAATATTTATACAAGTACTAAACTTTACTTACTCTTGACAAAATACATTTTATTTTGACAAGCACTCAACTAGATATTTTATTTTACAAAAGGTAACTAGACATTTTATTAACTAGTTACATAACACGTTTTACAAGTTTACTTTGATAATCTAAAAATGAAAATACATATTACATCATGGCATGTATCATCTTTGAAATCCTTGGAAGATCACTTGAATATTTTGGTTAGATTGACACTCAATATATCAAATGTGATCTTAGTAAGATTTGGTAATATCTTGGAAAGATTTGAAGAAAGATTTTTTAGCTTTTATGTCAGGCACCAGGCACCAAATTGTATAAAGGTGGAACCCTTTTAAGGGCTCCTTGGCCGTGGGACTCACGACACTTTGCCTATAAATAAAGCCCATTGTTTTTCCATTTCTTCACCACTTCAAATCACATCTTCTCCAACTTCTTGCATACATTTAGATCAATCATTAACAATGTAGTAACATACATTAAACACCATAATGATCATGATCATAATGCTTATAACATTCATCTTTGTTGTAAGCATACTCTTTGATCAACCAAGGAAAGCTTGGAGATCTAGCCATCCCCACTCACCACAAGTTGAAGATCTATCACAACAAGTTTAGGGAACTTGTGATCTTCATCATGAAGGCTTCCTATCAATGGAAGTTCATTTAGAAGTAGTTATTCATATCCATTAGAAATTTGTGTCATGGATCATTAGTGTAAACATCATTGCATCATAACAACACTTTCACCAAACTAGATTAGATGGTTTATGTGTTTGTGCCATAAAACACAAGGTTTGTTATGTTGGGCCATAAAACATAATGGGAGTTGTTGTACCCTTGTAAAGAACTTCGACATCTAGCTTAGTGTGGAAATATTGTATAGGCGACGTTAGGTTGGTTCTACCTCGAACTAGAACCTGATATTTAGCTTTGTACGGGAAAAAGTGTAGCGATGATTGTAAGGTTTTCTCCAGCGAGAAGGGAGCTTGTTGATTTTGTGAAGTAACTCTCGAGTTGGGTACTTGGAGTGGAGTAGAGCGGGAAAGGAGATCCGTGACCGAACCACTATAAATCCTCGTGTTCGGTTTGCACTTTCCTTTCTTTATCTCTTTTCTTTTATACTTGCACTATACTATTGTTTGTGATGTGGTTTGATGTTCATGATTGTGTGACAACTTGGTTTACCATGCTTTATATTAGTCACAAACAATAATTGGTACTTTCATATTATAACAAGCTTCATAAGCGATTTGATACTAAAGATCTAAAGTTTTTAAACGGTAACGTATTCACCCCCCCCCCTTACGTTTTCACAAACACAATATTTACGATCCTACAGCCACTCATATTAATCATGCAAATCAATTCAATATTTAAAGGTACGAAATACATGAATTGAAAGTAAAAGAAATATAAAACGCTAATGCTTATCGTAGGGGAGTGATTTCTCCTTTGGAGACAGCTCTGTATGCTCCTTTAGACCTGCCTTGAGCTTTTTCCCACGTTCTCTGAGTGTTGTGTGTGGAATGGAATGAATAGAATCTTTGGAATTCGTGGGGTATTTAGGCGGATCTGGATTCTGGTATCAATATAGGAGTTACGCCGTAACCTTCTATCTCTTCGAATAATGCACTAGATCTGATGGTTACGGCGTAACCTTATGAGTGGTTCGTTGTAGTCTTCAATAAACTCGATTCGTCGTAAGAGATCTGATGAATTGGCGTAAGTATCGTGGAACCTCATTTGACCTAATAAAGTTACGTCGTAACCTTTGGGAAGAGTTACTCCGTAACCTTCCGATAAGTTGGTTTTAGAGTCAGCGAATAGTTCGGCAGTAATGTGAGAGGCGAGTTCGTAGTAACTTCAAAATAGTATCTTGATAAAAACTTTATATATTTCTCCAGTTCGTGTCTCTTTAGCTCCAATGCTCGTAATTTACCTGAAAGTGGTAAACAACGGAAAACAAGCGTAAATCCATATAAATGATATAAATTACAAGCATTATCGGGGGAAATTGACACTTAATATTCAGGACTATTTGATGTTTTCAAATATCCCCCCACTTGAACTCTACTTGCCCTCAAGTAGACCTTATTAGATAAATTCCTAAAAAGATATCTCCCATAACCTGGAAAATATAAGTTTACAAATCCTTATGCTAGAATAAAACAAAGCCGAACACCTCACGAAAGGGGAACAAACACTCAAATCTCTCAACTATTCTAAGTGTCAATTTGGGGGTGATCACTCAATCGCATACGATCATAGCATGTATTCTATCATAAGCTTGGCGGTTTACAAATCTCCACCACTAGAGTTAAGGGCTAAACAATTCTCGAAGGCAATATGGGTAGACACGACAAAGGTTAAGGGGTGACTCGTCATTACTAACATGTCACAGCGAAGTGGACAAAATCAATTATACATGACCAAATCCATGGCCAAGACACCAAAGATTGCTCATTGCATCACCTAGACATGCTTCATGACTAAAGGGTAGGATAAGACATGGGATATATAATTGGTGTAAAATAGAAAACAAGCAGATAGTCTAAATCTATAACCAAGTCATCACCACTTACCGTCTGCCCAAAGTTCAAGTTTTGAAGTCAAGAAACCGGATCATGAAATGCAAGGTAGATGTGTCATTAGAGGACGTCGTGATGGGCACACTACCTTTTCTCCAACTGTTGGCAAAACTACCAACTCCAATCTTCAAATGTGACCGAGGTGGCCTCCTCGATACTAAATCAATAAAGCTCATACTACAGTGCTTATAACATTGCACTTTACAATATCATAACAACTATTTTTTTATTTTTTTTTCAACATAACAATAATAACATAACATAATATCCCCCCCCCACTTGAGATGAACCATGGGAATTCGGGAGGTCTTCAATGATCTTCAGAAATGTTGTCGATGAAAGCGTGATTTCCGAACCTTTCTACTCGAACCTTGAACTTAGGCAAATGATGACTTCCCAATCACAAATAAAGACTGAGGTAGGCTAAGGGGTATAGGTGTATCGAAACAATATATCGGGTTAACAAAATGAAAGGAATGGCTCGGAAGGATGTATCTAGGGGTATCTTGCACTAAAGATGAGTGCAACAAAAGGGTTTCACATGGGGGTAGAGAAGTCGAGGTGACTAATAGATAAACACATAATGGTAGGCTGTTTGGGTGATAATCCTATAATATTGCCTTCTAAAACTGAAAAGTCCAAATACATCGAGCTAACTCAACATACCTCGTCTATGGTCTCGAAATGATGCAAAGGCCAAGTTCTAAAGTTTACAAGCTACTGGCAAACTCATAATTTGGTGGATTTGGGGTAAAATATTGGAAACGGATAAGGCTAATCTCACCATATAATATCAAGGGTTGTATGTGTTCGGCTAAGGTCTAATCTAGTTAGGTTAAGAAAAACATGTCAAAATGTTTTTAAAAATGGCATAATTTTTCAAAATAAACTAGAAAAATAAGGGCGAAATAAAGTTCAAGAGATAATTCTACTCCCTTCCCCCCACTTGAATTGTACAAAGTCCCTTTTGTACTAGGCATTAAATAAAGGTGAAAAGAAAGGTAGAATTAGGCGAGAACTTCGAATTTGCTCCATAAAAGGAAGGCCCACGAAAGAGGCGTGCCTTCGTATAAGCATCATGAACAAACTTCAATCCACAAATCACACTACGACAAGCATAATTCTAAAAGACAAAATGAAAAATGAAAAATAAACTAACTCACTTTCATAGGAATCACGGTTGCATTTAGCATATGCAACAAGCCTTTTAAACCACTTGGTGTCCCAAGTAGACGAGTGAAGTCTCGTGAGGGTTTACAGGGAACACACCCACAAAGTTCATTTAAAATACTAATACAAGTTTATTGTGTTTTTAAAATGAAAGAATTAAGCAGAGAGGAAGGTTCGTCGTAACTCTTTTAAAGGAGTTACGCCGTAACTAGCAACGACATAAAATTTACCAAAGCGAGTCGTTGCAGTAACCGAGATGGTATTACGCCGTGGTGGTATCGTCAAAATTACTGCTAAAAGGTTGGTTATGGCGTAATCCGAAGATGAGTTCGCAGCGTAACTCTGTTAGAATCAGCAGCCGCCTTAGCAATAAGTTCCTCGTTTCTGTAAAATGGTTAGAAAACACAAAAAACCAAATAAAAGAAATAAAACAAAATGTTGGGTTTTGGTTCCTTGAATCATGAATTACTCTAAGAAATCTGTAACCACGGACAGAGTTGATATAACCATGGACGAGAAGGATGGAACCAGCGATGAAGACAAACCACGGCTAGTAGTAGTGTGTAACCACGGACAATATATTGTAACCACTGCTAGTCTTGTATAGTCGATTTAGTTTATTGTATTAGATAAATATGGAAAAGATATTTATCTTGTAGGTTACGTATTGTATTATGTAAAGGACTCCTTAGTCTATAAAGGGAGGTTCTAGGTTAGATTAGATATCGTAAGTTTTATATCTAAGGTTAGATACACTTCAAGGTTGCAAAACCCTATCATGAGAATACATTATTAATAATAAACAATATTGAGGTGTTGAATGTTCTTTGTTCTTCTTAAGATTAAGTGTTAAATTCCGTAATACTTAATAATCTTTTATTCTAAGTGGAGTTTCTATATTAGATCGTTTGTTCAACTGGGATCAACAAGTTATCGAGCTTTTGATCTAGAAACTGTAATCAAGAAGAGGTCAAGTTACGTTTTGCTAAAGTAAGATAAGATGTTTGACGAAACACACATAGTTCTTGCTTCAAAGGTGCCCCATGCTCAAGCATGGTGAGTACCAAATCTGGAGGATGCGAATAAGGCAATACATTTGCATGATTGATTATGCTCTCTGGGATGTTGTGGAAAAAGGTGATACTCTTCCTAGAAAGGGTGATGATGGCAAGGAAATAGCCATTGTTAGTGAGATTGACAAGCTAAGAGAAGATGGAGATTAAGCTCACAGTATTCTCTCTATGGAATACCTAATGAATATGCTTTGGATTTTGACCAACATGAATTCGCTAAAGAGTTCTTTGGATGCTCTTGAGACAAGGTTTCTTGGTAATGAAGCACGAAATCACGGAAGAATATGCTCAAGCATCGGTTTGAAAACTTCTTTGCTTTGAGTGGAGAAAAACTTGATGGCACCTATAACAGACTTCAAAAGCTTATCATCAAATGGAAGTCGATGGACTACAAAGTTGCTCAAGAAGATATTAATCTTAAATTCATTAGAAGTTTATCACCTGACTGGGCTATGCATCTTTGTTGTTGGAGAAACAAGGATGACTTTGATAAGATGACTCTGGACAATCTCTTCAACAACTTGAAGGTTTATGAGTCTGAGAATACCATTCGGTGCATCTACGCTATTCAGAACATTGCTTTTGTTTCTACTAATCACAAAAGCTCACATGATGTATCCACTGCTGCGTATGGAATAACCACAGCTATTGCAAACAATACCATGGTTAGTGATCTGTCATTGATGATTGCAATTTGTGCTTACGTCGATTTAACCACCAGTGTTGATGTATTGAATCAAGATCTAGATCAAATTGATCTTGATGATCTTGAGGAGATTAATCTTCAATGGAAAATGGCAATGTTGACTCTCCAACAAGGAAATTTACGAAGAAAACTGGAAGATATGTCCAGTATGATGCTAAAAGAAGAGGCGGGTTCGACAAAAGCAAGATGGAGTGCTTTAACGCAGAAGAAGGAGTAAGCAAGGGAATGTCGAGCTCCTAAGAGGATTGAAGGTGTCAAGAAGTTCACTGAAGAGTCTGCTCCTTCTTTAGCATTGGTGGCTCAAGATGGTCTTGGTGATTATGACTGGAGTGATGAAATAGAAGAAGGACCCAATGCGGCTTTTTTCTTGCTAGTGAAGCTTCAAAGAGCATAACTTTGCTCTAATGGCATATGCTTCATCTTCTGGTTCAGATTCCGAGGTATCTAATGAGTCTACTTGTTCTTTTAAGTCATGTCAAGATAACTTAGAATCTCAAAAAGCTATCACTGAGAGTTTAAGAAAAGAAGTTGAAAGACTGTCTATGGACAACCTAAGTTATAGAGTTGGTCTAGAAAGTGTGGAAGAGAGGCTTAATTACTGTATCAAATGTGAGTTTGAGTATGTTGATAAAATTAATATACTATGTGGAGAAATTGATCTTAAGAATAGGGAGATTAAGATGCTTAAAGAGTAACTAGAACAAGCTGAGAGTGTAAAAGTAGAAGCCCTAAAAGAAAAAGAAAAACATGTTGTTAGGGTTGCTAAAACACAATATGCTTCAGATCTAGTTAATAAACCAATAGGTCAAAATTGTTCAAGATAGAAGCTGGCCTAGTTACAATGATATGCCACCACCTACTCTTATGCAACATGCACCACCTCCAATAGAGCTCTCATTTAGGGTGAATTTAGTTTAAACAAACGTAGGTGAGACTAAGCAGAATGAATCACCTAAGATAGGTTACGATCAAGTCATCTGATGCTCCCATCATTGAAGATTGGGAATCAATTCCCGAGAATAGTAAAGTATCAACACATCCTGAAAAGTTAGAACCTCTTAAGAAAGTTGATACTAGACAAGCCAACCTTGTACCTAGATTTGGAGCTCAAATTACTAAGAAAGTGGTAGAGTACAAGAAAGTACCTAGGGAACAGATGAAAAGATATATACCTAGGAAACGGAGAAACTTCAATGGACTTATTTCTAATAGGTTAGGTGATGAGTTTCAATGTGTCAAGAAAGATTGTTATCTTGTGGTAGTTTTGAGCACTTACAGAGAATTGGTATAAAACAGACCACAAGTTTGGAATCATTGGAGGAGGGTAAATCACCAAAACTTTTCAAAGAAAACAAACCCTCATCCTATGAAACATGATTCTAAAGCATGTTAATGAGGAATGGGAATACAAAATCAATTGTCCTGCTTCACCAAAATGGGTTCAACCACTAAAGCAAAGTGTAAACTGCAGTAAGCAAAATCAAACCAACGATAAGCCAAAAATCACCAAGATAACAAAAGTTTTTAAAATTCCAAAGGTGATAACTGACACAGTGGTTGAAAATCATTTTTATGCTGTAAAGGCCTCAGCTAGTTGGCAATGGAAACCTAAGACTAAGGTTTTACATCATGTCACAATGCATCAATGGACCTAAATAAATTTGATTATATTGATGCAGAGACATGACCCAAGTCAGTATGGCTTGGGTTCACAAGGAACTAACTGTTTAATATCATGTGAGGCAATCTACGAATGAGCTAAAAGAAAAAGGAGTTTTGATAGTAGTTGCTCTGGGCACATGACTTGGATGGAGCAACCGGAAGATTTTGAAGCTTTTGATGGAGGATATGTGGCTTTTGGCAATGATTCAAAGGGAGGAAAGATACTTGGAAGAGCCATCAGAGCAGGGAATTTAGACTTTGAAAAAGTCTACTTGGTCAGAGGACTTAAGTACATCTATTCAGTGTTTCTCAAATGTGTGATAAGAAAAACGGGTTACTTTGGTTAAACTGAGTGTGTGGTGTTGTCTCTTGAGTTTAAGATGCATGATGAGAAGTTTATACAACTTAGGGTACCTAGGAAGGAATATATATTGTTTTGATCTTAAAGATGTAATTCCTAATAGGTCAACCTGTTTGTTTTGCTAAAGCATCGCTGTATGGATGAGTCTAAGTTATGCCATAGAAGATTGGGTACCTCAATTACAAAACAATCAATAAAAGCGGTAAAAGTCAACTTAGTGAGAGGTTTACCATCTAAGGTTTTGAGTGTGAGGCATGTGTGTGGCCTGTCAAAAGGAAAACACATAGAGCTTCTTGTAAGTCCAAAACTGTCAACACCATTACACAACCACTGTTTATGCTTCATATGGACTTATTTGGACCTACCTTTGTCAAGAGTTTGAACCATAAGCAGTATTGCCTAGTTATCACCGATGATTATAGTAGATTTTCTTGGGTTTACTTTTTGGCTGCTAAGAGTGAAACTAGTGAAATTTTCAAGAGTTTCATTACTAAGATAGAAAACCTAGTAAATCATAAAGTCAAGATAATCAGATGTGATAATGGAACTGGGTTTAAGAATGCTGTGATGAATCAGTTTTGTGTAGATAAAGGTATAGAAAGACAGTGTAGTGTTGCTAGAACCCACGCAAAATGGTGTACTGAAAGGAAAACCGAACACTATTGAGGCTGCTAGGACTATGCTTTCAGAGTTAAGTTACCAACTACCTTTTGGGGCTGAAGCTGTACACTGCATGTTATGTGCAGAATAGAAGTAAGGTAGTGAAGCCTCATAACAAGACCCCCTATGAGTTGTTACATAGTAGGAAGCCAATGATTGCATTCTAAAACCTTTTGGGTATCCGTTACTATCTTGAATACCATAGACTACCTA
>OU343224.1:328757024-328904739 GCA_910596185.1 Chrysanthemum makinoi
ATCTCTTTATGCTATCTGTGTTAACTTGCAATCTGATAAGTTCATGAAACAAAAGAGTCTCATAATACATAATGTGATAAGATAGAAAATTTCTTTGTAAAGTCTTAGCAACTTGGTTTGTTAAATTTTGGGTAGACTTGCTTTGTAAAGTCTTAGTGACTTATTAAGACTCTTGGATAGCGAGTCTCTAATCATTCACAAAACTACAGGGACTGAAAGTGACAACTTGGTAATCTTGTTTAACCCTTCTCTATTCCCTAGCGACTTAGGTTTTCTTTTCTTTTCATAAACTTTAAAACAAGTTTTCTTTTTCTTTTTCTCTCGTGTGTTCTAATCTTCGTAGCGATTAATGTGTAGTAAGGACATCTTAATCTGCTTCTTGTTTCTAAATATGTAGATTATTTGCATCCTCTAACTCATTTTCCTTAACAGATTCCTCTCATCTTGATCATCGTCAATTGCTTTCCTCGTATAGGTTTGTTAATGGATGTTTGAATGGAACTAGTGATATATATAGGTTAAGGGTTGTTTGGATGCTCTTGGGTTGTTGTAATTTTTCATAATTATTTGTTTGAATGAATTTGTATGTGTCGTGTATATGGTTTGATTTGGGTTGTGTTTCTGTAATAGTTTGTGTCTATGGATTATCTGCACGTGTTCTTAGTAGCGGTTTGATTGTGTTGAATGGATTGTGATATTGTGCGAATGATTTGCTTGTGTTCTTGATAGCGACCAAGATGTGTTCTTCGTAGTGAGCTGTATATGTGTGTTCTTGGTAGCGAGTTGGTGTATAAGTTCTTCGTAGCGAGTTGGCTTGTGTGTTCTAGGTGGCGACTTACCAATATTCTTGGTAGCGAGTTAGTTTGCTTATACTCATTTAGCGACTTACCTATGTAACCCGTAGCGACTTATCACTATCTATGATGGTAGCGACTTGTACTTACAAGTTTGCAACTTGTTTATCTTGTAGCGACTTGGTCCTATCATTTTTTATAGCGACTTGGTGTTTATAGGTCTAGCGACTTGCTGGTTCAATTTTCTAGTGGCGACTTGGTTTATTAAATTATTTTAAAGCAACTTGCTAGTATAATTTCATGTTAGCGACTTGTTTCAGGTTTTCCTGTAGCGACTTGTATTGACCACATACTATTACCTACTTATATATTGTTTGTGCAAATGTGTACTTGGTTTCTCCTGTGGCAACTTGGTTTCACAACTTGGTTCAAACAACTTGCTATAACATCTCCATAATAGTATCTTGTCTCATGATATTATTTCCTAGTAACTGTGCTTTTAAATAATTTGATTCAAAAACAACCTGTCTCTTGAAAACTGTGTCCAAAAAAGTAGTTGCCTTGAAAGCTTTCTTTGCCACACATCTATTTCAAACGCTTATGGGTACTCCTGTCAAGCGTGCAACTTGGTGTGTCTATGTCATGAGGTGGATCCAGTTGCTTAACTAACCATATCTAAACTAACATGCTTTCAATCATTGTTGTTGTATGTGTGTATCTTTAGATATTCAATGGCAAACACAAACTCCTCTCAGGACCTTTCATCCTCTGCTCCACCCAAAGTGCTTACTGACAACGAAATCTTTCCTCAAGATAAATGGGTAGAAGAATGAAAAACCCAACAAGGGAAGAGTGCGGACTGAGACTGAGCTAGTACTGGAATAAACCCAACAAGGTTCTAGTTATGAAGTCTCTGTAAGCACTGAAGGGGTTGAAGAATGAAAAATAATTTAATGAGAAAAGGGTGAAAACAAATAGCCCTCCCATTATTCAACCTAGGCAAACCGGTTCAATTCTACACTACTCTGGTGGTTACCAAGGTAACATCGGTATTGAAGACAAACGTCAGGACCCGTGCGCCTGCACTTCAACTTTCCAACCACTCAAGTTCCTCTTAAAAGGACTTGTTTCATTCTCACTGGAACCGACATAATCTATCGACTTTCTCTTAGAGATTGTTGATATTGAAGAAGGAGACCCTCTCCCTAGTCTCCGGCATAGGAACCAAATATGCACAATTGAGTCTAGAGCCTCGAGATCATCATATAAATTTCTTTAGGACACTTTCAATGAAGACTCTCTGTTTCACACAATGTGGAAAGAGAGACTATATCTTATGAGTCCTACGCATTATCCTTGTGATATTGCCAGAACATCTAAGTGATATGCATACATATTCACAATGAAGATGGAAAGCTTCTGGCCCAACATCAACAAGCTCCCGGTATGTGGCATGTGAGATCTATCCATAGATCAACCATGTGCAACCGGCCAAAACAATGGCGATTCAATCTTTTGAATAAATCCTGGTTCAGGTTATGGATTGATGGATACCTTTGAAAAACCGTCGTTGTGCTTAAAAACTCTTTTCTTTAGGCAATCGACCGTGTACTTATTTCTCAAAATAAAAGGTGTTTATGATTGATAATTGATTTTCATTAAAACCTTTGTTATATTGCCAAAACAATTTCTATTGAGCAATACACGATTGTTTTTCAAATCTCTTTTCATCAATCAGGTAAACCTCATTCGTGATTCACTCACTCCGGTTGTCTTCTTTGGACGTTCCGGTTTGAGAACAGCTAGAAGCGTGAAACCATGTCAAGGAAATTCTTGAATTATCCTGCACGGCAGTCTGTTACTGATCAACGAGAACCGGGCCGTGTACCTCAATTCAACAAAATGATCAAAGACACTTTCGTGACGCTTTATTTCTAATTGTTTTATGCGGTACACCCGACGTTTGCAGCTGATCGAATGGAGCGATCAATCCGTAGCGCATGCTCACTCAACACACTCGGTTCCAAAGAAATCATGATTAGTGCATCATGACTCGATATTATCACTCCATGCTTCTGCTATGCTGTTGCCAATATCATGAATCAACGAAAACTTCCGGTACTCTGATAAGAAGAAATCATGATCCAGAATGTGAGCATGTCGGTCCAAATGTCACAACATCATATGCTGGCAACACAACAATGGGTGATGCTAAGAATTTGCTGTGGATGATGATCTCTAGTAATGCTCAAAAGGTCATCAAGGTGGATCAGCTCAACAACCTCCACGAAACATACATTGTAGTTGAACAATGATGAAATCACCATGAAGCACATAGGTTGAATACTTTGATGAAAAAGTCTGCGCTCAGCTGAAGATTTATTAGAATGCTAGGATTCAAAATGTAATTCATGGGGACACTCCCTTAGGGAGATTGTTAGGAATTGGAAATTTTATTGTAAAGCATCGGTCACCCCAAGTATAATCTAACTTAAGTTAGGCTCTCGAGACATATCATTTATTATGATAGTTGTTAGTAAGTGATTAGCTTAGATTTAGTCTAGTGCAACACCGTGGAGGAAGGGCGGTCTTTACCTCTGTATACCTGATCCACAGGCCGTCAGGAGGTCGTTTAGTTTGTAACCTATAAATACCCTCCACCTTGCAAGGTAGAGGGTTGGATGTTCTTTGGTAATCTAACCTTACATGAGTTTCTCTTTCTAGAATATCCCACTTTCTCTCTCTAAAATCATCCATACGCCTAATAGTGTTTGTGATATGATGTGTATGTGAAATCCAATATATTACACAACAGGAGTACAAGCATGGTAGTCACAACAGCAGATAGAAATATTGCATGAAAATCATAGCTAATAGGAGTAATTGAACAAATGTATAACATGGTAAACGGATGCATCAGTTAATCACATAATAGCATGGCAAACGGATGAATCAATTAGTCAGATAATAGCATAATAAACGGACGACTCAAATAATCATATAATAGCATGGTGAACAGATGAATCAAGTAATCACATAATAGCATGGTGAACGGATGGCGTGGTAATCTAAAGTATAAGCTTGATAGCCAAAATAAATGGAGTGAGATTATAGCAAATCAAATTAAATGGAGTATAGTATGGTAGTCGGATGAATCACATAAGGATACTGAATGAATGAGTAATCAAACGGAGAACTGAATAAAGTATGGCATATCAACCAAATGAATAAGAATGTCAGAAGTCACATAGTCATATATCAAATCACATATCATAATCCGTCAAATCATAAGTGCACAAGGAGGGGAGACCTCTCAAGTACCAAATGGAGTATCTAGCTCCCAAATGTGATTCGTTATTGCACACACTCACCACATCACCAAAACTGAACAAAATACCTAAGATGCATCCATATGCTCCCTGCAAAACAAATCAAATATACATATGCAGTTCGAGACTGTACATCCATATTCATAATGGCCAAGTGATCACATATATCATATCATATCAAAAAGGGAACGTCGTGGACAATCACATCAGCACCGACAATAGTGTCGTGCCACTCGTGCATCAGTGACATGGTCATTGTACCTCTATGACTAGTTAGCCCGGGCAACTGAACAGAACGAATCATATCAAAGCATATCCATAATTATATCATATCCAAATGGAGCATATCAACATAACTAAATCATATCATAGCAAATGGATATCATAACAAAACATATAGCAGATCGAATATCATAACAGATGGAATCATGTCAAATGAATCATATCAAAGGAATCATAGCAAAGGGAATCATATCAAAGAGATCATATCAGACGGATCATATCAAACAGAATCATATCAAAGAAAGGAATCAAAGTCAAGGATCAAGAAGTCATGAGAATAAACCCTTACTAAGAAAGGGTAGAATATATGTACCTTAAACCGCAAATGAAACCATATCAGAAACCCAAGGATCGGAAGTTACTCCTTCTTTAGCGAATCTACACGAATTAATGATCGTCTTATTATTTAAGAACCATTTCACAAGTTATTACTGATTCAGTACTGATGGTTGTTCAGATTGGCATATTCAGGTTTTTCCTACTATTTATAACAACTTCCCATATTTAGTAACTTTTCATATTTAGTAACTTTCCAAATTTAGTAACTTTCCAAATTTGGTAACTTCCGGTGATAATTCATAATTAATCAACTTAGGGTTCACAAATGATATTAGGTTAACATGTGTCTAAAAGTATCCGTACCAATGTTTCAAAACTAATTAAAGCCAAAACACATTACTAGGGGTTAAGCTAAACCAAAACGTTGACTTAAGTTGTATTTCAGATTTTATCACGTTCTCAATCCAGTTTCTTACGAATTTAATGGCCGTGGCCTATCAAAAAGCTCAAATAATTATGAGAAAATTCCCAGGTGTTCCCATATCAGTTAGGGAAGTTCAAAAATTTTTGCAGATTTTATTTTAAAGCATAAGTATGGTTTAAAAATTCATATTTTCAGACCTGTCCAGAAAGTTCACAGAAGGTATACCCCAAAGGTTTACATTTATTAGACCCACTATAACTGTTAATCCCCTTTTATCACGTATACCTTATCACAACAAGAACACGTCTCGTACAAACACCCACGTTATACACAAGCTTTTGTTATGCGTAAAGAGGGATTAAGAGAAGAACTTGGTGACTTAAATGATATTCGTGTATGTATTTAGAGAGATAAAGGAAAGAAGATGAAAACAATAATATGTTATATTGCTTCAAAGGAAAACACACACACACACACACACTCAAGCACACCCCTCAAATGACATACTTGAGGGGGATTTATAGTAAGAGAGATGATGCCCTAAGGCTTGGCCATGGGCGTGAGATGGCTTGGACATGGATTGGGTTACATGAACTTATACAAGGCTAGCTTAACTAACGTCTAACCATTTAGCTTATGCCAATCCATGAGCCCTTACTATTCTATCACAATATCACCACATCGTTACAGTTCCTAAATGTGAATGACCATCACTTCTAATAAAACTATTTAGGCTAACAATCTCCCCCTAAGGGGTGGTCATTCAAATGATGCTCCACTTGATTAGGTCTTTACTTTTCTTGAGCTCGAATTGTTGGTAGATATAGAATATCTTGATTCTTTGTTCCTTCATGCTTTGTGATCCGTTAATGTGGTTGCTTCGTGTCACTTCGTTGGTTAGGTGTCTCCACGTCTTTCTCCACCATGCTCCCACTTCTATTTGTCTTTTGGTTACCAATGATGTAGTTCTCGAGTCTTTAAACTTTGTAGATTCTTTGACCTTGACGAAGAATCATCTTTAACTTTGAGTAGCCTTTGATTATGATGAGAACTTTCATGTGTTGCTGGTATGAGCATGTGTAGAATCTGCACGATCAATCCGCTCCGGAGCTTCCATAAGAAGAAAACATAAAAACAGGTTAGAAATAAGCGATTCCGGCACTTACAAGTTTGAATTTGAGGGTGTTAATCATAGTGTGAAAACACATCTCTAATTCTCACAAAGTCCGTTCTGAACGGAGTCCCACAAGTGAGATAACTCGATATAAACCGAATTACACCTAGTTCAGATGAGTCGCTGAGGTACCCAAGCATCACCCCCACGTAGACCGTTTGAGACACACTAAGCGTATCCACGGAGAATTAACCGAATTCCTGCCGTATTGATGATTTGACCCGGCAGGAATTTCCATTCAATCACCGAGGATTACATTGTAACTCCCCTCATAAATGTTCTGACAGATTGCTAAGATCTGCGTAGGACTCTAGAATGTATCACTTGTGTTCTTATTGATGAACACAGCGATGAAATGTCATGTGTTCCTATGAGATCTTTGATGAATCTCGTGGCTCTTGACTCATAGTGCATTTTGGTTTTCCCGCGGAGACTATGGAGAGGGTCTCCTTCTTCAATACCAACGATCTCTAAGAGAAAGTCGATAGATTATGTAGGGTTCCCAATGAGAATGAAACAAATCCTTTTGAGAGGAATTGAGTGGCTAGAAGGTTTAGTGCGTGCGGCCTCTGGGTCCATGACGTCTTTGTCTTCAATACCAGTTCATCTCGTGACACCAGTAGCATATGTATTGACCCTGTTTCTCTCTAAGGTTGAATATGGAGGGCTATTTCTTTTCACCCTTTCATTACATTTCTTTTTAATTCTTCAACCCCTTCCTTCTCCTTTCTCACATTACTCCTTTTTTCAATCATACCTAAGGACTTCTAATACTAACTATTGGTATTTTCCTTGGGTAGATCCCTCCGTCTGGCGGATCATAGACGGATTTCCTATCCTTAGACACCTTATAACTCCGTGACTGTCCTATTGTTGCCATAAAACCATTTTTCTTGAAAATCTCTCAGAGTGTTTATGATAGAAAACATGTTTGGAACACACCGAGAGTTTTATTTTTCGAAACCTCCCCCTTCACATGCTTATAAGTTTTGACATAAATCTCACTAGAGGGTAGAGTTCGCACTTTTTGAATTGATCGACTTTAAATGAACAAGACCCATTCGAGACACGTTATATCACTAGAGAACTAGCTTGAAATTATTCCCGTCTGGTCAAGTCCATAGAAATTTTCTCGAGATGGTACATGATTCCTCGTCAATTCAATGGTTACGAATTGTCGAGCTCATTTGAGATTCAAACACCGATCATAAACATTTTTGATCACCTTTTAATCACGTTTCTCCCCCTCAAAATAGCATATCTATGATGTTTTTGAAACAAAATGATTAAAAGATATGTTTTTTGAAAAGCATTTGGAGAGAAACTGATTTAGCATGAATTTTGGAACAATTTTGGTTTTATACTCCCCTTTAACGAAAGCATATTTTCAAACAGAAATTTAGAATCAATTAAGGGTTTAGAGGGAGTTATCTTGGTACCAAAATGAGAGAGATTTGGAAAATCTTTTTGAAAAATTTTGAATAAGTGGTACGCAAGATGAAGATTTTAAAAAATCTTTTGAAGATATTGAAGAAGAATTATCTTCATTTGTTTTAGGATAAGTGCTCGATATTTATGAAAATCGATTTTGCGTAGCACTTTCCTTTCTTTAAAGATCGGGTTACAGTCTGAAGTAACTGTAAGCCATTATGTTTTTAGGAATAGTGCTTTGAAAAATATTTAAGACCTTTGATTTTGATAGGCACTTTCCTTTCTTTGAAGTTCGGGTTTCGTACTGAAGTATACGAAAGCCATTATTATGAAGAAATTTTTGAGAAACGACATTGTTTGGAAAACATTTAAAGAACTCTCGCTCAAGCATCTGTACATGCCCGTATCATTGTTAAATAACATTTCTAGAAACGCTGAGATATTGATTATACAAGAGTCATGTCGTGAGAAGAATATTTTTGGATTTTGTTTTTATATTGTTTTTGTATTTTTTTTGAAAGATTTTATATTTTTATATTTTGCTTTTGTTGGTTTTATAAAAGAAATGGAAAATCAAAAATAGAAGATAGAGAGAATGAAGAAGAAGATTTTACGAATGGAACCCTCTCGAAGAGTCGGGTTCTGAGATTTTGATTCACCTGCAACCAAAGAAGAAGATTTTCACACAAATAACAGTGTTAGAAGTACAAGATTCGTCACGGTGAGGATGATCACTATCAACGGTTGTAATGGTTTTGACTTCCTTATCTTGATGACTTTCACTATTATCTGTGTTGGAGCAAGTATCAAAAATCTTTCCTGTAGGAATCCATCTAAGACCTATTTTGTTGAAAACTTTGCCCGTGGGTATCCACCTAAGGTAAGATCTAGGAGTTGTTTACTTTTTAGATGCAGCGGAAGACTCATTTTTAGAAAAACTAAGTCCTGAAGAGATCCACCTATTAGGTTTCCTGTTCATCATGTCCAACGGGTTTGTTTCTATTTGGTGTCTTAGTGGATTGTGCCTTGGCACGAGAATTATCTTTCTTGAGATATTGTGAGACACATGCCTCATGATTAACTGAAAAGACACATTTTTACATGTATACAGACAAATTCAATATTCTTGTTTAAAAACGGCTGCTTTAACTTTGTCACTACAATCTTTTGGAAATTGATTCTTGTTCGAAAAAGACTTAGAATTCCTAGTGTTGTTTTCTAAGTGCATAGCATTTTCTTTGTGCCACTACTCTTAGATGCAAGCCATCCCTAGTCTTTTTGTAGAGTGTTCCTAGGTAATGGTTTACTACTATTAGTAGTGCCTTGAGCTCTTGTAGAATTCATCACCCTAGATGTTGCACCAAGAATTCCATCTTTTCGAGTCTGTGCCTTTTTCCTAGCTTCTTCTAGATAGTGATTGTTAACCATGTTGTTAGAAACCATGATTCTTTAACTGGATTTTTGGTCACATTCCGTGTGCTATTCCTAGAAATGCCAGGTGAAAAAACTTTTGGTGTTTGATCGCTTCCGAACCGTCAAGTTTATCACACAAGCTAACCACTTGGGAATGGTCAACCGTAATATAACTTCAAGCATTTCAAACAATGCATGAAGATCTAGAGGAGTATAGTGTTTTTCCCCAGTCGTTAAGTCCAGCGAGCTGTGCGTATGAATAACCAAACTATAGTGATCGGTGATAATGAACGGGAAAAGGTTTGTGATGATACTAGATGACAAAGGAAAAATGGAAAAAAATTAAAAAGATAAATTATATTAAATAAACGCTATCACTATTTTTAAAATTGATGTTTAACGTTTATAATCTAAAACTTACGTAACGTACAGAATAAAACGTAAAAATAAAGAAGGAAAATACCTACGGATATGAAAAATACATTTTTACAATCCTAATTATACTAGAAAATTATTGGAAAAAGAAAATTATTTTTAAAACTATTTATCTAATTATTATTAATTAAAAACTATTTTAATCTAATTAATTAATTAAAAATACTAAACCATTTTATAAAAATGTGCAAAATCACAAATTACTTTACACTATGGGGGACCTAAGAAAAATAAAAGGGATCAACCTTATACGGATAGGCGTTAAATAAGCTAAAACTTATAAACCTAAACTAGCATACGACCTTAAGTAATAGATGTTGCAAGAAATAACCAAGACAAGACCCAGGGCATGGTCATACAGTACAACACATCCATCACTTTCGTAAGGTGGGAGGTCTCAGGTTCGAGCCTGCCTCCCATCTTTTTGCAAAATTAATTTTTTTTTCTTTGGAACTTTCTTTTATAACCTCAAAGCATGAACAAGTATAAACATTTATTGTGAAGACTTTACCCCTTGAAGGCTTCTAAATAAGCAGTTTTAACAGCTTATTCCCAACAGTGGACCAAACACATCATTGGGCATTTGCAAACCAAACAATACTTATGCAATTTTAAACACAAAATGAACCTAATAAGCATAAAACAAAGTAATTAGAAAATATAAATAACCTAAATATCCACCATGAGCTAGAAGAACAAAACAAAAAAACAATGAACTAAGGGGGATAAGCAGTTGGCAAAAAGCTAACTAGGGGGAGAACCTAAAGCTAAGGAAAAGACAAATAAGCAAATGAAAGCTACATTTAAGCACTAATAAGCTAAAGATAAACACAATCCTAATACTACCTAATCTAAATATCTAAAAGCAACTAAGGGTCAACAAAATAAGCACATGATAAGTCCAATAAGCCAACAAAAGAACCTGGTCCTGCGTGCTCTTGCACTACTCTGCTGTTGTTGCAAGTCCCAACAAGGCAAGGAGGAACTTTGAAGCTTATTTTGAATAAGCTAGCGTGAGAACCAACCCCGAGCTTCTTGGAACATGAAGTCCACCCACCTAACTCACTTTGCCCCCAATGTCCTAAATAACTGTTTACAGCTTATAAATAAGCTGAGAAAAATGGTGCAGGGGCTGAATCATAGCAAAACAGAAACTTAAGACTTCTTCCCCAAAACTTATTTTGCAAAAAAAAATCAATGGGAAACTTTGAATCAACTTCTAACTTGCCTAGTGCAAGACCCAAAGTGGGTCAAAATGGGTAAACGTGGGTTTTGACCCAAGCTTAAGCTTAAACCAAACACTACCTTGGATGTTAAACGATTTTTGAAACTGAAAAGATTGAAATTTCAAGGGTACTAAACTACATCATCAACAAAAAGTTAACTAAGCTAAAAAACTTTTACCATGCTTCTAACAATATTTTGACAGAAATTAAAGAACATGTAAAAGAAAAAAAAATAGATTCTGCATAAACTTAATAAAACTAAAACTTAGATTGCATTCAAAATTAAAAGGCTACAATGACAGTAATAAAATGGGACTAGAACAATAAAATTCTAGACTACTACTAAAAACTAAATTGAAACTAAAAAAAAACTAACTGAAGACTAACTCCCTCTTCTCTATGGCTACCAGCTATTTATCTCAGCTTCCAGACTCTCCTTCTCTCAATTCTGGCCATTGGATTAGTCCTTTTGATCTTAACCGTGAGTCACGTTTTTGGCGCAAAACTTGTGCAATTGGGTCCGATAACTTGTGACAGGTAGGGAGCATTAATTCAATTTGTGCGTATATTTGAAAGCGGAATAAGGGGAAGGTTTGTGAAGGTATGGTGGGCAGATGTTTGTTGCGAGTGGGTGAAGAAGGAGGGAAAAAGGGAAAGGGGGTTGACAGAGATATTAATAACGGGATAAACGGTTGTGTGTTTGGACCGACCGTGTATAAAGGTGGGTTTGGGCTTGGGCTTAGTAGTAACATAGGATTTGGATTTTAGGATTAACTATGGAGCCATGGTGTGTTTTAAGGACCAAAGGTGTACATTCCGAAATTCCAAGGACCACACATAACTTCTGAAAATGTCTTCCAAGGACCAATCTTGCATCTTTGAAATTCCAAGGACCATATTTTGCCAATTCCACAAAAAACCAAGGGACCAAATCAGTAATTTTCCAAAGTTTATTATAAGGATCATTTTGGACAAGTTTAATTTTCCCAGGACCAAAAATAATAATTTTCAAATTAAAATGTCCAGGGGTAAATTCGTCCAATCTTTGAAACTTCAAGGACTCAAGTTGTCATTTTGCAAAACTAGACTTTATAAGGCTAAATTTGACAACTTAAAAGTTCCTGAGGGCCTTTTATGAAAAATTACATGTTTTGAATAACCAGGGACTAGATTTTACAATTATTGAATAAAACAGTCTAGATATTTTTTCTGTCCTTTTGAGACTTTTTTAAAGTGTTTTTGACTGGTTTTAAAGTGCAGAAGGACAAAAAATGATGAGTATTTACTTCGGAGTAGCCAAATGTTTCAGTTCAAGTAAGAACTATGGTACACTGATAACCATATGATTTTGAGCAAACCACCAGCTTCTAACGGATTTGATTTGTCTTTACCAAAGCCGTTTGCTACGGACTAGCCAACTCTATATACTATCTTTGGTGGTGATTACCCAATGGTTTTCCATGCCTTTACCACAAGCCATAAACTTGCGGCTAGCCAACTCTTCACTAATTAAAGATAGTGAGTGAACACCATACAATTTGGGAAATGCAAGCCGTCAACGGATTTGAGATATCTTTACCAAGAGCCGTTTGCTCCCGGATTAGCCAATCCTTTTGTTTATTAGACATGGCGGACTGATAACCATAAGCGGAGTAAGTGCAAAACACTTACTCCAAAAAAAATTTTGGCCAAAAATGGTGGAATAGGGTGGTATAATTACATGATAAAATTCGTGAGAATTTCCCCCCACACTAGAAATGAATATTGCCCTCAATATTCAAAGTACCTGCTGTTATGCGAAACTTAGAACGTAAAAGGGAATACTACGCCATTATTTGAATTTTTTTTTTTTTTTTTCTTTCTTTCTTTTTTTTTTTTTAGAAGAAACTATATACAACACGGGCAACTCCCACACTAGGTGGTACACACGGGTGAAAACCCATGTTTAACTACTGTTTTTGATTACCGAGTCGCTAGCTTGACTCGACCCCGAATTTAATTTGTTCATGGGAGTAAGTGGAAGAGACAATCTCCATCGGACTTTCATTCAAAATGTTTGTATAAACATTGAAGTGCGAAAGTTCCCACGACGAGATATACATAGACAGCTCTGCTCACAAATGGTACATGGAAATGCCGAGTCAAGATGGTATCTTCACTCCCGAATGAGTGAAGGAGAGAAGAAGTCACGGGATAGGTGAAGAAAGAAAGAAAGTCTGATGAAATCGATCTAACCATCTTCATTCATAGAGAATCCATAATTTCAGTATTATGAATCTCATCATTTAAGCTCATGTGATCAAGACAAATCCCGGGTGTGTCATGATCAAAGTGGAAGTTATCATACTCCGGCGGAGATATGATATGAGTCAGTTCCACCGGCGAACTCCTCGTGAAGAGAATCAATCACAAGATGTAATCTGTGAATTCTTGTTCCTGTAGACTCATCACTATCCTCAACTAGTATCAAGAGTGGATTCTCGAAATTCAAGTGAATTCAGAGTCGAATTCAAATAGAGGATTAGTGAGAGTTGTTTTGAATGCTTCAGGAACAAAGTGATCAATATTCTCTATTGACGTTGGGATAGAGTGGGTGAACGATCATTATAAGGGAGACTTTCAATCTCTCCCAGATCGGCTTCAAAATCAAAGAGACCATCGTCACTTCGATGAAAGTAGACTGATGTGAGTGAGTTCATCGGTGAACTCCTCAAGAAGATGATCAACATCAGATTGTGGAAGTGATGCCTCAACATACTCGATGTCTCCATATGATGCACAATCTTCGCTACAATTGGAGAAAGTCTCAAAATGATATTTTGAACACTCAAGAGGGAAGAAGAATCACACATATGATCGAAGTTTCCTGTGACTCTCCGGGATTGGGACAGGTTCTCAACACTAGACTTTATGACTTCGTCCGATTCCTTTTCAGAACAAGTGTCAAGATGCTCGTCCCCCATGTTCGAGAGTGGTAGGAGCTTGGTGTGATAGCATTTGTTTGAGATGGAATCTCACTATTGGGATATCAATGACCGAGTAGTTGAGAAATATATCTTAAAAGATAAAACTCTCCTCGTCATCATCATAAAGAGGCACTAAGAAATTGGGAACATCCTTAGAGCGCATGCTCTAGGACTAATAATTCTTCCCTAGATTTGCAGCCCTCTCGTTCTTGCTAGCAATTCTCCTATGGTTTTCTCACCACTCACTTGATTCTTAAAGTTTTGAATCATATCATTAAGTGTTTTCATTGCGTTTCATCAAAATCTTGGGAAATTTCTTTAGGCAACGGCTCAGTGAGTTTGAACCGTATGGTGCTGTGGAGGTTGGAAATTGTCAAACTTGTAAGAGTCATGATTGTTACAAGGAAATGGATTTCCTATTTGACAATCAGCTGAAGTGGGACCTCCACGTACTCACAACAGTAAAACTTTGATTCGGACCGGTGAATTATATGGATATTTTTCATAACCAAAGTTCGAGCATCACCTTAAACTTGTCATAGACAAACGTGTTTCGGATTGACACCTCAAATCCTTGGTGAGGACCTCCAAAATCACCACAGTTATGTTGATTATATGAAGATAAGTCGGGCTGTGGTGGGTAGTTGGAAAAATTTGAAGGGTCGTTAAATGAGTTCGGATTAGGATCATAATCAAATGAATTCCTCGAACCACAAGACAAACAACTCATGTTCCGAATATCATTACCAACCGTACACATCGTACACCAGCGACATGGTGAACCCAAAAGAGGCTCACCACAACCGACACAAGGAATAAACGATTCCATTTGAGAGTTATGAGAAGGAATCGGTTCATTCAAAGAATCAACAAAACCAACATGGTGATTCGAATGACTATCAAGTCTCGAAGAACATTTTGAAAAATCCGGAGGTGGGACAAGTGGTGTGCTCGAAGCTAGCAATTTCCTCCCTTCCGTTATGGTCTCTCGTTCTGGTTCTTGAGAAACGTGAAGATTAGGCAAGTCATTCTTGCTAGTCACCGGCCAAATTCTGCGCATGATTGCTTTAACCGTAAATTGTGAAAGTTTAGGATCAATTTTAGACGGCTTGGGAGCAATTGAGGGGTTAGATCTTTGGATAACCGTAGGTTGGACGTAATTAGCACTTCCATTATCAGAGGGAAGTACCTGGTCCTTTGTCACCCCGGTTTCTCGTTCCATTTCCCAACGCAGAATTAATGGATCATCACGAACAACACGAATTCTTGACATTTGTGATAAAGTATGAAGTTTTTTCAAATTCGTTTCCATATTCGTCCGTAGTCGAGAGATTCCATGAGAATAGAAGAAGTTAGAATCAAATGGATAGAGGTAAAGGGATAAAGAATCAAAAAGGGTAAGAGGGTAAAGAGGAATATTTTTGGTATTTATGAAAAACATTTTGTAAAATAAGAAGAAAATCTTTTGGGTTTTGATTTTTAAGATGTTTTGGATTTTTGGATTTTATAAGAAAATATAAACATATATAGATGGTATGAACAAGGAGTGAATATTCAAATCACTAATCTGCTAAACGTAAGATAATTAGCACAGCTCCCGTAACGGCGCAAAATTGATCGCTTTCCGAACCGTCAAGTTTATCACACAAACTAACCACTTGTGAATGGTCAACCGTAATAAACTTCAAACAGCTCAGAAACAATGCAATGAAGATCTAGAGGAGTATAGTGTTTTCCCAGTGTCGTTAAGTCCCACGAGTCGCGACTGAATAACCAAACGTATAGTGATCGGGTGATAATAAACGGGAAAAGGTTTGTGATGATACTAGATGACAAAGGAAAAATGGAAGAAAATTAAAAAGATAAATTATATTAAATAAACGCTATCACTATTTTTAAAATTGATGTTTAACGTTTATAATCTAAAACTTACGTAACGTACAGAATAAAACCTAAAAATAGAAGAAAATACCTATGCCGATATGAAAAATACATTTTTACAATCCTAATTATACTAGAAAATTATTGGAAAAAGAAAATTATTTTTAAAACTATTTATCTAATTATTATTAATTAAAAACTATTTTAATCTAATTAATTAATTAAAAATACTAAACCATTTTATAAAAATGTGCAAAAATCACAGAAATTACTTTACACTATGGGGGACCTAAGAAAAATAAAATGGGATCAACAGCTTATACGGATAAGCTGTTAAGAATAAGCTAAAACTTATAAACCTAAACTAGCATACGACCTTAAGTAATAGATGTTGCAAGAAATAACCAAGACAAGACCAAGTGCATGGTCATACAGGTACAACACTATCATTTTCAGTAAGGTGGGAGGTCTCAGGTTCGAGCCTGCCTCCCATCTTTTTGCAAAATTAATTTTTTTTTCTTTGGAACTTTCTTTTATTAACCTCAAAGCATGACTTATAAACATTTATTGTGAAGACTTTACCACTCGAAGCTTCTAAATAAGCATTTAAAACGCTTTTTCCCAACGTGGACCAAACACATCATTGGGCATTTGCAAACCAAACAATACTTATGCAATTTTAAACACAAAATGAATCTAATAAGCATAAAACAAAGCAATTAGAAAATATAAATAAGCTAACATACAACCTAAATATCCACCATGAGCTAGAAGAACAACAACAAAAAAAAAATGAACTAGGTGGATAAGCTTTGGCAAAAAGCTAACTATGGGAGAACCTAAAGCTAAGGAAAAGACAAATAAGCAAATGAAAGCTACATTTAAGCACTAATAAACTAAAGATAAACACAATCCTAATACTACCTAATCTAAATATCTAAAAGCAACTAAGGGTCAACAAAATAAGCACATGATTAGTCCAATAAGCCAACAAAAAGAACCTGGTCTGCTGTTGCTGCAGTCCCAAACAGGCCTAAGGAGGAACTTTTGAAGCTTATTTTGAATAAGCTAGCGTGAGAACCAACCACTGAGCTTCTTGGAACATGAAGTCCACCCACCTAACTCACTTTTGCCCCCAAATCGTCCTAAATAAGATTTTCTGACTTATAAATAAGTGAGAAAAATGGTGCAGGTGAATCATAGCAAAATAAACTTAAGACTTCTTCCCCAAAACTTATTTTGCAAAAAAAATCAATGGGAAACTTTGAATCAACTTCTAACTTGCCTAGTGCAAGACCCAAAGTGGGTCAAATGGGTAAACGTTGGGTTTTGACCCAAGCTTAAGTTAACCAAACACTACCTTGGAGTGTTAAACGATTTTTGAACCGAAAAGATTGAAATTTCAAGGGTACTAAACTACATCATCAACAAAAAGTTAACTCAAGCTAAAACAACTTTTACCATGCTTCTAACAATATTTTGACAGAAATTAAAGAACATGTAAAAAAAAAAAATAGATTCTCATAAACTTAATAAAACTAAAACTTAGATGTCATTCAAAATTAAAGGGTACAATGACAGTAATAAAATGGGACTAGAACAATAAAATTCTAGACTACTACTAAAAACTAAATTGAAACTAAAAACTAGCTAATCAGACTAACTCCCCTCTTCTCTATGGCTACCATCTATTTATCTCACTTCCGACTCTCCTTCTCTCCATTCCGCCATTGGATTAGGTCCTTTGATCTTAACCGTGAGTCACGTTTTTTGGCGCAAAACTTGTTGCAATTGGGTCCCGATAACTTGTGACGGGGGGAGCATTAAATGCAATTTGTCCGTTATATTTGAAAGGTGGGAATAAGGGGCAAGTTGGTGAAGGTGATGGAGTGGCAGATGTTGCAGAGTGGGTGAAGAAAGGAGGGAAAAAGGGGGAAGGGGGTTGACAGGGAGATATTAATACGGGATAAACGGTTGTGGGTTTGACGGACCGGTATAAAGGTGGGTTTGGGCTTGGGCTTAAGTAGTTAACATAGGATTTGGATTTTAGGATTAACTATGGAGCCATGGTGTATTTTAAGGACCAAAGGTGTACATTCGAAATTCCAGGACCACACATGTAACTTCTGAAAATGTATTCCAAGGACCAATCTTGCATCTTTGAAAATTCCAAGGACCATATTTGCCAATTCCACAAAAACCAAGGGACCAAATCTGTAATTTTCCAAAGTTTATTATAAGGACCATTTTTGACAAGTTTAATTTTCCCAAGGACCAAAAATAATAATTTTCAAATTAAAAATGTCCAGGGGTAAATTCTGCCAATCTTTGAAACTTCAAGGACTCAAGTTGTCATTTTGCAAAACTAGACTTTATAAGGCTAAATTTGACAACTTGAAAATTCCTGAGGGCCTTTTATGAAAAATTACACGTTTTGAATAACCAGGGACTAGATTTTTACAATTATTGAATAAAACACAGTCTAGATATTTTTTCTGTCTTTTTGAGACTTTTTAAAGTGTTTTTGACTGGTTTTGCAGTGCAGAAGGAACAAAAATGATGAGTATTTACACACTCATCAGTGTTTCAGCAACTACTTTTTCTTTCTCAAAACCGTGGATAATTCTCTTTTTAATAGGAAAAGTCTGTGGAGTGACTGTTTTTGACAAATCATTTTTCTCATTGACTTTTGGAGAACGAGAAATAGACATTTTTGGTTTGAGAACCGGTTTGGGATCATTTGTTTTCTCCTCAGTCAATGGTTTTGCAAACTTAGTATCCACAGCGTTTCCTTTTTGACATTCCAGCTGAGCCCTCAAAAGATCATTTTTCGCTTTCATGTCATTGTAGGCACGCTCATACGACAGTTTGTCATACTTGCATTCCTCAGTTTTGCGATCAAGTTGTTTAAAATATGAGACATTTTCTTTTTCAAGTTTTTCAAGAGCTTTTTCATATTTTTAAACAATTGCTGAGGTCTCAGACTGGAGTCTTTCATGATCTTCAACAGAATATGTTTGTAAGATAATGAACATGATATCGGTAGTCATAACATCTTCGAAGAGAGAATCATTTAAATTTTCCAAAACTTTGATGTGTTCAACACTGTCATTAGCTTGCTTTACCAGGGATTTATGGTCCTTGACAAAGTCACTTTTCTTTCAAAAGCTTGTTCAAAATGAATTACCCTTGCACTATGGCATTGGCTGAGGGCAATTTGAGTTTCAAAAAACTTTCTTTGTTCGATGTCAAAACTAGAGAACCAGTTGTTAGGTGTAATAGTGGTTTTAGTTTTAACAGTATGTCTTGAAGATCCACAATTCTAGTTTTTACATTTTCTAAAATACTTCTCGCATCACTTGTGTTAAAAGGATTGTTTGAAGACATTTGTTCAATGTTCGTAAGAGAATTGGAGACAACAACTGGTTTTGAAACAGATTTTGAAACAGGTGTTGACTCTTTGTTTGAAACACTTGGTGTGATGGAGAACTTTGACTTTTCTTTTTGATTAACAAAAGTAATTCCGTTAATTTTGTTCCATTTGTTATAATCAATTGGTTTGATTTCCAGATTCTTTTGTTTCATTCTTTCTCTGCTCTCCTTAGATAGTTCTAACGTTTTAAGAGAATCACGAACAATAATGGGTTCATGTAAAGCATTTCCATTATTTAACACATTCTTAGGTTTCTGAGCTTTCTTGAGGAACGAAGAAGGGTCGTTACCAAGTGCCATTCTATGTGAAGTATGAAAACGCGGATTTACTTGATTAGAAAGCATCTTGTTTGATTTAGCTGAATGACCCGTTGTAAGAAGCAAATTTTCCAAAGATTTGATTTTCTCATTTTTGTCAAGAATTTCATCGAAGAGAATCTCTCGTTTTGAAAAATCAGTAATCAACTGCTTCTTTTCTTTTCAAGATCAGAAAACAATGATTTTTGTTTTGAAAGTTGGTCATTTAGATCTTAAATTTCCTTGTTTAAAGATTTAATTTTCAAGTTCGAATTCACATCAAGTGTGTTATACTTGATTTGCAATTCTTTTCTTTAGAAACCAAATTTCGATAACCAATTTCTAATTCTGATTCTTTGTTTTTTCTGAAATTCAAAAGCTTTTGCGTTCTCCTTGTAACTCTCAAGCTCAGCGGTCAATTTCTTATTCGCGGCTTTAACCTCGCGATTGACCTTACTAACTTTCTCAATTTCAATGCCACAGTTATTGATTAATGATTCAAAATAAGCACGTTTTTCCTCATCGGTCTCAATATTTTGTGCCACACAGCCTCCACTAGGATCCACATCTGGAGTTTCAGAGTTAGTATTGCTACAACTCAGATTGTCCATGTATGTATCATAAGTAGTTGCTGGCGTCACAGAATGCTTTTCGCATGAGTAAACACATCACATATGACATTGTTATAGCATGGATCAATGATTGGTACTTTAGATACTGCATTTGCGTCATGACGGAGGTCGTCAGAGTTAGTGTCGTACTTAGTCTCCTGAAGATTTGCCATGAAGACAGTTTTGCATTGATGTCCTCGGTCTTCCAAATCATCCATAATAGCAAAAAGTCATGTTCCTCAGCACTCAACTGCATTCCAGATTCTGCCTTTTGTGCTAACAGCATAGTTTTCTGAAGATACGCAAAATCCTTCTTTTTCGGCTTAGTAGGACAATTCCTTGCCATGTGACCCACTCCTTGACAGTTATAACACTTAGTCTGATTACCCTGATTCACATTTCCATAATTCCCAACGAGTGGAGCTGCAACATTGCCATTCTGATTACCCACTGCTCTATTCCCAACATTCTGTCCCATCTGATTTCCAACATACTGACCCGACTGATTACCCTGATACGAACCGCCTGATTACCCATGCGACTGCGAAATGCTTTATCCAATAAAGAAAATACCTGTAGCAGCATTTCTTGTTCAGTTTCAGATCGTGATTCCTTGTTCCCTGGTATTGTGGATACTGTTGTTGTTGAATGACTTGTTGTTCTGGTGGATAGAATTGTTGTTGTGGTTGTTGAATGTATTGCTGCAAGTTGTTGTTGGAAGATGATGAAGCTTGTTGTTGTGTATTCACTGTAGTTTGAGTCTTAGCAATAAGTGCCAATGGAACAGGATTCTTTGCCAATATTTCTTTCCTGACTTCATTCGCTTCAGCTTGGTTTTGTTTCAGAAAAATCGTTTAGTTGATCAAAGTTCACCTGATGTAAGTCTTTTGTTTGGTTGACAATAGTGACATATCATCCCCATTCTTCTGGAAGATTATTCAGGAACTTGATGTTTTGAACGATTGTTCTGGGTGCCAACTTGTTTCCGATAAGCTCATTCATCAAAGTGCAAAACCTTCCATAGTAGGATTCAATGGATTCTCCAGGTGTAGATGTAAATTTCTCCCATTCAGTTAGCGCTTTGTTCTCCATATCTTGTTTACCATTTCTTTCCATAACATAGCCGTCTAACACGTTCCCACATATCGAAAGCGTTTCCAACTGTCTACAGCACAAAAATGTCTATTGGTAAACCCAGTTGGACAATATGAATTGCCATGTCATCTGCATCGACTAGCTTCTGATCCTCTTCGTTTATTCGATTCAGTTTGAAGATGAGAGGATGGTGGGACGGGAGGTGTTGCATCTGCATTTCCAGGTACATGAACTTGTCGAGGCTGGAAGGGTCCATCCTGAATGGATTTAATCATGAGTTTCCCATTAGGTTTGGTCTTGATGTAGCGGAGCATTCGACTTGTCCATTGAAGATAACCACCTTTTTCCAACATAGGAGGTCGGTTTTCGGCACCGGCTGCATGAATGTCTTGTTGAGTTGCCATTGATGAAGGTATGATATGATAAAGTTGGTGTAGGATCGATTCAACGATAAAGGAGTTGAGGTTGATGAAGATTAAGCTCGGTTGAGGTTTTTCTGAAAGTCGTACTCGTAAACTCGGTTCTTAGGCGTAAAAAACATTTTCTCCCAAAATTTGAAATTCACTATAAAAATCAATTCTAAGATCGTATGAAAATTTTGAGTTATGACAATTTTGACGCCAAATTTGACCGAAAAATTTGAATTTAGGCCCAAAAATTTGAATTTTTGACCAAATTTTCACAGTTAAACCAAAATTTGAATCTCGCGTAAAAATTGAACGTTTAGACTCCTCAAAAATTTTAATTTTACTCAAGTTTTCCCGCCAATTTTTTTTAAACCTTTATGCGTAGAAAGAGCTTAGGCGTAGACCAAAGAAGTTACGAGTAGAGTTGGTGCTTATGCGTAGGATATTATGCGTAGGATATTATGCGTAGGATCTTAGGCGTAGGATTCCTTAGGCGTAGGATCTTATGCGTAGAAAGTATCTTACGCGTAACCTTTAGCTTATGCGTAGAAAAAGTTACTCGTAAACCTTACGCGTAATTGTGAAGTTATGCGTAGAGTTACTAGTAAGCTTTTAGCTTATGCGTAAACTATGGTTAAGAACCAAAAATCCTTTACACGTCACAAAGCGTAAGAGATATCCACAAGTCGAAGTGTTCCACACACTTATCCAAGTGAGGAAAGCACTGAGTAACCGTTATAGCTCGAAGATTCTTCACCAAAATGTTATGAGTAGAAAACTAGGGTTTTGACTTTTTGACTTCTACGCGTAAGACATTTCAATGATTCAAACGATGTCTCTTGCCGGATATCCTTAAAAACACTCGAATAACCCAAAAATGTTGACCTTTTCCACCCAAAGTGCTTAGAAAAGTTACGAGTAGAAATGACCAATGAACCAAAAACGAGTTTAAAACTTAACCAAAACGCGTAAAGCTTGAAACTTTTTGCAAAAAACAGAAACTTTAACACCAAATAAACCTTAAACCACAAGAATCTTGAATTTTTAAGTGCAAAAATTAAAGCTTTAACCGTGACAACTTGTGATAACGAAGCTACGCGTATCAACACAAACAAACACAAACACTCCTAAATCATTGTTTGGCGATTAATACCAATTGTTAATCCCCTTTTATCACGTATACTTTATCACAACAAGAACACGTCTCGTACAAACACCCACGTTATACACGAACTGTTGTTATGCGTAAAGAGGGATTAAGAGAAGAACTTGGTGACTTGAATGATATTCGTGTATATATTTAGAGAGATAAAGGAAAGAAGATGAAAACAATAATATGTTATATTGCTTCAAAGGAAAACACACACACACACACTCAAGCACACCCCTCAAATGACATACTTGAGGGGTATTTATAGTAAGAGAGATAATGCCCTAAGGCTTGGCCATGGGCCGTGAGATGGGCTTGGACATGGATTGGGTTACATGAACTTATACAAGGCTAGCTTAACTAAACGTCTAACCATTTAGCTTAGCCCAATCCATGAGCCCTTTGACTATTCTATCACGATATCTAACACACGTTACAAAGTTCCTAAATGTGAATGACCATAACTTCTAATAAAAACTATTAAGGCTAACAATAACACTTCAAAAAAATCAAAAGAAATTCACAGAAGCCTTACATTACTTAAAAATCATCCTTATAAAAGGAGAGCCCCTAAATCCATGTGGTTTGAAAATGAAAAATCAAAAAAATTGACTGATATGAAGTTCTCAAAACTCAGATTTGACACATGATTCCATAAAATTCAAAAACACGACCAATAAAACTCCAAATTCATCCAAACCAATTGGAAGACTTAATTAAGACATAAAACTAGTTTTAAAAGTAAAAATCCAGACTCCAACATTTATGAAACTCAATTTATAACTCACACCTTTTTTTTTCAGTAAAGGGGAGTAATCCTGCACCCTGGTAAATATATTAACCAAAAAATGTTTAAGTACAATGGATATGAGTGAAGTCCCATATCTCAGCCCGTTACATAGGCATAAAGCTTACATAACAAGATACTTCCTATTTTCTAAACAAGAAAACAAACCATTACTCAATTGATAACATAGGACATAACGAAAGAAAATTACTTCCTAGGACCTTGAAGCTTGGTGCCATACATGGCATTAAAGGCATCCAAATTCCCTGGAAGATCATAAACCTGATTCGCATAGTCATCGTAGTCGTAGTCATCATACTCATCTTCAAACTCTTGGCCACCACCGAATAGATTAGCAGACTCATCAAATGGGTTAGCAACCACCTCATCTTCAGAATCAGAAACCACGATCTCTCCCACTTTAGAAAAGGATTAACTCTCTTAGTAGAAGAGGAGGGCGGATTACAAGAATCATTAGTTATAGGAGCCACACCCGACTCCATCTCTTTCAAATCACTCACAAGGGGGTCTTGTGATGCAGTACCTGTCTTAGTAGACTTATCTTCATTAACTTCCATTGTACGACTAGAATCTACATCCTTGTTGGTGTCATTAGAAGGAGTACCAAACGCATCCGTATGTTCCATATTAAGAGCATCAAACTGGTTAGATGTAGAGATCTTTGTTCCACTCGAACTAGCCATATCAGAAGCATTCTTCTTAGTGACTGATAACGCTACATGCGTCGTTCGGGGTCAAAGGAACTTCCTTTTCGTCGAGCTAGTTTTTCAGCACCCTAGGCAGTAAACCTAATCATTGTAGTGTAGTATTAGGGTAATCCACTGTGCCACTTATCCCTCTTTGACACCTACTATCCCTCTTCCATATTTTGGCACCATTAAGCGTATTGCTCATGAACTTCCAAGAGCATCCTTTAAATCAAACGTGCCCTTTCAAGGTGAACCTATACCTCAACCCCTAAGCTTCATAGACATAACCAAAACTTCAAGCACTTCACCCACTAGTTGTAGCAACCAATGAACCATAATAATTAGTATCCATACTTTTGTGTTCAACATCTATGGACAAATAATCAACCTAAGTACTCCCATAGCACAACAAACCCCTACATCACCACATCCTTATTTAGACACACTAGAAGACCTACCACCTAGATCAGCCAATCCACCATCCTTACCATCATTTGAATTCGTTGAGTGTATTGCTCAAAAAGCCCTTGTGTCCAATACTTGTACTGAATCAAATGCACGTTTGAACAAACTCAAACATCCTTTCCCACATATAAGGACTTAGATAATTGATATGTGCTTAAACACATATCTTTTGCTTATCAAAACTGACCCAAAATAACCAAGAAAGAGCCGTTTATTGCTAATATTTGTTGTTTTCTTGAGTTTGTGCTTGTGCAGGTACGGATATATCAAAACACACAAAAAGAATCCAAATCGCAACAAAAATCCGAGCACGAGAGATTAAGAGAGCTAAAGCTGAGCCGAGCCGGAGGTCTAAATTAAGCATCTTTGAAGATTTTTATGCTCAGAGGATGATATTTGAAAGATATAATCAAGTTTGAATAATTGTCAAGATCAGCCCCCTGAACTTTGAGTATTTGGGCAGAATAGACCCTGAAGATTCAAAAGTTGCAATTCCAATTCCGCCTTGATTATTTGAGAAGGACAAGTTCAGCCCTTGAAAGATATTTTCAGAATTACAGCCTTGGTCCCTGAAATTCAGCTTGTACATGTTTGGTCCTTAGAATACTAAATGAATTCAAAGTTAATCCTAAATCCAAATTCATTAACTCTTTGGCCCAAAACCAAGCCCAACACCCGTTTCCCTTATACCCGTTTACCCAACCGGTACCCATTTCCACTTAAGACCCGGTCAATGAGTCAAACACAAACCAAAATAAAATAAAAAAATACCCCGCGCCAAAAATCTTTACCCTTTTCCCCCTTTTACCCAGCTATGAACCCTAAATTACCCATGCGTCAAATTGGCCAAATTAACCACAATTAAGGGCATATTTGTACAATCACTGACAACCCCTGACATGTGCCAGTGCCAGGTCACAAATCCGTGTGATACATTTCCAATCCCTGCTCCCTGATTGGTCGAAGTTATGTGGCATTTGTAATCCAAAGGTTGAGATCAAGTGGGATACGTAGAGGGATGATCTAAGGGCTAAAAGACGACTCAAAGAAGCACAGATTACACCTTCCAGATCCTTCCATGACCTCAAGCTCAAGTATATATATAGAGCCCTTCACTCACGTATTGGACATCTCTCTTTACTTCTTATTTTCAGTAGCTTAAAATCATATTGTATTCAGTTTTCAATTTAGTTTTATATTTCAGTTTTTGTAATTTACTTTTGTATTCAGATTATTAATGAAATTAAGATTTAGTTATCAAGTCTTTGATTAAGTTGTTTATCATTTGAATCTGTTTATTATTATTGTTTGAAACTTGTTTCATCAATTAAAACTTGTTTTCAGCTTATTTCTTCCTTAACTCAAAAATACCAAAAAATCAGAAATAAATAATTGAAAAATAAAAAAATACTCTCAAGCTTCTTTAAAGCTTATCAAAAGCTTAAGCTACTGTTTAAATAGGCTCATTTAAGCTTCTAATTGCTTATAGTGAGTTTATCTCTGTTTCAATATCAATTCACTTTCAAAGCTCTAAATCAGTCAACAAAGGTCAACTGAGGAAGCAAAATGGGTATGAGTTTGGAACTGGGGTGATGCAGAGCTGGTATGGAGTTGGATTGTGGTTGGATATTGTTTTGATTTGGGGTTGAGATCACTTGTAGGATAGTGGTTCATTGTTCAAAATTTCAAGCCATTGCGGCTAGGACTTTTGTAAGTGCTTGTTGCTATCTCATTTCTTTCAATCTGTTCTATCTGCATCATTTAGTTGGAATTTGATTATCTGTATTGGAATGAAGGTTTGTAGTAGGATTTAATGTTAACTGTATTTTTTTAAATTTGCATATCAGTTTTTACACTAGTGTTTGGATCAGGATTAGATTCTGAGTTACAGGATTGTGTAGGAGTTAGGCTAGGTTGTTTTAAGTTCATTTAGCTTCATTAAGTCAGAGTCAGGTGTTAGATTGCATCCTAGAACACTCTAAGTCAAAATCAAATTGAATCTGATCTTATTTGCATTTTTGTTGAAATCAGTGGTTTAAATACTTGTATACAGGTTTAGTAAACAGATCTAGCTTAAGTCAGGTTCATTTAGTCATAAAACATCATAATCAGTTCATCATTTTGAATCAAAATTCAATTTAGTCAAACATTTCACAATTTGTCTTAAAAAGTCAAAAGTTGAAAACTCAGGTTTTTGCAAAACTTTGTAGAATTTTCATGGATTCATTTCTGAGTCATATTGATTGAAATTTTGGTATATAAATCTTCAGTTGGTCAAGTTTTGAAAAGTCATTTTTTTGGAATTTTGTGAATTTTCTATAAGTAGTTATTAAGCTCACAAATAGGCCTGATTTGCCCTGATCACACTCATCATACACTGAGTGTGATCAGACCTTCTTGCAGCCTTTGCACAGGGCTTATTCTAGTTATCTAGGACCTGAGAATTGGTCCAGTTGTAGTTTGGTTGATGGTTTTGAGGTTCCATAATCTGGATTTCCATTTAGCTTATTGGATAAGCAGTTACATGTGCTGAAAGTTAGACAGTTAGGCTTGTTTGGCATACTTAGTCAATTCTCATTTTATCTTTGTAGTTTGATATTCAGAGGTTAAGCTTAGTGCACTTTAGTTGATTTTAGCTTAGAATAGTTCCTTGTAGCTTCTGGTTCAGTAATATTGCTTTTAGCTTATTTTAATTAGCTTATTAGATAGCAGTTTCACATTAGCTTATATTTCCAGCATACTTAAGTAGCTTTTCTCATTTTTTCTTGCTTCCTAATATCATTTTAGAATTTCCCTGAATTTTTCATAATTTTCCAACTTTGTTTGCTATTTTTCTTGATTTAAACTAGTTTTTAATACTTTTAAAATAGCATTTAATTCGATTAAATCAGAAAAGGTTCCAAAAAATAATTTTTCAATTTTCCTAGATTAAGAAAAATATAAAAAGCCAAAAAATATTTTTCCAAATTTTTCCTAGTTTAATTTGTAATTTTTAGAATTTAAATTAGTTTAAATTAGTTTTAATTCAAATAAATTCCATAAAAATCATAAAAATTAGTTTTAATTCTTAGTTAATTTTCTAATATTATTTTTAGTTAGAAAGTAATTTTAGATTATTTTTAGGACTTAGAATAGACATAGTTGCATTTTATTTACGTTTCTTTTTAATACGTTTAAGTATAATTCGCGATTTAGGATTCCTCGTGAAGTGTAATTTCCTTTAATTGTTTTCCCATTTCCGTTAGTTATAATAAAATCAAAAATCCAAAACATCAAGCATTTTAATAACGAACCAATAACGACGTTGCCCATTCACACCTCGTTGGGAAACGACTCGGATTTCCTAATCCGTATCACTATCACTCACGGGTTTTGATTCATTATCCTTTTTCCTAAAGGGATTTTAAATCATTACTTGTGGTTATTTTTTATATCGATATTGTGGTTTTATCCATACACACACACCCCTAAACATCTCAACGAATCAATAATTCATTATGGCTAGAACCTCAACTATCAAATAAGCATGGTGCTCTTGGTAATTGTTGACAATTTCCACTAGGTATAAGTAGTACTACTTTCACAAATTATCAAAGTATTAGTAATACTTTGTCGTTAAACTTCTGCATAAATTTCATTAAACCTCAAATCAACATTTTAACAACATATGTTAAAATGCAATCTCAAAGCCAACATCATACACCCCAAGCAACAATGACTTTTGAGGAGTATACATAAGAAAATCGAGTGAATTCATCTTGTCATCATCTAGTGAATATAATCTTGAGACCAAGTATATTTAGATGGGACTATCCGATTCAAACACTTTGGCTTCATATCTTCATTTAGGAAAACATGATGTTTTGAAAAACATTATGCCTAAGAAATCATGCGTTAAGCATTCATCTTGTTAAAAGGATATTGTATATCCTATGCATCATTCTCTCCTTATGACATAAATGGTTTTGTTACAAGAGATTTCATTACACCTCATTGGCTAAATGATCTTGAAACGAACATCCGCAAGTTCTATGAACTAGCATATCCAATTCATCTTGCCATACTTATTTTCATAAGCATGATAACTTTATCCCATGCGATAATCTCATTTGTTGAAAGATACTATTTGTATCTATTTCCTTTCAAGAGTACATCATAACCTAACCTTGCTCAAACCGAGTACACATCCAAGATTAAAACTACACATCTTTAAAGCATACACAAGATCTATTGAAGTTGGTAACCTCACTTAGATTATTGTTAAATAATATTCCAAGGAGCTCTCTTGAGAACGTTCTTAGTTTAACATATTCCATTCTCTAGTCTTAGATGATCAATTCACATTTAAAGTACACACTTCAACTCAACATAAAAGATGTCATCCATTAGATCATACAATTAGCTGTGTAATTTGAACAATTAGATTCTAAACACAAGATTCAAACACATTGTTTATCAAACACACCATTGTTAAAATTCATGTGTATAACATGACGTCTTCATCACCTTAGTTATATTGCATATTAGTTAAGTCACATTAAGCCAAGTATTGGTAAACTATCATCTTTTATGCACTTTAATATGCAAAAGTAGGAGTTCCCATTCTTCTAACATGAGAATGACTATTGGAGAACCTATTGCACTAGAAACTCAATTTGACCTAACGGTTGAATTGCTTCCTGGAGAGAAGTTGGGTATGTGGAATCACCCGTAAAAATGGTCGTGTTTAGCCTTAATTGAGCACCGATAGTAATAGTCTCATATTCATTCTCCAACTTGAAAAATCTGTATTCCTATACTTGCCTAAAGTAAGTGTTAAAACATTGATAGTTTACCTCGCTTTAGGAATACTAATCAAACAAGTAGTATATATGACTTTTCTTTTAAAGCAACTTGCATTACACGTACATGTGTTGATTACATGTTCTTGTTTGATACGATAAGTTTATTTGACATTATCTTAGTGTTTGATAACTAGTCAAATGTGTAAACCTTAGTACGGTTTTATCTTTATAATGCTTGTATCCTTGTTTCATGCTACTAAACGTTTAAACCTAAACTTTATTTGCATGATACTTACTTTTGAATTATCTTTAGCATGATTAGCATGTTGCTTATGAACTCATAATATGTCATTTTGATACGTGATAATTTTGATATGATATATTTGTGTTTGAAAGCTATTAGTTGGCATTCATTATATCTATGTGTAGTACGATCTAAATGATACATGCTCCAAATTTTTATGTCTTAAACATGGCTTGCATGACTCTTTCATCTTGTTTCTTTTGCTTCTTGTCACACTATTTGTTTGCTACGTGTGCACATATAATATGTCAAAGTGCTTTTGGTATGACAAACTTTTAGAAGCCTTTTTATCTTAAAAATTAATCACATAGATTGTTGTATTAATTTATAAGCCAAGTATGCTTAAGCGTCTACGTCTAATGATAAAACAATCTCAAAATGAAATGTCTTGAATAAAGTTGTATTCTTGCATAATATGATTGTTTTGATGCTATCTTGTGTGGTGATTTCTTGTCTACTAAGTGCAATGTGTTATTTTTGCTTATATAATATGTTATCATTTTATTTCTATCATGTTAACATCTTTTGTCACTAACAAATTTGTTTTGTAGGTTGATAACAAATTATTTGTTATCTCAATTGGTTCTAACTTTTATATGCTCATTTTGTATAATCCCCTTTTTTGCTAAGTAGATTAGTACTATGCTTTATGGGACCCTTACACTTGCATATAGTTTAAAAGCATATAGAATTAAGTTCTAGAGGGTTGGCTTTGCATTTTTGTCTTTCAACCGACCTCTTTCCAACTCTCATTTTTGCTTCCGCTTTCAAAAATTAACCTCCATCATTATTTAGTTATAATAATACTCTAATCCTCTTCACTTCCTATTAGGAAACCACATGCCTCATCATACGATCATCTCGTATTAATCGAGAAGAGGTACGTGACTTTAAGGATGAAGTTCACTAAGCTCATCTCTTTCGTTAACCCGAATAACCTCCTAAACACTTTGTTGTCATTCCTTATTTGATACATTACACATTATGTTGGATGTCCACCAATTAAGGGGGAGAGAAATCCATTCACATAATTTTCTTTTGTCAAATTTTATGTCTCTTAGACTCTACAATACCAACACATAGGTAAACACCACTTAGCTAAAGCCGGTTCATGAAACCACAACTAGTTCAACCTTTTTCGCACCAATACCTCATCAAGTGAAAAACGCATCATGTGTTTTTACAAAACGTCTTCATCTCCACATATAGGATTTTCCTTAAACTAGCACCTTACAACTTCACTATCTAGAACACCATCATAGGATCTTATCCTTTTCTCGCTTATCATGCATGTCCTTGTCAGTGCAAATGATATATTAATCAAAACAGCCATCTCCAACACGTTGGTCCATCCAACTCTCACTCATATGATGTCATTCTCATCCTCATATAGGTACTCATTATTAGTATTTTCCATATTGTCTTCACTTCTTTTCAAAGTGATAATCATCCATGTCGGTCAAAACCATGCTAATACTACCTTTCCCATTGTCACCTAGAATAGGTCATTTTATAATTCGTGTCAATCAATGAACGAATTTATCTTCATCACTTTTATATCTTTTGGTATCTTCATTATAATATTCTTAGATAGAACGCATTATTGATTACTCTTGGGTTGAAGCATATGAAAACTTGCTCAAAACAATAGATTTTTAGCATCAATAAATCATTCAAATCATAACCCTTATGCATAATTGAAATGCAATGTCCATTCACATTTTTTTTCTTCTTAGCTTTGGTCACTTGACATGACGAAAGGATTGCATGAGTCCATATTTTTATATTTGCTATACATACGAGTTTCTAACTCCTTAATAGCTTCCTACCTAATCACCACCACCTTCCATCACCACTTTCACTAATCATCACCACCATGGATTAGCGAAAACTTGCTTTTGTAAATGTCGAGTCATCTACCATCACCACATGAATCCTACTAGTAAACCGACACCAACACTAGCACCACTAGTGGCACACCCGGTGGAAGACTTCATATCTTCTTTCTAGGAATTATTTTGTAGGCTTTTATCATATTATATTCTCACTTTTCTTATGATTGTAATTAGGAGACTACACTTCATGAGATTTTTGATTATATCATTTATCACATATATACATCTTATTTTTCTTTGTGAAAAGATGAAATATATTGCACTAATGTTTTTCATTGTAGGTTCATCATCATATACACTTGATTGTATATAACTTACTCATCTAAGGATGAAGTTTGCATCAATTATTTTTCTTATTTTAGGTGCCTCTTGACACCCTCAAACAAGGAGGAATATCCTTTAAGCACTCATATTGCATCGTCTATACACTTGGTTGTATATGACATAGTTGTCTAAAGACAAAGCTTCTATTATACTAATATTTATTTTGAAGGTTCATCTTGACACCCTAGAGCAAAGGGAGCTTCCGTCAAGAATTTATCAATGCATCTTATACACACTTTGTTGTATATCACTTACTCGTCCAATGACGAATATAGTTTTGCACTAATATTTGTTTTGTAGGTGTTTAATCATACCCTGACCATCTCCAAACAAGGGGAGCAACCGTCAAGGGGGAGCATGCACACATTTAGCATCATTCTCACTTTTCAACAAGCATTTTTGCTTCGATAAAAAGTGGAGAAAATAGGCTAACATTGCTATGCACTTTTCTTTTTCATATATTTCTCATAATTTTTGTTGCATAAAACTAACCTTGATGTAGGTTAAACCTCTTTATTTGATCCATGGATCCGCTACCAAACAAGGGACGGATTGAAGTGGACGATTTAACTTCACTAAGGATGATGCAAGCTCGCCTTTTGGGGAGAAATAAAGTTAAACTCCAAGGACACGCCTTTTGTTTCAAACGAAGGGGAGAAGAGTGTAAACGGAGAAGGTAATGTAAAGGTAGTAAGGATACAAGTAACCTTTTACATTTTACTTTCTATTACGTTTACATATATTTGTCATCATCAAAAAGGGGAGATTGTTAGTGCAAATATTATGATATTTAATCTATACAGTCTCGTTTGTTTTGATTGATGACAAACATGTAACTTGTAATACATAACGTAAAATGTACAAGTTACTTGTAATCACACTTTGTCTCAACATACATTCAACACCTCTCGATGTCTCAAGTCCTCGTATGTTACAACACAGGTTCGTACATGTTTGTTATGTGGCATTATGATCAAACCCATTAACAAATCATTTAGAATGTTTAAAATACATTTAGAGTCACTAAGTATTTTAATAGGTTAACCATTCTATTTTGAACCTCATTTTACATTTTGCATTCACAAGTATTTCAAAAGGTAACTAGACATTTTATTAACTAGTTACATAATACATTTTACAAGTTTACCTTGATAAACCTTTTAATCTAAAAATGGAAATACATGTTACATCATGTCATGCATCATCTTTGAAATCCTTGGAAGATCACTTGAATATTTTGGTTAGATTGATACTCAATATATCAAATGTGATCTTAGTAAGATTTGGTAATATCTTGGAAAGAATTGAAGAAAGATTTTTAGACTTTGTCAGGCACCCACGGAACCGTTTTGTATAAAGGGCGGAACCCTTTAAAGGGCTCCTTAGTCCGTGGACGCTCCTGACCACTTTTGGCTATAAATAGAAGCCCATTGTTTTCCCATTTCTTCACCACTTCAAAACACATCTTCTCCACCTTCTTGCATACATTTAGATCAATCATTAATAATGTAGTAACATACATTAAACACCCTAATGATCATGATCATAATGCTTCTAACATTCATCTTTGTTGTAAGCATACTCTACATGTTGATCAACCAAGGAAAGCTTGGAGATCTAGCCATCCCCACTCATCACAAGCTGAAGATCTATCACAACAAGTTTAGGGAACTTGTGATCTTCATCATGAAGGCTTCCTATCAATGGAAGTTCATTTAGAAGTAGTCATTCATATCCATTAGACATTTGTGTCATGGATCATTAGTGTAAACATCATTGCATCATAACAACACTTTCACCAAACTAGATTAGATGGTTTATGTGTTTGTGCCATAAAACACAAGGTTTGTTATATTGGGCCATAAAACATATTGGGAGTGGTTGTACCCTTGTAAAAGAACTCGACATCTAGCTTAGTGTCGGAAATATTGTATAGGCGACGTTAGGTTGGTTCTACCTCGAACTAGAACCCGATATTTAGCTTTGTACCAGAAAAAGTGTAAGCGTTTAACTTTATTGTAAGGTTTTCTCCGCCAAGAAGGGAGCTTGTTGATTTAGTGAAGTAACTCTCGAGTTGGGTACTCGGGGAGTGGAGTAGGGCGGAAAGGAGATCCGTGACCGAACCACTATAAATCATCGTGTTTTGTTTGCACTTTCCTTTCTTTATCTCTTTACTTTTATAGTTGCACTATACTATTGCTTGTCATGTGGTTTGATGTTAATGCTTGTGTGACAACATGGTTTACTATGCTTTACATTAGTCACAAACAATAATTGGAACTTTCATATTATAACAAGCTTCATAAGCGATTTGATACTAAAGATCTGAAGTTTTTAAACGGTAACGTATTCACCCCCCCCCCCCTCTACGTTTCCACAGATTGCATTCATCATTTTGATAGAATGTAAGAAGTGAAGGATCATCATAAATATCATGGCTGGAAAGGAGGACGCTCTCTTGGCGTGTGTCATCACACTCATCACTCTCGTATGGCCCTCCACAAATGTCGAATATAAGATATGGGTTAAATAACCTTTTAGGTTCTGGCGATTTTGTAAGGTATGCAAGCTTCTCTTGTGCTCTCTTAATCCGATCATCAAGAGATGATAAGTTTTTACTAGAGAAAGCAGAAATACTCATTGCAGTCACTGGCTCGTTCCAAAGGTTGTCCTGGTATTGAACATGCCCCTCAATGCGGTCCCACCCTTCTTCCGCAGTGAGATTAGAAATTCTTCGGCCAGTTGAGAAGTCAATCCCTTCTTGATCCTTTCGAGAGACATTGTCGTAAAATATTTGAACAAGCAACCAAAGGTTGATACCATGGTGTGGGGCTTGTTGAATGAAATCTTTGTAACGAGTCCAAGAGTTAACGATAGACTCTCCATCTGTTTGATGGAAGTGAAGAATTTTGCTCCTGATTAATGCAGTTCTTCCAGGGGGAAAGAACTTTGTTAGGAATTAGAAAATTCCATAGTAAAGTATCGGTCACCCCAAATGTAATCTAGCATAAGTTAGCTCGTAGACATTACGTTATTTACTAGTTACTTAGTTAGCTTTTTAGTTTAGTGCTTCACCGTGGAGGAAGGACGGGTCTTTACCCACTGTATGCCTGATCCACAGCCGCCGGGGAGGTCGTTTAGTTTGTAACCTATAAATACCCTCAACCTTGCAAGGTAGAGGGTTGGATGTTCACTTGGAATCTAACCTTCCATAAGTTTTCTCTTACTAGAACATTTCCCTCCCTCTCTCTCTCTAAACTTACTTGTACGCCCCACATGATTATGGTTATAATGTGTTTGTGAAATCCTATATCTAACAATTGGTATCAAGAGCCATGGTTTGATCACTCATCTTTCATGCTTTTTGTTTTGGTGGATTTCATAAGGTTTTTGGGGTATTAAGGGTTTAGGAGAGTTTGATTCATTTGGACAAATTCTAGTGTTAAAGTTTGAATTTTGCTTGTACTTTTGTGTTTAGGATCATCATATGTGTTTATGTTTTGAATTGGAAGGCTTAAATCATTGTGGTTTGGTTGTTTTTGATTGATAAAGTGATTATTTTAGAAGTTTGTACGGCTTAGTTGAGTCTCGGATACTTTATTATTCAAAGCGAGTTGCTTTGTTATTGGATGCGAGTTGGTACATGCGACTTGGCTGCTTAGCTTAGTTGATTTTTATGCGACTTGGGTTCTAAGCTTAGTTGTTTCTTTTGCTTAAGCGACTTGATATCTAAAGTTTACTTAGCTATTGCGAGTGCTGTAAAGCTAGCGAAGTTAATTTAAGCGACTTGGGTTTAAGCGAAGTTGATTGTGTTGCGAGTTGATACTAAAGCGAGTTGGCTATTTAGCGACTTGATTCATTAGGCGTGTTGACAGTGTTGCGAGTTGATGCTAATGTGACTTGGCTATTTAGCGAGTTGATACCTTATGCGAGTTGTCTCCTTGAGCGAGTTGGGTGTTTAGCGAGTTGATAACTAAGCGAGTTGTGTGTTTTACTACTTGTCTAATTTTAGACTTGTCACTTCTTCGTGATACATTCTTACTGTTGTTCTTTTGGTTTAGTAAAATCCCGTGAAAGAATCAATTTCCCGGTTTAATCAAAGAATTGTAAAGTCCCGTAGAACTTGTAATCATGGCAAACATCGCTCCAACTATTGGTTCTTCTGTTATCGAGGATGTTCATGCAAATTGTCTCGATACTGCTCACCCACAATGTCTTACATCACTGACCCTTTTATCTCCAGAGTGCTTGAACTCTATGATACCCCACAAAACAATCAAACGGGTTGTACTTCTGAAGATCCTACCTTGATTGACTCTACAAATTATGATCAAAACTCCTCACCTTCTGAGTCAAACTTCAACAAACCACAACTGTTAATGACCCATGATACAAAGCATTCGGAATGCAACATTGAGCCGTTTCAATTACTTCATCAGCATCTTACACAACTGTTATCCACTCGTATGAGTCGAACATGCTGTGCTCTCTTTCGCCAAGACTTACCTACGTTGAAAAAGGCTGTGTTACTGAACTTAGATCAACTGAAGCTTCAAATTACCAATGAGAATGGATTAATTGATGACTCTAATGCTGCACTTCAAGTTATCTACAACCAATTTCAGCCATTTATCAAAGGGGAATATTCTGCTGACTTTGATCCATACATAACTGGAATTTCATTCAAGAAACACACTGGAATGGAAATTCATGAGTTTATCAACACATATGTCCAACTCATGAATAATATGGAAGTCTACATTAAGGATGCTACTCAAAGGAATGATTGTCTGAATGAGTTGAATGAGAGTCATAGAAAATCAAAGGAAATGTGTGATATTTTGGGAAATGGTTCAGTTGAAAGAACGAATAATCGATGCTGCGACCGGAATTTCAGATACTAAAATGAATGATGTAATTGGTTGCAACCGAACACAAAGGCTCGAGTCGGACAAACTTGAAACTGCTTTCATGACAGAAAATCCGGTTGTGCATAAGGTAAACACAGATGCCATACCAACAAATGAACAAGTGTCATGCATTGAGGTAATCTTAACTGACCCTATCTTTGATAATGATATCGATGAATGTGTCTTGGTTGAGTCTGAATCTAAAATCCTTAAAACAAATGACATGGTAACAAAAGGGGTTTATGATGAACTTTCAAACAAATACTCAATTCTTGAAAAACATTGTATTTCCTTGGAAATTGCAATACAACAAAAGGAAGAAAGTTTTTGTGCTACAAAATCTTGCATTAATCCAAAATTTCTAGAATTTCGAGAATTCTTAGAAATTAATCAATTGAAAACCCAAATTCAAGACAAAGACTCAATCATAAGCAATCTAAAATGTCAACTCTCAGATCTGCATAAGAAATGCGATCTTAGGATGAGCAATCCTAACCATGAGATGAGTAGTGAGCTTAAATCTAGGAATGATGAATTGGCTTTATGTGTATCCAACTTATTAAGAGAAAATGAGTCCTTGAGAAAGAACTTATTAGAAACAAATTCCATTTTGGCTGACATTGATGCCCTCAAATCCCAAATTCAGGATAAGAACTTCAATATTGTTGCCTTAAAAAACGAGCTTAGAAAATCGATTGGAAATAAGGTGAACACTAAGTTTGCAAAACCATCGACCTTGGAAAAGTCAACTGTTCAAAACAACTCAAAACATAACGTAGTTAGCAAACCAATGCTTTTAGAACTGAAAAGATTTAAACAATCGAAATCTTGGCTTGCCTCCCAAGTTGATGCAATCTTGCTTTGTCAAAACTATCACTTCACCACCTCGTTCCGATATGATGAATAACAAACCTCAGGTTAATGTTCAAAGTTCTAAGATCAGGAATACTAGGAGTTCATCTACTTCTCGTAAGAAGCATCAAATGGCAGTTCAATCCCCTAAGAAACCCTACGTTTACAAAAAGACCAATTTTCATAAGCGGTATGTCCCTACACCCAAATCTACTAGCAAAATTTGTTTCCAATGGATTCCCACTGGCAGATTATTTAAGTTTACAAGATCCAAACGGTCTTACATACCTAGATCTTGCCTTAAGTGGATGCCCACAGGAAGACATTTCAATAATATTGAACATAACGGGATCCCTACTAATGATACACATAGATCAAACTGTACAACATCCAATTGAGATTACTCATGTCATTAACTCTTCCATTTACAATTCTACATGTACTTCTAGTGCAATGTGCTCTCAGTCATTTTCAGGTACAATGCCAGAATTGACGTACCATGTACTTTGACTCCTATTCAACTTGAATTAGGACTCGCTCTTTTATAATCTGTGTATATAAATTAAAAAAAAAAACTCATTTTTACACTTATTACATCTATTTTTACATCTACTTTTACTCTTATTACATCTATTTTTACACCTATTTTTACTCTTATTTCACTCATTCTTACACTTATTTCTGTCATCGATAACATCTACGACCCTAGAAATGTCATTCAACAATGTCACGAGATTTTAGATGAAGTTCGAACGAGCAAGAATAACCTTTTACTTTATATATTTACCTTTTTAACTCATACTCTTGCTGTAGCAATCTCATAATAATATGTCAATCAATGATTACCCTCTTCCCCGTATCATTGATTGAGGGGAGGATTACCGTAGTCGAATCAGATATCTGCATGCTTTAATTTGAGTGAGGATTACCGTGAACAAGCATATCCGCATGCTATAATTTGAGTTCCTCGTATCTTTTATGCGTGGTGGTATGACATGCGAATTGCTTTATAGTTGTATGAGAGTTGTTATGTTATATTAAGCGTGTTGCCATGTTTTGTCTGTATGCGAGTTGCGTTGTCAAGTAGAGGGACTTAAAGTGTCATTCCCTATATTTGTGTACCTTATAAGCGAGTTGCCATGTTTTATCTGTATGCGAGTTGCGTGGTCAAGTAGACGGACTTAAAGTGTCATTCCCTATATTTGTGTACCTTATAAGCGAGTTGCGTTGACAAGTCAAATCACTTTCACTTCTTTGATCAAAACACGCATAAACTATTCTCTCTCAACTCTCATATAAGCGAGTTACATATTCAAGACTGCGTGGTAGGTTGTTTATGTTATCTGATCTTGTCTATCTTAACACATTGAAAAGATTTGTACTTAAACCATCTCGTTCTTAACCCCTTTGCAGATCTTGTCACCTCGATTCTCATCTAAATCAATTGTTTAGACGCTAGGTTTGTATGTTTTTGATTAATTGTTGTTGATTGTAGCTTAGATACGTTCAGTTAATGATATGACATACTTAGTTAATGTCTGATAGATCCTTTGATTATGCGTATTGAGTGTGTCGTATGGGTAGGGTTGAGATATCGCTATTTGGTTTGAATAGGGTGATTGGCATTCCTATTTTACATGAATATGGCTGTGTTTGAATATGTGTTTGTGGTGTCGAGAGTCTAAATGGGTTACTCATGATATGTTATTGTTAGCGAGTTGTATAGGTTTCTTGGATGCGAGTTGTCCTGATGGATTGTTAAAGAAGTTATTATATGTGAGTTGGTATTGTTATTGTTTGTAAACGAGTTGCTATATGCGAGTTGCATTGACTTATATATGCGTGTTGCATGTTGCCTATGCGAGATGTCTAGATTCATTGTGTCACATGTGAGTTGCCATATGCGACTTGCTTCATACTTTGTAATGTATGCGTGTTGACTATGCGTGTTATCACTCATCATATGTGAGTTGCCATATGCGACTTGCTTTATGTCTATAATGCGTGTTAGCATATATGTTGACCATCCATTGTTTGACCAAAGCGAGTTGATGCATGCGAGTTGCCATATGAGACTTGCTTCATACTTTGTAATGTATGCGTGTTGACTATGCATGTTATCGCCATCATATGCGAAGTTGCCATATGCGACTTGCTTTATGTCTATAATGCGTGATAGCATATATGTTGACCATCCATTGTTTGACCAAAGCGAGTTGATGCATGCGAGTTTCCATATGCGACTTGCTTCACATAATGCAATGTATGCGTGTTGTCTATGACATTGAATGTATGCGAGTTTCTCTGTAATCTATGCGAGTTGCCTTTAGATGCGAGTTGCCTTATGTAGTGTGCATTTTTCTCCTAAATGGTATCATACACTCATAAGTTTCTCGTGATTCTAATCACATTTATCTCAGATGTGCATCCTATGTCTCCATATTTGAAACACAAAATGTTGGGTTATAATGTGGTTATAGTATGTATCTGTGACTTAACCTAACAATCTTTTCTTGGATATGGTTTGTGTTGTATGTGTATCCTTCAGAAACTCAATGGCTGACATTGCATCCTCCGATATTCCCACCGCTTCGCACCATCTGTCACTCTAACCGATGAAGAATTACTACCTCGTGCTGAATGGGTATCAATTGCTAAGAGCAACTGCTTCTTAGATGTTGATAGAGGGCAACATAATCCTACTTACCGTCCGTCGTCGATATCTTAAAGGACACCAACTTCTTTAATGCACTAACCAAGCGGTGCACTATCCCATCCATTTATCTGCAGCATTCGGAAAACAGCTACTTGGGATAAGATTTCGCATCATACTCTGTAAGCTCGATGACAAATGGTATGACATCTCGGTTGAAACACTCAGAATGCTCTTCTGATCACACCAAGAAACCCTTCCAACAAATTCACCTCTCCACCCTCCATTCATGATATCTTAAACTTTGTTGAAGAATTGGGATACCCGAAAAGAATAACCAAGATTTCATCACTTATCAATGCATTACATCAACCCGGAGATCAATCGTCACAATCCTCAATCTATGCCTAACCGGTAAAACATCGTGGACCCATGTGAGTTCGAGCTCCCATTATGCGATTCTCGTGGGGAATTGTCAAAGGGAAAAATGTTGACTTCACGAACTAATCTGGGAAGAATTCACCTTGTCTTTAGACACATTTATCTCTGACATAATTAACTTTGAAAATAATGTTAAAGGAAGAAAGAGTCTTGGTAAAAGAGTGATTCCCAAAGATCGATTCTCAAAACTCATTATCCATCATCCGCTACAAACTCGCCATATCAATTCACGTGAAGGAGTCGCCCCGGCATGAAGCCGTGATGAATTCGTTCTTGGCAATCTTAAATATAGTGCCAGAGGTCATGACAAGGAGATTTTGGTATGCCAGCCTCAAGCTTTGCTTAGTGAGAGAATCAAGAATGCTGATTACTTCAAGAGTTATGTAAAGAAAGTCTCCGCCTCAACCGCTAACATCCCTAAGTCCACTTCCACTCAATCTAAATCTAAATCATCAGGAACCACATACTCAAGCCTTCCTAAGAAAAACAAGAGACGATAGCTCGCATCTAAAGTCTCTTCTTCACAAAAGCAAAAAGAGGAGAAAAAGAGACACACCGGCAAGGGTAATAATGAGGGATCTATGGTTCCGGTGAAGAGACAGAGTTGATTGATGAAGACGATGTTGCACTCCAACAAGGAATTCACAAAGCCTTGACCAACGAGTCGCAAAGACCACCATGGGAGGTGTCACGATAAGGAGCCCGAAGTTAGCAACTCGACAAATCAATCATGTTACTCAAGACAAAGGTAAAGGAATTGTTGGAAGAGAAACAGAACAAGTTGCACACATGCTACTGAATATCTCTTCTCCACCTCCCAAAACGATTTAATCGGTTTATCCTCAAGAAAAAGAGATATTGTATCATCCTCTACACAAGAGCACTGATGGATATCGATGTGACGTAAAGATCGTTGAATCCCCTCGTGTCCAGTGATGCCCGTGAAGATGACTCGAGACTCCGCTACTACTGAGATTCCAAAGATTTGAAACAAGAAGTGATAAAGTTGAGCCGCCTAAAGACCCACAAGAGAACCTTGAGACAGATCCAAGTACCAGTGCATCTTGAAGAAACAAACATGTCTACAGGATCTCTTTCCTCTTAAGAATCTTGATCCCGACTTCACATACGGTGACCAATTCTTAAAAGACGGTCCCTCGACATCGAATCGCATAAGCAAACAAATGAAAAGGAAGAAGTTCACCCATGTTCTCACCACAATTCAACAAGACTCCTCAACCATTCCTCTAATGACAGCTCCAAAGGTCTCCACTGGGCCACGCTCTCCATCAATCACACCGCCTCACAAACCGCAATGACTAATGACTTCCACCACCCATACCCGATGAGCCAATACATGTTGTCACCGCCAGCTGATCATGTCACTCCACCGCCTCACCACTCATGCCTCACCTCCTCTTGTTAAAACAACAGAGGAATTGCTTGAAGAAGCCATGGTACGCATTGCAACTATTGAAAAACATTTTCCTATAGTCGCCAACAATCTTGATAGTCGTGTCAAGGAACTGGAGAATCTTAATCTCAATGAAGTCGTCACAAAAGCAATAGAAGCTGATATTAAAGATGCAGTTGAATGGGCAATGAGGGCCCCATTGCTTTAGAGATTCAAAGATTTGCCAATCTCCTACATGAGATCGCTCTATCAAAAAGAATGTTTGAGGCAGGAGAGGACAAGCACAGTGTACATAAGAAATTATACGAGGCGCTTGAGGAATCCACGAGGCATGATAATCATGAAGTGTACATAAGAAATTATACGAGGCGCTTGAGGAATCCACGAGGCATGATAATCATGAGCAGTTTCGTGAAAGGGAGGCTAAGAAGAAAAGAAAATCAGCTCCAAAGGATTCAAAAGATATGTCCTGAGGTCCAAAATCACCACCACCACCTCCTACGGTGGCACGGCACTTCAGAGTTGGAGGATCTTCTGGAACAACCATGTTTCACAAAGCAAGAACACCTTCACCACCACCAACAACTCAAAACAAACCGCTCTTCGTGGACAAAAATCTCAAAAGATGTCTAATGCATGGACCACCTGCCGAACCCCAGTTTACACCAACCATCCCTACTATTCCGAAGAGCAAATGATGAATGAAGAATCTTTGTTGCTCAAGAATCGACAAGATGATGACGCTTCTACTAAGCACATCCCCAATATTACGTAAGATGAAGATTGGTTGGATGCCTATATTGAGGGAAGACGAATCAAAACGGCTAGAGCTACACCTTCAAAGGATGTTACTCAAAGTTGGCTTACTCAAGATAAACCTCAAACTCCTAAGCCCTCATGGTTTATTCCCCCAGTCCGAGTCAACAAATCCAAAGAAACAATTAGGCTTCAACTATCATTTCCAACTATGAAGCTCCAGCAGAAGACTCTCTTCTTCACTTCAAAGGGATATGGGAGCTTTATAAAGTGGTTTTGTGAGAAGAAGGAAATTACATCTATCACCCGTAAAGATCTTGAAGGTCCAAACTTATGAAATAGTTAAAGTCTTCCACTCGGATGCTAATCGGCTTCAATATCAAATGGAGGAATGCTATAGAATGTTGAATGATCAAGTTGGTGAACAGATCAATAGGTTTGATGTAAACAACCCTCTTCCTCTCGGCGGTGAACCCGGATTTATGACCATTCAGTCAGAATTCTTCTTTAATCATGATCCGACTATCTATGTGGACACACCTCAAAAGAAGACTCTATCAATTTCAAAATGAAGGCAACTACCTACACTCATCAAGGTCTCAACAGATGGTTCCGATCAATTCTGGGCAGTATAAAGAGCAACAATATGACATACCCGCTTCATATGGGATCTCACATTGGTGGTTCAAGAAGAAGGAATTCTACATCGATAGACATAGTGCCAAGAAGAGACGCAGAAAGCCGATCCGGACCACGATTCTTAGTGTTATTGGTATAGAGATCTTCCCTATCTACGGGTATGATTACTTGAAGAAGATTTTTCTTCAAGAGTGACTTGAAAGAGCACATCATAGAAGAAAACGATTTCAAACATCTGATGCCAAATGACTTTGAAGATCTCTATCTTCTGAACCTCCAAGGACTCCTTGACCATCTTCCCGCCGTGAGAAGAAGGCTCTCTCACCGCCGCCAATCTCTGGATCGAGGCTTGGCCATTCGACTAAGAGTTGGAGATTTTCAATTGGGAATAGAAAGCTACCAGACTCGAGTCAATCTTACAAGACCAAATTGGGAAGCCAATGGACATGAATTTCATCACGAATATAAAGTGATTGACACCCCCAGAGCAGTCATCTTTACCGACGTGATACGGATCAAGGATGTTAATGAGATTATGTGAGTTATACAAATTCAGTGATGGAACACTAAAAATGGTCGAAGAAGAATTAAACTCCAGAGTGAAGGACATCAAAATTAAAATGAAGTCGGGGGACACAACGAAATTCGGGTCCGATGAGGATGTGAAGAGGTGTGAAGAGTTCATTGTCGCAATCAAATGAAGATTGAAGACCGTAATGATCTATCGCAACCTTGAAAGCTTTGTGGGTGGAAGACTTCGTGCAGGTCATTACAAGCTACTTCAAAGGACCGAATGAAGATATTTTCCGGATGTTGTTTCGCTTTGTATTATTTATGTGTAAAATGTGGTGTACAAACTATGAATAACTATGAAGTATGTCATAGTGTTAGGTTATGTTCGCGGGTTTCCCTTCGTGTCTACAAGGGAACCTCAATGTTGTCCACTTCTGATCATATAAAATTGGTCACATTTTTCTCCAACAAATGTTTTGTCTCATACATATTTTAATCACTTGAGATCCAAAATCTCAAAGGATTTGAAATTTTTGATCGGGGGAGAAAATGTGATATAAATATAAAAGATGTTAAAAATGACCATTTTAAGTGCATACTGCTCTCTAATATGTGCTAAACAATTTTCGTATCTCGAGGCATATATTAAAGGGGAGCATTTCAAAACAAATTCAAACCTTCAGGGTACAAAGTGTTCCATGCTTTTATATAAGGTACCTTGATTGTATGTTAAATGGTTTCTAAATACAAAGTGATCATGGTTGTACTTCAAAGAACTTCCCTCTTGTATGTGCAAAAACTCCTTCAAACTTCGAGGCACATATTGAGGGGGAGCAAAATTTTGAAAACCTCATCCTTCCTCAAAATGATGTATTTAATCAAATGGATTGGGAAGTGATGATGATATCTTTTAGAAATTGGAAATCAAAGAAGTTAATTCTTTCTCTTGCTTCCGTGTGCTAAACGATTTCAAATACATGATGCACATGTTGAGGGGGAGCTCTTTTTCTAAAAATATCAAAACAATTCAGGTACAAAATGCTTTGATTATATATCACAAGTATCCAATTGATTTTTCAAATGGTTTTCAATTGGTTCCAATGGCAGATGAACAATACCAAAAAGACCGACCAAATTTACATTATGTATGGTGATATAAGGATGATAAGGTTAGGTATTATTTCCCGTGATCCACCGGAACCGGAGGGATCTACCCAGGGACAATCCACTAGATAGTGTAGAAGTCCTTAGGTATGATGAAAAAAGGAGAAAAATGAGAATATGGGAAGAGTGCAGACTGAGACTGAGCTAGTACTTGAATAAACCCAAAAAGGTTCTAGTCATGAAGTCTCGTAAGCAATCGAAGGGGTTGAAGAATGAAAAAGAATTGAATGAGAAAAAGGGTGAAAAGAAATAGCCCTCCATTTATTCAACGTTAGGCGTAAAACCGGGTTCAATACATATGCTACCTGGTGGTTACTAAGGTAACACGGTATTGAAGACAAGATGTCATGGACCCAAAGGACGCGACCGCACTAACTTCCCAAGCTACTCAAGTTCCTCTTAAAAGGGCTTGTTTCATTCTCACTGAGAACCACATAATCTATTGACTTCTCTTAGAGATAGTTGGTATTGAAGAAGGAGACCCTCTCCCTAGTCTCCAGCATAGGAACCAAATATGCACAAATTGAGTCTAGAGCCACGAGATCATCAATTAATCTCTTTAGGACACTTATTTCTTGAAGACTCACTATTTCACACAATGTGGAATGTGAGATTATATCTTATGAGTCCTACGCGCTATCCTTGTGGTATTGCCAAGACTTGATTGTGCCATATGGACCCTCATGGAGCGTTTTCAAAATTGAATCAATCCAGGTCCAAGAAAATGGATTGACGGATACCTTTGAAAAACCGGTCGTTGTGCTTAAAAACTCTTTTCTTTTAGCACATCGACCGTATAAAATTATTTCAAATCAAAAGGTGTTTATGATTGATAAATGATTTTTCACTAAAACTTCGCTGTATTGCCAAAACAATTTCTATTGAGCGATACACGATTGTTTTTCAAATCTCGTTTCATCAATCGCTGAATCTCTATTCGCCGGTTCACTCACTCCGTTGTCTTCTTTGAGACGCCCGGTTTGAGAACGGCTAGAGCAAATCGCTGCGAAACCCTCACAAGGAAATTCTTCGAATTATACCTCACACGTAAAGATTTGTACTAATCAACTGGGAACCGTGGGCCGTGTACCTCAATTCATCGAAAGTGATTAAAGACACTTTCGTGCGCTTTATTGCTAAATGTCTTATGCAGGTACACCCCGACGCTGCAGCTGATCGTAATGGAGCGTCAATCCATAGCCGCATGCTCACACAACACATTCATATCTAAAGAAATCATGATTGGTGCATCAATGACTTTGATATTTTCACTCCATGCTCGCTACGCCGCCAATATCATGAATCAACGAAAGCTTCCGCTACTCGATAAGAAGAAATCATGATCCGTGTGAGCATGTTGGTCCAAATGTCACAACATCATATGCTGGCAACACAATAATGGGTGATGCCGATTTAAGTGGTCGATGATCTCTAGTAATGCTCAAAAGGTCATCATGGTGGATCAACTCAACAACCTCCACGAAACATACATCGTAGTTGAACAATGATGAAATCACCACAGAAGCACATAGTTTGAATACTTTTATGAAGAAAAGTCCTATAGCTCAAGACTAAAGATTAAATAGAATGCTAGGATTCAAAATGTAAAACATGGGGTGACCTCCTTAGGAGACTGTTAGGAATTAGAAAATTCCATAGTAAAGTATCGGTCACCCCAAATGTAATCTAGCATAAGTTAGCTCGTAGACATTACGTTATTTACTAGTTACTTGGTTAGCTTTTTAGTTTAGTGCTTCACCGTGGAGGAAGGACGGTCTTTACCCCATCAGATACCCATCCACAGTCCCAGAGGTCGTTTAATTTGTAACCTATAAATACCCTCTACCTTGCAAGGTAGAGGGTTGGATGTTCACTTGGAATCTAACCTTCCATAAGTTTTCTCTTACTAGAACATTTCCCTCTCTCTCTCTCTCTAAACTTACTTGTACGCCCCACATGATTATGGTTTTAATGTGTTTGTGAAATCCTATATCTAACAAACTTCTTGGTGAACTTGGTCGTGAGTTGTTTCCATGTAAAAATGGAATTTGGAGGCAGCTTGTCGAGCCACTCCTTGGCATGTCCTTGAAGAGAAAATGGGAAAAAATGGAGTCTAGATGTCTCCTTGGATGCACCGTCGGCATAGATACAATCAACAATTTAAAAAAAAAATTGATGTGATGAATGGGGTTTTCACTGTTGGATCCATGGAATTGACATGCATTATGAATAAGCCAAATGTCGGAGGCATGCAACACCTCATTGACTTGCTCAAAAGGGTAGGCAATGGCATTGGTAAATCCTGATGCAGAGGGGGAAGAGTATTCCCCGAGGGACTTTGCTTCAGGTAGATTGATGGGTCCATTGACCGGAGTAGCGGGAATTTCCTCGCTATGTTGGCTCAAATTGTTAATGTTGATGGTTTCGTGTGATTGGGGGAATGTGTGGACTCTTCGTCAGTTGTGGCTTCATCAAAGTTGATGGTAGTTCCTTGAGGTTCCGAGTCGTGGAGAGCTTTTCTTCGCCTATTGAGCTCTCTTCTTCGGTTCCGCAAAAGGTTCAAGAAGGGTTTTGGTGGAACCGCTGGGTTCTAAGTTGTCTAAGGTTGGTGGGGAAATAGCAGTTTGGTGGTTGGTTATCACCTTCCATGACTAAAAGTGATGGGTTACCAACAAAGGTCACGAAGAAGGGGATAGACTACGAGGAAGCTAAAATGAAGAAAAGTTTACTTGATAGGAATCAAGCAAAGAAACCTAAACGAGGTGGACTAATAACTAGCTATTCTATTCACCTGCAAGGCCAAAAACTTGATAACGCTACACGCTGCTCGGGGTCAAAGGAACTTCCTTTTCGTCGAGCAAGTTTTTCAACACCCTAGGCGGTGAACCTAATCATTGTAGTGTAGTATTAGGGTAAGCCACGGGAATTGATATCGCTCTCTGGGGAATAGGAATGCTAGTGAGGAGTTACTACGCTAAGGTTGGGGTTGAGGGAGATTATTTTTGTGCTTTTTATATTTTTTGGAAATGGAAAGGTACGAATCTCGGGGTTTGGATTTGGGGGTTGGTATTTCTACCGATTACTCTATTATCTAATTATCTAATTAACTAAGGTGAGGGTAGTCTATGTCTAATTAATGTGTGCTCGTATGATAGTTTAAGAATGTGTTTACTTAGGTTGTATTACTCCTTAATTATCTCCTATTGATGGTTGAATTGTCATGTCCTTATTCCTAATCGCTACAGTGTCTAAGGTCGTAGGGTATGCTTATCCCTAACTCTTTGAAACTACCAAAGGGTCTCGCTCTACAAAATCTCTAGGATTTATAAACTCTAACTCTAAGGTACTCTTTGGATGGTTTAGCCTACAACTACTCTAGGTGTTATAGTCTAAGGTTCACAAAGATTAATCAAGCATTAACTACACAACGAATGACCTATCGCATTACTAGATCATTAATAATTAAGATAAGAGACAACCAATCAATATTCAATAGTTAAGTTTCATATTCCCTAAGCAAACACACAAGTAAATTAGCCGGACATGGAGAACATGCAAGCATACACACAAATAATTGAAGACATAATTGAATTAGAGTTGAGATCAATATAGAACTCATATTTGTCATAGAACAAATGAACCAATCATAACCCTCCATTTTTTATCTAAATTAATACAAAATCATTTTCCACATTTTTTTTAAAACAACATATCTTACAAACGGTAAATCTTCAAAATATAAAATAATACACCATTGGAGAATTAAATTATCTTTCTATAGATATGCACTTTACATATTTTCGACAAACATTTTTCAAAATTCCGTCTAAAAATCATATATGATTTTACTTAATCATATATGATTTTAAAAAATCATGTATGATTCGATTTTACGAATCATATATGATTTTTACAATCATATATGATTCTCAAAAATCATATGTGATTCAGAAAATCGAATCATATATGATTTTCACAAATCATATATGATTTTTGTTGACCGAAATTTTGAAAAAAAAGTTGTTAAAAATATATAGTAGTGCATATCTATAGAAAGATAATTTAATTCTCGCCACGATGGTATAATTTTTATCGCATAACGATTAACGGTTTGCGAGATATTTAATTTTTAAAAAAAGGGTGAAAGTTTATCATAATAAAAAAATGAATGGCTATTATTGGTTGATTGGATCTATGGTAAATTTTGGTTCTATATTGAACTTTTGCCAATTGAATTAATGAAGTAAAGTACTTATCTTGATGTAAGATAGGGTTTGGAACCCTAAAATACTATACAAGACAGCCTTGGTTCGGTTAGGTTTTTACTCCAAAAGAATACACACTGAATAATGAAAAATTCGGATTCTATATATAAGATTACATTCGCGACGGCGTCACCCTTTGATTTGTGACGCCGGGCCGCCATTAGGGTTTCGTCTTGGCCACGTTAGTCTTGCGACGGGCCACCTTGTGCTTGTGACGCCGCCCTTCTTTCGCTCGACACCGCTCGGATCAAATCTAGGCCGTCGAAGTTGCGACGGCCTACTCTTTTAAAGCCCGACACCGTCACTTTAAAATAAGCAATTTGGCTATCGTATCGTCACAACATGTGCTCATGCCGAGGTAACACCCGACGCCCCTTGTATTTCAGGAGCTTGAGTGTCTCGATTCTTGACTTTGGCCATTTTCTTCATATATTCGCGCCTTTTCATCCGAATAAGTGTCATTCCAGTAATTTGCCTTCAAGAGACCTAAAAAGTGAAAAGGAACGATATTAAGTAATAACGGATACAAAAGTGATCAAATAAGGGCTTAAACGACCCCTCAAAATGGTACGTTTTAAAACCTTATCAGTGACTTCCACTTTCTTAGGTTTAGGAGGAGTCATTTTGGGTTGATATTGAAACTGCTTACCCACAATAGGTTTAGTAAACCCTCCTTGCCCGGGAATAGAAGACCCACCTTGCTTTCCCTTCTTCTTGTTATTAACCGTCTTGAAACCATCATTAACACGCTTAGTAGGCTGAGCAGGAGGTTCAACAACTTTAGAACATTCAATAAGAGTATGACCAAAAATCTTACGTTTATCACAATGAGGTGGTTTCCACTCATATTCAACCCGTATCTTCTCAATAGTCGAACCCGACCCATCAAGTAACAGTATCTCAACAGTAAGGTTGTCCCTAAGCACCTCATCCGACTTCACTTCAATCATACATCTAGCAAAACTACTACGGTCCCACGAGTCCTTGCACATTTGGCTAGTGAAAGCATCTAACCTTTTGGGCGTGCCTAGCAATGTAGCAAGGAGATTGTTAGGAATTAGAAAATTCCATGTTAAAGTGTCGGTCACCCCAATTATAGTCTAGCATATGTTAGCTCGTAGATATGTCGTTATTTACGTTATTTAGTAGTTTATTAGTTATTTAGTAGCGTAGTATAGTTTAGTGTATCACCGTGGAGGAAGGACGGGTCTTTACCCACTGTATACCTGATCCACAGGCCGATAGGAGGTCGTGTATTTTGTAAGTATAAATACCCCTTCCATCCATGGAAGGGGTGTGGCTTCTTTGAATAAACCTTTCACTTTTATTAAGCAATTCTCTTCAAGAAACCTCCTCTCAACTCTCTTCATCTATCTCTAATGGCTTTTTTATTTAATCATTGTCCTAGACCACCCGAATCATCAAACAACATAAATATTCATGATCCTACAATTGGCATCAGAGCCTAGGTTGTGTTGTTTGCGTTGATTCTCGTGGTTTATTTCATGGTTTTATGCGGTTTGTTCATTATTTGATGCGGCTTGTGTTGTCGATGTGGTTTCTTATTATTGGTCAAATCTTGCACTATGGTTGATATGGTATTTTAAACTCACTTATTTGGTCCTGATATTGGTTTGTGGGCTTGCTGTAGCAAAACTGGTTTTACAAGTGATGTTCTGTGGTGTTAAAACATGTCTTATGTTGTCGCTTTTATGATGTGTTAACTGTTTTGTTGATGCCGGATATGCTTATTGAATCTACTTTTAGTTTTCGTGACTCGCAGATTCATATATCGTTTATGGTCATGTTCATCGAAAAGAGTTGGTACTAATCATGTGTGTTGTCGCTTGTAAAGGATGAAGTTGGTAAAGTATTAAGCGAGTTGTGTTTGAGCCTTGTCTTTAACACGCATTATTGAATGCGAAGTTGCGTTCGTGGTCCGTGACATTCGTTATCATGGCGAGTTGACTTTGGTCTAATGCGAAGTTGACCGTGGTCACATGCGAGGTGTCACTTTTTTATGTCATGATGCGAGTTGGGTTTCTTCTAGTTCAATTTCATGCGAGTTACTTAACTCGCATATGGTTTATGTTAACTTGCTTTTGAGCGAGTTGCACTATGCTATTGAGCGAGTTGCTATTGATTTAATGTCAAAAGCGAGTTGTCATGCTGCTCAAATGCAAGTTGATGATGTGAGTTGGTGATTAAGCGAGTTGATGACGCGAGAAAGGAAGAAGAATGATAGACATGACTCATACTAAAAACCAACTCAAGATCTCAGTTTCAACTTCATGGTATATTATCAGGACCATCTTGGGTCTATACACACAAATCATAAACCATCCGATCCTAACTGACTCAACGATTCACTAACTTCTTCTCATTTATGAATCAACAAGACTCAAAGATTAATGGAAAATACATTTATGATCTCAGAACTAGGTTGTGTTTCCTTGTGTCAAGACTAAATCATTGAAGGCTTTCACACAACTTCATCATCACTGATCTTAAATCAATCAACAAATATAAACCAACCAATCAACAAATATAAACCAACCTAATGAAATCATCATTGACCTCTCAAAACATCATCTCAGATTCATAGGTTAAAGCTAAATCGACAAATAATAAATATACAAAGATCTCAGACTTCCTTTCTCGTGTGGTTCTAGCCCATTTAACTCAAATATCTTATCACGAGAAGGACTTATCATCATTGATCATGACTCACTTCGAAAGAAATATAGCACATGATAATCTCAAAACCTGGTTTTTCGTGGTAACAAACCATTTGAGGTCATTCACACGAAAGAACCTTCACATCACAGATCCTAAACTAAAAGTGTAATTATAAATGGGATCTCGGCCTCGCCATTCTCTCTAAATCATTTTAAGATTTGTATTATTGAACGATTTTCATCACAGATCCACAAATGTTACTTTTTAATTAAAGACATGAGTTTAACAATTTGTGTTAACTCAATATCTTTGGCTCGTGTATGACTCGATAACAACTAAGGAACAAAATCATAAACCTACCTTATGTCTTGGTCCTGACCTCATAGACGATTCAAAAGCATCAAGACCATCCTCGTGGCCTATTCATTCCACCCTACGTGCCATCTCTGCGTGGCGAGGTAATTATGAGATGTAGCCCGTTCAATCGAATGAATTGTTGTGTTTTTGTTTAATCGGTGATAAAAGGTGAGGTGTCTTGGATGTATGTTGGTATCATTAACGTCTTCTGGGAGGCATATTTATTTGTGATTAGGTTTGAAGGTTGGGTTGAATGATGGTTTGTGTTTATCCGAAGTTGTGTAGAGAGAGATAAGTGGGGGGCGGACGGATTGTGAGATTTTAGGGTTAGATGTTCTAATTTTTAGGGGATTTGTGAGGTAATTGTGTTTTTATATCACCGGATACTTAGGTTTATTCTTGGTTTAACGCTATCATGGGCCTGAAAATGTATAGGAGTTGATCTTGTTGGGCCATATCTCATGTATGCTATCCGGAATTCATTATTATTTTTGGATTCAATTGTAACAGATCCGACCACGGATACTATTACCCCTGATAACATATTATGGTAATTTTATGCTTGAATATGAAGTATTATGGAAGTGAAAAGTTGAGCTCGATATTGGATATACTTATGAACCGGGTTTTCATTGGATTTTGTTACATGCTCGTCTAAACGGATTCATAGGTTTCATTGTTTGAACCAGATATGAAACTATGAAGTTGAGCTATTTAATTTTTATCTTGTTCATAAGATGCGTGTTGAATATCGATGACGAGATTTGACTGATGAGATTTGTGATGATGAGATTTGATTATGAGATTTGTTGAACATACTTGATGATGAGATTTGGTGTGATGATGTGATTCGATGGGTTATGAGGTTTGATAATTTGGCTTATACACTTCCACGAAGATTATTATGTCATGGCTTAAATTATTATTGGTAAATGTTGACTACGGGGTTGTTTGGACGGTATTTCATGTTTGAATTTGAAGTGAGGTTTTTCGTGCACGCTTTACTTATTTCGCCTTCTTTCTTTCTACTTTCGTGAAGATGACTTGTTTGGGATTTTGTTGAGTGTGATAAAGACTTGGCTATTTAATTACGGTTGTGATTCTTTCTCACTTAACTCACAACGTAACTATCACTTCGTTGTGTCTCATGCATTGAGAATATGTCAAGAGGTTTTGTACATTAGGTACACCGTTTCTTCTTCACAAGGATTAGTATAAGTTTAAGTAACAAACCGGGAATTTCACGTCATGATCAAGTTTGGTATATCCGATTTACTTCTCCATGTAGTCACCTGCTAAATAGCCGTAATATGTGGAAGATGTGTTTACAAAAGTGTTTATTGGATGGTCGATGATTGTGTTGATGTTGGTAAATAAATCGCTAAAATGAACCGCTGATGTTCCCCTAAAATGATATTCACCGAAACCAAGGTTGTCATAACTCATTCTATGCCTCGACATTGTTTACGGTTTTGTCTTGATTTTGTAAAATCCCGCGAAAGAATCTATTTCTCGGTTTAAATCATAGACTTGTAAAATCCCGTGACAATGGAAACATCCTGGTTATTGTAAAGTGCATTTCGATCTATCTTACTTTTATTCTTACTTTTGTAAAATCCATAGACCACCAAAAGATATTATTTCTGGTTTAAACCATAGAATTGTAAAATCCCGTGATGATGGAACCATCCCGAGAAAGGAAAGTGTATTTTGGGATCTTATCTGATGCCGGTGCTACTTCTACTTGAAGAAGGGATAAAAGGGTGTACTTCATGAATTGGATGTGTGTATGGATTTTCTCATGGCGCTTTGGTTATTACATGGTTTTACGGGGTTATGTGATCTTAACCATGGTCGGGATGAAACCATTATCAAAGTTCATTTAAATGTCAAAGACGGCTAGATTTGAGCAGCTCGTAAGATGTGACAACGGCGAAGAGTTTTGAGTAAAATTCAAGATTATTTATTTGAGGTTGAAGTGAGATATCACGGCAAGTGTACTTAGTATCCTGAAGGAATCGTGGATGGTTGGATGAAGATTCTTCATGATCCTTGTTCGAGCTTATTATCAAAAAATGAAGACTTGGAAATCTAGTTATTGTTGGGTGTCTTTTACCTTTTCTTTTACCACTTGGGGAATTGGGCTCATACCACTACAAAATAACTATCACTTTAAGGAGTTACGCTTGTAGTGCTCAGGTCACATTCAATTGTGGATTTTCAAGAGGTGTGTACTTGCCCTATACTTGATGGTTGGTTGGATGAAGAGTATAGAGTACTTAGAGAGTACTTAGAGATTCTAATGGAAATCGGCACCCGCTCTTTGTTACATATGTGCAAGTATAAGTCACGAGTTCGGGTTAGTTTACTTCAGGGTCAAATTCATTATATTGGGTTTTCTCCATCAGCTGTCACGACATATGATTACAAGTTTACCAAGAGTAGATGAAAAGAGAGAGACTAATGACGTATGAACACTACAGTTCATGCCTCGTTCTCTAAAGAAAAGAAAAGTGTACGTTTCAAAGGCGCTTTATCTTCAAAAAGAAGAGAAATCTTCTTATGCCGTATGAACACAACAGTTCATGCCTCGTACTCTAAAGAAAAGAAATGTGTACGCTATGCATTATCTTCGGAAGAAGAGAAATCTTCTTATTATGACCATTCTCATCAACATGCTTCATACTTTTTTCATGTGCTTCACCATCAAGTAAACCGGCTACCATCTGATTGTTTTCTCATTCCACGGCTCGATTATAATGAAGATGGCTTACATCATGTGCTTATTTTATGGAGAGAAGTGTGAATAGAACTTTCGGATGATTTTCACTTATTTAGTCAAGAATGGCATCTCCGTATGCAATTCTTGAGGGGAGAAGAAGTGTGAATTTTTTGCATTGTTGATTGATATTTGAGAATATATAAATGGTCATATGACTCTAAACTCATGTAAGAACCGAGCTTCTTCTTATCGGGTCATCTTCACATGGAGTTTTTCTCTTCTAAGAGCCGTTGGTTGACATCTTCACTTGGATTGATGAGTTTATCGACAAAGTGCTTCCGGTTAATGCTTCACGTGTACAACAACATGATGATTCCAACAATCTCTCGTTCTTGTTTAATGTGATTGGTAGTTTGGTGTTACCATCTTGTGTGTTCGCTGTACCGATTCTTGATTTCCTTGATGAACATCTTTCCGTTCTTGTTTGATTGGGAGGGATTTTAGTTAAGGGGATTTGCAAGATGTAAGTTAATTGGGATGCTGTTTGGTGGGATGCTTTTGGTGTGAGTTGAAGATGTTAACACTCTATTCCCCATTCGGACAATCTTGAAGAAGGTCGAGTCTACAGTTGGTTCTACATTCTCTGCTACATGTTAGAAGACTAAAGACAAGTTACATTTGATTATCTAAAGACTTCTTCTTAATCAGGCATTTATCAAACAGATTGTCGGTTTAAGGGAGAGCACTAATTGGGGGAGAGTGAAATGTTGAATTTAATCCCCAATTAGACTTGCTCATGATTTCTTCAAGAAGTTGATTCTCACATACATCCGAAGTTCAAGTGTTCTTCTCATAAAGATTTCAAGTATTTGGGTCGATAAGATGTTGCCGATTCAAGTGTCAAAACCAAAGTGGGGAAGGAGACTCACATCTAAACATAAAGTGCGAGTAAACTTGATGAGCTTAATACTTCTAAGTAATTGAAGATATCCCGGGAAGACAAATGTTATTATCACAGAGAAACTCAAGGTTTGACTCATGGCGAGTAAACTTGATGAACTTAATTCTTCTAAGTGATTGAAGATATCCCGGGAAAACAAATGCCATGACCGCAGAGAAACTCAAGGTTTTACTCATCAAAGCGTTTAGTGTTCTTATTCCAACTTCGTGGGGGAAGTGATGTTAATGAAAGTTTCTGAAGATAAAAGAGGTACACTGGTGTGTGATGATCTCGATGTTATTGCAATCATCGTGGGAGAGAGAATTGTGTACATTGGGGTGCTCACCGTCTCACTTGAGGGCTTAATCGCTGATTCGAGATATAATCACTTATTCCTCGGAGTTGACATCCCAGAGATTGTCATCCGCAGAGATAATCGATTCGCCTGCTTCTTCAATGTTATCATTGTTCTCTTCGGGGAATGTGTGTACTTCGGGTCCTTGAGCTTCATACACGATCATCAGGAAAGAAAGCCATTGTTTACCACAAACATTGGGGAGGTGTTTTTTCTCCGTGCATGATGTGTATTCGAGAGTTCTTGGATATTGGTGTACTTCGGGTTCTTGAGCTTCATACACGCTCATCAGGGAAGAAAAATGTGAACATGGGAAGGTGTTCTTCATTCCCCTCATAAAGTGTATTCGGGAGAGTTCTTGAGCATTATACTAAGAGACGGACTGCATTATTTCAACTACACGGGGGAAGTGTTCTCTTGACACCTTTTGGAATGGATCGTTTCAGACTTTAGTGGTTATGAAATTTGAGAAGATTATTTATGAGTGGGATGATACGTTGCTGTTCTATTGGATGATATAACCCCGAACGGAGAATCTCGATTATCGCTCTTAAAAGGAGCAGCGGGATTTATGATAATGGTGTGCTTCTCTCAGACGCTCGCTAAAGCAAGCTTGAAATAGAGCTTCAATCAGCTCAACATAAGGATTTTCGGTTTGGGGAAGCAGCCAAAGTCTCTCTTTCTCAAAGGCTCATGTTCAATCTTCTATTCGAGCCCTAAGCTTTGGTGGTGGAAGTTTAAGAGATGACTAATTCTATCTTCTACGACGGATGTTCGATATCCTTATCTCATTCTGTGATCATCATCTTCTTAAATTATATCATCTATTCTATCTTTGTATATATTTTTCAGAAAAACCAAATAGAAAAATATAAAACCTTCAAAAACCCATAAAAATCAGAAAATTGAAAAATACCAAAAATATGTTTTCTCTAGACATGTCTTCTGGTATCGATAACATCTACGGTCTTAGAAATGTCATTCAATAATGGCACGGGACTTTAGATGAAGTTCGAGCAGGAGGTGTAAATATTCCTTTTCAAAACATGTCACAAATCAAATGGCTTACAGTTATTTCATACTGTAACCCGTGCTTAAACCATAGCTTGCTATTATTTCAGATAGCAACCCGTTCTTCAAGAAAGGAAAGTGATGCGCTAAACCATTTTTCAAAAATTCGTGCACTTATCCTAAAACAAAACAAGGAAAGCATGTCGTCAAAAAGGACTACTGTTTCTACACAAATGTTTTTCCGTCTAAAATTCTTCAGAAAAATATTTGTTGTTTTTCAAAAATGGTGGTAAATGAGTTGCTTGAAAATCAATCTTATTCAGAGTTTCTGAGAAAAATATTGAAAACTCAATCAATGACTTCAGCGCTTTTAACCTTTTCAGAAGAATAAGTCATTGATTGAGGGGTAGAATGTTTTCATATTTACATCATCTAACGGATTTCTTTATCATCCTACGTGCTTATCGAAAAATATAATTGCCCTATGTTGAAGGACTAGGTTTCTAGGATGTGATTGTTAGGTTTAGATGATTATAGATTGATAAACACATTAATCCCATACCTTATATGAACTGATTGATATGTTGAATTGACTTTTATTAGTCAATTGATGTTTGGGTGATATCGACCACCATATATCGATGTGTGTTCACTAACGATGTGTATCTTGGTATAAGAATGTTCCCGATCCGGATCCCACATAATATGATGTTTGGATGCCGAAAGGAAAGGGTAACTAGATCTTGGGTTGACAAATGAAGAAACGGAGCTTAATTGGACTTCTATGGAGAGTTGGCATAAATGCAACGTAAGAGGTCTCATTGCATCGCCAGATGGTTTTCTTCTAAGTGATTGAAGAAACAGAGCTTAATTTGACCTCAATTGGCATTCAAAATGCAACGTAAGAAGAAGTCTCATCTGCATCACAGACGGTTTTTTCTTCAAACCCTACAAAGAACAACAAATGTAAGCTTCTCAACCACCTAACGTATCTTTGTGCAGGATACCATTTTTAAACAATTTTGAATAATTTGATTAAATTGTTTTGAAAATGGAAAATATTGTTTTGAAAATAAATTGAACTAAATTTTGAAAATCACCGGACTTCTTTTATCAAAACCTAAGTCACTCAATTATTGACTTCTGTCATGGATTGAGGGGAGAGTGATTTAAAATAAAATATTTTCAAACTATATTTCTTCACAAAAGTTCCGCTTTGTACAATAATTAAGTGGTGATCTAAAGATTTAATGTTATGTCATGGTATGATTTTCTTTAGAATCAAGATCTGTCAAAATGAAATTTTTCTCGTTCTTGTTTGATTGTGAAATTGTTTTATTTTACCTAAAAGATCTCTTAAAACAATCATACCTGACACTAACAATCTTTAATGTCTTAAAATGGTCCTTATCTATCATTTTTCAAAGTTAAATCAAACCACGTCTTTCCCCAAAATCTTTTAAATGATTTAAATCAATTGGGATCACAAATCTCAAAAGGTTTGAAATTTTGATTGGGGTAGAGATCGTAAGTTAAATCTCTTATCTGTTGAAATGGAATTGGTTTTAGCCCTTTAAAGGCACTCCTGCCTCTATGTGCCAAACGATTTCATACACAATGCACATGTTGAGGAGGAGGATTTATCCAAAAACATGATGAGTATTTAAACCAGGCCACATATTCTCCCATGTTTTCTAAACCGTATTAAATCACTTGGGATCCAAAATCTCAAAGGGTTTGATATTTTTGATCGGGGAGAATTTGTGATTTAATAATGAAATTTGATAAAAGGTGATCATTTTTTTATTCAATTGTGCAGGTGCTATCTCATATGTGCTAAACGCCAGATCTCAAGAATATATTGAGGGGGAGCATTTTAAAAGAAAATAAACTATCAAGGTACTAAAGCTTTTATGTTTTAACATAATGTACCTTGATTGAGTTTTCAAATGGTTTCTTAAATGGCTTTTGTAATCGTGGATGTGCTTTAAAAGAACTCTTGCCACTATGTGTTAAAATGATTTCTCTTATCCTATGCACATATAGAGGGGGAGAATTTTACCAAGAAAATCAAATGTCTTTTTTCTATGAAAATTGTGATCAAAGAAAATATTTCAAAGTCCTCTTGCCTCCATGTGCTAAAACATTTCTAAATCATATGCACATGTTGAGGGGGAGGATTTCTAAATGATCAAAACTATTAAGGTACAAAATGCTTTGATCTCGTATCACAAGTACCTTGATTGTTTTTCCAAATGATTTTTCAATTGGTTTCATGGAAGAATGAACAATACCAAAAGACCGACCAATTTACTTTATGCATGGTGTTATAAGGATGGTTAGGTTAGGTATTCGTTCCCACTATCCAGCCAGAACCGGAGGGATCTACCCAGGGACAATCCACTAGATAGTGTAGAGTCCTTAGATATATTGAAAAAAAGAGAAAAGTGAGATATGGGAAGAGTGCGGACTGAGACAGAGCTAGTACTGGAATAAACCCAACAAGGTTCTAGTTATGAAGTCTCGGTAAGCACTGAAGGGGTTGAAGAATGAAAAAGAATTAAATGTAAAAGGGTGAAAAGAAATAGCCCTCCAATAATTCAACCTTAGGGCAAAACCGGGTTCAATACATATGCTACCGGTGGTTACTTAGGTAACTCCGGTATTGAAGACAAGACGTCATGGACCCAAAGGACGACCGCACTAAACTTCCCAAGCTACTCAAGTTCCTCTTAAAAGGGCTTGTTTCATTCTCACGGGAACCTACATAATCTATCTACTTTCTTTTAGAGATAGTTGATATTGAAGAAGGAGACCCTCTCCCTAGTCTCCGACATAGGAACCAAATGTGCACAATTGAGTCTAGAGCCAAGAGATCATCCACAATATCTCATTAGGACACTAAATTCTTGAAGACTTGTTGTTTCACATAATGTGGAAAGTAAGTATATATTAAGAGTCCTACGCTTTATCCTTGTGGTATTGCGTAACATCCGAAAGTGATATGCATACATATTCACAATGAAGATGGAAAGCCTTCTGGAGCCAACATCAAACAAGCTCCCGGTAGGTGGCATGTGAGATCTATTCTATAGATCAACCATGTGACAACTAGATAGAAACGATGGGGCGATTCACTCGTGAATCAACCTTGGTCCAGGAAATGGAATTGACAAATACTTTTGGAAAACCGCTCGTGTGCAAATCTTCTTTTCTCTAGCACATCGAATGTGTACTTATGTTTTCAAACATAAAAGTATCTCTCGATTGAAAAATGCTTTTGGAAAACCGTTCGATGTGCAAACCTTCTTTTCTCTAGCACGTTAATGTGTACTCTTTTATAATACAAAAAGTATTTTGATTGAAAATTGATCTTTCTCATAAAACCTTGTCGTATTGCAAAACTCTTTCTTCTAAGCAATACGCCATTGTTTTAAATCAATGTTTCATCAATCGAATCTCAATTCATCGGTTCACTCACTCCGTGTTGTCTTCTTTGAGACGTTCCTTTGAGAACAAAACGTTGCGAAACCCCGCCAAGGAGATTCTTAGGAATCCTACCCGATCACAAGCAAAAGACTTGTACCGATCAACGGGAACCGTGGGCCGTGTACTCAATTCAACGAAAGTGATCAAAGACACTTTCGTGTGTTTTATTGCTAAATGTTGTTTGTAGGTACGCTTTGGACGGTTGCTAAATGATCGAATTGAGGAGTCAATCCAAAGCCGCATGCTCACAAAGATCCACACTTTATTTGAAGAAATCATGATCGTGCATATCTACATAACCTCGGTTCGATATTTTTATACTATGCTTTCGCTTCACGCGCAAATATCATGAACCGAAAAGCTTCCGCTACTCGATGGAAAGATGTCATGATTCAAAAGTGTGAGCATGTCGGTCCAAAAGTCACAACTTCACATGATGGCAACACAATAAAGGCTGATCCCGAGATTTATCGTGGTGATGATCTCAAAGAAAGCTCAAAGATCATCAAAGATGTGGATCGGTTAAAGGCCTCCACTAAAAGTACAAATCAATGCGGACTTTGAAGACTCGCTACTAAAGCACAAAGATTGCAGAACTTGAAGAATTGAAGTCTACGAGCTCAGAACTAAAGTCAAAGATAGAATGCTAGGATGCAAAATGTATTTCATGGGGTGACCTCCCTTAGGGGGAGATTGTTAGGAATTAGAAAATTCCATGTTAAAGTGTCGGTCACCCCAATTATAGTCTAGCATATGTTAGCTCGTAGATATGTCGTTATTTACGTTATTTAGTAGTTTATTAGTTATTTAGTAGCGTAGTATAGTTTAGTGTATCACCGTGGAGGAAGGACGGGTCTTTACCCACTGTATACCTGATCCACAGGCCGATAGGAGGTCGTGTATTTTGTAAGTATAAATACCCTTCCATCCATGGAAGGGGTGTGGCTTCTTTGAATAAACCTTTCACTTTTATTAAGCAACTCTCTTCAAGAAACCTCCTCTCAACTCTCTTCATCTATCTCTAATGGCTTTTTTATTTAATCATTGTCCTAGACCACCCGAATCATCAAACAACATAAATATTCATGATCCTACAGAGATTAAGGCCATCATCAGAAAACATAGCAAGAGGAACATCATGGAATTTAACACACACCGGGATGTTGGTCAAATCCTCTTTAAGTAAGTTGGTGTTCAATGTCCATGGTTTAAGAATAATAGGTACATTTCTAATCAACCAAGGACCGTTTTCAAGAACATCATCAACACCTTTCTTCGAATTGAACTTAAAAAAGAAGAACCCCTTTGCATTCATCATGACCTTTTGTATACCAAACTTAGCCCACGCAGTGCATAAAAGTAATTAACAACAGGAAAAGTAAGTCGTTGACCAAGGAAATACCCATACAAAGTATTCTCAAACCTAGAGTTCACCACTTCAACCACTTTCATCGGACGTAAAGATCCACACCATTAGCTTTCTTATTACACTCCAACCTACGAAAGTTTGACGTGTGTTTCTTAGGTTCAAGAGAAGTAACACCAAAGATACGATGTAGAAGGTTGTTTCAAAGCACCAACCTTCTCAATACCAACAGCCCCATGTGCATTCATATCAACCTTATCATTAACATTATTAGGACTACTAGTAGCATTAACATTAGAAGCCATAGGAACACTCGTATCATGAGGAGGTTTCGAATAATAACCAATAGCAGTAAGCATCTCCTCTAGCTCCTTCTCGGATCAGCGACCTTAAGATGCTCAAATGGGTTAGCCCCAATAGAAGTAGTAGCATCCACTGTCACATCTGGTTTTAATGGTTGCCCATCGTCACCCACAAGAACAAGTTTTCCTTCAAATACTTGTTTTTCAATAGCACGAATTTTCAATAAAGTATCATGACCCTCAGGCGTGTCATGAGTAGGTGCATCATGACTAGGGCTAGAACCAGTATCCGTAGACGTAGCAGTGTACCCAATCACAAAATTAGGTAGATCATTAGGTGGTTGGGACGTAGCATAACCACCAGATTCTTGCGCATAATCGAATTTAAAGTGTACCAACTAATCGCTCGTAATCAGATACCACCCTCCCTTCGACATCAAAGCAAAACACTTAAACCCTCAATTCAATCGATCACAAATGTAACCAACACGAAGATAGCGCCACTCTTCAAGAAACGGATAAAACCCTAGTTAAAGACTAGGGTTTATAAGCATGAACGAACCACGCAGCTACATGATAGACCGGATCGCAGAATAGTAAAAGGTTTGAATATGTAAACAAACTGAGTAGACAAAAAACCCTAAAAAACAGTGAAAAGTAAACCCTAAGAAAAGAACACTAATCAGCCGATTAAACCAAGTCCAATACCAGGCTAAGATCGATTATAAGAGGATATAATCCCACTTAGAATAATCGGAACCAAGAATAAAAGTTGATTAGAGAACCAGAATTGCGATTAGGGTATAAGTCGCCATAGAGAAATCGTTTTTAGGGTTGGAGGGTTTCAGTTTCGGTTATCAACAATCCATTTTTTATAACTCACACCTAATCGACCTACAAAACTGTCCATTCCCAGAAATTCGTTTAAGACCATCATATGACCCAATAAACAACCTAACCTTTAACCATATTCAAATCTGATTACACACTCACTTTTATAGGTTTAAAACATCATAAAATAAACATGTTTACAGCCCTTAAGGTCGACACACAATCACACACTCAAAACAGAATTAGAGAGCCATAGAAAATCACATAAAATTACACCAAACGAGCCCTAATTCCCACGTATTAAATACATGCGCCCCATCTTAAATTTTTAGGGTTTATATCAAATTTTTAGATCGTATATAAATGAGCTTATGATGGTATAGATCTTTAGATTAGTGGCTTGTATAATCACTGATTCAAAAGGCCCTAAAACAGAAATAAAGGTCAACATATAGGTTTCATATTTCATGATGTTATGTAGCTTCCAATGTTGTTATTCAAATTATGGTTTTAACGAGACAAACAAATAACTATTTGATAGGATAGTAGTGATCGTATAACATGTTATATTACTGATTACAAGCATCATATGGTGTCAAATCGCTGAAAAACAAAAGGTGGTGATGGTGTTACCTTGGCAGAACTTGACGAGGCATAGGACAGAGAAAACTAAACCAACGAATCAAAATACAACTACCACGATCAAAACAACTTCAACCCCTCCTCCTTCTTGACCTTGAGGGCTGAACAGATGAGACGATGGCTGCCATTAGGGTTTCGGTGGATGAGAGAAATAGAGAACTACATAATTGGGATAATGAGGAGGGGCGTATGATTTAATTTGGGGGTGTCGTCCTTTTAGTTTTTAGGTTTTAGGGTTTGTGAGAGTGGGAAAAGAGTGTTATACGTTTTTAACATAATTGGGGATGAGAATCAGTGAAACTGTCGAGTTCCTAGAGGAGGTTAGGAAACTAGTTCCTTTTCATAAATTTCCAAATAATTTTGATATTATCCCTTATAGTTTTTCGAATGGTGTGTATTGTTAACAAACTCAAATGGGTCTAATTTAACATTTTAATGTGTGACAAGTTGTGTACAAGTAACAAAACATAATCGGACCCTTGTAGGACATGTAGTCATGTGATGTACTCATTTTTTAAAAATTGCACCGATAGGTATATATAACTTATGATTAGGACTTTTGCAGTTGTAGTTTTTCGTTCGTAACATAGGTTGTGGACTTCTCATTTGTAGCTTAACTTATACCATAACTTAGTCAAATTTTCAAAACTTTAGGTAAAATTTGTATTCGAATGTTTCAAATGTCGAATCGGATTTCCAGTTTATTATTTATATTATATAACAACCATGATATAACTGATAGTTTATTTAATGTATTCGTATTAGATATGAGATAAGGTGAATTTTTTCGTGTGGTTAAACATTTTCTTGATATATTGTATTTGGTCGTTCATTTGAACCCCCAGACATCATACCTTTAAAACAAATGTGTTTGTTGTCATTTCAAAATTATAATTATCATCATTTAGAGTTTAAAGTTATATTAAATGATTATTTTGATATATATGATATATTAGAGGTTTAGAAGGATATATGTGCAATTACGAAGGTTTTGAAAGGATATATATGCAATTATTAAGTTAAGGTTGATATATATGCAATTTTTAAGTTTTTAAAAAGATATATATGCAATTATAAGTTTAAGTTGGATATATACGCAATTTTGAGCTTTTTCAGAGATATATATGCAATTCCGCCTTTACAAAATACCCACACACACTCACAGATCAATTACTCATAAATAATAAAAACACAAAGGGCCCCAAATTTTTCACATAAACCAATTTGGCGAGATGGTCACTGTTCGTCTTTACTTTTGTCATGGTTCACGTGTGAGGTGGGTTCACCAATGTTGGAATATGGAAGTTGGATTAACATAAAATGGCTAGAGGTGTGTGAGCCTATTGGGGCCACACACTTTAAACACTAGAATGCTTTCACGTATAAGCTCAAATTTACTTGTTTGGACACAATTGAACTAGACAATAAAATCGGCTTGTCCTAAAACCTTTGATCGATCTGATAAGGTTCTGGAAAGGGGTATATTCTGTGTCTAGGTTCATTAACAAAGTGATAAGGATTAAGAGTAGAGATGTGATGTGTTTAGGAGTTGTATTTGATAAGGTTATGTAAAACTTGAACTTTATCATTTCTAGGGTTGAGAGGCTATATATACTCTCTCATTACTCCCCTCCTGGCACTCGATCTACAGTAGAAACACAGCAGAAACTATCTCTCTTTCTCAGCCGATTAAAACCCCTACTTGCTTTCTAGGGTTCTTATTTTGATCAATCACTTTATAGCCTTTACCTGCATCATAGATCCAAGGTGTTATTATAGGTTTATTGTACATTTTCCAGAAGGTATAAGTCGAAGCGAAAACATCAAAGTACTCGTTTGTTTGCTGAGTTCTCGAGCAGTATAGGCAGAAACACATCGGGTCCTTTACCCGATATTGGACAGACTTGGTTTTGGTTCTTCGTGCTTCCTAGTTCTCGGATAATATACAAAGATATGGCTGTTTTGGTTTGGTTCGGGGTTTGAGCTATTGACAATTAGTTGTTTGAGTATACGTGATACGGCTAGCACTTCAGGCGTATTCGGTTTAACGTGTTTGTGTGAGCACTCGTAGATGTGATTGTTTTAATGACTAGTTTCTTGTTGATTTTCGGGTGACTACAAGGGTTAGTTTTCTTGTTCCTTTTTACTTTAGTTTGTTTATTATACGTGTTAATTGTAATTACTTAAACTAGATCCATTGTCCGCTGCGTACTCATAGTTAATGGTTAACTTAGATTCTTTAATCTTAACAGTGGCATCACGAGTCAACTCGTTTTTTGTGATTATAGGTTACACGATTTAATAAACACGCGAAAAGGCTGCATTAAATCTAGCTTAGTTATTTTTTTTATTTTTGTTTTGACAACTATAATAAAATACTTATCATTAATTAATAAAAAATACCTAGACACAAATAAATTAAATTAATGGTTAATTAGATACATAAATTTGCATAATTAAAGGTTAATTAGATTGCTATGATTAGTTTTATGTGTGTATTTCGGCCATAAGACCCACTCAATTGCTTTTTGTGATGTATGGGGCGATCTAGGTATTACACCTAGTGACGGTCTTATGGTTCTCCTTTTGAGGAAGACTCGTGAGAGAACTCAGATCAATATGTGTTAGTGTCTTTGTTTATGTGTTTAATTCCTTATGGGCATAATTATTACATGTTTTACACACCTAATTGCATGCAATGGGGAATAATAAATATCGAAATCATGACATTAAAATGGTCTTAATTTGCACGCCTAAATACCATGCTCATTGTGACATTCTATTTGATTCGTGAAAATTGTTTTTATAAAATTAAGTGACCTAAATTATTGAAACAAGTTTTCATGAAACTAAAAACTGGACGCTATGGACACTTGCGATGTACGGCTCACCCACTAGAACAAACTATAAGGGGGTTTAAGGCGGTGCACACAGTCATACCTAAAGAATTTCCTGTTATCATCAAGCCTCGGCGTGATCTGACGGTCCTCAACCTCCTCATGAAGTTCGATTGGAGCTACCGTGAACCATGATGATTACTACAGTGTCATCACTAAAAGTTTTTAAAATAAGTGTTATAAAGTTGTTTTGCGTGCTTCTTTGTACATAATTTTACCACATTTATTTGTATACCCTATTTGTAAATTTTAAGTCTATGCAAGCCAACCAAGAACACATGCATTTGGCTTGACCTCTTTGGTCAGACCTTAGGGCCATTCCAACCCATGGCGAGTTTTGCTCATTGGTCAGACTTTTGGCGATATTTTCATGTTTTTTACTTGGTCGACTTATTTCAAGTATGCGTGGTCAGACCTTGGACCCGAGGCATAAGATGATATTAAACATGCTCTTGACATTATTACTTGTCTACTAATGCCTTGATCAGTCTCATAAGTCTAAGAGTTGCATTTTTATGCAATTAACGCTCGTCGATTACCTCTTGCCCTACTTGTTTACACATTGATCAGACCTTTGGTAATAAGTGGGAGGTCAAGTTGGATCTTAGACTTATTAGTAATTAATTGGGTAGTTAATTCTATTAAGAAGTTAATTATCGAAAATACTAATTATTTGAACTTTTTTAAATTTGTAGATGACAACCTGAGTCAGAAACAATTAGGTACTCAGGAGTTTCTTTAAGAAACAAAAACTCATTAGACCTAACTTCATTGACTGGTATCGCCAGCTTCGCATTATCCTGTCAGCTGAAGTTAAGGAAAACTACTTGCATCATCCTATTCCTGCTGCACCTTTTGCAGCTCCTGGTTACCAAGTCCCTCCCGAGACTCTTGTAGCTCACACTACTTGGGTCAAGGGATCTAAGGACATTGCTGCATTCATGCTTATGACCATGGAGTTAAAAATCCAATGAAATATAACTCACCTTGGTGCATATGACATGCTACAAGAGCGAAGTCTATGTTTGCTCTACAGGCAGAACAGGAACTTCTTCAAACCGCGAGAGAATTTCACGCCTGCAAGCAAGAAGAAGGTCAATATGTAAGCTCATATGTTCTTAAGATGAAGAGCTACATTGACAACTTGGAGCGTCTCGGTCATCCCATCACTTTGAACTATAGAGTTAGTCTGATCTTGATTGGTCTTTCTAAAGAGTATGACACCTTTGTGCAGAACTATAATATGCACAGCATGGGGAAGACTGTGAATGAATTATATGTTATGCTTAAACAACATGAGCAGACGCTACCCAAGAAAGATGTTTCACTTGCACTTCATAATATACGTGCTGGAAAGGTCCAGAAAAACCATAGAAAAAAATTCTTTCAAGGATGCTAAGGGGAATCAAGGGAATGGTAAGTACAAGTTGGCTTATGCTCCTGAGCATAAACCACCTTATGCCCCCAAGCCTACGATTCCTCCACCACCCAAGAAGGATAATCCTGCTAAGGACGCGACCTGTCACCAGTGTGGTGAAATAGGTCATTGGAGAAGGAACTGTCCCGTGTATCTCGCCGAGTTGATGACAAAGAAGAAGCTATCTCAAGGAGGTAGCACTTCAGGTATTTTCACCATAGAACTATATTATTTTCCTAATATATCTTGGGTTTATGACACGGGTTATGGTACACACATCTGTAATACTACTCAGGGTCTCAGGGGAAGTAGGAAGCTGAAGCCAGAAGCTTTAAGTCTGTACGTGGGCAATACTCAACGGGCAAGAGTTGAAGCTATTGGCATTTTTCATTTATGTCTCCATAGTGGATTAGTAGTTGTTTTGAACAGTTTTCATTATGCTCCCTCTATTACTAGAGGAATTATTTCAGTTTCTTGTTTGTTTGATGATGGTTTTGTTAATCGTTTTGAATCGAATAATACAATTTCAGTTTCTAGGAATAATGTTGTTTATTTTAGTGTTATTCCAAGGGATGGTATTTATGAAATTGATATGTCTTGTTCTAAAACAAATGATAGTTTTATGTATGTTGTTAGCAATAAAAGAGCCAAGCCTACCTTCTACTCTCTTATGGCACTGTCATCTTAGACACATTAGCAAGAAACGCATGGAGAAGTTGCAAAATGATGGACTTCTCAACTCAACTGACATTAAGTCATTTGAAAAGTGTGTTTCATGCATGTCTGGTAAGATGGAAAGAAAACCCTATTCACATCAAGTGGAAATAGCTAAGGATCTACTTGGACTAATACACACCGATGTATGTGTCTTATTTAGAACTGTTGTTAGTGCAAATATTACGATATTTAATCTATACAGTCTCGTTTGTTTTGTTGATGACAAACATGTAACTTGTAATACATAACGTAAAATATATAAGTTACTTGTAATTATATTTTGTCTCAACATACTTTCAACACCTCTCGACGACTCAAGTCCTTGTACGCTACAACACAGGTTCATACATGTTTGTTATGTTGCGTTATGATCAAACCCCTAACAAACCATTAAACATGTTTAGTTAAATAGTTTATAAAACACTTAAGTAATTTTGGTTACTTACATTTTATAAAATACATAAACATAAGTAAATGTGTTGGGTAAAACCCATGACCCATGACCCAAGACCCATAACCCCAAGACCCATAACCCATGTCTAGATACATTGTACCTTGGTGGGCACTCAAGTCCATGACCCATGACCCATAACCCATGGGTAAAGAGGAGCGTCCCACAGATCCCTCTAATTGCCCACGGTTCACTGGGATTACAAGGGCCGGATCCCTCTCAGTAGGGATCCTTAGGGCAGAAACTAGTCTTGGACTTTTTGTCTATAAATAGCAAGCCACTTCTTAGCATTTCAACACACCTTTACGCATAATTTCTCTCCACCATTTCTAGCATATTTAGATCATTAGGAAACATGTAAACCACCCTCATCTCATATGATCATAATGCTTCTAACTTTCATTTGTTGTAAGCATACTCCCGAAGTGATCATCCAAAGCAAGCCTAGAGATCTTGCATCCTTACCTACTGAAGTGATCACCCATCACAAGCATACAAGCACATGAAGATCTTCTACAACAATCTTGGGAAAATTTTCATCTTCATTCATAGAAGACTAACTACATCATGCTTTGTGTTCTTAATGTTTAGTTTAGGATTTCATATCCATTAGACACATTGTCTTGGATATTGTCTAGTATCATATTCTTAACTAGATTAGATGGTTTATGTGTTTGTGCCACAAAACATAACGGGTGTCATATATGTGTCGTGTTGGTCGGGAAATGGTTCCTCCTTTGTAATGGAACCCGGTATCTAGCCTTGTACCGGATAAAGTGTAGGCAACGTTGTGATAGGTTTTGTTCTACCTTGTAGAAGAACCCGGTATCTAGCCTTGTACCGGATAAAGTGAAGGCAACATTGTGATAGGTTTGTGTTGGGAATAATACTAACAGTTACCACTGATAGTCTTGTGGAAGACACTGCTAAAGATTACACTAGCAGTGGAAACTCATTACCACTGCCAGTACAAATATTACCACTGCTGTTAGGATAATTATTAAGTATCCGTGTATTGATAAGTATAGAAAAGATCTTGTTTATATTCTATATTGTTAGCTTTATACTTATCTTGTAAAGGACTCCTTGTGCTATAAAAGTAGATCCTAGGTCATTGCTTAGAGTACGTTTTCATTCATATAAGCTTCAAGGTGTAACCCTAGTGATAAGCAAGATCACTCGTATTATTTCTTAATAATATTGAAGCTTAGTGTTAAACTGTTCTCATTTACATTACATCATACAATCCGTCTTCTAAGTATTACTAAGTATATTCCGTGTGCTTATTAATATAACTCAAAATATCACTAACACAAGGTGTGTGTTTAGATCCATCAGTTTGGTTCTACCTCGGGGAAGAACTTAGTGTTTAGCTTAGTACCGAAAAAAGTGTAAGCAACGTTGTGTAAGGTTTTCTCTGCCGAGAATGGAGTTTGTTGATCTAGTGAAGTAACTCTCGAGTAGGTGACTCGGGGAGTGGAGTAGGGCGAAGAAGAGCTTCGTGACCGAACCACTATAAATCCTCGTGTCGGTTTGTCTATCCTTTTACTTATCGCTTTACTTTTATTCTTGCATTACATTATTTATTTTCTATGTGGTTGATGTCTATGCTTGTGATGCATACTTGGTCTTTCATATAGTCATAAACTATATTTAACACTTTACATATTATGACACGCTTGACCAATAAAAAGCAACCGGACTAATAATGGTGAAACTTGATTTATAATGAACCATTAATCTTGTGGAATCTTATGTGATATTAAGGGGTTGGCCTTACATACCGTAATGCGTTAAATGCATCCTCGCGTCGAGATTAGCAAATGCAATGGTTTATACTATATTTGATACAAAAGTTTTAAGTTTGAAACGGAAATGTATTCACCCCCCCCCTCTACGTTTTCCACAACTGTGTCAAGACAAGGAGCAAGTTACTTCGTCACTTTTACTGACGACTATAGTCGGTATGGTTATGTTTACTTGTTGAAACATAAACATGAAGTGTTTGAAACATTTAAGGTGTTTTAAAAGGAAGTAGAAAACCAACTCGGGAAGACCATTAAGTCACTACGTTCTGATCATGGAGGTGAATATATTAGTCAAGATTTTTTGGATCATCTTAAGGAGCATGGGATTATTGCCCATCGTACTCCTCCTTACACACCACAACATAATGGTGTGTCTGAGAGGAGAAACCGAACACTGCTAGACATGGTTCGCTCCATGATGAGTCAAACTAATCTTCCAAAGTCCTTTTGAGATTATGCCCTAGAATCTGCTGCATGCATTCTCAACATGGTTCCAACTAAGAAGGTTGATAAGACACCATACGAGGTATGGCATGGGCAAGCCCCTAAATTGTCTTACTTAAAAGTCTAGGGTTGTGAGGAATTTGTTAAGCGTGATACACTTAGCAAACCTGACTTCGTAGGATACCCAAAGGAAACAATGAGATATTCTTTCTACCTTCCATCAGAGAACAAAATTATTGTTACTCGAAATGTTGAGTCTAGAAGATCTTGAAATTATTCAAGATGAAGATACAAATCCTTCTGTAGATACTAGCTTAGGTCATGATGAGGATGATCAAGAAATTGATGAACCTCAAAGTGATATCAATATCATTCATAAGTCCGCTAGGACATGCCATACTCCGGATCAAATGTGCTTATACGTCGATGTTGAGGAACATGAGTTCGGGAATCTTGGTGAAACCAATAACTATAAAGCTGCATTGTTGGATCCTGAATCCAAGAAATGGCTTGATGCGATGAATGTGGAAATGCAATCCATGAAAGACAATGAATTCTGGGCATTTGTTGAGCTTCCTCCTAACTGTAAAGCTGCATTGTTAGATCCTGAATCCAAGAAATGGCTTGATGCGATGAATGTGGAAATGCAATCCATGAAAGACAATGAATTCTGGGCATTTGTTGAGCTTCCTCCTAACTGTAAAACAGTTGGTAGCAAACGGCTCTTCAAAAAGAAGACTGACATGGATGGTGCGGTACACACCTTTAAAGCTCGTCTCGTAGCAAAGGGCTTCACTCAAACCTACGGGGTTGATTATGAAGAGACTTTTTCTCCTGTTTCAGACATTAGAGCTATAAGGATTCTCATAGCCATAGTTGCGTTCTATGACTATGAGATTTGGCAAATGGATGTCAAAACCGCCTTCCTCAATGGACATCTTTCTGAGAAGTCTATATGGTGCAACCTGAAGGTTTTGTTAATCCAAAATATCCTAACCGAGTATGCAAGCTCAAGCGTTCCATTTATGAACTTAAGCAAGCATCTAGGCAGTGGAATAAACGTTTTGATGATGAGATTAAGAAATTTGGTTTCACTCAAAATCAAGATGAGCCATGTATATATCAGAAAGCTAGTGAGAGTTATGCCACTTTCCTAATTCTATATGTTGATGACATATTGCTCATGGGAAACAACATTCCAATGTTACAAGATGTAAAATCCTATCTTTGAAAATGTTTTGCCATGAAAGATCTAGGAGAAGCTGCATATATTCTTGGAATCAAGATCTACAGAGATAGATCAAGACGATTAATTGGTTTGTATCAAAGTGCTTACATTGAGAAAATCTTGAAAAGATTTTTCATGAAAAAATTCCAAACAAGGAACTATCCCAATGCAAGATGAGCCTAAGTTGAGTAAATCACAAGGTGCTGAGACACCTGCTGATAAAGAGCGCATGCAAAGAGTCACCTAAGCCTCGACTATAGGATCAATTATGTATGATGTGAGATGTACTCATCCTGATGTTGCGTTCGCTCAGAACATGACAAGCCAATTTCAACAGAATCTAGATGAACTTCACTGGACTGCTGTTAAGAATATTCTTAAGTATTTACGCATTACTAAGGATATGTTTCTAGTTTACGGAGGTGATACAAAATGAGAGCTTAGGGTTTCTTGTTATACTGATGCTGGATATCTGACAGAGGCTGATGACCTAAAATCTCAGACTGTATATGTATTCGTTTTAAATGGAGGTGTTGTTGACTGGAAAAGCACAAACCAGAGTATTTCTACAACTTCATCTAAAGAAGCTTAGTATATAGCTGCTTATGATGCATCTAAAGAGGCTGTATGGATTTGACAATTCATTTATGGGCTTAGCATTGTTCCCACAATTGAAGAACCCATAAATATGTATTGTGATAATACAGGAGCCATTACTATAGCTAATGAATGTGGAATCACCAAGGGTGCTAGACATTACCGCGCAAAAGTTTATTATCTTCGAGAAACCATTGAAATGGGTGACATGAAGATATTAAAAGTTCACACAGATGAGAACCTAGCTGATCCATTTACGAAGGCTTTAGCATATCCTAAGCATTCTAAATTGACTAGAGGTATTGGTTTGATACCAGCTAGTAGTCTCATGTAAATCTGTGTGTAATTTGTATTTGGATAATTGGAATTGTAAGACAATTTTACTTTCAGATAAATAAAGATACGAGGTATTTGTTATTTTATTCATATAATCTGTTATTCCATATTTTCATGTTTATTCCATGAAATGATTTTATCATTCTAAATATGCCTATTGTCAGTTAACAATATGGGATTATTGTTATGCAAGGCAAATATGAGTGTTGGTTATATTCTATGAGAATGTGCATTGTTCCCGCCAAACTCTTGTGTATTCACAAGGGATGCATATTGGATATCCCAACTTTCAAACATTTACTTTTGGATCCTTGTCATGAGTAAAATGTTGAAACGGTTTGTTAAGTCATCCTTAGACTTGAGATACAAGCAAGTTCTATTATGTGTGGGTATCACTTTTATAATTATATGTCAAACGATGTCCTGAATAAGGTATTTATAAAAGGTATTTTTTGGAGTGATGTGAAGCAGCATCCACAACACTTGTAGTCAACAAAGGATTTGTTACTCCACTTGATATGTGTAGTAAGATACCATGGGCCCTTTCCAGAATTAATCAGATAACTTTTTAGCCAAACCCAAAGGGTAATGCAAGATGATTCTTGATTACATTTGGTATATCTTAATTAAATTCTATAACGAGAATCTAAATGGTTAAACTATATGGAATGAGTTAGGATCCATATACATGGTTTAAAGGTATCTATAATAAAGGGTGATAAAAGCAAGACATAGATGACCATGCTACTCAGACTGATTTATGAAACTATATCTCTCACACCTTTAGTTAAATAGCGAGTGAGAACGTTTCTAGACCTTTTCGTCGTTGGTATTTGTGTTATCTGCTACTCCAACTCCCAAGTGGGAGCTGTTGGAATATGGAAGTTGGATTAGCATAAAACGGCTAGAGGTGTGTGAGCCTATTGGGGGCACACACCTTAAAAATTAGAATACGTTCGTGTATAAGCTCAAAGTTACTTGTTTGGACACAATTGAATTAGACAATAAAATCGGCTTGTCCTAAAACCTTTGATTGATTTGATAAGGTTCTTGAAGGGGATATATTTTGTGTCTATGTTCATTAACAAAGGGATAAGGATTAAGAGTAGAGATGTGATGTGTTTAGAAGTTTTATTTGATAAGGGTTATATAAAACTTGAACCTTATCATTGATAGGGTTGAAAAGCTATATATACTCTCTCATTACTCCCCTCCTGGCACTCGATCTACAACGGAATCACAGCAGAAACTATCTCTCTTTCTCAGCTGATTAAAACCACTACTTGCTTTCTAGGGTTCTTGTTTTGATCGATCACTTTATAGCCTTTTGGTATGTGCTAAAACACATACCTTTTCTTTATCAAAACTGACCCAAAATAACCAAGAAAGAGCCGTTTATTGCTAATATTTGTGGTTTTCTTGAGTTTGTGCTTGTGCAGGTACGGATATGCAAAAACACGCAAAAAGGATCCAAATCAGAAATAAATCCGAGCACGAGAGATCAAGAGAGTTTTAGCTGAGCTGGAAGGTCAAGATTGTGTATTTTGGAAGATTTTATTCTCAGAAGATGATTTTTGAAGTTTCAGTAAAGTTTGAAGAAAAGTCAAGAATAGTCCCTGCACTTTGAGCTTTTGACAGAATTGATCCCTCCAGATTCAGAATTTACAAAAGTCACCCTTGGATTATTTGAGCTTTACAAAATTGGTCCTTGAAAGAGATTTTCAGAGAGTACATGATTGGTCCCTGAAGTTTCAATCTATACATCTTTGGTCCTTTAAAGTTAAACTTGGGTTTATCTTAAATCCTAAAGTCCAAGACCAACCCAACATATAAAACCTTCGGCCCAAAATAATGACCCGAGCCCAAACATAAACCAAAGCTATACCCGGTTGGTTATTATAACCCGAAAACCAAACGTGACCCGTTATTATAACCCGGTCAACCCCCCCGTTCCCTTGGTCAAACCATCAAAATAAAATAAAAAAAAAACAAGCGCCCACTTTTGCCCCTTTTACAGATAATATGAACCCTAAATTACCCAATGAGTTAATTGATCAATTTTACCGTAATTAAGGGTAGATTGGTACTTTCCCCTGACACCACACTGACAAAAGGAATGACACTTCACCTATCCGTGTGCTATAGGCCACTTGTCGCTCTCCTATTGGTCGAGACATGTCATCAGATTCAATCCAAGGGTGGATAGCAAGAGATGAAGTGTGGGATTTGATCCAAGGGTGTACACAAGCTCAGAAGAAGCACAAGGGATGAAATTCGAGAAGCTTCTTAACCTTAGCTCATATTATAAATAGACCTCTTCTCATTCACATTTGTATCTCTCTTTCTTTTCATTATTCAGTAGCTTAAGTGTAGTTGTTAATCACTTTTAATTGTTTTCTTTGTATTTCTCTTTCAATTTCAGTATTGTATTAAGTATTTGAATATTAATGAAATTTCGTTTTTATGCTCAAAATTATGTTATGATCTTAAACTGTTTTTAGTTGCTTATTAATCTTACTTTAGTTGATAATAGCTTAATCTCAAGTTTTATTAATTTGTTTCTCAATTCTCTCAAAAATACAAAAGAATAAGAAAAAAAATCATTGAAAAATAAAAAAATCATGTCAAATCTATTCTATAGATTGCTTTACACTTAGCTACTGTTTCATTGATGTTCATTTAAGCTTATAATAGCTTAATGTGAGCTTATTTCAGTTTCAAACTCAATACACAAAAATAAGTCCATATCAGATGCTACAGTTGCTGTCAGATTTGCTTGTGTTAGATCTGGATTTGGAATAATGATGCTGGAATTGGGTTGAGATCTGAGCTGGTATTGGATTAGGATTAGGGGTTTGTTAGGCTAGTGTTCTTTGTTTCATCAATTGGCAAGCCATAGTGGCTAGGAACCGTGTAAGTTTCATTTCTGTTATTGATCATTATATCTGTTAATTGCATCTGTTATTAAGTGATTATTGGTTATGTTTGATCTGTGGTTAATGATTGTTTAGAGTAATCTAGCTATAATCTGCTTATTAGTTTTCAATTCAGTAGCTAACATAGTGTTTGGAATAGCTTAAATATATGTGGTATAGATTAGCTATTCAATTTTGAGTGTTTGGTTCATGTTTAGTAAGGTGATAGTGAGTTAATTCAGGTCTTCATTATAGCTGTTAAACTCAAAAAGTCAAAATCATCTTACGACTCATCTAGGATCTGTTTCTGTTAAAAACAGTAGGAACAAATTTGCTTATTAGCTTTAGAAACAACTAGATCTAGCTTTTGGTAATCACTATTAGCCTTTAAACATCTTAATCAGTTAATTACTTTGGATTAAAACTCAATAAAGTCAACATAGCATCTGTTTTCAGAAAGTCAAAATGGTGTAAAGACAGATTTCATCAGATCTTGCAGCAGTTGTTCAGGATTCATTTTAAAGAATTAGAGTCTGGTAATTGGCACATTTGTAGCTAGCCAGGTGGTTCATAAGACCACCTATCTGTTTTTGGCTTTAGCATTCTTGATAAGCATTTGAATAAGCTCAAACAGTAGGGGGTGTTCACTGTTTTGCTTAGACTTAGCAGTTTGCCTTATCCATTAATCTAATCTTAGAGTTTGTTAGGATTAGGTTTCTTCAGTTGCTTTTAGCTTATTTTAGCCTTCTTTAGCTTCTGTCACTGTTTGGTTGCCTATTTAGCTTATTTGCTTATTTTCCTAGCTTATTTCATTATCAGTTGCACTACATCTTTCTTATTTTACACATAACCTATTGATTTCTCATTTTTCATAGATTCATATTCTCATTTTAGAATTTTCCTGAAATTTTTATAATTTTTGGTCAACTTTTGCTATTTTTCTCATTTTAAAACAGTTTTTAATCATTTTAAAATAGCTTTTATTGCAATTAATTGAGAAAAAGTTCCAAAAAATAATTTTTCAATTTTAATAGATTAAGATAAATATAAAAAGCATAAAAAAGATTTTTCCTTATTTTTCCCCTTTTATTTGGTATTTTTCACAATTTAAATTAGATTTAAATAGATTTAAATTCATAGAAAATAGGAAATTAATCAGAAAATTACAAAAATAGTTTTGAAAAGTCTCTTATGTTATTTTAGATTTTTAGAAAGTAATTCCATAATTTTCTCTCTCTTTTTCATAATTTCTAGATATTTAGTTTTATTTTTAAAGTTAATAATTAGTTTTTAATTTTAAATAAAATCAAGAAAATTCCTAAAAAATAGTTTTAATTCATAATTAGTTTTCAAATATCATTTTTAGAGTAAAAGTAATTTTAGGTTATTTTTAGGAGTTAGATTAGTCGTACTTGCATTTTATTCGCGTTTCGTTTAATTCCGTATTTGCGTTTTAATGTAGATTTGCGTAGTTTGCCTTAATTCTTAGGATTCCCCTTAGATTCTATTCCTATATGCTTTCCTTATCCCGTAGTTTAGAATATATCATATTATCCCCTTTTCTCATTCAAATCCCGATTATCGAGACGTGAGTTGGAAATTCCATTCAACCCTCGTTCGGAACGATCTCGGTGCTCAAACCTAACACGTTTGAGTTACCCATATACTACACACTTCTTATTATTGGTCAGTGTCTGAGCCGTTTTAAGTTTCTTACGGTTAGTCATTCACAAGTGGCTAGCTTGTGTGAGTCGAGCTTGACGTTTCGAACTTGAAATCAATTTTTGGCGCCGCTGCCGGGGAGGGCTTGTAGCGAGTTTTCGTATTCCGTCTCGATTCGTGGTTTTTGAAGATCCTTCCTCGTGAAGTTACCATTTTGTTTTTGTACATATTACTTTTATAAAAACCCAAAAAGATTTTCCTTTTCAAAATTTGTTTTAAAAACCCAAAAATAATCTTCGATTTCTTCTAAATGTTTAATTCTTATCTCTTCACCCTCTAAATTGTTTAATTCTCCACAATGTTCGATTTTGCACCCTTTGATCCCCATGATCCTCGGACCATGGAGGATTTCTATCGTCCTTCACTTATCGGTCGAGGAGGACCGATCGTTCCGGGAACCAAGTTTAGATTGAAAAATCGTATGGTTCGTCTTATTCGACAGCATTGTCAATTTCATGGATTTAACGACGAAGATGCTAACGAGCACTTGAACAAGTTTTTATCTATCACTCAATCCATGAAACAACGTGGCGTTTCTCTAGATGATATCCGATTGAATCTCTTCCCCTTCTCTTTAACCTACGAAGCTGAAACTTGGTTTTATACCCTTGAAAAACATTCGATTCATACTTGGGAAGAGATGTTTCGCAAGTTTCTCTCCAAATACTTTCCATATTCGAAAACGATGCAGCTGAGGAAAGCAATTCTCAATTTCCAGCAATTACCTAAGGAATCCGTATTTGAAGCTTGGGAAAGATTCAAATTGTTATTACAGAAATGTCCCGATCATAGAATTTTGCTTCTTGATCAAATCCTAACCTTTTATCATGGTATCACAACGATTGATCGAGACAAAATCATGTTGGCAGCTGGTGGAAATCTCATGCGGAAGACACCTCAAGAAGCGTATGATTTGATCGAGAATATGACACAACATCATTATCAGTGGGATGCTGAAGTACCTTACGATTCTACTACTATGTTGAGTGATCATTATTCCGAGAAAGTTTCCGTTATGAGTGCACAGATTGACGTATTTGGCGAGCAAGAAAGCTATATCAGTCACCATTATCAACAAAGACCAAGTTATCAATCCACCTTTTACTATTCCGACTCTGACGATAGTGATGACGATGAACCGTTTGAAGAAGAGAACTTAAAGATTGATGACAATTTTTCGAGTGGCAATCCCACTCTCATTTCCAATCCAATCATTTCCGACTCTTCCCCTTCACTCACGCCGGTTGAGAGAAGTGACGCCGTTTTGGAAGAAGTCGATGATCCAATTTCGCCGGAAATTGTTTTTGATCCGTTCATTAACAAACTTTCGGATACCTTGTCAATGGGGGATAAGGAAGTCGAATGCACTCCTCTTGAGAGTATTGATGACCTTGTACCAATCCCAAGGGTATCTGAGACACCTTTCGATTCGATTTCAGAAAATTTCAAAATAACCTTCACAAATCCTTTGTTTGAATTCGATTCAGAATATACTCTCAATTTTGATAATCAAATCTTTGACGAGGAAAGTGATGAGTCCGACACGGAGACCATAATGGAAAAGGTGCAAGTTCATAGTCTACAAAGTACCGCACAAATCCCACCTCCGTTTGTCTCGTTTGAAGAAATTAAAGAAGTAGAGCCGTCTAAAGGAAATCCTTCGGAGCCCGAGCTCAAGGATTCATCTTTTGATTTACTTCTCGAGGAGTTCTCCGGTGAACTCTCTCATTTCATATTTCCTCCGGAGTATGATTGTGTCTATTTTGATCTTGAGGAAGATTTTAGTTTGGGGGAAGAGCAACTCTCTCAAAAGAGTTCCGTTATTGATGACATCACACCACCTCTTCCTCCCGATGTTTTTGTTGAAAATCACCCAATAAGCTTAAATGTTCAAAATCCGATTAAGGAATTTGTTTCTGAAGATGAAGAATGGATCTTAATTGTTATCAAAATCTTTATTCCATTCCTTCCATATAATGTGATTTCTCCTCTTCTTCACTCTTGCGGGAGTGAGGATACCATCTTTGACCCCGGTATCACCGTTCAGAGTTTTTGCTATTAAGAACCTTGGGTATCTCGTCGGAGTGGAACTTTCTTATGTTTCAATGTTTATCCAAACCTCTTGAACGAAAGTCCGATGGAGATTGTCCTTTCCACTTGCTTCCCCAAGGACAAATGAATTCGGGGACGAGTCAGGCTAGCGACTCGGTGATCAAAAACAGTAGCGCTTCGTGGGAGGCACCCCATGCTTATCTCTATCTTCTTTCTATTTTCTAATAAGTGACGCGAAGGGGTCCGCCTCTTCGATTTCTCGTGTTTGGTTGTTTGTGATGTTGTGTTCAGGATTTTCCCGATATGAAGACTCTCGTGCTCGAAGTTTGTCATTTTCTCTACTCGAGTTTCATGATCGATGCTGATGGAAATCCGATATCCTAATCTTATCGACTAACGTTTATCTTTGAGCATACTTAATAAACGGCTTTTAGATTTTCGTGATACCCTTGCTTTAAACATTGAGGACAATGTTTCGTTCTAGTCTGGGGTAGGGTAATCTTCGATTTGATTTGACCGCACTTGCTTATTTCTGTTGTGTTTCTCTCGCAACCCCGTTTTTCCTTAGAAAATGAAAAATTGTGCAAAAATGAGCAAAATTTAAAAAATTTTCAAGCTTTTGTTAAGTCTTTTTGATTGAAAGGTTTTGCTAGTCTCTTAGATTAGAAGCTATAAAATGCGAATTCTAGCTCACAAGGCCAAGATTTTGCAAGTTTCCCTGAGTGACTTTAAATATGCATAACTTTATTTCATTAGACAAAGCATTTGCTAAAGTTAATATATGTTTTGACACCTTGTTGACTTTCCGCTGGTGAGAGTAGGAATGAAATTCTGACTTGACCGGGCGTGTTGAGCCCTAGCTTGTTCCCTTAACTATAGATAATCTAAAAATTATCGGCTAAGCATCTGCGGATCTCATTATTTGGGATTTTAAATTTGCAGAGATCGAGAAATGATAGAGTTACTTATGAGTTTAGATGCTAAGCGTGGAGTAGTTGGTTCTCTTTAGAGCCCATCGAAGGTACTTATGGCTTTTTGTTCCCACAAAATTGTTTCACCCCATATCTGTCTAAATAATTAGAGATGTCGAGTTTTTGGCGATAGTTAGTTCTTTTTCTTCTTAAAAGAATCTTTGTTTTAAAAATTGGGTACACATCAGGGATCCGTAATAAATAAATAAAGTAATAAGTGATATGTGAAATGTAATAAGTAAAGTTGTGAGCTGCGGTGTCGAGATCGGACCCTTGGATCTTTAGCCAGGATTGAGTGAGGTCTTAGCCTAGCCAGCCGGGATCCTCATCTCATGAAGCCTATAGTCTTGGAATTACCCCATGAAGCTCCGTGGTTCACAGCTCATATAAATAAAAGTAAAAGTTCATGTGTGAATAAAAAAAAAAAAAAAAAAAAAAAAAATTGAAAAATGTTGAAAATTGAAAAGTCAAAAGTTAGTAATAAAAATTCCTTGATGTGGACCTCATTTTTACGACAATGGTTCTTGAGAGAAGGCGGATAACTAATTATCGAATTAGCTTTATATCTTTATCGGAATAAAAGTTATCGAAACGAGAACTTGAAGAAATTCATCTCTCACAAAAAAAATAAAAAATTCTAGAGGAAATAGGAAAATGGGAGCAAAAGGTAGTTACATAAGTAACTTCCATGGGTAGTGTTAGCATCTAGAGTCGTATGTAACAATGATTTCGATTTTACGCTTAGTTTGGGGACTTGTGAAAAATCAGGGACGATGTATTCTATCCGTATGGTCACTTCACGTTGTGTTGTGTTTTCTACTCCGTGATCCTAACGTGTCGTTTGAAAAATGTTTGAGTTATTGATCGACATGAAAGTTCAACATACCGTCATTCATAATCGGAATGTGCTTAATCGTAATATCTATTGTGAATTAAAAGGTAAACGGGGCGTTTTTAAAATTAAGGCTTTCTTAATCTCTTTTGAGGAATCTTTGCTACTTCTTCATAGGTTTAGTAGAAAGAGATTGAAATCCTTGGTTTTAGAAGCGTGAGTTGATTGCATTGCGTGAGGACACGACAATGGTCTCGTCTGGGGTATTTTGGTATGTGCTAAAACACATACCTTTTCTTTATCAAAACTGACCCAAAATAACCAAGAAAGAGCCGTTTATTGCTAATATTTGTGGTTTTCTTGAGTTTGTGCTTGTGCAGGTACGGATATGCAAAAACACGCAAAAAGGATCCAAATCAGAAATAAATCCGAGCACGAGAGATCAAGAGAGTTTTAGCTGAGCTGGAAGGTCAAGATTGTGTATTTTGGAAGATTTTATTCTCAGAAGATGATTTTTGAAGTTTCAGTAAAGTTTGAAGAAAAGTCAAGAATAGTCCCTGCACTTTGAGCTTTTGACAGAATTGATCCCTCCAGATTCAGAATTTACAAAAGTCACCCTTGGATTATTTGAGCTTTACAAAATTGGTCCTTGAAAGAGATTTTCAGAAAGTACATGATTGGTCCCTGAAGTTTCAATCTATACATCTTTGGTCCTTTAAAGTTAAACTTGGGTTTATCTTAAATCCTAAAGTCCAAGACCAACCCAACATATAAAACCTTCGGCCCAAAATAATGACCCGAGCCCAAACATAAACCAAAGCTATACCCGGTTGGTTATTATAACCCGAAAACCAAACGTGACCCGTTATTATAACCCGGTCAACCCCCCCGTTCCCTTGGTCAAACCATCAAAATAAAATAAAAAATAAAAACAAGCGCGCCACTTTTTGCCCCTTTTTACCAGATAATATGAACCCTAAATTACCCAATGAGTTAATTGATCAATTTTACCGTAATTAAGGGTAGATTGGTACTTTCCCCTGACACCACACTGACAAAAGGAATGACACTTCACCTATCCGTGTGCTATAGGCCACTTGTCGCTCTCCTATTGGTCGAGACATGTCATCAGATTCAATCCAAGGGTGGATAGCAAGAGATGAAGTATGGGATTTGATCCAAGGGTGTACACAAGCTCAGAAGAAGCACAAGGGATGAAATTCGAGAAGCTTCTTAGCCTTAGCTCATATTATAAATAGACCTCTTCTCATTCACATTTGTATCTCTCTTTCTTTTCATTATTCAGTAGCTTAAGTGTAGTTGTTAATCACTTTTAATTGTTTTCTTTGTATTTCTCTTTCAATTTCAGTATTGTATTAAGTATTTGAATATTAATGAAATTTCGTTTTTATGCTCAAAATTATGTTATGATCTTAAACTGTTTTTAGTTGCTTATTAATCTTACTTTAGTTGATAATAGCTTAATCTCAAGTTTTATTAATTTGTTTCTCAATTCTCTCAAAAATACAAAAAAATAAGAAAAAAATCATTGAAAAATAAAAAATCATGTCAAATCTATTCTATAGATTGCTTTACACTTAGCTACTGTTTCATTGATGTTCATTTAAGCTTATAATAGCTTAATGTGAGCTTATTTCAGTTTCAAACTCAATACACAAAAATAAGTCCATATCAGATGCTACAGTTGCTGTCAGATTTGCTTGTGTTAGATCTGGATTTGGAATAATGATGCTGGAATTGGGTTGAGATCTGAGCTGGTATTGGATTAGGATTAGGGGTTTGTTAGGCTAGTGTTCTTTGTTTCATCAATTGGCAAGCCATAGTGGCTAGGAACCGTGTAAGTTTCATTTATGTTATTGATCATTATATCTGTTAATTGCATCTGTTATTAAGTGATTATTGGTTATGTTTGATCTGTGGTTAATGATTGTTTAGAGTAATCTAGCTATAATCTGCTTATTAGTTTTCAATTCAGTAGCTAACATAGTGTTTGGAATAGCTTAAATATCTGTGGTATAGATTAGCTATTCAATTTTGAGTGTTTGGTTCATGTTTAGTAAGGTGATAGTGAGTTAATTCAGGTCTTCATTATAGTTGTTAAACTCAAAAAGTCAAAATCATCTTACGACTCATCTAGGATCTGTTTCTGTTAAAAACAGTAGGAACAAATTTGCTTATTAGCTTTAGAAACAACTAGATCTAGCTTTTGGTAATCACTATTAGCCTTTAAACATCTTAATCAGTTAATTACTTTGGATTAAAACTCAATAAAGTCAACATAGCATCTGTTTTCAGAAAGTCAAAATGGTGTAAAGACAGATTTCATCAGATCTTGCAGCAGTTGTTCAGGATTCATTTTAAAGAATTAGAGTCTGGTAATTGGCACATTTGTAGCTAGCCAGGTGGTTCATAAGACCACCTATCTGTTTTTGGCTTTAGCATTCTTGATAAGCATTTGAATAAGCTCAAACAGTAGGGGGTGTTCACTGTTTTGCTTAGACTTAGCAGTTTGCCTTATCCATTAATCTAAGCTTAGAGTTTGTTAGGATTAGGTTTCTTCAGTTGCTTTTAGCTTATTTTAGCCTTCTTTAGCTTCTGTCACTGTTTGGTTGCCTATTTAGCTTATTTGCTTATTTTCCTAGCTTATTTCATTATCAGTTGCACTACATCTTTCTTATTTTACACATAACCTGTTGATTTCTCATTTTTCATAGATTCATATTCTCATTTTAGAATTTTCCTGAAATTTTTATAATTTTTGGTCAACTTTTGCTATTTTTCTCATTTTAAAACAGTTTTTAATCATTTTAAAATAGCTTTTATTGCAATTAATTGAGAAAAAGTTCCAAAAAATAATTTTTCAATTTTAATAGATTAAGATAAATATAAAAAGCATAAAAAGATTTTTCCTTATTTTTCCCCTTTTATTTGGTATTTTTCACAATTTAAATTAGATTTAAATAGATTTAAATTCATAGAAAATAGGAAATTAATCTGAAAATTACAAAAATAGTTTTGAAAAGTCTCTTATGTTATTTTAGATTTTTAGAAAGTAATTCCATAATTTTCTCTCTCTTTTTCATAATTTCTAGATATTTAGTTTTATTTTTAAAGTTAATAATTAGTTTTTAATTTTAAATAAAATCAAGAAAATTCCTAAAAAATAGTTTTAATTCATAATTAGTTTTCAAATATCATTTTTAGAGTAAAAGTAATTTTAGGTTATTTTTAGGAGTTAGATTAGTCGTACTTGCATTTTATTCGCGTTTCGTTTAATTCCGTATTTGCGTTTTAATGTAGATTTGCGTAGTTTGCCTTAATTCTTAGGATTCCCCTTAGATTCTATTCCTATATGCTTTCCTTATCCCGTAGTTTAGAATATATCATATTGTCCCCTTTTCTCATTCAAATCCCGATTATCGAGACGTGAGTTGGAAATTCCATTCAACCCTCGTTCGGAACGATCTCGGTGCTCAAACCTAACACGTTTGAGTTACCCATATACTACACACTTTTATTATTGGTCAGTGTCCGAGCCGTTTTAAGCTTCTTACGGTTAGTCATTCACAAGTGGCTAGCTTGTGTGAGTCGAGCTTGACGTTTCGAACTTGAAATCACCTTTACTTGCATTATAGATCCATGGTGTTATTATAGTTTTATTGTACGTGTTCGAGAAGGTATAAGTCGAAGCAGAAACATCAAAGTACTCGTCTGTTTACTGAGTTCTCGAGCAGTATAGGCAAAAACACATCAGGTCCTTTTACCCGATATTGGACAGACTTGGTTTTGGTTCTTGGTGCTTCCTGGTTCTCGGATAACAAATAGCAGAGGGCTGTTTTGGTTTGGTTCGGGGTTTGAGCTATTGACAATTAGTTGTTTGGGTATACGTGATACGGCTAGCACTTCGGGCGTATTTGGTTTAACGTATTTGTATGAGCACTCGTAAAGGTGATTGTTTTAATCACTAGTTTTTTGTTTATTTGCGGGTGACTACGAGAGTTGGTTTTCTTGTTCCCTTTTACTTTAGTTTGTTTATTATACGTGTTAATTGTAATTACTTAAACTAGATTCATTATCCGTTGCGCGTAGTTAATGGTTAACTTAGATTTTTTAATCCCAAAACCCAATAAGGTGGCGCGTGAGGTGTTGCTCTCACGGTGGTCACGCTTGACCATCGGTCATTACATCAATTACATGTTGAAAATGAAATTAGATTTTCATGATTATTGTTGACTTCAAACATAAACAGACACTTATGGAAGATATGATGTATTTAGTGGAAATACTAATAGAGTAGTTTGTTGAAATAAACAGGCTGATAAATAAAACTTATCACGGCATTGTATAACTTTTGTAGCTTTATTAATGGTCTAATCATTAGTATTAGAGGTGTAACGCCAACCTGTGAAAAAAATATATGTTAAACCTTACCGTATCAGATTAAGATACGTTGTGTTTGTGATTTTAATCAAAACCCAATCGGTCATTTATTAAAAAAAAAAAATGTAGATTGACGGGAATACCTTGACCTCGAGTGTTTTTTTGAATCAATCATTATTTACCTCACAAGGAACAACTCCAAAGAACTCTCCTGGCCTAGTGGGATACCAACCGGAGTGAGCACAAGCCAAGACTCAGACCCCTGAGCTATTATTTCACAAAGTCTCTCCAGTGTGCCTATAGGTTTTGCGAAGATGAATATCTATATGAAGCAAATGTCAATGATAGGACTTGAACCTGGGTCTATTGACTCAAGCACAAGTGCTCCAACCATTAGACTAATGTCCCAATTGTCCCAATAGGTCATTAATGTCACACGTTTTAGTTACAGGTTTATATTCTTTGACAAATATCTCAAGAATAATGAGATGCAAATGTTTATTGATACCCAATCCTTGCCTAGTTAGGCTCCAACATATTGGCATATTAAATTGTTTGTTCCTTGAGATGTTGCCGTTTAACTACAATGTTGCCTCGAGTAATCGGGTTTCTATGTAGGTGTCGATTAATGCATGTAACAAACTTGTTGGAATGTGTTTTATCTGGGATTTTTTTTTTTTTTTTTTTTTTCATGTTAGAATATATGGTTATCATTGAGTTTAATCATTAAAAAAAGAGCAAGGTTGGATCAAGTGGTTAACACCCTTGCCTCTGGAAGCAGAGGTCAAGGGTTCGATCATCACCCCTTGTAAGGCCGGAGGTCTTTTTTTACCTTTGGTAGAACCGGAAGCAGCCTCTCTACCTTAGGTAGGGGTAAGGTTGTCTACGTCTCAACCTCCCTCATACACCGTGGAAGACGGTATTGGGACCAATAACCCGTGGAAGACGGTATTGGGAGTTACTTTTATTGAGTTTAATCATTAGCTGTTACTTTGAGCTGTGGGCGAGTGAATTTGTCGGGGTTTGGTTTGGTTGCTAACATAGTAATAGATATGTATTGAAGCATAAGGGACAATGTTGTCGTCGGTGATAGAAAATGACACCAACTGTACGAATAAATATGCAAACATCCTTGAAACATGGTTAAACTTTTTCAAAGACACCTAAGAGGGTTGGGTACAATAACGCCCCAACGCCGTAATGGCTGAGATGGCGCGTGTTGGGGCTGCGTTACCATACCAGCAACAGTGGCGTTGCTCCTGTGTTATGATTTGAGTTACCACCACAACATATATTGAAAGGCACATCCGAACAAACAAAAATTACAAAACCTAACCCTGGGTCCAACGGCTAGTATCAACGGTTCAAAAAAATAAATAAATAAATAAATAAATCCTAAGGTTTCGTATGAGAATGAAACCACTCACAAGGTTTTAGTTGTGTGATTTTGCTTGAGATAACAAGAAAAAAAGGGACGAAATTTGTTTTTGAGATTTAGATTAAGCAAAAAAGATTATAGGCATTAGTTTGGTGGCGTTTGGGAGAAGAAAAAGTTGAGGTTAAAATTCACTTAAAAATTTTAAGTGAAATATTTTTGGGTTAATGAAGTGTTAGGTTGTTTAATGAATTAAATTGTTGAGGAATCAATTCGTAAATTGTAAGATTTTAAAGTGTTGGTCTAAAAAATGTGGTGTTATGATAAGGGGTATTTTTTGTGTTAAATGTTTGGATAATTACACGAAAATGTATCTAACTTGTTACTTTTTGTAGTTCTGTGTATCATACTATTTTTTTTTTGTAGTTCCATGTACTCAACTTTTAAATTCATGCAGTTCCATGTACTCAACTTTGCAAAGTCACCAATTGAGACCCATATACCCAAAAGTTGCGTACATAGAACTAAAAAAAAAAGTTTAATAATACATACAACTGATCACCTTGGTACACAGAACTAAATGGATTCAAAAGTTGAGTACATAGAACTACAAAAAAAAAAAAAAAAAAAAAAGTAAAATATACAAAACTACAAAAAGTGACAAGTTGAATACATTTCTCTGTAATTATCCCTAAATGTTTTGGCGATGAAGTGATGTGGCGCTGACGTGGTGGTGCTAACGTGGCGGCATTTTTCGGGTGTTAACATGTTATTACACCTTAGGCTCTAATGCATTTTTATTTCTATTATACTCGTAAAACAATATTTGTGCACCTGGTGACTTAAAATTTTAGATCCGCCCTTAACTATATTTGCATATAAAAGACATGCAAAAATTTCGACACCGCCAATATATATCTGGAAAACAAGGTCTTAGGAGATTGGAGAGTATCAATGGCATAAATCCTGTGTACTGATATAAGTCGTGTTTTTACAAGTACAAGTAACAATCAAGCAGTGCTCTTTAGTTGGTCACACTTCTTTACACATAAGTAACAATACAAAGCAATGGATCGTGAAAAGAATGATTGAAATGAGAAGAGTGAAAAAAAATTGTAGCCATATATAAAAAAAATAGTTAATGAAAAAAAAAAAAAAAAAAACATCTACTAAGGATCCAGTGAGAAGAAAACTTAAAATGAGAAGAATGAGAAATAACTATAATCGCATATTTGAGATGCATCGACTTGAATTAGATGCATCTTTATTCATTTAGATGCATCACAATTAGTTTTAAAAGTGATTTTGAAGTGAAATCGATGCGAATTAGTACTAGCGACAAATTTGACCCGCAGAGGACGAAAAATACATAGGATTCGTCTAACTTGATGAAATGCATCTAATATATGTATATGTATCTAATTTTTTGCTAGAAAATATATTATGATGCATCTAAAAGATTAGGGATGCATCTAATTCAAATTGATGCATCTCTAATGTGTACTTATATTTATTTATCATCCTTCTTATTTAAAGGATTTTTTTCATTTGATCCTTAGTATATCTAAAATATGTAATTCTCAATCTTATTATCTTAATTATATTTCTTTTTTATATAACACGTGATCAAAAATCCTTCTTAATGTAATTGGGCCACTAGTAGTACACTTAAGCCACATCCATTAGTCGAGTTCTCCTTAAATTGTATGATTAGTGCGTGTTATATGGTGGGTTATCAGCTCGTCACGTCAAATTTTACTATTATTACATTTTTATAATACAAAACAAAAACAAAAGATACTTTCTACAATATCATTCTTATAACACATTACAAAACAACTTTTGTCATGCACATGACGGGTAGAATTATAACACCCATGACGGTGCAGTTTGCATTGTTATAGGTACCGAAAATTCCCTATAACGTACAAAAATGCATACATACATATATATGGAGGACAACAAGGTGACTCACGCATTGAAGTTGTGGCGCATCTAGAAATCCAAAAAAGATGTAGCACAAGAAAAAATCTAAAAAGTATAAAATTAAGAGTAAAATTTATAGGGTTTTGGCCGTACAATAGCAACGTACTTTTTCAAATGTACCGATCTAGTACGCGTACTATTTTTTGTCCCACTTAATGTTACGAACTTTCTGTTTTTGTACTAATCTACCCCATCAAACTTGTTTAACCGGCACCAAAATTTTTTTTTGCCCATTTTCGCACGTTCTTGTCCGTTTTGCACGTTTTTGTCCGTTTTTACACGTTTTCGCACGTTATCACACGTTTTCATCCGTTTTTGCACGTTTTCGTTCGTTTTCGCATGTTTTCGTTCGTTTTCGCACGTTTTCGTCCGTTTTGCACGTTTTTGTCCGTTTTTACACGTTTTCGCACGTTATCACACATTTTCATCCGTTTTTGCACGTTTTCGTTCGTTTTCGCATGTTTTCGTTCGTTTTCGCACGTTTTCGTCCGTTTTTGCACATTTTCACACGTTTTTGCATGATTTCATCCGTTCTTACACGTTTTTGTTCGTTTTACGCATTTTCATTCGTTTTTACATGTTTTCACCTGTTTTGCAAATTTTTTCCATTTTTGCACGTTTTCGTGCGTTTCTACACATTTAGGCACGTTTTTGTCCGTTTTTGCATGTTTTTACACATTTTCGCCCATCTTTGCACGTTTTAGGATATTTTAGCATGTTTTCGTCTATTTTTGTATGTTATCGTCTGTTTTCGCACGTTTTTAAACGTTTTCGCACGTTTTCATCCATTATTGCACGTTTTCGTCCATTTTTAACGTTTTTGTCTGTCTTTGCATGTTTTCGGCCGTTTTTGCCCGTTTTCATCCGTTTTTGCACATTTTTGCACGTTACTCTTATCACAAGGCGAAAATATGTAAAAACGAATAAAAATGCGTAGAAATGAACAAAAACGGGCGAAAACGTGCAAAAATGGACGATAACGTGCGAAAACGTTCAAATGAAGTGAGCTGTTACTCTTATCACAAGGCGAAAACATGTAAACGAATGAAAATGTGTAAAAACGAACAAAAATATGTGAGAACGGATGAAAAACATGCAAAAGCGTGTGAAAATGTGCAAAAACGGACGAAAACGGACAAAAACGGACGAAAACCTGTGAAAATGAAAATACGTTATATTAAGTGGGACAAAAAATAGTACGCGTACTAGATCGGTACATTTGAAAAAGTACGTTGCTATTGTACAGCCAAAACGCTTAATAAAAAAGATGCATAGCCGGTTTCCAAACTTTTTTCCCGGTAGCCGGTCACTTATGGGTAGATTGGAACAAAAACAGAAAGTTCGTTACATTAAGTGGGACAAAAAATAGTACGCGTACTAGATCGGTACATTTGAAAAAGTACGTTGCTATTGTACGGCCAAAACCCAAATTTATAAAATGATAAAGAAGTTAATAAAGTTACTTTGATCCATTACAACGAGAAAAAAAATCCCAAGTCTCGCAAAATACAATTTGTGTTGCACAATATAGTTTTTGCAAAATTTACCTAAACTCAGGTGTAACACATGTTATGGCCAATAGAGTATGAGTTGTTGACGGGCAAAAGAATTGAATCCGGTTTAAACTGAAAAACCAGTTTATTTAGGTTATATGAGTTCTGGCTGAAATCAGTAATTGAATTTGATTTAAACTAAAAAAAACCCATTTTTTTTCCAATAAGACGAATAGGCTAATTACGAACAAAATATATGGTTAATAATAAAATTGAATATAATAGCAAATTGAATATACAACTAATGTTTATTATTCATTATTGTAGAATCTTATAGGGGGAAGTTGGGGAGAGGGGGGTTGAATACATTCTTTTATACATATTTTAAGTTTATTTTAGATAAGTGTCAAGCTTGCATGCAAGTGTGTGAACAAATAAACAATATAAATCGTAACTAAAGAGTCGAGAGACAAACACAACGATTTATACTAATTCGGAATGAGTGATTTAGGTCATCCGTACGTCCATTTGTGAATCTGGGAAACCTATACTATTCACTAGTACCAAATCCTTGTGATGGATAAACCGTACACCTTAGCTTTAACAGATCTACACCTATAACCAAGCTAGCACCTAATGGAGTTCGCACCTGAAACAACCCCAAAGACCTCGTGATATCTCCACACGATTCCAAAGACTTCTGCCAAAGAAGTAACAAACCTAAAGCTTGACTGCACCTTGTACAAGACTTTACACCCTTGCTTCTCCGCACCCGGAGTAAGACTTTACACTTGCTTCTCCACACCCGGAGTAATGTGTTCGAGTAACCGAACAAGTATTAGGTAAAACAAGTAATGTTTTCGAGTAATCAATCATGTATTTAAGTAAAATGAGAAATGAGTTTAAGTAAATCGAGCATGTATTCTCACCCCAAAAGTATTTCAAACAAGTAAAGTAGGGGCCATGAACTCACCTTGAGTGAAATAGTAGTTCAGAAAGTGTACATCAATGTAAATGGTGCAACGGCTCAGACACGCGACCTAAGTAAGTGTGGTTCGACTTAGTATGCACTATATAAATGCAATAAATGAAAATGTGTTTGCTAGACTTTGTATCACCATGGCATGTTTATGTTTTAGTTTTATAAGTAAAAATACATTTTACGTCAAGTTATGTATTTTTATAAGTTTCGGCACTTTAACAAATATTCTCGTGTTTACTAGTTTAAATAGTCATGTAATGAAAGTAGTCTTGTCTTTATCTCAAGTATTTAAAGTAATACTCTTTTATAGTTTATAAAAATATTTCGTTTTTCGGTTTCGTCTCCTTGTCGGGTTTCATCTCTTTGTCGGGTTTTGTCATTTTGTCGGTGTAGAAAACTAGAAGGGGGGTTGAATAGTTTACCAATTAAAAACTTTGTTTTGAAACTTATTGAAAGATCAATTGATATTGATCTTAGATATGTTAATGAAGTATGCAAGCAATATGAAAAGAGTAAATAAGGAAAGAAATGATCAAACCACAACAAGTTGTTTATAGTGGTTCGGTCTACAAGGACTCTTTTTCCTTGCCCTACTCCACTCCCCGAGTCTCACACTCGAGAGTTTAACTTCACTAGTCAACAAGCTCCTTTCAACGGCGGAGAAAACCTTTACACTTCGCTTACACTATTTCCGACACTAAGCTAGATGTCGAGTTCTTTCCAAGGGTACAACCACTCCCACACACAATGTATTTTGAGGACTAAAATACTAACCACTCACACTCACAAGATTATGATGGTTTAATACAACAATGAAGTATGAATCAACACAAGATCATACAACACTAAACAAACAAGACTTCCAACTTCTCGTTTGAAGCTTGAATGTGACTTGATCTTCTTTGCTACAAAAGAGATCACTAATATGATATGAAACTGAGTTAGAAAGGTTAGAGAGAAGATATGTAAGAGAGTATGATAGAAAGGGATGAAAAACTACTTGGTTTGGCTTTGCTATTTATAGCCAAAACCATCAGCAGCATCCGTGGTTCCGCCCGTTGTGGATTTTGGTGCCGCCAGGTCTGACAGCAAGATATCAAGATCTTGCCAAAGTCAACCATATCTATGTAAGATTGTGTAAGATATGAAGAGTACAAATCCACACAAAATATCTAATGAAATCTTCCAATGATTTCCATGATGCATCACATGATGTCATGTGTTGTTTTTCTATTTTTAGAAATATGCAAATACATAAGTAAACATTCTAAAACCTACTATTATACATTATGCTTAGACTCATATTAAGATATGATTAGTCACAATGTAAATGCTTTAAATGATGAAGATATTGTTTGAGAAAGCTTGTTTTAATATCTATTAAACTTGACAAGCTTTAAGCTTTATACAAATTAAATTTACTTTTGTCGTTAACAAAACTTAGGTAAAGATCAAAAATATAAATAACGTTTAATGATGATATTTGTATTAACAGTCGGGTTTTGAAGATAATAACCATCTGATTACTTATGAAAAATCTAGTTTCGCCCATTCGACGTGTTTATAAGAAATATCCATTTTTATTATTTATAAAAGTCTTGTTAGACGGTTTCGTTTATATATAGCCATGTTTAGAAAAATAACCTAAGTAGTATATTTTTAGCGAAAATTCGGCATGACCCGTTCGTAAATTCTTACTTTATTAATTTTATCTATCTCGCTTCTAGTGTTCCGAAAACCATTTCAAATTTTATAAAAACATATATTAGCTAATAGTGTAGTTTTCTAGTAAAAAGTATATTTTTTGTCGTAATTTGAAAATAGCGTAACTTTCTCGTTTTAAGTCCGTTTTTAGTGGTTGAAGCGGCAACATTTAGCTTATAGTGTCAGTTTCTATTTATTTACCCCAATATTGAAAATTATAAGCTCATTATAGTGTATTTACTGTTTCGGGACAATGGGTGCATAAAGTGTATATTTCGTCACTTAAACTAGGTTTTCAATCGCAAATCACAACAACACGCTAAACCTAATCCCTTCCACCGATTGTTATAATTTTCTCAACAACTCCAATCTATCCTAGTTTTCCATTCCACCGATTTGTTACAATAACTCCTCATTTCAAGAACGTAAACATAATAACTTTAAAATAAACCGCAAAACTTAACCACAAACAATTTAGAACATAAAGATTAACCAAAAAGTCAACACAAACATGGTGATACAAAAATCTATGGTTTATATGTATTTATGTAGAAATATGTGTATAAGTGTACATAGTTCATTTTTACTTAAAAATCAAGACATAATGTTTGTACTTTTACAAGATTTAAACCATGAACAACCAGGAAGTACAAAGATATTTGGAAAAAGAACACTTACAAGTTTTTGTAGAAATTTGTAGGTCTAGAGAGCTATAAATAGAGGTGGCAATTTGTGCTCAAAATAAAAAAAATAGGCTAAATGGGCAAACTTTTAAAAGATTTGGGCACATTTAGACCACCTCTTTTTTTTTGAAATGGGCATGTATTACCCATTTAGAAGTTAAATGGGCATAATGGGCACATGTTTTTCTCGAACATTAGATTGTTTTTAAAGAAAAACTTAGATTTAATTTTTTAAATATAAACGAGGTGTTACGTTCAATGAATTTATTTCGTCATTTTGGGTCTTTTTAAAAGCGATTCGTATAATATGAGCCCGTTTGACCCGTGCCCGTTTAGCCCGCGCCCGTTTAGCCCGCGCCCGTTTGGCCCATAGCCCGTTTGACCCGTAGCCCGTGCCCACCCAGCCCGCCCGTTTTGCCACCTCTAGCTATAAAGACCCAATAACCTTAACCCAAGAACTATTCCAAATCGAACCCTAAACTCTAAAGTAAAAGCGAATTTCTTCAAAGTTCGATCAGTAAAAAATGATGATGGGAAGGGTGTTTGCGGCGCACGGTTTGAGAGGGAGAGAAAGTGATGAGAGAAATTTGTTGATGATGTATGAAGAGAGTGTGTGCATATTAGGGTTTATTAAAATATATGCATTTGACTTCAACTAATGGGACAACAACATTACATCACTTCCCACTAAGAGCGCACGGTGTGGTCGTTGTTGTGGCTCGCCGTGGGCCGTCGCCACACCGGCGTTGCTCGTTGTGGCTCGCCGTGAAGTGTGAAATCGTGGGGACGACGAAGGTAACTTCTGACAAGCGATTTTTTTTTCTCTCTCTTTTTTTTTTAAAGATTTGTAAAGTTTTATGTAATAAGGTGAAGGTGAAGTGTTATTGATTTCGAAAGTTTCGTAGAGGTACTGAGCTTTTCGTGGTTAAACAAAAAAAACTGAAACTTGAAAGATTAACTGAAAACATGAAATACATAATAAGCTTAAACATTAAAACTACAGAGGGATCCCTAAAAACAACATAAAAAAATGAAATACATAATAAAACTACTAAACACTTAAAAAAACGAGTCATCCGAGTCCAAACCATCATCACTTGTTGGCGGAGAATAAAACTCCCCATTAATGTATCGACTCTCCATTATGTCGAAATAGTTGTCTTGGAGGTACTGAGCCTCCCGTGCTTCTTGCTCACGGCGAGCAGCCTCTTCACGTGCCTGCTCTTGCAGTATCTCCCTGACGTTTTCTTCATCTTGTTCAAGCTGCCGGAGGGAAGCCTCACTTAACCCGCTTGGGTGGTTTTGAAAATCCACCTGTGGATTGTTCACAGGTGGACTTGGAACAATTGGGAGGTACGGGATGTTTTCAAACCCCACCGGGAAGACATTTTCCGGTGGTGTTGAGTAAACTTCAAACTCTGGCAGAGTTAGAAAGTTGGTTTCCGGCAGTGATCTGGTGTAGGAAAGCTGGTTTCCGCAACTTCTACGGGCTGGGGAATTGCTGAGAAAAGTCTTTGCGAGACATTTTTTTTGTGTGTGAATTGTGTTATTTGTGTGTGAAACTAATGCTGGTATGATAGTATATATAGAAAACTTAACCGTTTGAATTTGAATTTAAAATTTAAAATTTGAATTTGAATTACCCCGCTCAACAGTAAACGGCTTTAAAATTTAAATTTGAATTACCCCGCCCAACAGTACCCGTTTTTTTAATTTGAATTTGAAATTGAAAACCACCTTTATAAATAACATCAACCACCATTTTATTTCACATCTACATCAATTCAAAAAACACACACACAAATGTCTCAAAATTTGAAGTGGAACAAGTCTGAAGAAATCTTGCTTGCGCAAGTTTGGATACAAATTTCGCAAGCTATGGATATGCAAAATAACCGTTCCGAAAATATTTTTTGGAACGACGTTATGCATATGTTCAATAATCAGACAACCGATGACCATCGTACAAAAAATTCAATCACGGGTAAATGGACGAGGATTAACGTCGATTGCAAAAGGTTCAACGCAATTTACAAACAGTTGCAGCGTCGAAGTGCTCAAAATGATCACACTCATCTCGAAAATGCGAAACTAAGCTTCCAGCAACAATTTGGTAGAAAGGAGTTCAAATATGTTCACGTTTGGGAGATTTTGAAAAATTGCCCAAATTGGGATGTCGAAGATTAAATCCAGTAGTATGTGTTGTTTTTTTTTTTAATCGTGTTGTTTTTTATTCCCGTATCGTGTTGTTTTTTTTTTCCGTATCGTGTTGTTTTTTTATTATTGTGTTATGTATTGTATTTTTAATTTGAATGAAATGAATTTATTTAGTTTTTATTTGGAAGTGAAAATTGAATAAAAAAAATAAAGTGGTAGTGGTGGGCCCCAAATGAAGAAGTTGAGGTTTGTTATGAGTGAGGAGGGGGTTTGTTGTGGTTAGTTGTGGGAAAATGGGATGCTGATGTGGCGCGACGACGAAGTTTCACTTCGTTATGACACCTTCCACTCTAACACAAAACAAAGAAATGGTGGCCAATAAAGGGGGGGGGGATGATCGGCTATAGGACAAGAAAGGGGAGGGAGTTATTAATTTTTGAAAATTTGAATATAAGTGCATGTATTTGAGGTTAAATATAAAAATGGTGAGTCGGTTGGGCGTTTTTATACACAAGTACGTTAGAAATAATATTTGTAAACGTTTTTAAGAAAATATGATGAAAATGAGTTTAATGACACTGTAATGTATTTATTTAATGCGAACCATAGCTAGTTTAGTGTCGTTACGCGTTCGGGCTCGTTTTTCAAAGTCAACGAGGTAACTTCTTGTTTTTGAATTAGATGAGTTCGTAAATGATGGAAAAGTAATATTTCAAGCATTCTGATTAAATGACAGTCTAAAAATTGCCGGTATTTACTAACTGCAATTTTTCAGTTTACGCGATTTAACCTAACGGTTAACGTATAAATAATAAAGTAGTCGTTCAATGTAAATAGTTTCGAGTTTGTGAAAGTAATAAGCTGAAAATTTGTGAGTTGTCACAGAGAGAAAGATGGTCTATAGCATGGAAAAGGAGACTCTTAGTTTGAAATTTAAATTTCAAATTTCATATTCAAATATTCATACGTTATAATCTTTATTAATTTTACAAATAAATTATTAATTAATTACATTAATGCAACCAAGTTAAATATTATGCATATTTAGTTAATCATTAACTTACAAGAGGAAAATGCATTTTGCTAATTACTTAACGTAAGCTTAACTTATTTGCTCAAAAGGGAGTAGACTTATTTAGTAATTAGTCAAGTTATAAGTAAGTTTATACACATTAATTTGATGTGATTAGTTAATGAAAACATAAACCTCCAAGTGTTGAGCTTGTTTTATAAAACTACACGAGTACCCGTGCATAGAAACGGGATTTTATAGCGAAAGATCGTTTAGTCGAGTCGAATTGGGTCGGGTCAAACCGGTTCGGGTCAAACGGGTCGGGTCCAAGTCGGGTCGAGGCTAAAATTAATATGCCCGTATCCGACCCTATTTGAGGTCGGGTTAGTCGGGTTCGGGTCAAATCGGGTCGGGTCAAGTCGGGTTCGGGTCTGTTCCATTTACCAAATCACATAATTTGATATTTCTAACTTAGTGGTTAAAATCACATATGTTCGTACAATGATAGTAACTAGTCTGATTTTTATTGTCATAACATTTTTTTGATGAGTGATCTTATAAAATGAAAAGGCCAAAATCAACAATGCGTATGTAAACAATAAGCAAAGTGATCTTTGACAATTACTTAAAGCAACTAGCAGCCTACATTCATCAAAAGTGGAGCAAAGATAAGTCAATAATTCTATCATCATCATAGATTTTTTAGTTGTTTTAGTTCAGTAAAGATAATTTTACATTATAAATTCAAGGTAAATATGTGTCATCTTATTCGGTTTTTTCAAGTAAACACAAAAAATAAAATAAAATAAACAAATCAGAAACATAAAAACAACATCTTTAAACGGATAAATAAGTTAAAATAACCCAAGCAAAATGGACTAATTTGATAACTTGGGCCTTTAATAAATAAAGATTGAATATAGTTAAAAAAAAAACAACCTCGGGTTAGTCGGGTTGACCCGAACCCGAATAGCAAAGTATTTTGAACCCAAGACCCGACCCTAGTTCGTACTCAGGTTAATCGGGTTGACCCGATTGACCCGAGCTAGATTTTGGACCCGAGTAACCCGACCCGATTATCCTTATTCGGGTTCGGGTCCGGGTCGGGTCGGGATTTGTGACACCCCTAAATACAAGTATTACAATGCATTGTACAAGTTATGCAAGCTGCTAATTAATGATACTTTAAAAATCCATTTCAATGAAAAATACAATTAAAATAACACATTAGAGTGAGGATCAAATGAGAAATATAATTAAGATGAGAAAAATGAGAAAGTACTACAACCACTAGACTTAGATGCATCAAAAAAATATATGTATCTCCCAATTATTTAGGGTGCGTTTAGTTGGAGAATAAATTCTCTAGTTTTCTATCTCTAGTTTTGTAAAAATTTGGATGGGAAATATATCTCCACAAAACACTTGAAAATATAGAAAATGCGTTTAGTTGATATTTGTATTTTCTATTTTGAAGAAGGGGAGGGAGGGTTGGGGTTACAAAGGAAAACAATTAAAATTTGTTTTCTAATTTTTCTTGTTAGATTAGGAATAGGAGATTTTGTGTTTTGCAAAACATTTTGTTGGAAAATGATAATTTAAACGCGATTTCTATTTTCCTTGTTTCCCACAAAACATTTTGTTGAAAACAAAGGTGTTTCCCCCCATCTACGCACCCTTATCTTTTCTTTTTTGAATTTTGTGGCTAGATTTCTTTTTAATTTTCTCATTTCAATAACTTTTCTCACCAGATCCATTTCGAACACATTATACAAAACAATCAAGCTTCTAAGCACAAAAAACAAACAAATAAAATAAATTATTAGTCAAAAAATTGTTGGAAAATTTAGTGCACTTGTGGGATTAGTTCACACCTTGTAATGGGTTAGGAGGTACGGAGTGTACACCCATAAGGTCCATGAACACCCTGACTCTTGTAGTGGTTTGTATTGGTAGTGCTGGTAGAAAGTACAGCTTGTGGAAAGTACTGCTTGTAGTTTCCACTGATAAGCAGTGTTTCCACTGAAGCTTGTGGATTCCACTGAAGCTTGTGGATTCCACTGAAGCAGTGTAACCACTGATAGCACTATGAAAGTACTGCTAGTGTTAAAGTACTGCTAATGGTATGAAAGTACTGCTAGTGTTAAAGTACTGCTAAATGGCAGTTACAACTGTTTAATGACCACGTTTAATTGGTCATGTAACCACTAACAGCTATAATGGGGATAATTAAGAGGCTATTAATGGGCCGATTAATACTCATAATTCCATTTTGACTAGCTAAGAGTAACCTCCTATATATAGGAGATCTGATTATACATGAAAGACACACAGAAAACGTAAACATTTATTAGCGAAAGGGTTATAGAATTGTGCCTAATTCTCTAACTGCATTTGGTCTTATCCCAAGTAGATATTCGTGATACCCAGGCATTAGGGTCGAATAGCTTACTTTGGAAAGTAATCACACGATTCCAAGTGATATCCGGTAACCACCTAGTGGTATTGTTGCTTGCTACTGATTATCTAACCCTGTTCTAGGACATACCCACCACCAATCAAAGTAAACTATTTGTGATAATCAATGGCAACTGCTGCAATGAAACACATGGCTTCAAACTTCGCTAAGCTGGACAAGTTTGAAGGGGTGGACTTTAGGAGGTGGTAGAAGAAGATGCACTTCTTGCTGTCAAGTATGAGTGTGGTGTATGTGCTAAGCACTCCTATTCTAGATGATGGTGATGATGCTACTGTGGAGCAGGTCAGGAGGAGGAGCAAATGGGAGAATGATGACTACATATGCAGAGGTCTTATTCTCAATGGTATGTCTGATTCTCTGTTTGATATTTATCAGAACTTTGAATCTTCCAAAGAACTGTGGGATTCCTTGGATGCCAAATATATGGCTGAGGATGCATCAAGTAAGAAGTTCCTTGTTAGTAATTTCACAAATTACAAAATGACTGATTCAAGACCAGTCATGGAACAATACAATGAACTTCTTGGAATACTTGGAAGGTTTACACAACACAATATGAACATGGATGAGGCTATTAAAGTCTCTTGTGTCATTGATAAACTTCCTCCTTCTTGGAAAGATTTCAAGCATACCTTGAAACATAAGAAAGAGGAGTTAACTCTGGTTGAGGTGGGCAGTCATCTGCGCATTGAGGAATCTCTCAAGATGCAGGATAATGACAAGCCAAAGAGTAGCAATGCTACTGGTGCATCTGTTGTCAATATGGTGGAGCATAATAACTCCACCAGGTACAATGACAACAAAGGCAAACGCAAATATCATGACAACACAAGGGCAGATCCTAACAAGAAGGCAACACCTACTTGTTGGAAATGTGGCAAAACTGGTCACATCAAAAGGGACTGCAAGGGTGTTAAAGTTGGTGGTAAAGCCAATGGATCAGGCACTAATGGTTCAGGGAGTGGTGGTTCAACCAACTCACTGAAAGGTCAGAATATGTTTAATAAGTCTTTTCAGATTTATTATGTTACATATGTATCTGAATCTTATTATGTGCAGGATGATGATGTTGCGTGGTGGGTTGACTCTGGTGCAACAGTTCATGTGTGCAAAGATAAGAAGCTGGTTCAAGACCTATGAGTCACTTAATGATGGTTCTATTCTTCACATGGGAAATGAGTCAACAGCCTTGGTGCATGGTCGTGGTTGTGTAGATCTCAATTTTAGTTCTGGAAAGATTGTAACTTTGTTTAATGTTATTCATGTTCCTGATATAAGGAAGAACTTGGTTTCAAGTAGTGTATTGAATAATCATGGATATAAACAAGTTATTGAGTCTGATAAATTTGTGCTTTCTAAGCATGGTGTTTTTATTGGTTTTGGTTATTTATGTAATCAAATGTTCAGGCTTAATATTACCACTGACAGTGTTATTTCAGCTTTTGTGACCACATATAACCAGACTGACTCTACCCTATGGCATGCTAGACTTGGCCATATACATTATAAAAGAATGCAAGATATGTCTAGGGATGGTTTAATCCCAGCTTTTGACATGGACACTGAAAAGTGTAAAACTTGCATGTTAACCAAGATTACCAAGAAACCTTTTCAGGGTGTTAGTTGATGAGTGTCTAAATACTCATCATTTTTATACAATCTAAACTGCAAAATCATCTGAAAACACTCAAAAATGCATCAAAATGATGAAAATATCACAAATCAGTGTTTTATGTGTTTTAAATGCAAAAAGATCAAAATCAGATGAAAAATGATTCAAGTTTGCAAAATTGGCAGTTTTAGTCCCCCAAGTTTCAAAAAGTTGTCAAATCTAGTCCCTGGAATTCAAAAATATGGAATTTTATCATTCAAGGTCCCTGAAATATTCTAAGTTGTTAAAATTGGTCCTTGAATGATTCTTTGGTCAAATGGCAGAAAAGGTCCCTAGAGTTTGAAAATTTGCAAAATTAGTCCTTGGATATTTTAAAATGGAATTTATGCAAAAAGGGTCCTTATACTATCAAAGTTTGTCAAGTTTGGTCCTTGTGATATCTTTGGAAAAGTGTCATGTTCAGTCCTCAAGTTTGGAGAAATTACAATATTGGTCCTTGTGATACTATCAAACCAAACCGGACCCTTATTATTATTTCAACCCAAATCCAATACCGGCTGGCCCAAATGCATTATCCAAGCCCAACCCAAGCATGACCCTTGACCCTTGAACCCCAGTTCACAATACCTCTTGACCCCTGTCATAACCATTTTTGACCCCCCCCCAATATACTAATACCGGTAAAAAAAAAGTCAATCACGCGCCAAAAACCGCCCACTGTTCACTCTCCTCTCCCATGTCTGATATCCAAAAACCAGAGCTGGTTTTCCATGATTTACTCCATCCCCCGTCCTTACCTTGTCCCCTCCACCTCCACTAACACCCAAAAACCTTTAATTACTTCAAACCACCCCATTAATAGCTAAAACCTGCTCAAGAAGATTGGCGCCAAAAATTACACTTGGACGAATAAGATGATTTTGGCCAATCCAATGGCTCAGATGAAGTGGGAATGAATCAGAGGTCAACATAGAGTCTCAAAAGCCATTATAAAAAGGAGGGGAAGCAATGTATCAAGACATCTAGTATAATTTTTAAGTTTCCATGTCGTTTTTAGCTTACTTCTAATTTCAGTGTATGATTTAGTCTTTAAACTCTGTATTTCAAGTTTTTATGTTATAATAAAGCTTTTGTGAAACATTAATTTCAAAATCAAGTTCTAATTCAGTTTATGCAAATTTTCCTTATTTCAAAAATCTCATGAATGATCAAATGTTGTTTGTAGATGTTATTATGGACTGATATAGCACATGTAAGCTCCTATAAAGCTTATTCAAGCTTTTAGAAACACTAAAAGTCAGTTTAGAAGCAAAAATCAAAAAAATCACCAAAAATCCAAATAAATAGTTGAAAAATAAAAAATCTGTTGGAAATGGCATTCACAGCTGGAGCAGGGTGAATTTTGGATGGCCTTGGGTTAGTGGCTTAGTGGTAAGCCTATAGGTTGTGTTATCAGCTCTTGGTTCTCAGTTTGTGATTCAATTCAATTTGTAAGCCTTTTGTGCAATTTTAGCATTTTACTATTAGAGTCATTGATTAGCTTGAATCTGTGTATGTTTATGTTTCTCAGATATAGTTAAGCATAATTAAGCTTTAAAACAGTTAGCTTGTTCTTCTTAATTTATAGTCTCTAAAAATCTTGTTCTAAACAGTTAATATGGCATTAGTGTAATTTCTCAGTTTTATGTTATTAGTGTTGTTGTTTAATGTTTGTTTAGCCTTAGTATATGATAACATATGGTCTTGAATCCATAGCATAGTCTAAATCTGTGAAGGTCTTTGAAAATCACAAAAGCAGTCTAGAAAAGGTTTGTTTGGATTTGTTTTGTTTACTGTGTTAAAGGTTGTTCAAGACAGAGTTCTTGTTTGTTTCATGTCACTTTAGTATCTAATATCTCAAATCAACAAGAAAAACCAGACCTTATTTGGTGAAAAGTCAAAATCACTCTTAATGTTACCTAGATTGTTCACTGTTAGGATTTAGGAAGTAGAAATCATCATAGTTGTTCAAAACTTGATAACTTAGCTTGATTTCATCATACTTTAGGTTAATATATCATAATTAATAAGAAAGATCAACCCTAAGTTCACTTTGGTCAAACTTTTAGTGTAAACCAAAAAGTCAAATTGTCATTTGGTCGTTTTTGATTAAACTTTAGGATTTCACTGTGTGTTTAATAGTAAGATTTAGCTTAAAAGCTTTTGGGTTATCAAAGTTTAGTTGCTAAACAAAATTAGAAAAATACTAGTTCTCTTTCAATCAGCTTATAAAGTGCTTTTTAACTAGCTTATTTTGAGTGCCTTGTCTGAAATGGTGCCCTGTGCACAGTTGGGTAGTCCAACTTGATAAGCTTGCATAGAGCTTATTAGTTGCTCAAATCTTGTGATTTTTGGTTCTTTGGGTAGCTGACCTAGCCCTCTTGAGAACCCAAGCTTAATTTTTTATTTTGGAACTTGTTTGCTAGGGCTGCAATAAGCTCTAACTTTGTCCCATTTCTGTTTAGTTCATCAGTTTGGTATAAGTGCTTATTGTCTTTGTCCTAGCTTTTCAGTGTGCTTATCTTTGTCTTTCAGCTTCATTTGAGTAGCATTAGCCTATTTGTAGCTTATTTGAGCTTTTGTTTCAGTTTGTAATCTTGTTTGAGCTTAATTCATCATAATAAGCTCTTAAGCCAACTGTTGGCTCATAAGCTTTTCAAACTGCTTATTTTAAGCTTGTAAAATTTTTGTCTTTGTAAAAGTTTCATATTTTAAGTAGTTAAGTAGTTCTTAAAAAGAAAATCCAGAAAAACTTCATTTTTAAAACAGTGATAGTGTTTATTTAATAGGTTTTAGCTTTTTGATTTTTCTTTTCATCTTATTAATAAGCAAATCTTGTTTTTATATTTTTCTTAGTTTTCTGTCACCTTAAGTTATTTTTAGAAAAAGTTTCATAATTTTCTCTGTTTATTTAGTATTTATTAGAATTTTTAATAGTTAAAAGTCTTAAATAATTAGTAATAAATAATTAAAAAGCATCAAAAATATCTTTTCAGTTTTAAAATTAGTTTTATCATATTTTAGATTTTTCCAAGTTGAAATTTCATTTTTCCAGGTTTATTTGATATTTTCTAGTATTTAAGTGTATTTTAAATAATAATTAATTAGTAATAAATATATAAAAAGTGTGAAAAATATATTTTTAGTTTTAAAATTAGTTTTATAATATTTTAGATTTTTCTGAATCATAATCTTATTTTTCTAGCCTTATTTCATATTTTCTTTTAGATTATTTTTAAATAGTTTAAAATAGTTTTTAATTAATAATAATTAATTAAATAGTTGTAAAAATAATTTTATTTTTTCTAATAATTTTATTTTATTTTTAGGATTTCAAAAATGTCATTTTCATATTTTTAGGTCTTTTATTTCTTAGATATCACTTTTTATTTTGTACGTTTACGTAGTTTTTAAACTTACGCATTTGCATTTGTTGTGTCTGATTGTTGTGCTTTCCAATTCTGTGTCCAAATACATTCCAATCAATCAGTAGTGTAATAATTCATCAAAATCCCTACTGATCACTATCCTTAGTGATCACTCTATCATCTAAGTTAGTTTTGACACACCATTGAGTCTCCGTGGGACTTAACGACCCGGGAATTCATTCTATTCTCCAGGACTTCATTGTATTTGTGTTTTAAGCAGTTTTAAGCTTCTTACGGTTAGCCATTCACAAGTGGCTAGCTTGTGTGAGGTAGCTTGACTGTTTTCAGCACGAATCATTAGTCATGAGACTGAGCTCCTAGAGCTGATACACAGTGATCTGTGTGATTTGCATGCCACTCCTTCTTTGGGGAATAAGAAGTACTTTGTGACGTTTATTGATGATGCTTCTAGGTTCTGTTATGTTTATTTGTTACATACAAAGGATGAAGCATTAGATAAATTCAAAGTGTTTAAAACTGAAGTTGAATTACAACTTGGGTCTTTGATCAAAAGATTAAGGACTGATAGGGGAGGTGAGTACATGGATACTCAGTACTTTCAGTCTATTGGTATTATCCATGAAACGACTGCCCCTTATACTCCTCAGCAAAATGGTATTTCTGAAAGGAAAAACAGGGTGCTGAAGGAGATGGTTAATTCCATGTTGTCCTATTCAGGACTGAGTCAAGGGTTCTGGGGTGAAGCTATGTTAACAGCTTGCTATTTATTAAATAAGGTTCCCAACAAAAGGAACAAGGTTACCCCTTATGAACTCTGGACTAAAAGGAAACCCAACCTGAATTATCTCAAGGTTTGGGGTTGTAGGGCTGTTGTAAGACTCCCTGATCCAAAGTTGAAAACTTTGGGTGAAAGAGGCATTGATTGCATCTTTGTTGGATATGCTGAGCATTCCAAGGCTTTTAGGTTCTATGTTATTGAACCTAATGAATATGTTTCAGTTAACTCAATAATTGAATCAAGGGATGCAACTTTTGATGAGAATAGATTCTCATCAGTCCCTAGACCAAGTCAGAGGATTCCTAATGGAACTCATGACACTGGTATATCAGAGGTCCCTGATGATGAACCATCAGTGGTCCTTGATGAGGTTGTGATTCAACAACCTGAACCTGTGCTCAGGAAGAGCAAAAGGGTCAGGAATCCAAAGTCATTTGGAACTGAGTTTCAACTATACTTAGTTGAAGGAACAAGAGATGAGGTCTCAGACCAATACTCCTATTGCTTCATTGTTGAGGATGATCCCAAGACATTTGAAGAAGCAATGAAGTCCCAGGATATTGCTTTTTGGAAAGAAGCAATCAATGATGAGATGGATTCCATCATGGGGAACAACACTTGGGTGTTGGTTGATCTACCACCTGGTTGCAAACCTTTGGGTTGCAAATGGATTTTCAAAAAGAAAATGAAGGTAGATGGAACTATTGAAAAGTTCAAGGCTAGACTAGTTATTCAGGGCTTTAAACAAAAGTCGGGAATAGACTATTTTGATACTTATGCCTTGTGGCTGTATCGTACCATAAGACTGCTGATTGCTATGGCATCTATTCACAATCTGATTATTCATCAGATGGATGTGAAGACAACTTTCTTGAATGGTGAATTGGAGGAGGAGGTTTATATGAACCAACCTCAAGGCTTCATATTGCCTGACAATGAAAACAAGGTGTGTAAACTGATTAAGTCTCTTTATGGACTTAAGCAGGCACCTAAGCAATGGCATCAAAAATTTGATGAAGTGGTTTTGTCTAGTGGTTATGTTCTTAACCAGGCTGACAAATGTGTATATAGCAAATTTGATGAATCTGGTAAAGGAGTAATCATTTGTCTATATGTTGATGACATGTTGATCATTGGCACTAACCAAAATCAAGTTGACCTGACAAAGGAATTTTTGTCATCAAGGTTCTCCATGAAGGACATGGGGGAGGCTGATGTTATCCTTGGTATAAGGATTAAACATGAAAGTAAAAGAATTTCTATCTCTCAGTCTCATTATATTGAGAAGGTACTGAGGAAATTCAATTACTTTGATTGTTCTCCAGTGAGTACACCTATGGATACTTGTGAGAAGCTGATGCCTAATCATGGCAAAGCTGTATCTCAACTTAAGTATTCTAGGGTAATTGGTGCTGATGTATGCCATGACTTGTACAAGACCCGATATTGGTTTTGCAGTGGGGAAAACTGAGCGGTATACTAGTAATCCTAGTGCTCATCACTGGCAAGCAGTTCAAAGGGTACTGAAGTATTTGAAGAGAACTATGGATTATAGTCTCTCATATACTGGTTACCCATCAGTGTTGGAAGGATACACTGATGCAAGTTGGATCAGTAACACTGAAGACAATTCGTCTACCAGGGGCTGGGTATTCCTACTTGGTGGAGGTGCAATTTCTTGGGCATCCAAGAAGCAAACTTGCATCACCAGTTCAACAATGGAATATGAATTTGTGGCTTTAGCAGCTGCTGGTAAAGAAGCTGAATGGTTGAAAAACTTGCTTCTTGAGATTCCATTGTGGCCTAAACCTATAGCACCTATTTCTATCAGATGTACAATGGTAAGTCTAGACACTTAGGTGTCAGGCATAGCATGATTCGTGAGCTTATCATGAATGGGGTGGTATCTATAGAGTTTGTGAGATCTCAACAGAACTTGGCTGATCACTTGACGAAGGGTCTGGCTAGAGACTTGGTTATAAAGTCTGCTAAAGGGATGTGTTTAAGTCCAACTTAGTCACTGAATGCTAGGACACCCAACTCCCTCCTGAGGAAACTTAGGAGCTGAACATTCAGTGGACTGGAGCACATGTTTTATTTACATCCCAAGGTTGTGCTCAACAATGATATGAAAGGAGGATGAAGTCTTTACTTCTTAATGGTTAATTTTCTTTGAAAAAGTGCTTGGGAGGAGCATGACTAAAGAGGAACCACCTATGTAAATGTTGAAGTTTTGCCGCTTCAGGAAGCTTTGGACTTTAGCTTTTACAACATTTATGAATTTGGATATGGAAACATGGCTTGTATAGTGTCAGGAGCTGATAAGTGTTTGAAAACTTGTGTGTATTTTATCTCCAGGTATTCAAATGGGTTGAAGAGTTCAATTCTTAGAACACCCTGATTCTCGAATATTTGAAACGTGTAATTTACTAAGATGAAAATTCAATCCTCAGGACATTTTCATTTATGCACATGTTTTGCTTGATGTTTATTTTTCATGCAAAGGAAGTGAACTAAATTTGGGGAGGATTGTTGGAAAATTTAGTGCACTTGTGGGATTAGTTCACACCTTGTAATGGGTTAGGAGGTACGGAGTGTACACCCATAAGGTCCATGAACACCCTGACTCTTGTAGTGGTTTGTATTGGTATTGCTAGTAGAAAGTACTGCTTGTGGAAAGTACTGCTTGTGGAAAGTACTGCTTGTAGTTTCCACTGATAAGCAGTGTTTCCACTGAAGCTTGTGGATTCCACTGAAGCAGTGTAACCACTGATAGCACTATGAAAGTACTGCTAGTGTTAAAGTACTGCTAATGGTATGAAAGTATTGCTAGTGTTAAAGTACTGCTAAATGGCAGTTACAACTGCTTAATGACCACGTTTAATTGGTCATGTAACCGCTAACAGCTATAATGGGGATAATTATGAGGCTATTAATGGGCCGATTAATACTCATAATTCCATTTTGACTAGCTAAGAGTAACCTCCTATATATAGGAGATCTGATTATATATGAAAGACACACAGAAAACGTAAACATTTATTAGCGAAAGGGTTATAGAATTGTGCCTAATTCTCTAACTGCATTTGGTCTTATCCCAAGTAGATATTCGTGATACCCAGGCATTAAGGTCGAATAGTTTACTTTGGAAAGTGATCACACGATTCCAAGTGATATCCGGTAACCACCTAGTGGTATTGTTGCTTGCTACTGATTATCTAACCCTGTTCTGGGACATACCCACCAACAAAAATTAAATTACAGGATATCCGTAGCCGCATCGCACAAGGACCCTGCTAATATCCAATAGTGTAAGGCTAGAGTCTAAGCCGCTCTCTTAGATGGGGTATCTTTTCACCCGACAAGCACAAGATCAATGGTTCAATCATTGACACTTTCGTAATTGCAACCGTTGAGTGGGTTTTGTATGCCTCTCGCATTATTGAAAGTCAACAGATTGTGGGTCGATTCAGGTTATCTGTTATTAACCTTTTACACCTAACAAATAAGATCAGTTGCCTGGATTTTTAAAAAGATGGTATGCGTATTAAACAAAGAGAGTTAAGTTAAAAGTAAGTAAAAATGTTTAAGAATTGATAGTTCGAAAGTTATTTTTTAATATTTTTTGAAAAATATTAGAGGCGGTAATTTGTTCACAAAATAAAAAAAATGAACTAAATGGCAAAACTTTTAAAAAATTTGGGCACATTTGGGCCTTATCTTTTTTTTTTGAAATGGGCATGTATTGCCCATTTAAAAGTTAAATGGGCATAACGGACACATGTTTTTATCGAACATTATATTGTTTTTAAAGAAAAATTTATATTTAGTTTTTTAAATATAAATGAGGTGTTACGTTCGAGAAATTTATTTCGTCGTTTTGGGTCTTTTTAAAAGCGGTTCGAATAACATGAGCCCGTTTAGCCCGCGCCCGTTTAGCCCGTAGCCCGTGCCCGCCCAGCCCGCCCGTTTTGCCACCTCTAATAAAATATACCAGATATTAGCTTAATTCGGTTTGATTTTCATTTTGCTAATCCTAAGCCGAACCAAGTGTTGTTTACTAAAATTTGGCTCGGTTCGGTTCAATCCTGCAACATTTCAATTTATAACTAGGTTTTAGTTCGACCTGGTTTGATTTGGTTTTCGGTTAAACTATTTTATAAACCGAGTTCTTACATACAAAATACTTCCTTAAACCCCAAAAAAAAAAAAAAAAAAAAAACCCCAAATCACACAACACAGTCACACAAAATTAGGGTTTATCAATGGCAAACAAGAAAACCTCTAAAACCCCAAAAACCCTAACACCAGAATCCAAATTCCGTACAGATTTCAGCACTTGCTCAAAAACCAAAGATTTCCAAACAACAATTAGCCTTTTCCAATATGCAATAACCCAAAAAATCAAACTAAATCTCCACCAATACAACACTTTTTTATACATTTGTTCAAACCAAGCTGACCCATCAACTAAAAAAGAAGCAATTCAAAATGGGTATTTGATATATAATCATATTATGCAAAATAACATAAACCCAAATGAAGGAACTGTCACTAGTATGTGTAGGTTAGCTGCTGCTGATAATGATGGTGATTATGCATTTGAGTTGGTAAAAAAGCTGGAGAGTTATAGTGATAAGGCTAGGTTGAGGACTTATGATCCTGCTTTGTTTTGTTTTGTCGAGAAACGGGAGGCGGAGAAGGCGTATTTGGTTGAGGAGGAGATTTTGAGAAATGGGTTGTGTTTGGAGGAGAGTGAGATTAATGGGTTGTTGAGAGTGAGTGTGGAGGTTGGGGATGAAGCGAGGGTTTATGAGTATTTGCATAAGATGAGGGGGAGTGTGCGCTGTGTGAGTGAGTCGAGTGCGGAAGTTGTCAAGAGGTGGTTTAAGGGTGAAGCTGCGGCGAAAGCTGGTTGTGGTGGTTTGGGAGAGGGGGATGTGGGTCGGGTTAAGGATGCGGTTTTGAGGAATGGAGGTGGGTGGCATGGGCTTGGTTGGATTGGGAGTGGTGAGTGGGATGTGAAAAGGACGAATGTGGGGTCGGGTGGGGGGTGTTGTGCGTGTGGGGAGAAGTTGGCGTGTGTTGATATTGGGAGAGATGAGACGGAGAAGTTTGCGAAGTCGGTTGTGGGTCTGGCGGTTGAAAGGGAGAAGCGATCGAATTTTACTCAGTTTCAGGTGAGCAAAGCTTTTTGGTTTATCACTTTGTCTCCGGGTAGTGCTTGTTATGCTTATTGTAGATTGCTTATTACAGTTAACTGTTGGTCGAAGACCAACAACAGTACCGATAAAACATTATTAGAGGATTTAAGATTTTATATTCGCCTTATGCTGGTCGAACTTAGTATCTACTAATGTACAATCTTTTTGTTGGAAATCATGTGTTTTTTGTTTTGAGTTATTCACTATAAAGCGGCTTTTCATATGTTGAAGGATTGGCTGGATCAGCATAATGATTTTGAAGCTATAGTGGATGGGGCGAACATTGGGCTCTACCAACAGAACTTTGCTGAAGGTGGATTTAGTGTCTCACAGGTTGTACATCTCTGGTTTGTTATTTAGGTGTTTAATATGTAACATGGTAAGTTAAAACACTAAGAAGCGAACTGTTGTGACTCATTCTTTTCTGCTTTTTCAAAATTGGTATAGAACAGCTTGAAGTTGTTGTTAGTGAGCTGTATAAAAGAAGCAATAAATGGCCACTAGTTATTCTACACGACAAACGTATTCGTGGCCTTCTAGCTAATCCTGCCAATCGAGGGCTGCTTCAGGGGTGGATAGACAATGGGATACTTTATGGAACACCAGTTGGTTCTAATGATGACTGGTAACAAAGTCTAAAAAACTTCCCTTATACACCTCTTGCTGCTTGAACTGCTGAAACTATAGTGGGATACATATAATATGTTTTCTTATCTCTATGATAATCATGGTTCTTGGTATGTTTAGGTACTGGCTTTATGCTTCTGTAAAACTCAAGTGCATGCTTGTGACAAATGATCAGATGAGAGACCACATTTTTGAACTTTTGGGCAGCAGTTTTTTTCCCATGTGGAAAGAAAGACATCAGGTATGTTAATTTCTTGTTTGACATCTTATGTTTATATCGAATAGTGTACTGAGTGATGTATTCATTGGCCCTGTCCAATTATAATAATACTCCTTGGGCTTCTTCAGTGGCTGTAGCCCATTAACATTTGATCAAGAGGCCTAGGATGCCTATTGGCGGGGCATGTGCACATATACATACATACACACATAGATATGCCAACGCAAGGGCATGATAGGGAACACTCATGAAACTTTATATCACTCGAGTCCAAACAGAAATATGAAGGTTTACAGCTAAAAATCCTAAGTTCTGTTGCTTAGTATGCATACTGGATTAGTGGATTTCATATCTATAATATTCTATTTGAACTATTGTTAGAAGAAAATTTTGGTATAAACAGTAGAGTGAAGTACCATGCCTGCTACTCGACTTTCTGGCAGGCCTTTCTTTTCTTCCTTATAGAAATTCCAAATCTAGTCGATGGGACAAAGTTCTCATGTGCAAGGAATAGTCTTAACTCTAGACTCCATTTATTAGCCATCCTTATATATCGTTTCTGACAGCGTAGTCGTTATACCTAACCTCCCAATCATTTTTTACGTCTCCATCTTGAAACTAAAAGATCAACTGATACGTGGGCTACTAGTACAAGTGGATCAAATTTCCTTTAGTTTCAGTCTAGTTTTCTAAATGAGTCTTAGTTAACTGTTGCATCATGTTCTCCTTGTTTTAAGGCAAGTCAAAAGGAAGTACCCCACTATGTGGAAGTACACTCCATGCACGTTTACATTATATCCATGCAAGTTCCTTTTAGTAGGTTAGTGCCTTAGTGGGTTAGTTAGTAAGGGTCTGCAGTTTATTAGTATAAATATGTAACCTTGCATTAGTTTGTTCAAGAAGAAAGAAGAGAAAAGTGTCTCAGTATTTTAGTCGTATGTTTGATTCATTTAGTTATTACTTTTCATAGTACTGTAGTAGTTTAGTAAAGATATTGACTATCAGTAGCCTTAGTCATATCATCAACTTTCATACAAATATTGTGTAAAATCAAATACCAAACATAAGTTTGTAATCAGAGACCAAACTGTGAAATCAAACCAAGAACTTAGACTAGAAGTTTGGCAACCAAAATATAGATGATCAGAAAAAATGTAAAAACACTCTGTATCATAATTCGTTTCAATATGGAAGAACACAAATTAAATAAATGAACACCAAATTGGCTACCCCATCACCGACGCCTTTGTAGAAATTAATGAGCCCCTCTGCATCTTCTGAACCACCAACACACATGGCACTGCGTGGGGAAACTAAGATTTGCATTAAATGTGAATTGAATTCCGGAATTCCCCATCTGCAGCATCTTATGTTGTCAGTGGTTGGCCTAATCTTTGAAGCCAGATCCAGGTTTGAGTAACTCGATTTCAGTTTCTGCTAAAACATGCTGCACATGTTAATCGGTGATCTGTCTGTGTTGGTGAAGAGAGGTTTGTTAAGCATGGTTCAGAATTGGTTAAGTACCTAACTGAAACAATAGAGGTTTCTTGGTGGTGGCTGGTGACTGTGTCATAACAATGTTGTTTAAGATTTGGAAACGGGAGTCCTAAATAGGTGGTTATTTTATTTTATTTAAACTTTTTAGATAAAGAAAATGAACATGGGCAACATTAGGATTTGAATTTGGTATAGATGTTTCTTCTAAATGTTTTGTATATGAAAACAAGTGGGAGGCTAGAGGTATAAGATATAAGAAAACAAAATGAAGGCTAAAAGGGTAGGTTCTGCTCTAAAATTGATTACTTACCCGTATCTTATTAATAAAGCCAAACATGCACACAAAAGGTCGTATATTACTTATCATCCTATTGCAATCCACTATGCAGGTTCACTATACGTTCCCAAAAGGTCAATTGAAGCTTCAGATGCCACCATCATATTCCCTTGTTATCCAGGTATTTCGGCCATATTTGCTGTTCTGGTTTCACTTTCTTGTAGCTACTTGAGATCTAAATTCAGATTTGTGTTAAGGGTAACTACATCGATATAACAGAATGCGAATTATAATGTGAATAGAGAAATTTGCAAATTGAACTAGTAACCTTTTTGTTAATTTAATATACCATCAACTCTATTGCTTCATGTTGTGTCAAACTACTACTTACCAATTGTAAATCTTCAGTTAGCCCTAAAGCTCTTGTTATTTACATAAAGGTAAGATCACAAAATTGTGCATTATCACAGTTTCGGGACCTAAATACAACATTTACTGTATCAGGAATCTGAAAGAGGGGCATGGCATGTACCCATAGCGGGTGAATGCAACGATGAGTCACTAAGAACTTGGCTTTGCATTACCCGTCTGGACCGTTGTAAGGCATCTGATGAAGTGTCCAAGTCTGCAGAACCTGTGGAAAATGGACAGTTACCCAACGGAAACACCACATACGAGAGTTCTGTTTCATCACATAGTACTGGTATAACTGGTAAAAGAAAGGAAAGGTAGCATTTTCATGAGCTTCACTTGCAAGAATCTTGGATATTGTCACATTTTTTATCACTTAAAACACCCTGCAGTTGTATTTTCCAACAATGTTGTATCATTGAGAACTAATTTATAAGTTAAACTAAGATGATTGGGGTCAAATTCTACATTAGTGTGCATGAATCTTGTTCATGATCATAAGAGGCATTATGCTGTTTATTATACAACATGAAAATCAATTGTAGCACACATGTAGTACATAGTTGAGGTGTGACTTACTGTCTACTTTGGAGCATATTTCACCAAGCCGGCATGTGTATTAACGAGGTTTTGCTTACCCGCGCGTTGCCGCGTGAGCATTGTGTCGAGAATTGTACGATTAAGACATTCAGCTTAAAAGTTTAATGCATAAGTGCACTCGCAACATTGTCCAAAAATGTGCAATTTTGTTAGCAAGAAAGTTTCGATAAGGGAATAGCAGTAAAATTTAGATATAGGTTTATATGACCGCGCTTGATTACAGCACTTAAGTTTGAGCAATTAAAAATTCAAACAAAATGATTTGGTACCCCTCAATATCTGTTAGACCTTCACCCCATGGAGACATAATCCAAACAACTAAAATCTCTCTAAACGCTTGTGTTCTTTGCATCAATCTGATTAATTCGATTTGTGTTCTGATTCATAAGATTTAGTGGTTTTTTGAAAAAACGATTTAGGGTTTCTAGCCGACTTTAGGGTTCTCCTAATCGGCTAATTGGTTAGGGTTGCTGTTCTTATTATATTGTAAATCGATTGTCCTCATCTATTGTTCACTTTTTGATCGATTACATGGCCTGGGGTTAGATTTCAGTGCGTCACAATTAAAACCCTAACTTTTTAGTTAGGGTTTTATTTTAGATTGGTTCGACTCTTTATGTTTGCTGCTGTTTTTTTTTCTGTTTTGTGTTGATTGGTGCGTGGTTTGAGAGAGATGGAGAACACCATTAATAAAGCGAGAGAACATTGCATCGATCTTAAATAATTTTAAGGATTCTATGGATATGTTGGGCGGCAATGTTAATGCTGTTGCAAGTGAGGTTTGTAATGCCTCCAAAGTTGATACAAATGTTGATTCTGCTACGGGATTGGGTAAATCTACTTCTAAGGTTGGTATCGTTGTTAATGGTGATGGTCCTAGTAATCAGCCTGCACATGAATCGTCAGGTCCTATTATTTCTGATTGGAGTGTGGATGATGGTGATATTAACTTGTCTACGTTAGTGGACAAGAATGTGTCTTCTGGTCCTAAAACATCTTTTTCAGCCCCAACGACTTGTGGTACTAGTGAGGGCAAAGGTAATGTAAGTGGAAAGGAGCAATCGGTTGCTTCTTTGCTTGGTGCCAATAGTACTTCTCGTAAGGTGAATTTTAGGCAGATGGTTAATGAAGATCGGGTTCCTAACCATGATACTAAACTCCCTAAGGAGGCGATGGAACCCGTTTTAGGTCGGTATGAGAACACTCTTGTTGGGTACTTCTTAGGAAAAGCTATAGCTTTTCCAATTGTGCAGAACTATGTTACTATCGTGGAACGTGCAAAAGATCATGAAGAATGAAGCGGGTATTTTCTTATTTAAGTTCTCTTCTAAGGACAGATTGGAGTAGGTGCTACAACAAGGCCCGTGGTTAATCCGTCATTCACCTCTTATTCTTAGGAAATGGTCTCTTAATGTTCCCCTAACCAAGAATGAGGTAACTACGATTCCTGTTTGGGTTAAATTACATAATGTGCCTATAGTTGCTTATTCGGAGGTTGGTTTAAGCTTGATTGCTACTCAAGTGGGGAAACCAGCTATGTTGGATTCATTTACATCTTCTATGTGTGTTGACTCGTGGGGTCGGATTAGTTATGCTCGTGCGTTGGTTGAAGTATGTTCAAATTCTGAATTGAAAAAGGATGTTAGTATGACTATTCCATTGGATGATGATAGTGGCTATTCGACTGAAATCATTCGTATCGAATATGAATGGACTCCTCCTCATTGCAGCGTTTGTAAGATATTTGGTCACACACTTAGTGAGTGTCCAAAACAAGTGAAAGAGGTGGTTCATAAGGTTTCTAATGGGGTGACTAATGCATTGACTCAGGTGGTTAATAATGATGATGGGTTCACTGAGGCAAGGAATCGTAAGAATAAAGGTAAGAGTGTGGGTTCTACGTCTCAATCTAAGCCAATTGGAGGGGTTAAACTATCCAAGCCTAAGGCTAATTTTTGGAGACCTAAAGTCACGACAACTTCTAATCAGGTTGGTACCAAGAAAGATTCAGATCCTAAGGGTCTTCAGCAAGCTTCTAATTCAAATGTTAAATCTGGTAAGGACCCACAGTCTTCTAACTCTTTTGGTATCTTGGACTCATTGGTGGATGAGGATGTTCTTGGTTTTGTTAGCAATGGTAAGGGGTCACAAGATCAGCCTATTAGTAACATGGATTCGCAGTCTAAGTCGTCTACTATCCCATCTTCTAGTACTTCTGCAACAAAAAAGGCGTGGGAGCAGTCTACTATCCCTTCTACGAGTTCTGCATCGAAGAGGAGTAACCCATTTTCTAAGGTGGGTGAAGTAGTTGTTTCTGACAGTGATGAGGATGAGGTGTATGAGCCAAATGATTATTTGGGAGATGATTATTTTTCAGATGAGTATGCGGCTCAAGTAAACGACTTACCGGAACAATTCAAAGAGTTCAAGCTTCAAGGACGTGCTGGGAAGTAGTATTCTATTTTGTTTTGTTTTTTCATAAGACTGGCATGTAATCTTATGTTGTTTATTGATTGTTCTAGTTGTTGGTTGATAGTGGTTCATTTATGGCCTTTCATAAATGATCTAGGGTAGGTCAAGCGGTTGCTTGAGGTTAATGTGGTACTTCAGCCACATTCCATTATACTTTCAACGTTTTATTGGTTAATATATTTTACCAGGGTGCAGGATTACTCCCCTTTACCCAAAAAAATAATCCAAACAACTTAAAATACATAGAGTGACCAAAAGCTTGCTTTCTTTAATCTTTCTGCCAGTAACTTGAGCTCCTGTTGTACATGCAATAGCAATAGTGTTGAAACTACAGAAGACAATACGATAATTAAGGCACTGAAATTAACTTTAAGACAGTTAATTACAACATGTATTAATCTAATTACAAGCAACTTTGCATGCCCAATGCATGCATATGCTATAGTGTAGCTTAAACCATTAAACAAAGTAAAATTGGAACCTAACAGAAACTGTTCCTAAATGTGCAGTTTTGTTCCATTCAGAGTTTTGTTAAAACCATGTAACTAAACTTCATACATATAAATCAAAAGAATGGATGTTACCGGGAATTTTTTTTCCTTCACTCTTTTGAGATTCGAAAAGTGCTCTTTTGACTGATCTAGTGCCATCGGATTCTGGTGCTGGCCGGGTTGTTGCGATTATTCGAGAGCAAGAGATGTTATAGATTTTCGAACAATTGCATTCCATATGTACGTAACAGTTAGGGACTAAAGTTTTGTAACATTTATTGTCTTTTTCGGTGGGACCGGTGAAGACGGAATCTGCAGCTTTTCTTGAGACAACAAAAAGTCAGTTTATTCGTTTTCATTATGAACATTAACCATGTGAGGGTAAACTGGCGGGCATGCCTTAATGTCGTATTCAACCTTCTTTCTATTTTGAGAAATATGATCAATCCACCGTGGCTGCAAACATAGTATGTTGCCCAGCCAAGATGCAGATAATCTGATATTTACTCTGGTTTACAGGTGCTAAGCATGTACTTAGCAAAAACACAACTCATTCAGCACTCTGGAAGGCTCAGATCTGTGAACATTCGCCATGGTTGCAAACTTAGTAAGTTGCCCCGACAAGATGCAAATGATCTCAACTTGACTCGATTCAATTTCTATCATTGCAGCCTCTTAGAATTAATCGTCCTCTCACATAGTTACTGTTAGAAAGTTTAATCCCCACTTACTTCATAAGGTGGTTTCCCACCAAATGCTTGAAAACACAATAACCGAACTTATGACACAAAGCTCACAGCAACTTATGCATAGTTTATATGCTTATGACCACATCTTATATTATACACCTATGACCACAAATTATACACCAAACTCTTTATTAGCCAACTGACTGTGATATGTTTCGTGAACTCAATTAGGCACTTTTCGTCCTACATCTTTTGCATTTCAAAATCATGTAATGTGATAATCACAACTGACCTATAACCATACCATATACACAGCTTATGGCAGCAACTCCTAAACAATTTATACATTTATGACGACAACCTATAAACAACTTATGATCACAGTTCATACAGCAGGGCACTATCATTTTGGGCAGCTAAGAAGCCACGTCATCTGGCCTCATTAAATTAGGCAATGTACGTATCTTCTTGGCTCAAATTAATTCATGTTTCAACTAAAATCATAGAAGTTGCCGCGTCGACTTAATGTCGCAGTCAACCGTCCTTCTATTCTGTGCAGGGAAAAAATAAACTTAAAAGCTCATCACATGCAAATAAAACAGTGCATATAGTTCCTGTGAAATTAGCACCTATGTGAACAACTTGTATGCACCACATAAAATTAGCACTCTGCAACATTTTCTAAACGTAATTGGGGATGAAGCGTAAAAAATCTAATGGTGAACACTTGAGGACACAAACAATGCATCACCAGAACCAAAATTATTACATATACAACCCCATCCAAAAATTCCATAAACACCATAGAGCACCAACAATGCACGAAAAGGATGAAAAATCTTGTACGCAAAATATCAAACACCTAAAGCACGTCACACAAAAAACTAACATCAAATACCTAAAGCGCATTACATATTTAGTACTCCTAAATACATTTGGTATATCTCTTTTAACAAACATTAACAAAGCAAGCATACGCCACAAAAATCTGGGCAATTTTTTTTAAACATATCAAGTCGAAACATTCGGTCCAATTTTTTTAGGTGAATGAAAAAAGGATTCTTGATATAAAAAAGAGAATGGTTTTTTATAGTGGTTTACAGGTGCTGAGCATGTAAAAGACAGCCCATTCAGCAGTATGGAAGGCTCAGATATGTAAAGGTTCGAAAAAGGATCGAGCCGCTGTAAACTATAATCTCGACATTGCTTCAAACTCGAAGGATCAAAATTGCTCGTCAGAAACTTAATAACCGAATAGCGGTTAATAGTAGTTATGGTTAGTTATAGAAAGTTAGTTATATAACCGTCAAAAAAAACGGTTAGAAAACGGTTACAACCTTAACCGACACAACGGTTGGACGTATCCCATCGTTTAGTATATATAGACGTGAAATGTAACATTACAACGTTAGACGATTTATAGTTATTCAAGTTTGTTTATTTCAATTTCATTTTGACTCACATTTGGAACCAACATTTGGCATCAAGAGCCTTGTTTTACACGCTCGTTACACCTTTACAATCATCAATACCAGAATTCTGTTAACGAGCACTATCACAAAACCAGAAACCATTCTTGAACGAAGAAAAGAAGGAACCAGAAAAGAAAGAAAGACGCTGAAACTTTTGTTTCAGGAGAAGAAGACGCGACGTTTCAAAACCAAGGGACGTTGTTTGGATAACTAGGACGCAAGGAAAGTAGTGCACGACCGTACTTGTGTAGAAATTGCAAACGAGAGGACACCAAAACTTTTGTGGTGCCTGATTCCTGTTGAGACATTCGTACGCAGCAACAGAATAAAAAGAAAAAGGAGTACCTTGTTGGTGCCTTGCACACGACAACAAGAAGAAGAGGATACCTTGTCACAAAAATCAACACGACAAGAAGAATTGAAAAGACGTCAAGAAGGATACCTTGTATATACACGACATATACAAGAAGAGAAAAAGGAAGTTGCTTGGAGAATAAAGAAGATACCGGTTAGACAACAATCTAGGATTGTTTTGGAGTAGACGCTAGCAATACAAGGACAACAACGAAAAAAGAAGCAATCTGATCAGTTGCTACTTACAAATACCGAGAGGTATCTTGTTGTGAAATATACGGTGTGAACAAAGAAAGAAAAGGGTATTGTGGAACGCGGACAAGCAACGAAGACAACGAGGACTTAAGCATAACGCTCTCCTTGTGAGGATACTACCATCGTAGTGGTAAAGAAGAAAACAGGCAATCGGCTTGTTTGAAAAAATACCGAAAGGTATTTTTTGGATACTTGTGTTCGATTGGACCATTGAAGTCAAAAAAAAAAAAAAAAAAACAACAAACAACAATCTTTGTTGTTTTACCAAGAAGAAAGCCGAGACCAAGAGATCTAGGGCATGTTTTGTTACAAGTCGACACAAAGGAAAGTAAAGAAGTTAACGTGGTGAAAGTGTGGATATTGGAAAACAATTCGACAACATCAAACAAGGGTGTACGCGAATTGGTTTAGTGAACGTGGGAAAGAAAGAACGTGGTTGGTATTACACTCAAGTACCGACACACAAGTGGGAATACTATTGTGTTTTAACACAACAACGAGGTCACAAATTCAAACTTTGGATTTCTCTTTTATACTTTAGATAGTATAGATCGTTATTTTATATTATTAGGAAATCCCGAGAACTTTATATTGATCTCGTACTATTAGATTCTCGGATAACTATTTCTGTTCCCGTAGTATTAAGAATACCATACTTAGTTAGAATTCCCATACGAATTAGAAAGTGAAGATCATAAGCACTATCAAAATGCCCGGTGACGCTGCGAGAAGCAGTAACACTGCACCAAAACCCGTAACCCCAATGGCACAGTATTAATGCCCTAAACTCAAAACCACAAACTACACAGTTTGGACTATACAAATTAAGGTGATACTAGAAGCACAAGGTTTATGGGAAGCAATAGAACCTAAGGAAAACACGCAAGTAGATGATAAGAAGGATAAGGCAACAACGGCCTTCCTATATCAAGCATTGACCGAAGATGTGATCTTACAAGTAGCAAGTTGCAAAACGGCAAAGGAATTATGGGATTCATTAAGAAAGAGACACGTTGGAGAAGAGAAAGTGCAACAAGCACGGTTACAATCACTGATGATTGGATTTCAGACCCTTCTGATGAAGGAGGATTAAACGGTGGATGCATTTACAGCCAAACTGAACGGCTACGCCACGAAGGCTAAAGAATTAGGAAAAGCTTTGGATGAATCACTTTTAATACGAAAACTTTTAGATTCCACACCAGATAGGTTCATTCAAATAGTAGCATCCATAGAACAGACGAATGATCTCGATGACATTACGTTAGATGAGATCGCTAGAAGACTTAAGGCATTATAGGAGAGAATAAAACTCCGAAAGGGAGGACAAGTAGAAAGCCAAGATAACCTATTATTCGCACAAGGCGAACACTCTAGAAATAAGAAACGATTTACCAAATATAGGGGTAGATCAAACTATTCATTTCGAAATGAGCGACTTAGGGTTGCTAGCATATTACCTTGGGATAGAAGTTACACAGACAGGAGGAGAGATTACAATCAAGCAAACAGGATACATTAACAAGATCTTAAAAGAAACAAGCATGACGGACAGTAATGACACGAAGACACCAATGGATCCCGACACTAAGTTGGTCAAGGCGGAAGATGGAAACCCAGTTGACGCAACTTATTACCGAAGCTTAATTGGAAGTCTCAGATACTTACTACATACAAGACCGGATCTTAGTTACTCAGTCGGACTACTCAGCAGATTTATGCAAAACCCGAAGGATCATCATCGAAGGCGTGAAACAAGTAATCCGATACATCAAAGGAACAAAGGAGCATGGCATAATATACAAGAAAGAAGGCGGCTGCAAGATTACAGGATACATCGACAATAGTTATGGAATCAATCCAGATCAAGGAAAAGGAACTACTAGAATAGTATTTTACTTTGGAGAATCACCTACTACCTGGTGTACTCAGAAGCAACCGATAGTAGCACTCTCATCATGTGAATCAGAATTCATGACAACTACTGCAACAGCATGTCAAGCCTTATGGTTAAAACGCTTACTTAGTGAATTAACTGGATTGGAAGAAACAAAGATAACACTTAGAGTTGACAACATATCAGCTATAGCACTCGTAAAGAACTCAGTTTTTCATGGAAGAAGCAAGCACATAGACATTCGCTATCATTTCATTCGTGAATGCGTAGAGAATGGTCATATCAAAGTGGAACACGTAAGTGGAGAACTACAAAGAGCAGATATCTTAACAAAAGCTTTACCAAGACTCAAATTCGTGACTATGCGATAAATGCTCGGAGTTCAAGACTTAGGACGAAGAAACGATCAAGATTAAGGAGGAGATTGTAAACTATAATCTCGACATTGCTTCAAACTCGAAAGACCAAAATTGCTCGTCAGAAACTTAATAACCGAATAGCGGTTAATAGTAGTTATGGTTAGTTATAGAAAGTTAGTTATATAACCGCCAAAAAAATGGTTAGAAAACGGTTACAACCTTAATCGACACAACGGTTGGACGTACCCCATCGTTTAGTATATATAGACGTGAAATGTAACATTACAACGTTAGACGATTTATAGTTATTCAAGTTTGTTTATTGCAATTTCATTTCGACTCACATTTGGGACCAACAGCCGCCATGCCTGCAAATTTAGTAAGTAGCCCAGCCAAGATGCAAATAATCTTACCTTTACTCTAGTTTACATGTGCTAGGCATGCATTAGAAAAAAACACAGCTCATTCAGCACTCTGGAAGGCTGATATATGTGAATGTTTAAAAAAAGATGATCGATCTGCCATGGCTGCAAACTTAGTAAGTTTCCCGCCAAGATGCAAATAATCTCAACTTCCCTCGATTTAATTTCTATCATCACTGCCTCTTAGAATTCATCTTCCCCTCACATAGTTACTGTTCATAAGATTAACCCTCACTCAATAAAAAAAAATACAGTGTTGCACTGTCCGATTATATGACATCCCTACTTAGGCTTAAAAAAATAGTGCACCGATTTATTCATATGGTTTTTTCCCACCAAATGGTTGAAACTGCAATAACCAAATTTATTACACAAAACTTATAGCAACTTATACAAACCAAAACTGCCAAAAGGAATTAGCCAGCAAGTACAGTGGGTCTGAGAATAACAACCCATTTGGCCAAGGCCTAAAACATAAAAGCGAATACATTTGATAATCTGCACATTCACATGTTGACGAGGTGTAATTTCATACATTTTTAAGGAGTCATTTAGCCTCTAAATGCATCATTTATTGCTCTAAATCGTTTTATTTGAGTTTTAGGTACTTGGCACGCATTTGCTTGAAAGGATGCACTTTGGGCTCAATTGGATGGAAAAACGAAGAAAACAACAAAGACGTCACAAGAAGGCCTTGTGACGGCGTCACAAGCTACAACGTGACGCCGTCACTTGAGGGTGCTGACCATACGTAGCTGGATATGGTTTAAGAGGACGACGTCAAGTCAAGTCAACGCTGATAGCGTCACAACTCCTAAGTGACGACGTCACAACACAGTCGGTGCAAGAACGAAACTCTAATAGGCGGTGAGCTGACAACGTCACAAACACAACGTGATGCCATCACAACCAGAAATCTATAAATATAAATGCTTTGTTTATTATTGTGTGTGCAAGTTTGGAGGAAATTATACCACCGAATCCTAGTCGGTTTTTAATAGCTTTTTAGGCCGGCCATTGAAGAACTCATGTATTATTAAGATAAGTTATTTATTCAATCATTCAATTATGTCTATGTGTTATTATTTAATTTACTTAATTGCTTCTCTTTACATTACTATGCCAGGCTAAATTAGTTAGTATTTGCTTAGGATTGCATGAAACCTAGTTATTGATTATTTTGTTGTCGTCTCTTGTTTAATGGTGTGCGTGTTAGGAGTTAGAAAACTGGTTAGAGAAAACTATACTAGCTTGAACGTCTACTAAAACGTGACTAGTTAATTACTTATTGTGAGTCCCAAACCTTGGATCTACTTAGCCTGTATAAGTATATTGCATTGGAAGATTCCAAAACAATTGTGAGTGAAACAAAGCTTAATGCTAATCAAGTATGCGGAATCTACTTGATAACATTTAGAAGAATAATCAATGAAACAGTGAATATGCAATGGAAAAAGTAATGATCAAAACACTTCAATTTTATTAAACAATAATACGGATACTTTGACTAGTATCAGGGTATACAACCTTGAAGCTTTTCACACGACTGCTCTAATTAAATTGTATATAATAACCTAACCTAGGACCTCCTTTTATAGGACAAGGAGTCCTGTACAAGAAAACTATCACTATATAATCGTATAAGATATACAATATATATTCTGAAAATATAAAACGCGTGCATACCATCTAAGCAATACAAACTATATGTTCTAGCAGTACTAAGTCAGTTAGTACTGCTAGTGTAATCTTCACTAGTTCAGTTAGTATGCTTGGCAGTATGAGAGCAGTTAGTACTGCTACGTTTAATTCCCAACAATCCTCCCCTAAACTTAAGATTTCTCTGCAAATCACTAAGTTTCTTCAATTAAACTTCAATTCTTCTGATGGGGGGGGGGGATTCTTTAAACACTACTTTCTTCTTGTAGTCTTCATTTCTTGGTCAAGATGATTTATGATCTTCTTTATTAGCCCTCTTGCCATCTCTGAGTATTCATCTGATAAGTTTTGCAGATAACATAAATACCAAAATTCCAAATCTGAGAGGGTACTCCTTTTCTACCAGCATAAACACATCTGTACTTCAAACAATCTAACTAGCTCAGTCCATAGCTCTAGTTCTTTTTTATTTTCAAAATCTGCATGGATGAATCTTTCTTTGACCAATTCCCACAGTTTTCAAGATCATCTCTATCAAATGCCTTGACTATATCAAAAAAAGTCTTGTACATTTCCACTTTGTTTCCTAGTCTCATGATTTTCTAGAATTTTCCAAATTTATCTGTGTAACTTTCCCAATCAACAATGCGATATTTTGACTGCAATGGTTCAACAAACACTGCATCTGGAATAGCTACCATCTCTTGTTAAAGTTGTTTATCAGTAATGTATTCTGGTGTTTCAACCTCTTCAGAAGTATCTTCTTCAACTTTTTGCTTCTTTTCTGAACTAGAATCAAATGATGTTGCTTTTCTTTTAAGACAACTTTCTTCAGAATCAACTCTTGTTGGAGTAGCATGCTGGATCACTAGCAGTATCAACTGGAATATTAGCAGTACCTTCTTTATTTTGCACTACTTGTGTAATGATTCTTCTAGCTGCATCAATATCAACTGTAACTCCCATCTGTCTTGCTACCTTTTCCACATTCTTCACAAGTTTTTGAATGTTGATTGGATGCTCAGTGTCTTGATAAACTTGCTCAGGTTGCTCATCATTATATCCTATATCAGAATCCATCCTCCCCTGAATATCTGCATCAATGTCTTCTTAAGATTTCCTCTCATGTTTGGAAGAATCTCCTTGTTCTATGTCTTCATCAGAACTTTCTGAACTTGAGACAACCAGTTTGACTCTTCTAGGTTGTTGAAGTAAGTTTACCTTGAGCTGCAACGTCTTCACTTTGCCAATAAGATTGGTGTTGACCTTGGTGTGCAAAGTCTTAGTGTTCTTAAGTTCCTGCTCCAAGATAGTCACTTTTTCTATCAGTCTGGTACATGTAGTCATCAAGTCCTGTATAAGTTGCAAACTACCCTCACCACTTCCAGATGTGTTAACTTTTGGGAGAGGTGGATCACTGGGCATATATTTCATTTTATCCATGTGTCTAGGGTTTCCATCACCTGTAGCTGATCCCTTAGAACCAGATACATTAGATGTTGCCATAGTAGGGGTCTTATTTATGTTACCCTTGACCTGACCAGCTTCTAAGCCTGTGTCAGTAGGAGCAGCCCTTCCTATACTGTCAAAAACAGCCTCATCTGCATCAATTGATATAGTAGGAACTCTGTGCTGAGGAACATCAGAGTCCTTTCTAGTATAATTCCTAAGTGGTGATGAAGATGATTGGGAAGTGGATAGAGAAACATAAGTATTGGGTGTGTGTTGGGAGTCAACCGGGATTGTTGATCCTTCACCCTGAATGTGTAGCATGTTTTCAAACAAAGGTACTACAAGTCCATTGAACCCCTTGGATGCCATATTCATATTGCTAAAAAGTTTTTGTGTGAGGCAAGGAGTTTTGTAAATGTTTTCATGGAACTTGAGTTTAACTTGTGTGGTTTCCAAAACTATTTGAATAAACCGTGGATACATTAAAAACTTGAACTGATTATCCACATTTTTCACCATACTATAAAAAATTAGTGTGGAAAAATTGTAAGTCCTATAAGTTGATAAACATATGAGAGCAATAGCAATGTTTCTACTAAACTGCTCCCATGAGGTTTTCTTAGAACTTAAACAATGAAGAATAGTATGGATCAAGAATCTCCATTGTGGGAAAAAAAAACCTTTGAGAAAAGATAAGTTTTTAGATGATGCGTCATACCCCATCCTGGTTAAGTTTTGAAAGATTTCAGTATTTGGCATATCACTAATACCATCTGCATCATTGATAACATCAAATAGTCATGAATATTAAGTGTCAATTTCCCCCGATAATGCTTGTAATTTATATCATTTATATGGATTTACACTTGCTTTCCATTGTTTTCCACTTTCAGGTAAATTACGAGCATTGGAGCTAAAGAGACGCGGAACTGGAGAAATATCTAAAGATTTATCATAGTATGTTACTTTGAAGAAGTTACTGGTAGTAACTTCGTCTCACATACGCCGCGTAACTATTAGTGACTTAGAAAACCAACTTATCAGAAGGTTACGGCGTAACTCTTCCCAAAGGTTATGACGTAACTACATTAGGTCAAATTAGGTTCCACGCCATTGATACTTACGCCGTAACTACTGCATCTCTTACGACGTAACCGAGTTTATTGAAGACTACGGCGTAACCACTCATAAGGTTACGCCGTAACCAGCAGATCTAGTGCATTATTCAAAGAGATCGAAGGTTACGGCGTAACTCCTATATTGATTACCCGTAACCCGGATCTGGCCTATAAATACCCCACAATTTCAAACATTTCTATTCATTCCATTCCACACACAACACTCAGAGAATGTGGGAAAAAGCTCAAGGCAGGTCTAGAGGAGCACACGAAGCTGTCTCCAAGGGAGAAATCACTCCCCTACGATAAGCATTAGCGTTTTATATTTCTTTTACTTCCGATTCATGTATTTCGTACCTTTGAATATTGAATTGATTTGTATGATTAATATGAGCGGCTAAGCACCTCTTGGTGCTGGCCTAATTATGATTTCTTAATTGTTTTGTTTGCGTTTACTTTACTTCCGTATAATTATTTCTAAGTGTATGCATGCATAGTTTATTGGTAGCCACCCTTGGTTCGGTAGTTTTGAATGGCGATAGAGGCCAATTTCCTAGGAGATATGACCAACTGACCCTAGGTGAGCGGACTAAGATGGGAAGGGTAAGATATGACCAACTGACGACCCTTTCTACTTGTGCGATTTGACCAACTGATCACATATCGTTTAAATGAACTTAAGAATTAGGGGGTGCGTATCTAAGTTCCTAACGGCCGGGCATTCACTATTATAAATCTAGCATGTAGCGGTACTTAATGACTTGGCTTAGGGGACCAGGAACAATAGGACTTATGACGGTGCGCCTGATTTATCCTGTGGTGGCATCTTTGCTGATAGGTTAGGGCAAATTGACCAAATGCTGTCCTCTCGAATTTGACCTCACACAGTAATTGGAAGTAAGTAGACGTAGGTATAACTAGCTAGGAGGATTAACTAGGTTAGCACCACTATCCTCTATTGATTTCCCTTCATCCTTTATTTGCTTTTATCTACTTTATTTTATTCTGCTTTAGTAGTTTAATTAATTAAATCCCTATCGAAACCATTATTAATCTGTGACACCTAGACTTAGTTATAATCCAACACACATAGCTCTTGGGATGACCTCGGCTTTACCGATTACTACACTACACACGACCGGGTACACTGCCCGTTAGTGCACTAGGGTAGACCATAGGTATAACGAGATATTATAAATATTAAGACACAGTCAGTAAAACTGCATCAAGTTTTTGGCGCCATGCGGGGAGTTATTTTAGGATTAATATTAAGTCTTTAATTTCATTTTAAACTTTTCTCACGATCATATTTCAAGTTTTCAGGTACCATGGAAGTTGTTAACATTGATGACCTCACTCTTGAGGAATATTTGGCATTAACAAGAGAAGAACAAGGACCAGGGATTGTTAGGCCAGCTGTAGCAGAAGATGCTCAATTCGAAATCAAACCTCAATTCATGAGGGAATTACGTGTAAATCCCTTCTCTGGAAGCATCACCGATGATGCCCATGAGCATATAGACAACGTCGAGTACATTGTCAACCTATTCAAGATTCCTAGAGTCTCACACGATGCTCTAATGTTACGAGTATTCCCTATTTCTCTTACGGGAGCTGCAAAAAGATGGGTCGATCGATTACCGCTGGGGACCTGTCAACACTTGGCCTATCTTAAAAAAGTGTTTCATTCAGAGATACTGTCCTCCATCAAAGACGACTAAGCAATTGGAAGAAATCGATAACTTCAAGCAAGAGGGTGATGAAACGTTATACCAAGCTTGGGAAAGATATAATGAATTGTTATACAAATGCCCTACTCATGATCTCAACAACCAACAAAAGGTGAACATCTTCTACAAGGGTCTGAACATCTCCTCAAGACAAATGATTGATTCTCAAGGGCCGATTCCTAGTATGACACCCACTCTGGCTTTAGAAACTATTCAAAAAATGGCAGTCCACTCTCACAAATGGCACAATGGAGGGAGCAACCAAAGTAAGAATGGAGATATGGAAGGCCTTGCAGCAATAAACAACAAATTAGAAAGCCTTGGAAGAGAAATGAAGAAGCTCAAGGAAAATGTGCATTCCATTCAAGTAGAGCGAAATGGGACTCCACCTTCTAAAGAATGTTCCTCGAACGAAGAAGTTAAAAGGATCGGATAAGTTAAATATAGAAGAGAATCCCCTTTCAACAACTACAATAATAACGGTCCCAGATATCGAGAAAAATCCCATGGGTTTTACACAAGAATCAACAACAATCCTCCTAAACCTAGCCTTGAAGAAATAATGCATAGGCACATCGAAGAATCTACGAGAAAGGGAGATAAACTCAAGGAATGGATGGTCAAGGTGAAGGAGGACACCAATATGAACCTACGTAACCTAGATGTTGCGATTAAAAACCTCGAAACACAAATTGGGCAATTGGCTAAAAACCTTGAAACAAGTAATGCTAAAGCCATTGCCTGCAAGGCCATATTCGCGCAAGATAAAACAAAGAAAGAGCAGTGCACATCCTCTATCACGAATGATCTTTCCGGGATTAACTACCTAAGAGAGGATGATAAATCAGAAGACGATGAGATCCGCCAAGCCAACTTCACCGAAAAACAGCAATACCAGGAAAGTTTTCTTCTCCCATGCACTATTGGTAACATTAAGATTCCGCGTTAGCTGATTTAGGGGCGGGGTAAACCTTATCTCTACCACTTTATTTGAAAAAATCAAACTTACCAATTTAAAAGAAACAACTATTATGATTGAAATGGCTGATTCCTCTAAAGCTGTACCAAGGGGAATAATGTGCTTTTAAAAATTGGAAATTTTTTCTTCCCAACCGATTTTGTGGTTATTGACATGGGGAAGCGGGAGGCTTACAACTTAATTGTTGGAAGACCTTTTCTGGCCACTTGTAGGGCCCATATTAAAGTTTTTGAAAAACAAATTTCTTTGGGAATTGAAAATGATCGAATAACTTTTAGTATGAAAGAACATTTAAAACCAAAAATTAAATGTTCGAATAATTTTGATGTTGTTAATATTCAATTGCTTGATCCCACTCTGATCCTATTTTTGATGATAGTAGAGAGAATATTGATAATTGTAAGCAGAAACAGGAAGAAATTGTCCAAAGCATTGAGGTAACTCCTGTTCCAAACAAACATTTTAGCAACTCGATGTCAACCAAGGATAGCAAATCAGTGACAGCATGGCCACCGTTTACTCGTCCTAAAAAATGTGAAAGAAGGGCGAATGAATGGATATACCCTCATAAGGGAGAGAAACATGATGTTGGGTTAGCATTGGAAGATTGGTACAAAATAAGATTTGGGAACTCAAAAATCCATAAGGGGCTGGTTAAGCAGTATAAGTACGATCATCTCACTGACATAATTAACGGTGCAAGATCCAACATCAGTATTACTAGTAGTCTTATTACTGAAGATGATGACCGGGGAAAATCATGTGATAAATGGCTTTCACATAAGTTTGGAACATATGGCATCAGTAATTCTACAAGGAAAATGAGGTTCGACAAATGGATGAATGAGTGCCAACAGATGGTGGAAGTGGGCCATATCCAAAGGCCCCCATAGAAGCCCTGCGGCTCTGAGTCTAACTTAAAGACACGTAAATAAAGAAAAGTGCTCTTTCGGGAGACAGCCCGAATTATCCCTTTCTTTTGTGTTGATCCCAGTTGAATAAACGATCTAATATAGAAACTGACTTAGAATAAAAGCTTATTAAGTATTACGCGGAATTTAACACTTAATCTTAAGAAGAAGAACAGTTAACATTCAACACCTCAATATTGTTTATTAATACGAATACTCTTACAGTATTAGGGTTTTGCAACCTTGAAGTGTATCGACCTTAGATATAAAACTTACGTATATCTAATCTAACCTAGGACCTCCTTTTATAGACTAAGGAGTCCTTTACATAATACAATACGTAACCTACAAGATAAATATCTTTTCCATATTTATCTAATACAATAAACTAAACTGACTATACAAGACTAGCAGTGGTTACAATATATTGTCCGTGGTTACACACTACTACTAGCCGCGGTTTGTCTTCATCAATGGTTCCATCCTTCTGTCCGTGGTTATATCAACTCTGTCCGTGGTTCTAGTACTTAGAGTAATTCATGATTCAAGGAACCAAAAACCCAACAATCCTCCCCTAAACTTGATACATTCTAACAGAATTCTCAAGTTTCCTTTAAGCTCAAAACATCTGAATTGGAGGATGTAGCCAAACACTTATGTGATTTAAGAATTTTCTCATATTTCATCAACAAATCATAAGCTTGACCATCATAAGGTAACAGCATCTTGATAATACCAGGCTTCAACATTTGAGCAATAATTCTTGGATATTTATTCAACTGAGGATAATCACCTTCTACAAGCATGTGAATAACTTTTCGGAGAAAGCATGGTTAAAACATGAACTCCACAAGTTTGATATAAAAACCATCTTGTTATAGTACCATTGTAGAGTCCTTTACACTCAGGTTCATCATGAGTTGGTTCAAATAAAATCTTCAAATTATAATAGACCAGTCTCTCATGATAATCATTTGGATGTACTTCACCAAACTTATTCTTGTAAAGTCTCCAAAGATTCATCAGATCATCTCTTTCAAAGTCTTTGAAGCATTTGTGAAAATTTATTATACTCATAAACTTCATTGTTGAGTCTTTGAATTTTCCAAACTCCTTCACTTCCATCATTAAGGTGAAACTCATAAGAAACAATTTGATTAACATCTTCAACTTCTTTCAATCTTTTAGAATCAGATGTCTCTTGAATCTCAGACTTTCACTTTCTTTTACTTTGAATCCACTCATCATATTTCTTAATCCACTCTTCATCCTTCTTAGAATTCATTGGACAATAATCATCATGATTAATCTTCATACATCTTTCATAAATCTCAAGAATTCTTTCAAATGAAAATTTACTAAGATTTTGAAATGTGAATGCACTGAATTCTTAATAATTTTCATTAGTACATTCCTCATCATTGCCATTGAAGGAGGTTTCTTTCTTATAACTTGCTTCCTTTCTTTACCAACCTTCCTTGCCCATTCACTCAAAAGCCTAGCTTTTTCCTCATCATCAAACAAATTCCATTCTTGTGCTGTATACTCATCACTTATTAATTGAGAAGCTTGAAGATAGTTTTGTGATTCATACCATATAGCTAACCATCTCTCGACTAGCTTCTCTCTTGACTTGCTTTTCTCTAAAGTACTTCTTCTTGACCACTATGCTCTTTGCATACTCGCATCATAAGGTTCTTGTTACGCTTTAGATTTAAACTTCACTCTGACTGATGCGCAACCCCTTTACCTTTTCCAATATCCGATTTAACCACTTTCTTCTTCAAAGGTTCACCAATAACTAAACTTTTTCCTTTGGGTTTGGGTTTAGTTGCAGTAGATTGAACAGATAAAACAGGTGCAATGATAGGTGTAGAAATAGATGAGCTTTTGCTTAGATTTATCAATGTACTTGCAGCTTCTTTCTCAACTTCTTTAGACTTAGGTGGTGATACAGAGAGAGTTGTGACAACAGTGGAAGTGGTTATGATAGCAGTTGGTATGATAGTAGTGGGTATAATAGTAGTGGGTATAATTGCCATATCTGAAACTGCAGCAGTGGTTACAAGAGTACTAACCGTGGTTTCAGACATACCATCAGTGTTTGTGTTATGTACTACCTATTCTACAACATTCTTCACATTTTCAAGAACTGCCTCATTCCCATCTTTATCAGATACCAAAAAGTCTTGATCTCCACTATTTTCTTCCATAGTTCCATCAGCAGCCTCCCCTGAAATTATGCCTTCACTCCTCCCTGATACATTCTCCACATTTGGACCTTCTTTTTCTTTCTTCTTTCAAAACAGCAACATTCCAAAACCATCACTCTGTGCTTCAATCTCCTAATATCCTTTCCATGAAACACAGCCAACTCCTTTAGATTCGAGATGGTCTCCTCCATCATGGTACATTTAGCCGTCAATTCATTTAATCGTTCAAGAATATCCTCCCCGACACTGTGGAGCTGGTCAGAGGTGGTTCATTGGAAAAGTCATCGTGTACAAACTCAGAATCTGTCAATTCATGTTCAGGTTCCAAACGATCCTCATCACCGAGCTGTGTTAAGCTGCTAGAGAGGTGAATCCTTGGATATAGTAAACATAGCATCAGACCTAGCCTGAACAACTATGCACCCTGTATTAGCCAAGTGGCTAGGGATTCCTCCACCTGTGTTAAGTTCCAAGGAACTCTCCACATTAGAAGTTGCCAAAGGTTGGGTCTTATTTATGTTTCCACTATCCTGATCAGCATCAAAGCATGAATCAGTAGTAGAAGAACTTCCAATCATGTCACCTCTACCACCTGTGACAGCCTCATTAGCAACACCACGAGCACTAGCCTGAGGGAGCTCAATGTCCTTCAGTCTCCGAGTGAATACAATAGGTGTATCAGTGGTTTGAGGTTGACTAGAAGTGGGTTGAGATACACTATCAGCGTTTACAGGTGTATTATCAGGGTGTTGAGGTGCATCAGCAGTGGTTTCAGTTGGTGCAGAGACTATAGGTTGAGATTCAGAATCCTCATCAAACTCAAGATCAGTAGACAAAGTAAGCATATGAGGAAATAAAGGAACATCTATAATCTGTACATTTAGTGGCTGATTCCTCATATGTGCAAAAAATTTAGGAAGCATATGATGTACTTCATACTCCTGAGTATGCTCAATAGGCTCCTCTATTTGACTTTCCATAATCAGTTGAACAAACCTAGGATATAAATAGTATTTACCCTTCTTCCTAATGTTTTGTACTAGCCCCTCATATATCATCCTAGACCAATTGAACTTTCTTCCATCAAACAAACAAATAATAGCAGTAGCAATTTTGGAAGGAAAGTCAATAAACCCTGTGGTCTTATTACTCATACACATCAATAAGGTATGAATAAGAAACTTCCATTGTTTTGAAAACAAACTCTTAAAATATTGTACCTTATCACCTCTGTGGGTATAACCTAACCTTTCCAAACCAGCAACAATCTCAACATCTGAAAGATTATCAACACCATCAGCATCATCAAACTTTAAAACATCCCTAATGATCTCCTCAGTAACAGAAATAACATGCTCATCCACAACCGATTCTAAACACCTCGACTCCATCAACCTTTTCAAGCTTAGCATTCCTCCAGAACTGATGTATGTAGGCTTTAAAATGGTTGGTGTGACAGTTAAGGCATAGTGAATAGAACTGTGAACAAGGAAATCAATCATTTGATGAAACCCTTCAAATAGATCATTCTTGGTGAGAATAGCAACAAGGTTATGTGTAGTGGAATACTTTTCAGCCATTGTGATGAATGATGGTTATAATGTGGGATTAGTGAATTATGCAAAGATAAGTGATTAGGATTAGTAGTGAGCGCCAATTGAAGTGTTTTGATGACCAAATAAATGATCCATCCGTGATTTGGGGGAAATAATATACGTTTGCAAAAGTTACCAATCAGCCCCTGTAGTATCATCCACAAATCAAAATACTATCCGCGGTTTCAGAACAGCTATCCGCGTTTAGTCATACACCATCCGTGGATACAGAGTTAGACTTCAACCAAACATCCAAGAATTATAGCAAGCAAATCTGTGTCCTTAGTAAAGAGATCTCACAAAAATATGAAGGATTACACAATTTTATTTTATTTTTTTTAAACAAACACAAGCAGCTAACACACCAGCTCCTATGTACACAAATCCTTCATACCTGCAAGACAAAAAAAAACAAACACATAGAAAAAGGTTATTGAAGTCAGTGGTTAGAAAGAGCCATCAGTGGATCCAAATGACCTAGCCGTGGTTAGAACAGGTAAGTCAATATGGTCAACTTTTTGGATTAATATTAGTCCAACGCCCAAGAATCTCATTAACTCCTCAACCACATTTAACCTGCCCCTCATTTACTTCCATAACCCATAACTTTGCTTATATAAAGAAACCTAAATCTCATATAACGCACACACCAATTAAAATCAAACCCTAATTTCTCCAAAATCACCAGGCAACTATCAATCACCATGTGGAACCCCGGTTGGAATAAACCAGAGGTTGTTGATCTAACATCCTCCTCATCCTCATCATCATCAAGGGAAGATACTAACCCATGGCAGTTATACCTCCCTCCACAAGAACCAAGACCAAGAAAATCCCCATTTCTTCCATCATTAGAAGATGATAGTGTGGTGGATCCAAGTGAGGCATCACGAGGACTCGAAGACTCCTCAAAGAAAAGAACTTCAAACCCCCAACCTGCATCATCCCAACCCCAACCAAGACCACGAACAAGAAACCCACCACTCCCAAAGGACAGAGAGGTGGTTCTTGGTCTTCCAGCACCAGGTTGTGGTGCTTCTTCACATATCGTAAGGGGAAGGGAAAAAGGAAAATGGAATGATGCTTTTGGTGAAACGGTAGATGCAAGTATGATATGACTATGTCCTTTGTGCTTCATCTATTGTGGTCATCGTCATCATCTTCGTTTTCATCAATCCATCCTTCCCATTTTGATCCTTAGCATCTTCGTCGTACCGGTCATGCGTATCACAAATGCATATCCGGTATTTGGAATGAACGATATGAGCAAGGATAGTAGTAGGAAATCATGTATAGAAGTAGTCTTTTAATTTGCATTCAGGCCAAACGATCTCAGGAACTGCTAGAATGTTTAATAGCAACATGTCCTAAATCCTTAGGTGCAAAAGGTAAAAATTTATGTGCTTGTTCTATGCCTAGTGCCAAGCATACAAACCATTCTATGCCCAGGTTTAAGAAAGTAAACACTAATGTGCCTTTAAGTAGTTCAGATCCCTGCACTTCTAAGGAATGCAAAAAGTAGATCAACCAACTAATGTTCCCATAATTCCCTCTACAGGAGTAATCAGTGACATTAAATGTTGATCCCAGTTGAGCAAACGATCTAATATAGAAACCGACTTAGAATAAAAGCTTATTAAGTATTACGCGGAATTTAACACTTAATCTTTAGAAGAAGAAGCAGTTAACATTCAACACCTCAATATTATTTATTATCACGAATACTCTTACAGATAGGGTTTTGCAACCTTGAAGTGTATCGACCTTAGATATAAAACTTTCACGTATATCTAATCTAACCTAGGACCTCCTTTTATAGACTAAGGAGTCCTTTATATATAATACAATCGTAACCGACAAGATAAATATCTTTACCATATTTATCTAATACAATAAACAAAACCGACTATACAAAACACTAGCAGTGGTTACAATATATCATCCGTGGTTACACACTACTACTAGCTGTGGTTGTCTTTATCAGTTACATTTTTTACGTCGTGGTTATATCAAACACATCCGTGGTTCGATTACTTAAGTAATTCATGATTCAATGAACCAAAAACCCAATAATCCTCCTAAACGATAAATCCAGAATTCTCAAGTTTCCTTTAAACTCAAAACATCTGAAATGGAGGATGTAGCCAAACACTTATGAGATTTAAGGATTGTCTCATATTTCTTCAACAAATCATAAGCTTGACCATCATAGGGTAACATCTTGATAATACCAGGTTTCAACATCTGAGCAATAATTCCTGGATACTTATTCAACTGAGGATAATCACCTTCTACAAGCATGTGAATAACTTTTCTTTGCCAACCTTCCTTGCCCATTCACCCAAAAGCCTAGCTTTTTCCACATCATCCAACAAATTCCATTCTTGTGCAGTATATTCATCATGTATTTGTTGAGAAGCTTCAAGAAAGTTTTGTGATTCATACCATATAGCTAACATTCTCTGACTAGCTTCCTCTTCTTTCAGCTTTCTTTTCTCTAAAGCTTCTTGATCTTCAGCAACCATATTCTTTACATACCTATCATAAGCTTCTTGTTACGCTTTAGATTTAAACTTCAACTCTGCGCAACCTTTACCTTTGCCAACATCAGATTGAACCACTTTCTTCTTCAGAGGTTCACCAATAACTAAACTTTTTTCCTTTGGATTTGGTAGTTGGGTAGATTGAACAGATAAAACAGGTACAATGATAGGTGTAGAAATAGATGAAGTTTTGCTTAGATTTATCAATGTACTAGCAACTTCTTTCTCAACTTCTTTAGACTTAGGTGGTGATACAGAGAGAGTTGTGACAATAGTGGAAGTGGTTATGATAGCGATGGGTATGATAGTAGTGGGTATAGTTGTAGTGGTTATAGTTGTCATATGCATTACGGCGGTGGTTAGAAGAGTACTAACCGTGGTTTCGGACATACCATCGGTGTTTGTGTTACGTACTACATCTTCTACAACTTTCTTCACATTTTCAAGACCGCCTCATTCCCATCTTTATCGGATACCAAAAATGTTTGATCTCCACTATCAACATCTTCTTCCATAGATACATTAATAGCCTCCCCTGAATTCTTGCCTTCATTCCTCTGTTTGGATCTGACCTCCATATTTGAAGAGTCCACCTTCATTTTAAATCCGTATTAGCCTCCTTAAAGACAATCCAGCCTTTTCATCTTTTCCAAAACCAAAACCACATTAGCTTCAAGCCTAATATCCTTTCCATGAAACACAACCAACTCCTTGAGATTCGAGATTGTCTCCTCCATCTTGGTACATTTAGCCGTCAATTCATTTAAACGTTTAAGAATATCCTCCCCACTTTCGGAATTGTGTGAACTGGTCCGAGGTTCATTGGAAAAGTCATCATGTACAAACTTCGGAATCCGTCAATTCATGTTCGGGTTCAACCTATCCTCATCACTTCGAAACGTGTTAATGCTCAGAGGTGAATCCTTGGATATAGAAAACATAGCATCGCCGAGCACGAACATCTATGCACCTGTATTAGCCAAGTGGCTAGGGATTCCTCCACACTGTTAAGTTAAGGAACTCTCCACATTAGGAGTTGCCAAAGGTTGGGTCTTATTTATGTTTCCACTATCCTGATTAGCATCTAAGCATGTATCGATGGTGAGCCCTTCCAATCATGTCACCTTCACCACTGTGGCGGCCTTATGAGCAACACCACTAGCACTACCTTTGGTGCTTTCAGGTAGCTCCCTTCAATCTCCTAGTGAAAAAATAGGTGTATCGATTGGTTGAAGGTTGACTAGAAGTGGATTGTAATACACTATCGCATTTCTGTATTCTATCGGGGATTAGAGATGCATCGGCGATGGTTTGATTGGTGGAATCCTCATCAAACTCATGATCAGTGGGTAAAGTAATCATATGAGGAAATAAAGGAACATCTATAATGTGTAGAATTGGCCACAATAGTTTGCTTTTTACGTTGCCATGAAATAAGTCTGCTTCCCAAAAACTGACATCCTCCAGTAGTAGACTTCCTATCCAAACTAGCACCGGCATAGTCACTATCTGTGTAGGCCACCAAATCAAAAGGAGAATCCTTTGAGTACCAAAGGCCCAATTTAGGATGACCCTTAAGATACCTAAAGATCCTCTTAACAGCATTCATGTGTGAGGTATTAGGTGTGACTTGAAATCTTGCACACACACATTCTGAGAACATAATATCGGCCTAGATGCATGAGATACATCAAAGATCCAATCATGGATCTGTACAACCGATGAACTTTGGGACTTCCATCAATCTAGGTAGATGGTTTACGAGTCTCCATTGGTGTACTAGCACTCTTCACATCCACGAAACCCAAACTTCTTCAACACATCTGCTACATACTTGTCTTGACTAATGAAGATACTATCAGTCCTTTGTTGAACACAGCCCCAAAAAAGTGAGTTCTCCCATAGAACTCATCTCAAACTTATCATGCATAAGCTTCTCAAAATCTTTGCATAGCTCCTTATTGGTTGAGCCAAAGATGATGTCATCTACATAAACCTGAACCAATAAAATATCATCTTTGTGCTTCCTAATGAACAAAGTTTTATCAATCAACCCTCTTTTAAACTCATTGTCCATCAAGTAAGTGGACAGGCACTCATACCATGCCCTAGGAGCTTGATGCAAACCATACATAGCCTTCCTCACCCTGTAGACCTTGTCAGGATGATCAGGATCTTCAAAACCAGGAGGTTGACAAACATAAACCTCCTCATCAATTGTGCCATACAAAATGCACTTTTAACATCCATCTGATACACAACAAAATTTTTGAATGAAGCAGAAGCTAAAAACAATCTAATATCCTCAATTCTTGCAAGCTGGAGCAAAACACTTCATCATAATCCAAGCCTTCAGTTTGTGTGTATCCTTGAGCAACCAACCTTGACTTTTTCCTCACAACAATACCTCTTTCATCCCTTTTGTTTCTGAACACCCATTTTGGCCTAATTGTCCTCTTACCATTTGGAAGATCAACCAATGTCCAAACCTCTTGAAGTTTGAACTGAAGAAGTTCCTCTTGCATTTATTCGACCCATCATTCTTCAGATAATGCTTCTTCAACTCTCTTGGGCTCCTTTTGAGACAGAAAACAAGCAAAACAGGCAATTTTGTGATCTTTATGATTTGTTTCTTTTGTGAAGTGATCTTGCAAAGAACCCATGTTCAGGAAAGGGTTCTGTTCTTTACCCTTGCTTCTTGTTTGTACTGGAGTATTCAAGTTTCCAAGTATTTGTTCCTTGGGATGAATCTTGTGTATCCTTGTTGAGGTAATAGGACTTTCATGAATGACATGTTCCAAATTAGTTAAATAAGCATTGAAGAAATCATCCATGTCTTCATCATCAGTAGGAGTATCAATTTCAATCAAAGCAGGCATATCGGGATCATGTGGATACTCCTCTTCACCTATATAATGGCTTTGCAGTTGGCCCAAAGTACTACTATCAGTACTACAAAGGATTTCCAAAGAAAGCTTACTATCCGTGCTAGTGCTTTCGGTACTTGCTTTGGGAATTCTTGATGATGATCACATTGCCTCCAGTATTCAAGACATCATCATCATACCTTGCTTACAATGATTGGTAGAACTCTTGAGGAGAATCGGCTTCCTTAGAAATTGCTTACGCACGGAATTCCTTTTGAGTACCTGCATCAACATTAGTGGAAGTTCCTGCAATGATAGGCTCATAATTCATAGATTTGGTTAGAATATCAATGTTAAACGACCACGGTCCTTTGGTCTCAACACAAGGAGTCTTTTCACTAAATTGAACATGTAAGTTCTCTTCAACAATTTTAGTCCTCCTATTGTATACTCTAAAGGCTTTACTATTAGAAGAATAGCCTAAAAAGTATCCATCATCAGCTTTTTCTTGAAACTTGCCTAGGTAGTCTATGGTATTCAAGATAGTAACAGGACACCCAAAAGGTTTTAGGAATGCAATCATTGGCTTCCTATCATGTAACAGCTCATAGGGGTCTTGTTATGAGGCTTCACTACCTTGCTTCTATTCTGCACATAACATGCGGTGCCTACTGACTTCGACCCAAAAGGTAGTTGGTAACTTACACTCTGAAAGCATAGTCCTAGCAGCCTCAATTAGTGTTCTATTTTCCCTTTCAGCTACACCATTTTGTTGTGGTGTTCTAGCAACACTAAACTGTCTTTCTATACCTTTATCTACACAAAACTGATTCATCACGGCATTCTTAAACTCAGTTCCATTATCACATCGATTATCTTTGACTTTATGATTTACTAGGTTTTCTATCTTAGTAATGAAACTCTTGAAAATTTCACTAGTTTCACTCTTAGCAGCCAAAAAGTAAACCCAAGAAAATCTACTATAATCATCGGTGATAACTAGGCAATACTGCTTATGGTTCAAACTCTTGACAAAGGTAGGTCCAAATAAGTCCATATGAAGCATAAACAGTGGTTGTGTAATGGTGTTGGCAGTTTTGGTCTTACAAGAAGCTCTATGTTGTTTTCCTTTTTGACAAGCCACACACAGTTCCTTACACTCAAAAACCTTAGAAGGTAACCCTCTCACTAAGTTGCCTTTTACCAGTTTATTGATTGTTTTGTAATTGAGGTGACCTAATCTTCTATGCCATAACTTAGACTCATCCACAGATGCTTTAGCAAACAAACCAGTTAAGGACCTATTAGGAATTACATCTTTAAGATCAAAACAATATATATTTTCCTTCCTAGGTACCCTAAGTTGTATAAACTTCTCATCAGGCATCTTAAACTCGGGAGACAACACCACACACTCAGTTTCACCAAAAAGTACCCAGTTTTTCTTATCACACATTTGAGAAACACTGAAGAGATTGTACTTAAGTCCGTGTACCAAATAGACTTTTTCAAAGTCTAAATTCCCTGTTATGATTGTGCCTCTTCCAAGTATCTTTCCTCCCTTTGGATCATTGCCAAAAGCCACATATCCTCCATCAAAAGCTTCAAAATCTTCGAGGTTGCTCCATCCCAAGTCATGTGCCCGAGCAACTACTATCAAAAACTCCATTTGTCTTTTAGCTCATCTTGTAGATTGCCTGCACATGAATATTAAACAAGTTAGTTCCTTTTGTGGACCCAAGCCAATCTTGACTTGGGTCGCCTGTGCATCAATATAATCAAATTTGTTTAGGTCCATTGATGCAGAGTTGACATGATGTAAAACCTTGGTCTTAGGTTTCCATTGCCAACTAGCTGAGGCCTTTACAGACATAAAATGATTTTCAACCACTGTATCAGTTATCACCTTTGGAATTTTTAAAACTTCTTTGTTATCTTTGGTGATTTTTGGCTTATTAGTGGTTTGATTTTGCTTAGCCGTGTTTACACTTTGCTTAGCAATGGTTGGAACCCATTTTGGTGAAGCAGTGACAATTGATTTTGTATTCCCATTCCTCATTAACACTGCTCTAGGAATCATGTTTCTGTTAGGATAAGGGTTTGTTTTCTTTGAAAAGTTTTGGTGATTTACCCTCCTCCAATGATTCCAAACTTGTGGTCTGTTTTTATAACAATTTCTCTGTAAGTGCTCAAAACTACCACAGTTATAACAAGCTTTCTTGACACATTGAAACTCATCACCTAACCTATTAGAAATAATTCCATTGAAGTTTATCTGGTTTCCCCTAGGTATATATCTTTTCATCTGTTCCCTAGGTACTTTCTTGTACTCTACCACTTTCTTAGTAATTTGAGCTCCAAATCTAGGTACAAGGTTGGCTTGTCTAGTATCAACTTTCTTAGGAGGTTCTAACTTTTCGGTACGTGTTGATACTTTACTATCTTCCTCGAATCGATTCCCAATCTTCAATGATGGGAGCATCAGATGACTTATCAGAACCTATCTTAGGTGATTCATTCTGTTTAGTCTCACCTACAGGTTTGTTTAAACTAAATTCACTGCTAAATGAGAGCTCTTTTGGAGGTGGTGCATGTTGCATAAGGGTAGGTGGTGGCATATCATTGTAACCTAGGCAGTTCCTATCCTTGAACAATTTTTGACCTATTGGTTTATTTACTAGATCAGAAGCATATTGTGTTTTAGCAACCCTAACAACATGTTTTTCTTTTTCTTTTAGGGCTTCTACTTTTACACTCTTAGCTTGTTCTAGTTTCTCTTTAAGCATCTTAATCTCCCTATTCTTAAGATCAATTTCTCCACATAGTATATTAATTTTATCAACATACTCAAACTCACATTTGATACAGTAATTAAGCCTCTCTTCCACACTTTCTAGACCAACTCTATAACCTAGGTTGTCCATAGACAGTCTTTCAATTTCTTTTCTTAAACTCTCAGTGATAGCTTTTTGAGATTCTAAGTTATCTTGACATGACTTAAAAGAACAAGTAAACTCATTAGATACCTCAGAATCTGAACCAGAAGATGAAGCATATGCCATTAGAGCAAAGTTATGCTCTTTTGAAGCTTCACTAGCAAGAAAAGCTGCATTGGGTCCTTCTTCAATTTCATCACTCCAGTCATAATCACCAAGACCATCTTGAGCCACCAATGCTAAAGAAGGAGCAGACTCTTCAGTGAACTTCTTGACACCTTCAATCCTCTTAGGAGCTCGACATTCCCTTGCTAAGTGACCCTTCTTCTTGCAGTTAAAGCACTCCATCTTGCTTTTGTCGAACCCAGCTCTTCTTTTAGCATCATACTTGACATATCTTCCAGTTTTCTTCAGAAATTTCCTTGCTTGGAGAGTCAACATTGCCATTTTCCATTGAAGATTAATCTCCTCAAGATCATCAAGATCAATTTGATCTAGATCTTGATTCAATACATCAACACCGGTGGTTAAATCAGACAGAAAAGAACAAATTGCACCATCAGCTGCGGTATCACTAACCATGGTATTGTTTGCAATAGCGTGGTTATTCCATAGGGCGATGGATACATCATGTGAGCTTTGTGATTAGTTAGAAACAAAAGCAATGTTCGATTAGCGGAAGATGCACAGCAATGTTATTCTCGGACTCATAAACCTTCAAGTTGTTGATAGAGATTGTCGAGTCATCTTATCAAAGTCCATCCTTGTTTCTCCACACAATCGTATGCATAGCCCAGTCGGGTGAAGATAAACTTCTAATGAATTTCAAGATTTAATATCTTCTTGAATAACTTTGTAGTCCACTTGACTTCAATTGGATGATTAGCTTTTGAAGCCTGTTATAAGTGCCATCAAGTTTTTCTCCACTAAGAGTAGTGAAGTTTTCAAGCTGATGCTTGAGCATATTCTTCCGTGATTTCTTTGTGGCCTTCATTACCGGCAAACCTTGTCTCAAGAGCATCCGGTAACTCTTTAGCGGACTCATGTTGGTCAAAATCAAAAGCATATTCATTAGGTATTCCCATAGAGAGAATACTTATGAGCTTTTAATCTCCATCTTTCTCTTAGCCTTATCAATATCACTAACAATGGCTATTTCTTTGCCATCATCACCCTTTCTAGGAAGAGTATCACCTTTTTCCACAACATCCCAGAGAGCATAATCAATCATGCGAATGTATTGCCTTATTCGCATCCTCCGGATTTGGTACTCTCCATGCTTGAGCATGGGCACCTTTGAAGCGATAACCATGTGTGTTTGTCAGTGGGACATCTTATCTTACTTGTTCAAAACTTAACTTGACCTCTTCTTGATTACGGTTTCTAGATCACAAGCTCTGATACCACTTGTTGATCAGTTGAGCAAATGATCTAATATAGAAAGCTGACTTAGAACAAAAGATTATTAAGTATTACGCCGAATTTAACACTTAATCTTAAGAAGAAGAACAGTTAACATTCAACACCTCAATATTGTTTATTATACTGAATACTCTTACAGTATTAGGGTTTTGCAACCTTGAAGTGTATCGACCTTAGATATAAAACTTACTTATATCTAATCTAACCTAGGACCTCCTTTTATAGACTAAGGAGTCCTTTACATAATACAATACGTAACCTACAAGATAAATATCTTTTCCATATTTATCTAATACAATAAACTAAACCGACTATACAAGACTAGAAGTGGTTACAATATATTGTCCGTGGTTACACACTACTACTAGCCGTGGTTTGTCTTCATCAGTGGTTCCATCCTTTTGTCCGTGGTTATATCAACTCTGTCCGTGGTTCCAGTACTTAGAGTAATTCATGATTCAAGGAACCAAAAACCCAACAAATTTTGTTTTATCATAAAGTCCTTTTATCGTTGGTTTTGATGCTCTAGCGACCATTTTCGTTTACTCAGCTTCAACAATCAAGCGAGAACAACTGGGGGCTTACTGGTTTAGTTGTCTGACGTGTAGTAGTGATCACTGCTTAACCAACCATTGGTTGGAGTTGTTTCTTGAACATTTCACGTGTGACTCCAAGAACCGTGTCAAGGATAAATGAGTGAGTGTAGTTCTTGATTTGCTCATCCATTTGACCTTGAACATCCTTAAGAGAAGAACCTTCCTAGCTTTAATTGGCTTTTCATCGTTGTCAAAAGAAACACAATAAACTTGTAATTGTAGGCGGTTTTGAAGTTTGTGAGTGGTGTTCTGTAGACTTGACACGAGACATCCTGTCACTTTCTACTTGGGACACCAGTTTTGTAAAAGGACTTTGTTGCATTGGTGGAGGTGATGATTGAGAAGATGAGTTAGGTTAATTTTTCATTGAGGGTTCATTTTGTCTTTTTAGAATTGCTTGGGTTTATGTGAGGGATTGAAGTTGTCGGTTTCCTTGTTTAGGCGTTCCTCTTTTTCAGTGGGCCTTCTTCTTCTTTCTTTTCGTTTCATCTCTGCTGCTAATTCTATCATCATCACTCTTTCATCCTTATCATAATCGTCATCTCCAGTATCTCTTAACTCTTATTTAAGCACCTTGCTCTTTTCTAGTTTATTTTGTTGTTGTGTTTGCTTCACTTCAACAGTTGTAGACCTTAGTGAACACCCTGATCCTTACCTTGATTATATGGGGTAAGATTATTTGGATCTTCCAGGATATTTTACCCCTCCACCAAATTATGAAAGGTTGAACTTGAATTCCATCCTTTTGCATGTCATGAAATTGTCTCTCCTCATCCATAGAATCATACTCATCATCAGAATCCTGTTATTCTTCTTTGTCAAAAGGTTTCTTCCCTTTGTCAGACTTGGTGCTTTCATCAGAAGATTCATATGCATCAATATCATCCTCTAACTCAGTGAGAGTTGGGCTTTTCTCTTTCTCCTTTTCAGTGAGTGAAGTCATCGGCCTGAGCCTCCTTTGTAAGTCACTAGTTCATCTGATTATGTTTTCGAGTCTTCATCACGTAGTGATGTTGGTTCAAGTGAAGGTTCGAGCTTGACAATGTTGTGAAATTCTCCTCTTTACCACCCTTGATGTTTTCTTAGACCTAGGCTTGGTTGTACTTGCGAACTTCCGACTCTTTTAGCTCTGGTCTTGGGCTTTGGAGTAACAATCTCATCCAAGAACCCAACTTTCTTTACTTTAAGAGCCTTGTATAGTATTGTGAAACATGGCTTGACTTTCTCGGTTATTAGGCACTCGGGTAGTTGGCACCTTGTTTTACGGGTGTTTGTCCCATGGAACCTAACAGACTTCATAGTAGGCTCATTAATCATTGTGTGTTCATTGGTCGTCCCGAGTCTTTTGGGAATGTCCTCATGCTTCTTGAGTGTGTGAATAATTAGTTTGGTGGCGGACAAAAGGAATCTTGGTTCCTGGTTTCCTAAGATGTTGCATCATGTCCTCCCAGATGAGGCTAGCATAGTTTATCTGATGTACATAGACCATTCCCCATAAAATTTTAAATGCATCGGCTTTGGGTGCTCATGATCGCTATCTCTTCGAGGCTGACTTGGCGATCATCGGATAAAGTGTTCTCCATGGTTGTGGGATGTTTTTGACATTAAATGCAGGTGGTAGATATGATCCTAGAAGATTCATCATACCCAATATTGACCAAGAAATCTAGAATCTCCTTTTCATTTGGGATTTTGACATAATCGTGAGGAGGTTTAAATCTAGAAGTAGAAGAAACAACACGAAGATTTGCAACAATAACAATGACTTCTTTCT